>CM077525.1:33635110-34270250 GCA_039654895.1 Mongoloraphidia duomilia | reverse complement strand
TATGAATTGGTGCTAGGCCCAAATAACCTTAGCTGTTGGTGGTCTTTAAAACACATTTCAATAAGGATGTTTCACATTAAAAAATATACATACCTACACGTCGAATTGATAACCTCCGTTTTTTTAAGCCTGTTAAAAATATGCACTTAAGGCAACCGGGCCACTGTAAGCGCAGAGTGCGTAGACTCTTGGGGGTAGTCGGGCTCCAATACCTTGGGTGGTGTGGAATAAAGGATGTATTTCACGACCGAAAAGTCAATACCCGAACTGGTTGTGTTCAGCTGTGCTCAGTCTCAACTGAACTGAATAGTTTCTCTGTTCTCTGTTGTGTTGTTGAATGACAACATCGCACTGCCCGTGGTCAAACTCGATAAAACAAGCCGTGAGGTGGGTCGTTTATTAGGACTAAAGTGCGACCCTTGAGGTCCACACGACGAACTTCCCAGTTTGATAAATATTTAATAACAATAATTAAATTAGATATTACACAGAAAAGTAATCATTTTAATCATTAAAACATAATTATTATTTATTTTTAACAATAATTTGAAAAAAAAAACGGCTGAACCGATTTTTATAAAATTTATGTCGGATCAAAATGACGTTAACACGCCTCGATTGACACCCTTACGAAGTCGGTATAATTTTTTATTCGCGAGATATTGTGTAAAATCTACTTTTTTGGAGTCTATTTGGTTAAGAAAAAAGAACGGCTGAACCGATTTTGAAAAAATTTCTTTCAGATCATATTTACGTTAATACGCGTCGATTGGCACCCTAACGTAGTCGATATCATTTTTCATTCTCGAGATATCGTCTTAGAAAGAAATGGACACATACGTACGTACGTACACACACACACACAGACATCTTTCTAAAAATAGTGTAGTGACCTTGAAACATAAAAATGTGTTATACATTTTGATTTCGATTTTCGGACCCATTACAATAACTTCCAATGGGAAGTTAATATAGAAAACACCTCTACCTGCTTACGAACTTTGGATTTTGTAAAATCCGGCTAAATGTTATCCAGGCCCTCTATCTTAGTACTATGTCAGTGTTATTGTCAGGGCCGCAGTAGATGTTTTAGGGTGCTGATCAATGTTCTAAATTTCCTTTCCATAATTACCTTCATTTCAAAAATCTATCTAATAATTCTCTTTTTGTTTGTGCTTTGTTACTCTATAAATTGCCTTCATCTTTTTTCATTGTGGAGTCCATTTAACAATTTTTGAAGGTCATATTTTTTCTCTCTCATTCTCATGACAACTTGATATACCTACCTAATGTCAATCCTCTCTGTCTTCTACTTTCGTAGCCAAATGGCAAAAACGGAACCCTCATAATTTCGTCCTGCTCGTCCATCTGTCCGTCCGTCCGTATGTCACAGCCATTTTACTCGGAGACTATTGGCACTATATAGATGAAATTTGGAAGGTAGGTGCCTTCTATGAATCGCTATACAATGGTGTAGTGAAATTACGAAAAAAAATAGGGGTGGCACTCCATACATTTAACTGAGGGATGAAAAAAAATTCCAGTGCACGTAAGCGTGCGGAGTATCGTTAGATAGGTCTTGAAAAATGATATAGAAGTTTCAAAATGACTTTTTTATTTAAATCAATAGTGGGTGAGATATGCGCTTCTAAAGTCGTAAAAAGTGTGCCCCCCCTCTAACTTTTCAGCTATGGAGTAGTAAATTCTGAAAAAAATTGAGGTAGAACTTCTAAGTACTTTCAACGAAAATTGGTTTCAATAAGATATGTTGTCTAGTTTTTGAGCTATGGAATATTTTCGGTTACACGAGTAGTATATTTATGAGACTTCTACAACCTCCGTACTCCGGCAGTGACGTCATCCAGAACTATCATAAATATACTACTTGCACGCTATTTAAAAGACCATAAATTATTATTAAATTTATTATTAACTTTGAATTTTAGCCGTGAACGTTCTTCCCGCGACTACGGAACCTTTCACTGTGCGTGGTCCGACACGCACTTGGCCGCTTTTTTTTGTCTAGAACGACGAGCCACGCCAAAACGAGCCACGAACCATCCCAATTCACGCGCCGTATGATTCCGCCTTGAGTCATCATAAAACTTTTTGACTCGTGTGCATTTATATAAGCAACTAGGCACTGCAGTCAGGGTCCATTCTGATTGGTCGAAAGTAGGAAGTATAGAGGGATTTAACGCCACAGAAATGATTATTTATGATCAAACATGATTTCTCATTCTTATGACCGTATCTTTATCTCAGCGCTCATTTTGTAAAATGGCGGAGTTGCGTTTATTTTTCACGTCCGAGTGCGTTTTTCACGTACGTGTTTTAGCAGGGATTTGGCACATTCGTGTTTGTTTTTCAAATAAATACACGGACGTGAAATATTTTCACGTCCGGGTGCGTTTTTTACGTACGTGTTTTTAGCAGGGATTTGGCACATTCGTGTTTGTTTTTCAAATAAATACACGGACGTGAAAAACGCACACGGACGTGAAATATTTTCACGTACGTGCGTTTATTTTTCACGTCCGGGTGCGTTTTTTACGTCCGTGTATTTATTTGAAAAAAGAACACGAATGTGCCAAATCCCTGCTAAAATCACGTACGTGAAAAACGCACCCGGACGTGAAAAATAAACGCAACTCCGCCATTTTACAAAATGAACGCTGAGATAAAGATAAGGTCATAAGAATGAGAAATCATGTTTTGATCACTGTCGAATACCCCATCTTGATGTCGTTTGACACACACACGCACCTAAACGAACGTAACAATTGACTGTGTGAAACTGAAGTCTTCGCCCTCGCCACAGAGCAGTTGTAGTCATCCATTGCAGTGCACCCGTCACACACACGGACCGGCAGATGGAGCGAAGGGGAGGGGGGAGCAGCGCCGCTAAAGGGGCTCCTCACTAGCGAGCTACACGCCAGTGATTGATTACCATCCATTTATTGCCGTATCCTCATATTGCCGGCGGCACGCCGCCTCTCGCAAAACGTTTATCTTAAACTCACTTCGTCTCCGTACCCGCGACGCCGCCCCCTCATAGTTTCATGTTGCCCCCACACCCCCAACTGCGTCCTCTTTCTGTTCTTGTTGTTGTGTGTATGTGTGTACTGTGAACAACACAGTGCCAGTTTCCGAACATACACAGTGTGACCAACAAACAACAATTTAAGGTACGTGCAGTATGCATGGAGCTGGGATTCTAGATGGTAGCGTAGATCATAGCAGGGCTTGCTTAAATTAATGCATTGTTATATATGCGAGCGTACACAACGAAGCAGTGAGTGTAGCAGGTATAAGCGCTGTTACAAGAGCTGCTAGATACAAGAATGTATCTCACCATTCTTTCAGCGCGCTGATTACTACAATCAACTTGTGACAACTGTCAAATGGCCGTTACAAGTTTCGCAATGGATGTAACTAGTTTAATAAGTGAAATTTTGCCATTTTTTATTTAATTTGTTTTGAGTTTTTTCAAAGACGTATTTAATAATAATAATAATAATAATAATAATAATAATAATAATATTTATTTATTCCTGTGACATAAATGTATGGAATAGGTCATAAAAGATACAATAATTTACATTGTTGTGGAAAAAAATTCCTTAATTGAATAAAAGGAATGCTCAAGTAACAGACTTTTGACGATCCGCTTAAAACGAGTCAAACTATTTATTGACTTTACATTTGTCGGCAAATGGTTATATAGTTTCAGAGGCATAATATTAGGACCTTTAGCAATTAAATTTAAGTTATATTTCGGAATAGCCAGTTGGTCTTTATTCCGAAGGTAATGGAATGTGGTGTCGCTAACTTTAGCAAATGAATCAATATTTTTCCTGACATATGTTGTACAATTGTAAATATATAAAGAAACAACTGTTAAGATCTGATAACGTTTAAACAGAGGTCGGCAAGAGTCTGTATAATTTGCGAATGACATCAGTCTAATAATTCGCTTTTGCATAATTAAAATATCGCCAATACGAGTGGAGTTACCCCAACATACAATACCATAACTCAAAGTGGATTGGATACAACCGAAGTAAAATGTTTTTAAAATATCAACACCTAGAGATTTTCGAAGATGGTAAATAATAAAGCAATAGGAGGCCATCTTGTCAGTAATAATACTTATATGTTTATGCCAATTTAGTTTAGAGTCTATGTATATACCCAAGAACTTTTCTTCGGATGATTGTTTGACAGACTTGCCATTAAACTTCAATAAAATATTTTGATCCAGCTCCTTAATGCTAAATTGAAGAAAAGATGACTTGGAGCTATTTAAAACAAGGCCATTATTGTGGCAAAACTTTTGCATATTAGCTACACAATCATTAAGCTTGAGTGCAAGTTCGGGTATATTATGTGCAAAGGTAGATACGGAAGTGTCATCAGCGAAAAGTGTGGTAAAATTGTTAGCGCCAAGATTGATTACAATATCGTTAATAAATAAAATGAACAGTAGGGGACCGAGATTGCTACCTTGGGGAACTCCAGTTGGTGTTAGGTTAGTGTTAGGTTCCATACGAGTTCCATACGTAAATATTCAAAAAACCGGTTTGGGTAAAATTTCAATTCTTGGTATAAATGATGAAATTCGCCATGTTTAGATCGTTTTCTATTAATAGGGTGGACATGATAGCTCCTACCCAAATATTTTGTATTTAAAATATACCGCTTTGTAGCAGAAGAACACAAATATTCGTCTTCGCTATCTGACATTTCAAACGCGATTTAAGCTTGTATCAATGCTAGTATCAAAGCTTCGTTGTGCAAACCTATAAGCGCTTATAATTTCAGCCACCATCTACCATACATGCTACCATCTAGAATCCCAGCTGCGTACTGCACGTACCTTTAGATGGCTTGAGGCTAGTGATGTAAATGCGTATAATACTCTGGTATAAAACGGTATTATACGGTATGTAAAAAAATAATATACCCCAGTTTTATACTAGGTATAAATACTGCATATTTTACTATTTTATACAGCACGTATAAAACGTTTAACACCATTTAAAACGGTTTAATATCGTTTAAAACGGTTTAATACCAAAATGAGAACAGGAACTTTTCCTATTATGCAGTTGGCAATACTGAGTAATGCACCGTAACCGTAGTGTGAAAAAGTAAAAACCGTTTTATACTGTAAAAATACAATATTATACCATGGATTTAATACACAAAAAGGTTTAATACCGTATTTTTACATCACTACTTGAGGTTATTCTCAAGCCATCGTTGTTCATGTGGTTCCTCTATTACAAGCCCCCATTTACTAGGTTCTAACCCGAGAGCTGGTAATAGTATCAATTGGATTTTCAATTTATTAACAACATATTAAAATTTGAACCTTGAACTAATAATATAAATTTCGTCGGGTACATGACACGTTTAGGGTGATCTGCCACCCCTTTAATACCAACCAATCGATCAGCAAATATTATAATGGCATTATTGGGTTCACCGACAAGCTATACAAACAATTTCAGCCTTGAAGCAATAATAATTCTGACCATTTTTTTTGTTACATGTTGGGGGCGGTCTGCATCCCTCCCATACCGCTATCTAGCAAAATCCCTTTCTCAGGGCACTTTAAAATGCCTCCCTCAACATCTTCACAAAAATAAGGCCTTGAATAAATAACACAAAAAAATTGTCACTAGCTCTTGGTCTACAGGTACGGCATAGATTTTATATTAAAGATCTAGCTTTATTGATTGAGTTTTCCTGTGCGTTTAGAATTGGGTTTCGAAAACACCCAGTAAACGATGACAGGTTTAAAGTATAATACATGAAACACTCGGAAGGCCAATACAGTTCTTCCATTAAAGTCGGTTCATTCACAAACCATCTTATTAATATAACAGTTGATTATTATATCTTTTTAAATATACTGCAAATAATTAGTGTACTTTGTCTATACGAAATAAATGGGCAGATAAATAATTAGCGTTGGTCGGGTGACAAAACCAAGGGATGTGGCCATAACGACCAGCGCAAACATGCTACATTTTGTATCACGATTGTGCGATTAAGTCGCTTGTAGTTCGTCAGATGCAGCTACCAACAACGCAAGGCCGTATACTATTCGCTGAAATAACCGATGTGTCACGAATGCGCGATTGTCGAACACATTTCGAATGGGAAACAAACACATCGATCGCATGCTGATGCGATCGAGCGAACCATTTCGAGTAGTTGACAAATCTCTAAAATATCGACGTTGAATAACTAAGATTTTAATCATTCATAACTTAGTTATGAATCTCTTCAAGAGCGATGGAACTTTTGCACTGTGAAGAATGTATGAATGAATTAATTAATTAGGGCTGGTCTTAAAACAGCCCGATGATGCACGTCATCCTATAAGAACTTTTGTGCTTCCCATTACTCTGAATCTACTCGACCAATAATCTGAAGCTTCTTATAAGCTTCAGAAGATTAGCGACAAGATTTTCCTGGGGAATTACTCCGTCCTTATTTATGTATCCAAAGATGGTCCTATAGGCTAATCAACCCTATACCTCAAATAATCGAAAAACTTGGACTTTTTAAGGATTTAAAAAAAGACATGACATTTACTCATCAATGTAAATATTTTTTGTACATATTAGAAGTTCGAAAAACCCGAGCTTTTACGGAGAGTAAAAATTAAATAATATAACCTCGCTAAATCGCTAACTCGGACAAAACGGTCTCGGATCCGCGTTCTACTGTATAAAGATTTATCGCTAGATTGGAAGTTATTGTAATGGGGAGGACAGTGTGGTCCAGTGTGTTGTTATTTAATGTAATCAAGACGCTAATGACCTAAATTGTCGACGCGTCTATAATTTACAATAAAAATAAAATATTGTAATTGGGTCCGATTTCATCATTTTGCGATTGAAAAATTTTGCCATATCCAAACGTTTTGAGGTCCTTAGAGTCCGAATCTACTGTTTTTAGAGAGATGTCTGTGAGATGTGTGTACGTACGTTTGTACGTACCGCGTTTGTGAACTTTTTTCGACTCGCATATCTCTAAAACGAATAATAATATCGACTTCGGACTAATTTTTCTTTTTTTTTATTTGCTGTAGTAAAATAAATACTTACTTATTTAATATCCAATTAAAGTTTGAGGTTTGCCCACAGCAGGCGCGATTCACTTTGTTTTGTTATAATAAAAAAAAATATTTGAGGTTAAATAAAAAAAATGTGTTTTAAAGACCACAAACAGCTAAGGTTATTTGGGCCTAGCACCAATTCATATTTTCAATTCATTATTTTTTTTTTTAATAATAAATAAATTGAAAATCCAATTGACACTTTTACCAGCTCTCGGGCTAGAACCCGGGAACTGGGGACTTGTAATAGAGGAACCATAGCAACGCCATGTAAACAACAGCACTGCTACACTCTCGGCTATTCTCAAGCCCTTGAGGTTAAATAACCAATGTTATCGACTCACTAGTTCATTTTGAAATACAAGTAATCCTTTAGCCATTGGCGGATGGACAGAGAGCGAGTTAAGTTGGCCTCTGTTCAAAATATTGTTGCTGTAAGCATCTCAACTCGGTTAACATAAAGTTATTACGAACTGACCTTTAGGTAAATGCTGGTTCAGAACGATGTTTTATTATTTTGCTCTCATATCCCGTTTGTATACGTATTAGCGACGACCCTATATATTATTATATCGTTCTACAAGGGGGTTAATACCGACCTTTTGTTCTGCAGACTGCAAGTTGAAATATATGCTTAAAACAGTCGCCGTAACAACATATTAAAATTTGAACCTTGAACTATTAACACAAATTTCGTCGGGTACATAACACGTTTAGGATGATCAGCCACCCTTTTAATACCGACCAATCGATCTGCAAATATTATAATGGCATTATTGGGTTCACCGACAAGCTTTACAAACAATTTCAGCTTTGAAGCATTAATAATTAGGTATTAAAATTTTTAAAAAATTATTAATTTTTTAATTTTTTCTAATAATTTAACATAAATAATATTGAAAAACGAAAAGAAAATTCTTTTAAAGCCATAGATAAATTACTAAAAATTAATTAAAATATACTATAAAAATTTAAAAAATATCACGTAACTTAAAAACGCGCCAGGAATGTTTGTGATGTCGTTATGTTAAAATTTGTGTGCATTTGTTGGTATTTGTGTATGTGTATTACACATACTATCAAAAATAATAAATTTTTAACTTGCTAACCATGGATACAAAGACCATAGATAACATAATGACGTCACACGCGTTCGGATTCTTTCGGCGCATCATCGGAACTGAGTTTAAAAATTAATTTTTATTTAAATATAACTTTCTAATTAGTAAGCAAAAAATTAAATAAAAACAGTTTTGCAATAAAACTTGTATGTGGTCTTTCTATTTAAGTAATAAAAAATTCATTCAAAAACCCAATTGTGACCATTTTTTTTTGTTACATGTTGGGGGTGGTCTGCATCCCTCACATACCGCTATTTAGCAAAATCCCTTGCTCAGGGCACTTTAATATGCCTCCCTCAACATCTTCACAAAAATAAGGCCTTGAATAAATAACACCTAAAAATTGTCACTAGCTCTCGGCCTATAACACGAACGTCGTTCTGAACCCGTCGAGGTTTAAGCAAGTGGGTGAAGCGGCCGGGCGAAGTAGTAGACGTAAACCCGTATCATTCTCGCGTGCGAATATTGAGTGTGCGAGCGAGCGAGATAGTGAGACGTCGCGACGTCCACCAGAGAGAGACGGTACGCCTATCTTATTACAGTTGCGTTCGTTTAAATGCGTTCAGCTGCACCTGCTCATTATTAATATCTAGTATTTATATCTCAAACCGAACCCTCTGTATGTGTGTGTACCGGACACTTTGAGACATTTAAATGGTGAGTCAAGTTTGAGTCTATTGCGCAAGCCAATCGCATGTTTGAATCTTGAGTCAACAATAATTAGGATTGGCTGGCGGTCCGGTCCGGGCCGTCCAGGCGCAATGAATTTATGATTTATTACTATATTGCTCACTCACTTTGCTCGTTCCCTCCCGGCTGCTATGAATTTATTTATTAATTCATTGCTCGTTCGCTCCCGGGTGCTATGAATTTATTTATTAATTCATTGCTCACTTGCTTTGCTCGTTCGCTCCCGGGTGCTATGAATTTATTTATTAATTCATTATGCCCACTCGCTTTGCTCGTTCGCTCCCGGCTGCTATGAATTTATTTATTAATTCATTATGCTCACTCGCTTTGCTCGTTCGCTGCCGGTTGCTATGAATTTATTTATTAATTCATTGCTCACTCACTTTGCTCGTTCGCTCCCGGCTGCTATGAATTTATTTATTAATTCATTAGCTCACTCGCTTTGCTCGTTCGCTCCCGGCTGCTATGAATTTATTTATTAATTCATTATGCTCACTCGCTTTGCTCGTTCGCTTCCGGTTGCTATGAATTTATTTATTAATTCATTGCTCACTCACTTTGCTCGTTCGTTCCCGGGTGCTATGCATTTATTTATTAATTCATTATGCCCACTCGCTTTGCTCGTTCGCTCCCGGCTGCTATGAATTTATTTATTAATTCATTAATCTCACTCGCTTTGCTCGTTCGCTTCCGGCTGCTATGAATTTATTTATTAATTCGTTGCTCACTCGCTTAGCTCGTTCGCTGCCGGCTGCTATGAATTTATGATTCATTAATATCATTGCTCACTCACTTTGCTCGTTCGCTCCCGGGTGCTATGAATTTATTTATTAATTCAATGCTCACTCGCTTTGCTCGTTCGCTCCCGGCTGCTATGAATTTATTTATTAATTCATTATGCCCACTCGCTTTGCTCGTTCGCTCCCGGCTGCTATGAATTTATTTATTAATTCATTGACTCACTCGCTTTGCTCGTTCGCTCCCGGGTGCTATGAATTTATTTATTAATTCATTATGCTCACTCGCTTTGCTCGTTCGCTCCCGGGTGCTATGAATTTATTTATTAATTCAAATACTCACTCGCTTTGCTCGTTCGCTGCCGAGTACTATGAATTTATGATTCATTAATATATTGCTCACTCACTTTGCTCGTTCGCTCCCGGCTGCTATGAGTTTATTTATTAATTCATTGCTCACTCGCTTTGCTCGTTCGCTCCCGGGTGCTATGAATTTATTTATTAATTCATTATGCTCACTCGCTTTGCTCGTTCGCTCCCGGGTGCTATGAATTTATGATTTATTATCCCCCCGCGAGAAATTCTCCCCCTGCGAAGCAAAGTCGGCTCAGTAATTTATGAGATCACCCCCGATTTTCACTCGGATGAAGCCGGGCCGGTCAGTTATTATAGCCTATGTCCTAAAGTATCACCTATCGAACAGTGAACAAAATTTTGAAATCGGTGATTTTTTATATTTTAAATTGTTATCAAATACTTATTAAAAAAAAGAAATTAAAAGCCTTCGGGAACCGAACCTTGACTTGGCGTTTGTATCTGTTGGTAGACTCGTACTTTTCCGCACGGCCACCTGACGTACTGTGTCTTAAACTTTAATATAGTTATACATGCTTTGTTTTGTATGCGCCAACTATTTCCGTTTCATCTAATATTTCTAAAATGCCAACCTGATATGAGACATTAGAAGTTATTCGCGTCTCCCCCAGGGGGAACATTGGAATGTAGTTGTTCTCGCAATTGCATTCCAATGTTCTTTGGGAATTGGCGTTCCCAGGAACCCGATTTATTTTTATTGTAGATTATAGACGCGTCGACAAGTTAGGTCATTAGCGTCGTAGCCCAGGAGCCCGAGCTCGTACCAGTTGGTTTGTGTATGCCGGCTGGTAGATTCTAATACACAAATGGATTATTAATTGTTGTGTTGAAGACGTTAATGACCTGAGTTGTCGACGCGTATATAATCTACAATAATAATAATAATAGTATATTGTGTGACAAGTGTGCTAAATACATCTTTATGCGTCAGGCGCGTAATTTTCAGCACGAGTAGTAGGAGAGCGCTCACGAGCCGAATACGAGTGCTGAAAACATCGCGCCTGACGCATAAATATTTAGCACACGTGTTGCACACTATACTTTATATAACACATGCATGGTTTTAGACTTTAATTGAATAATTTAATGTCACTGACAGAAGTACATCTCATAATAAAACATTGGGCTCAATTTATATTAGAAATCGTGTCCATCGTGATTATAATAAAATTAAGCAAAATCGCAGGATAGTGGACAATATAATTTGATTTATTAAATTAAATGTACGACGTTTCGTCTATAGATTTAGACTTTTTCAAGTACATACATAAAAATAACAATATTATTGTTATTTTTATGTACAAATAACAATATTATTGTTATTTTTATGTATGTACTTGAAAAAGTCTAAATCTATAGACGAAACGTCGTACATTTAATTTAATAAATCAAATTATATTGTCCACTATCCTGCGATTTTGCTTAATTTTATTGGGCTCAATACAATATTTATTCACTTTGTTACCATAGTAACCATATTTCATTTATAACATCGAAAAGAGGTACATTGTTCATTAGATAACGGGTTTTTCCATTATTCATCGAAAAGCCTTTCATAATGGATCATGACGTCACTCGTCAATAAACAGTCATTTAAGGTCCGCAAAACTGATACGAAAAAACACTAAAAGCGTGCATAAAGTTATTTACGTCAAAATCGGGTGAATTGCTCTCCTATTAACAACAGCTATGTAACAAGATATTGTAACTGTTTGGCGTACTGCCATCGCATATCTGTGATAAGGGTTCGAACTGCATTACGCAACAGGTAAAAATTATGTAACAGTATAGGGTGGATAATGCAAACTATATCTAAGTACAGTCGTATTATTATTTATATCATTGTTTTATAAAATAATAAGTTCAGTTCTCTTATGCTACGTCCTATTGATCACCTGTACCGGTTTACTTTATTCTGCATTTCGACCGGAAATGGGATATCCAAATATAGTAAATGGCGAGTTAACTCTTCCGCCATTATTAACCGACTTCAAAAAAAGGAGGAGGTTATCAAGTCGACCGTACACTGTAAAAAATGGATGTAAAAATACTTTGAAAGTTAAGGTAGAATTCGCTCGATTTTCTAAGTGATTTTACATTATTATTTATTTTTACACAGAAAACTTCATAAAAACTTGGACTTTTACTGTAAAGTTAAACAAATTTGTGATTTTTACATAAAGTACATTAAAATTACATAATTTGTGTAATATTCCAATAAAGTGTGTAAAAATTACAAAATAAAATGTATAGTTACATATATAAAATGGATGAATACAAAACAAATTAATGTAAAATTAGTAACCATGCATGCGCAATGTGTTTTTATGGAATCTACTCGACGTGTAGGTGATACCTGTTTGCGACGCCATTGTCTCTTTGTGTGCCTATTACCAGATTAATCGCTGGCTACAAATGGACCATCGATAATCTATGTAATCGGCCTTCTCATTTCTTACAGTGTATTTTTTATGTATGTCACCTCATATTTCCTGCATTTGTGAACCGATTTTAATGATTCTTTTTCTATTCAATACGTCATACCTTTTCAGAGTGGTTCCGCGCAAATTTTACTTAAAACGATTCAGTAGTTATTTGTTTTTTAAATTTAAGTATGTTACCTTATTATCTTCTGATTTTGTGAACCGATTTTTATGATTTTTTTTCTATTCAATAGGGCATACATTCAGGGTGGTTCCACAGCCCACATAAATTTTGCTTAAATCGAATCAGTAATTTTTTGTTTTGTTTTTTGTTTATTTATGTATCTATTTTACCTCATGTCTCCTGAATTTGTCAACCGATTTTAATTATTCTTTTTCTATTCAATACGTCATACCTTTTCAGAGTGGTTCCGCGCAAATTTTACTTAAAACGGTTCAGTAGTTTTTTGTTTTTTAAATTTAAGTATGTTACCTTATTATCTTCTGATTTTGTGAACCGATTTTTATGATTTTTTTTCTATTCAATAGGACATACATTCAGGGTGGTTCCACAGCCCACATAAATTTTGCTTAAATCGAATCAGTAATTTTTTGTTTTGTTTTTTGTTTATTTATGTATGTTACCTCATGTATCCTGAATTTGTCAACCGATTTCGATGATTCTTTTTCTATTCAACAGGGCATACCTTCAGGGTGGTCCCACATAAATTTGACTTAAAACGGTTCAGTAGTTTTTTGTTTTTTAAATTTAAGAATGTTACCTCATATCTCCTAATTTTGTGAACCGATTTTGATTATTCTTTTTCTATTCAATAGGGCATACCTTCACGGTGGTCCCAGATAAGTTTTGCTAAAATCAGTTCAGTAGTTTTTTATCTCATGTCTCCTGCATTTGTTTATTTTTATTGTAGATTATAGACGCGTCGACATCTAAGGTCATTAGCGTCTTTCAACTACACTAAATAACAACTAACTTAAAACTATAAATAACATTACAAAACATCCATGAGCGCAGGTGGGATTCGAACCCACGGCAGTCCAGTCTAGAGGCTGCGGCACCAAGCATGCTAACCACTAGGCTTCCTGCATTTGTGAACCGATTTTGATGATTTTTTTTGTCTACTGAATAGGCATACCTTCAGGGTGGTCCTACAAATTTTACTTCCTTAAATCGGTTCAGGAGTTTTTTGTTTTCTTTTATGTATATTACCTAGCATAAGTATCTCTTGCATTTCTGAACCGATTTTTATGATTCTTTTTCTATTCAAAAGGGCTTACTTTCAGGGTGGTCCCAGATAAGTTTTGCTTAAATAATTTCAGTATTTTTTTTGTCTCATGTCTTCTGCATTTGTGAACCAATTTTGATGATAATTTTTCTATTCAATAGGCATACCTTCAGGATGGTCTCACATACATTTTACGTAAATCGTTTAGTAGTTTTTTTTTTTGTTTGGAAATCAAATAGCAATAAAGAAGTCGGTTAAAAACATTCAAACTACGTATTGCAATTTGCTGCAAAGCCACTAAAAAATAAAAGAAAAAAATAGAAACTCCTTGAAAAAAGCCACTAAAAAGAGGAAAATAATAAAATGTCGGCTCCAATTTAATTGCTAAAACTTTATTTTATTAAATTGGCGCCGACTTCAAAATTTTATTATTTTCCTCTTTTAAGTGGCTTTTTTTGAACGAGGCTCTTTTTTTACCAGCGGCCAGTCTGACTTTGAGACACCTCAGCGCCCGCTCTAGGGGCGGGCAACCCGGACATTTATCCGGGGCGCCAAAATTGTGGCTGTAAGTGTGAGAAAAATATTGATGTGTTAAATACCCAATTAATAGAAAATTTACAAAACTTACAAAAATCTAGTAAATTTTTATAATTTCGAAAAAGTCACTTTAAAATTTAAATAAAGTGATTTGACTTCTATTGAATATAAAAAATATGTACTTACCTTTATGTATTTAAAAAATATATATATTCTTAAGAGGCGACGTAACCTCTAGAGCGGGCGCTGCACTGTAAGAAATGAGAAGGCCGATTACATAGATTATCGATGGTCCATTTGTACCCAGCGATTAATCTGGTAATAGGCACACAAAGAGACAATGGCGTCGCAAAGAGGTATCGCCACATCGCGTAGATTCCATAAAAACACATTGCGCCTGCGTGGTTACTAATTTTACATTAATTTGTTTTGTATTCATCCATTTTATATATGTAACTATACATTTTATTTTGTAATTTTTACACACTTTATTGGAATATTACACAAATTATGTAATTTTAATGTACTTTATGTAAAAATCACAAATTTGTTTAACTTTACAGTAAAAGTCCAAGTTTTTATGAAGTTTTCTGTGTAAAAATAAATAATAATGCAAAATCACTTAGAAAATCGAGCGAATTCTACCTTAACTGTCAAAGTATTTTTACATCCATTTTTTACAGTGTGGACACCTAATTATAATTTTAAGCTTAATTTAATTAATTCTAAGACCATAGACATAAAGAATCCTCTATGTCTAAGTATGTTCTAAAACTAATTACTTAAATAAAAAGCGTTTTTACCTACTCCAAAACTAAGTAATTATAAAGCATAGATGTGAATTGACCTACCAATTCCATAGATGTGAACATTTTAAATATACAGGTAAAAACGAATACTATAAAAGATACTACGTTAGTATTCACAGGATTCAGTTCTAGTGTTACAATAGACGCTGATGACCTAAGCTGTTAAGCGTCTATAATCTTTAACCTACTTCTGCTATTGTTACAACGTATAGGAAGACGAATTACATGAAAGTTAAGTTAATTATTTACTGTGAGTTTGGTTTTGTGTTTTTATTTAAAATCAGTGAAAAATAAAACAATTTTGGGTAACTTAGAGCCAATTGAGGACGCGATCTACTATTACTAATTAATTAAGATGGCTTCGTATGATCAGTTAAATACCTATAGAAGTGAAGAAGAAAAAATAAATTCCAAATCGGACTTCTTTCATAAAAAAGTGATTGTGGATGCACGAGCCATTCTGTTAAAGCGATATGCCAAAGCATTCAATAGAAAAAAATATACAGATCTTAAAATAATGTGTAAAGACGGCACTATAATAAAATGCCATAAATTTATTTTGGCTACATTTAGCCCTTGGTGGAAGAAGAATATTTATCAAAAGCAGTTTAATGGAACAATAACCGTCAACTATTCAAAATCTATAATTTATTTAATGCTAAGATATTGCTATAATCAAAATCTTACCTGTTTTCTTAATCCTATCGAAAAATATGAACTTCTAAAAATTTCATTCGAATTTCAAATTCCGAGTTTAGCTCATTCTTGTCTAAAGTCTCTACAAAATAACAAATTCTATAATTCAATACTTTTGTCGTTAAATGCTGGTTACGAATTTAACATCCACGCCATTTTGAATACTTCTGTCCACGTGGCATTCACTAGATTTAAGCACATGATAGAATGTGGTGAATTTACAAAAATCCATTATAAGACTTTGAAATTCTTGTTGACAGTAAATCAGGAAATTCTTATTTTTAATACAATTGAAGTGATCAGGGCGGTGTGCAGATGGGCCTTAGAAAATCCAGTAAAATCTAGAACGCGCGACGATCCAAGAAGTCTTGTAAGATACACGTTGGATGAATATGGAATTTTCCATCTACTGTCGTTTGATAGGTTATCTTTCTTTGACTTGATCAAGGTCAACACCGATTTTGATCTTCTGAGCGAAAATGAATTAATTTACGATGTAGTCGAAAAATTAAAAAAGATGCCGCAGAGTTTTAATGTTGACTTGTATCCGAACCAACGACCTGTTTGCTATAAAACTGAAAAAGACACTCAATTTTTCGAAGAATATGGTATTTTGGGTATGAATCCGAAGCACTTGAAAACTGTGAGAATTATTTTGATGAGCCAAAAAAGGCGATCGAAAGACGATGAAGTCGTTCCTTATTATGAAAGTTTTGACGTTTCGCTCTACATTAATGAAGACTTCATCGAAACGATTAATTTCAGAAGAATCGTAATCCAAGAAAAAATAATTGTTATTTCTTTCGATTTAAGCGACGTCGAATTCTTTGATGCTAAAATGATGACGATTGGATTTTCAATCAAATTTAATAATGGTGGTTTTTATGACTATTATAACGGAACAGAAAAAAAATTAGTCATGGTGGACGGAAAAAGGTTCATAAAATATCAAGGTGGAATTATTTCGCATATGGTATTTTTTAATAATGATGTGAAGTGATTTTAAGTTATTTTTGTCTTTGTTGTTTTGCTTTTATTTTTTATAGTTTTATTTTTATTAGATATTTATTTATGTTTATTATTTAATGCAGTTTATATTTTAAATGACATAATTTATTAAATAAAGTAACAACAGGATACAAGGCTTATAATTTAAAAACAGTTATTCACTTATCATTTTTAATGGCCAACGTTTCGGCAAACATTTTTTGCCTTCCTCAGGACCTATAACCAAAAATAGTACAATAAATTACTCTAAACCATACCTAAATCTTAAATGTAGAAAAAAATTTATTTTAAAAATTTTTTTGGATATCAAATAAATAATTTTTAATTACCTTAAATATTTTAGTGAACCGTCACAAATTTAAAAATTTTAAAAACATGTTTTTAAATTATAAGCCTTGTATCCTGTTGTTACTTTATCCAATCATTATAACCAAGGTGTTCTTATTATTTTATTATAATTTATTAATTAATAATTGTAAGATAGTTAGTATAGATAGGTATAAGTATATATAGCTAATATATATAGTATATAGGTAGTATTAATCCAGATTAATTTTAGATAATATGTAGTACGTACAGTGTAAGAATTGAGAAGGCCGATTACATAGATTATCGATGGTCTATTTGTAGCCAGCGATTAATCTGGTAATAGGCACACAAAGAAACAATGGCATCGCAAACAGGTATCGCTTGCACATCGCGTAGATTCCATAAAAATACATTGCGCATGCGTGGTTACTAATTTTACATTAATTTATTTTGTATTCATCCATTTTATATATGTAACTATACATTTTATTTTGTAATTTTTACACACTTTATTGGAATATTGCACAAATTATGTAATTTTAATTTACTTTATGTAAAAATCACAAATTTGTTTAACTTCACAGTAAAAGTCCAAGTTTTTATGAAGTTTTCTGTGTAAAAATAAATAATAATGTAAAATCACTTAGAAAATCGAGCCAATTCTACCTCAACTTTCAAAGTATTTTTACATCCATTTTTTACAGTGTAGAGAAATTAGTATTTCTTGTTTTTATATTTAAATAAAATCAATTTTAATTAAAGGAATTCTCTTTCTTATCTATACTCTTTCAAACAAACAATAAAATATTTGTTATAGTCCAAGCGGCAGGTAATGAATAAAGGGGGATACCTGGAAAGTATTCCAAAGTTAATGATATTTTAGGCCAGGATCAGAGGCCCGGGGCGAGCCACCCCCTCCGCCCCCCTTTAGTCCGCCACTAGATTCATGTATTTTTATTGGCGGTACGCCCTTTGGGCTTTGGACGGCATTATAGACGATGATAAACCTTTATAATTTTTGAAATCTACCCGCGTCTCTGTTTAATATTGTAGCAAACCCCAATATGCTACGCCGCTGGCGACAATAGAAGCGTCGAGAATAGGTCACAGTGGTGAAGCGTGAAATGATATCGAAATACCAGTACCTGCTAGACGTCTAGAAAGTACTAGAAGCGCTGTGTTTGGGCCGCGTAGCTCTATATATAAGCAGGCAACCGACGGGAATTGAGGCAGTCGTAAATGAGTGTCGAGTTGAATTTGCGAACATAAATACAGTATATAAATAGTTATTCGAAGTTGCTATATTTAAATAGAGCAGTTTGATCCTTGAAAACAGTTTTAAGAATTGTTGGAAATGAGAACTTCCATGGCACAAATATAAATATAGTTATTGTTCAGTGTTATTGAAGTGTTTCACTTTGTTTGAGAATTACTATCGTGTTGACTGTTACAATAATAATTATTTTGTTGCATTTCATTGTTATCTATTTTTTGTTAACATTTAATTATTGTAAATAAATAATTTATTCCGCCCACGTAGAAAACAGTTTTGTTACAATATTATGAAACGTTCAGTAAACAGTATATTTTTTTATGTCGAAGTTCTACCTAACCCGCGAACGGTTAGTTAAACAGACTGCCAACTTTGTTTATTAATATCTGAAACAAAATACAACAGTCTACGGATGACTCTGGATCACAGACACCGCAGTTCCACTCCTCCCTGGATGCCAACCCCTTCTTATTGTTTGCTCACACTGTCCATTTGTTTGCCATTGGTCGTATTATTGCGATAGTTCGTTTGTTCAGCCAGAAATATACATGTTGCTCCAAAGATTTTTGAAGTGAAACTTCTAAAGTGAGGGTACGATAAAAATAAAAACTCGGGTCGCAGTGCCAAAACCCTGCCGACAATATAGTGTATTTGCTAACAAAATAAAAAATTTAACCCCTTAATACATCCCTTAAAATAATATTTTTTTTCTTAATTTCAATATTTTTATCAATGCAACCTCGGTACCAAATTAAATACACCCTTCAGTAAGTAAAGCACTATCCGCAAACTAGTGTTTTCATAAAATTTGTAACTCCGGTCCTGTCGGGCCGATTTTATTAAAATTGTATCAGAACATTTTAGTCGTTACTAAAGGGTTAAATTTCAATTTTGAAACGATTCTGAGAATTTTTTCGGCATTTTTGGGCCCAAAAACATTTTTTAACTCCTAAAAACCACCCTTAAAATAGTCCGATTGGGCCCATTTTAAATAGGCTTCGTGCGGTGATGGATTTTAATGTGCCTACCAAATTTCGTCAAAATCAATTAACTCTTTCTAAAGTTATAGCCCGTACACACACATATATATATACATATATAAACAGATATTTCCAAAAATGGTGCCAAATTGTTCAGGAGGCTATGAAACGTCGAGAAATTTTGGGCCGACCCCCAGGTCCCGCCATCCGACCGACGCCAATAGTGTATGTGCCATATGGCAAATACAATAAAAAGCGACATAATAGAGTTATTAGTCCAGCAGTCAGGTACTTTTTACCTGGAAAGTATTCCGAAGCTAATGATATTTTGGTATGTCGTTTGTGGGTACTATGTGGAGTAGAATCTGAGTTTTCGACGTCGAGGACTCTGTGCTAACGTGGGGGGAGCTGAAAAACCACGAAATTTTACCACCTTTTTTTGTTTTTTTCGAAATCTCTCAGAAACGGTCGACTTAAGCAATTCTTTCATTATGTAATGTTTTAAAGAGGATTACAATGGTTAAAATGTAATGTTCTTTTCAATAGTTTTATTTATTTTGTTATTCATCGAACTTTAAATTGAAAATACACATGTTACACATTGGTTACCAAGGTTACAAAAAGCCGAGCGGGTGATTTTCAAGAAGCTGCAGCGCGCTTACCATTAGTACCACAGAAAAGTTGTGGGAATGAAGATTGTAGGAAATGTAATCCTCTTTAAAACATTACACAATGAAAGAATTGCTTAAGTCGACCGTTTCTGAGAGATGTCGAAAAAAGCAAAAAAGGTGGTAAAATTTCGTGTTTTTTCGGCTCTCCCCACGTTAGCACAGGGTCCTCAAGGTCGAAAACTCAGATTCTACTCCACAGAGTACCCGCAAACAACACACCAAAATATCACTAACTTCGGAATACTTTCTAGGTAACCCCTTCATTTATTACCTGCCTCTTGGACTATTATACTCGTACGTATAGATACGAGATTTTCTGATGGGTTTTGATATAATAATAAATAAAAACAAGCCGTGAGGTGGGTCGTTTGTTAGGACTAAAGTGCGACCCTTGAGGTCCACACGACGAACTTCCCAGTTTGATAAATATTTAATAACAATAATTAAATTAGATATTGCACAGAAAAGTAATCATTTTAATCATTAAAACATAATTATTATTTATTTTTAACAATAATCAAAAAAAAAAAAAAAAACGGCTGAACCGATTTTTATAAAATTTATGTCGGATCAAAATGACGTTAACACGCCTCGATTGACACCCTTACGAAGTCAATATAATTTTTTATTCGCGAGATATTGTGTAAAATCTACTTTTTTGGAGGTTATTTGGTTAAGACAAAAGAACGGCTGAACCGATTTTGAAAAAATTTCTTTCAGATCATATTTACGTTAATACGCGTCGATTGGCACCCTAACGTAGTCGATATCATTTTTCATTCTCGAGATTTCGTCTTAGAAAGAAATGGACACATACGTACGTACACACACACATACACACACACACAGACATCTTTCTAAAAGTAGTGTAAAAATAGTGTAGTGACCTTGAAACATAAAAATTTTTTTTCCTTTTTGATTTCGATTTTCGGACCCATTACAATAACTTCCAATGGGAAGTTAAAAATTATAGCAAAAATATATTTTTATTTCTCATGACGAGCCCTTTAATTTGATATGTCACATGATGTATTTGAATTTTTTTTAATTTTCTAATTTGCCCCCCAAAATAAACTTAGGATTTTCGTTTAAATTTTCCTGCAGTAAACTATGCATGATGCACTACTTATATTCCCTATTTTTTTCAATAGTTTCAGAGATAAGGGGGGGGGGGGGGAAGAACGCTCGATTTTTTTATATTTTCTATAATATCTTTTAAACTCTGCATTTTAAAATTATAAAAAAATATATATTTGTATTTCTCATAACGAGACCTTTCATTTGATACGTCACATAATGCACTTGAAATTTTTTTTAATTTTCAAATTTGCCCCTCAAAATCAAAATTCGTATTTACGCTATAGGTACGTCCGTAACAAGGTCACCTAACTCTATACTTATATATGTACCAAATTTCAACTTTTTTCGTCCAGTAGATTCGGAGAAAATAAGCGGTGACAGACGGACAGACAGACACGAGAGTAATCCTAAATGTTGTGTTTTAAAAACCACCAACAGCTAAGGTTATTTGGGCCCAGCACCAATTCATATTTTTAATTCATTATTTTTTTTAATAATAAATTGAAAATCCAATTGACACTTTTACCAGCTCTCGGGCAAGAACCCGGGAACTGGGCCTTGTAATAGAGGAACTATAGCAACGCCATGTAAACAACAGCATTGCTACACTCTCGGTTATTCTCAAGCCCAGTCATCCTAAAAGGATTACACCCTGTATACAGGAACTATTGAGCGATCATTCTCTTAACCGCACACATATGAAGAAGAACGGTTATTATTATTATTATGATTATTATACAATGTTACTTTGTAGAAATGTTCTTTCTCCCCTGTAACTAAGCGCAACGTATGCTCATTCAAACATGTCTTCCAGCATTATTAATTGTGGAGTTAGTTTTGTACACAAAGTACTCTGAGTAACACACACACACACCACCCACAGTCGAATGGGACGTCTCAAAAGTCAAACATGTGCGGTCGCCAAAGGTAGATTGTCAATGCCGAAGGCATCTCGTGCAGATACGTCATTTTACTTGAAGTCGCGTTCACAGGACATAATATGCGTCGTAGCCAGTTTGAAAAAATCGTCGTTTTATAAAACGCCTAGACGATCTATAAGAGGCGGCCAAATGGTCAAATATTCGTTGACTTTACGTTATTTTACAATTTGGCTTAGTCATTTTATAAAACGGTTGGGCATCTTATAAAATTGATTAGGCCCGTATTCACCGAGCTTAGTTAGTTATTTATTTCGTTGATTTATTTCCCTGGGAACTATTACTAGGAATAAATAGCGATAATTCAATTCACCAAACGTAGTTAAGTCTACTGCAGGTATAAATCGTAAGAATAACTATACTGTCCAAATTCAAGGGTATAAAGGGAATTATTATTATTAATATTTATTCGCCTAGTAAAATAGGATGGACACAAAACGCACAAATTACTTTATGGCCTGGCGACTTTTGTAGGTAAATATTAATTCCATATCTTTCAGGTAAGGGCTTTTGTAGTAAAATAAAATAAATTTACATTTTCGATCGATGCGCCATCAGTCGGATCATTGGTAAACGTGCTTTAGAATCAAAATATTTGACAAAATGTTCAAGGTGTGTGGTATAAAGTAAATTTTTACCTGAAGTTACTATTCTATCGAATGAATTGCTTAGTGAATTGAAATTTGATTTTATTCCAAGGAATAAATTTATTCTAAGATTAGTAACTTCTATCTTTAACAGTGTTTGGTGAATGGCCTTAGCCATTTTATAAAACGGCTGGGTGTTTTATAAAACGACAAACAACGCGCGGCCAGATTGTCATATGTTTTATAAACATTATTCTGTTAAAATTCAATTTGGTATTAAATGTACTTTTGTAGCAAGGCGCGAGAAATTTGTCAAAATAATAATTAATCTACCTGCCATTTCATTTTGCAAATCAACTAAAATAGAGAGTTTTTTGTCGTTTTATAAAATGCCCAGTCGTTTTATAAAATGACTAACCAAATTGTAAAATAACGTAGTCAACGAATATTTGACCATCTGGTGCATTTTATAAAACGTCTAGACGTTTTATAAAACGATGAATTTTCCAATCGGGCTACGACACATGCACATTTTTTCAAGTGTCAATATTTTTAAAGGTCACCAGCTGTCAGTTCTCTCGGCCTAGTACCGGAATTGCTGTATTACTATAGCCCAGCGTTTCTTAAACTTGATCGCCTACGTAGTAAGGATAAAGTGACCATCCGTCCCGATTTAGGCGGGACAGTCCCGATTTTGAGCCACGAGTCCCGATTCAACAAGCGTCCCGCTTTTGTCCCGTTTTCATTAAATCACGTGCATTAAGAATGTTTATTTTTTGTCATTAGATATTTTTACCCACTCAAAGTATTTTATTTATCAATAATTATATAATTGATACCTACCTTAAAAAATAAATAACATTTAAACTAAAAACTCGCTAAAAACCCCCAAAAACTCGCTAGAAACCCCCAAAAACTCGCTATAAATCCCCAAAAACTCGCTTGAAACTCCCAAAAAAACGCTAGAAACCCCCAAAAACTCGCTAAAAACCCTTAAAAACTCGCTAGAAACCCCCAAAAATTCGCTAAAAACACCCAAAAGCTCACTAGAAACCCCCAAAAACTTGCTAGAAATCCCCAAAAACTCGATAGAAACCCCCAAAAACTAGCGAGTTTTTGGGGGTTTTTAGCGAGTTTTTGGGGGTTTCTAGCGAGTTTTTGTGGGTTTCTAGCGAGTTTTAGGGGGTTTCTAGCGAGTTTTTGAGGGTTTCTAGCGAGTTTTTGGGGGTTTCTAGTGAGTTTTTGGGGGTTACTAGCAAGTTTTTGGGGGTTTCTAGCGAGTTTTTGGGGATTTCTAGCGAGTTTTTGGGGGTTTATAGCGCGTTTAAGGCTTTTCTGGGCGTGGAACCCAACGGTTGCCTGCGCCGGGATTTTATAGACCTTGTCCCGCTTTTCGATATTCAGGATTTGGTCACTTTAAGTAAGGACCCCAAAATTTTCACGAATCCCCATTAATATAAAACAGAGTAATTTATTTAATTTTTAGGTATATTGATGTCAATTCATAACATTTAGCTGTAGATTTTGAATAAGTTTCAATTCGGTGGTGTGTAGTGTAAACAACAAATCACTTTGCGGGACGGCGTTCCACAGTTCAGCCGTCTCATTTTTCTAGTTGAATACTGCTTTAGAAAACTGTCATCGTCATATCAAATGTCTATTTTACTTCTCTCTCTTACATATTCTCTTCTCTTCTTCTTTGTAACAAAAGAACGAAGCGCCTATTGTTAAACAAATGAATGAGGATCATTTTATTTTCGATGTTTGTGAGTTTGTCAACTCTGTTTTTGGTATTAAAATGGATCCAAAATGTTATATTTAAATAATCAGAAATATGCTTTTAACAAAAGTAGACAATGGGATCCTAAGTTGTCGACGCGTCTATAATTTAAAAAAATTCGACTGATGACCAGTCCTATACTTCCCACCTAGTAAATATTTGCAAAAAATAAACACTCTTTTTTTCTTTTTTGACTAGGCCCAAATAACCTTAGCTGTTGGTGGTCTTTAAAACACAATTTAATTTTTATTCTTTAAAAAAAGCATGGCCCTCTTTTTTGTTTGGTGATCTACTGATGGCTAACTTAATATAGCAAAAATTCGACTGATGACCAGTCCTATACTTCCCACCTAGTAAATATTTGCAAAAAATAAACACTCTTTTTTTTTATTCTTTGACTAGGCCCAATTAACCTTAGCTGTTGGTGGTCTTTAAAACACAATTTAATTTTTATTCTTTGAAGAAAGCATGGCCCTCTTTTTTGTTTGGTGATCTACTGATGGCTAGCTTAATATAGCAAAAATCATGGTTACCTTGATTTACGTACAATTTTTATTTTTTTTAATAAAATATTTTTTTTCTCGAAAACTATACATTTTAGAGAGAAAAAATATTTACATTTTTTTCATATTATAACATCTAGAATTCATTTATATTTTTTTTTATCTATGTTAATACGTGACAATGAGAACGTTTTTTTTAATATCTCAGGATTCACTAAACCGATTTGACTCAAAATCTAATCAAATCTAAGTTAAAGGCTGATAAACACAATAAAACAATCGACATGGCCGTATGTTGTTTACGATATCGAAGGCGAAAAATTGACCACATACACACACACACAAACACACACACACACACACACACACAGACATCAGTCAGAAAATGATCTTAAACGATTGCTAGGGTCTCAAAACGTGAAGATCTGTTAAAATCTCGAAATATTTTTTTCGGACTAAATCCATTACTTCCCTACCATAGTAGAGGTGGGAAGTAACAAGCCGTGAGGTGGGTCGTTTATTAGGAGTTAGGACTAAAGTGCGACCCTTGAGGTCCACACGACGAACTTCCCAGTTTGATAAATATTTAATAATAATAATTAAATTAGATATTACACAGAAAAGTAATCACTTTAATCATTAAAACATAATTATTATTTATTTTTAACAATAATTAAAAAAAAAAACGGCTGAACTGATTTTTATAAAATTTATGTCGAATCAAAATGACGTTAACACGTCTCGATTGACAACCCTTACGAAGTCGATATAATTTTTTATTCGCGAGATATTGTGTAAAATCTACTTTTTTGGAGTCTATTTGGTTAAGAAAAAAGAACGGCTGAACCGATTTTGAAAAAATTTCTTTCAGATCATATATATACGTACGTATGTGTCCAAATAGGATTGATTTTAAGTTGAAATGCGAGTTAGGCCCGTATTCACCGAGCCTAGTTAGTTTTTTATTCCATTGATTTATTCCGCTGGTAACTATTACTCGGAATAAATAGCGATAATTCAATTCATCAAACGTAGTTAAGTTTACAGCAGATATAAATCGTAAGAATCACTATTCTGTTCAATTTCAAGGGTATAAATATTTATTCGCCTAGTAAAATAGGATGGGCACGAAATGCACAAATTACTTTATGACCTGGTGACCTTTTCAAGTAAATATTAATCCTATATCTTTCAGGTAAAGGCTTTTGTAGTAAAATAAATTTACATTTTCAATCGATGCGCCATCGGTTGGATCTTTGGTAAACGTGCTTTAGAATCAAAATATTTGACAAAATGTCCAAGGTGTATGGTATAAAGTAAATTTGTATCTGAAGTTACTATTCTATCGAATGAATTACTTGTTGAATTGAAAGTTAATTTTATTCCAAGGAATAAATTTATTCTAAGATTAGTAACTTCTATCTTTAAGAGTGTTTGGTGAATACGGGCCTTAAAGTGTCAAAATATTGCAAGAACACTATCATATAGCTGGACCTTTTTAACCGACTTCAAAAAAAGGAGGTGGTTCTCAATTCGGTTGTATTTTTTTATGTTTGTTACCTCAGAACTCCGTCATTTATAAACCGATTTGGAAAAAAAAATTTTGTTTGAAAGGATATATTTTCAGATTGGTCCCATAGAAATTTCATTAAAATCGGTTCAGTAGTTCGGCTGATTTTAAAAAAAGCTAGTAACGGTGTGTGATTCCTTAAGGTAAATGTCACTTTTTGACATATCAGACAACGTAATAAAGTCGGTTTAATAAAAGTGAGTAGCGGCGTGTGATTCCTTTAAGGTAAATGTCACTTTTTGACATTAAAAAGTAAAAAATAAAACACTTTTTAACAAAAAAAATAACCTCCTTCAAAAAGCCACTAAAAAGAGGAAAATAATGAAATTTTGAGGTCTGCGCCAATTTAATAAAATATGAAGTTGGTTAAAAAGAAGATATTAATCACTATACTGTACTTTTTATCGACTTCATATTTTATTAAATTGGCGCAGACCTCAAAATTTCATTATTTTCCTCTTTTTTTAACCGACTTCAAAAAAAGGAGGTTTCTCAATTCGACCGTATATATTTTTTATGTTTTATGTATGTTTGCGGATAACTTCGTCCTTTATGAACCGATTTTAAAATTTTTTTTTATTTGAAAGGATATACTTTCAGATTGGTCCCATAGAAATTTCATCAAAATCGGTTCAGTAGTACGGCTGATTTTAATAAAAGTAAGTAACGGCGTGTGATTCTTTAAGGTAAATGTTACTTTTTGACACTAAAAAGTAAAAAATAAAAAACTTTTTAACAAAAAAAAAAACCTCCTTCAAAAAGGCACTAAAAAGAGGAAAATAATGAAATGTTGAGGTCTGTGCCAATTAAAATATGAAGTCGGTTAAAAAGTATAGTATAGTGATTAATATCTTCTTCATATTTTATTAAATTGGCACAAACCTCAAAATTTTATTATTTTCCTCTTTTTAGTGCCTTTCTGAAGGAGGTTTTTTTTTTGTTAAAAAGTTTTTTTTAAGTAGAGTGTTCTAAGAAACGGTCATTAAGATAATGTCTTCAACTAAATGGTCGCCAGTAGCAATAAGTTTTGTTTGTCACATCGGTATGTACAAACACACAAACCGACGCTCAGTTCCACTGTTACAGTAGTCCCACCGCCGCACCGCGTCACGTCGTCCTATGTGACCATACCAACATCTCTGTGACAGAAGCTTTTTTAATCATAATCGTCGTACAATATTATATGAGAGCAATATTAATATCAAGTATATAAGAGAACCGCAATCTATCTGTTCTGTTCGTAGAATAGTGGTAACAACTATACAGAAACTAAATCTATGGGAATTTTATAAACGTCATTAATGCCAACTTAATCTACCATTTTTATTGAAAACGACATGAAATTGTTGGTGACGACAGTTTTTAATTTTTTAACCATACCAGACTGGTATGTAGTGATCAACCACCTGCTATACTCAATCTTTTTGACAAGATTTTTATTAACTTAACTTGATAATATTGTAACAAAACTGTTTTCTTACGTGGGTGGAATAAATTATTTATTTACAACAATTAAAAATGTAACAAAAATAGATAACAATAAGATGTAACAATTATATCTCAATTCTAATAGTCAATACTGTTTATATATAATATTATTATTATTATTAATAACACGAACAGTAATTCTTAAACGAACTGACGCGCTTTAACAATTTATATGCTGTATTTATTTCCAATCGACACTGTCACACGACTCTCGTTGTTCTTTGTCCGGTGATTGCTCCTGTTTATATAGAGCTAGCAGCTTGACCCCCCCACGCTCGCGCGCTTTCCAGAACATTCTGGTGGTTACTGGTGTCTTCGATATCATGCCACGCCTCACCATTGTTACTTGTTCTCGATGATTCTATTGTCGCCAGCGGCGTAACATCTGGGGTTTTGCTACAATATGGTAAACTAGTAATTATTTAGGGTCAAATCTTGTAATTCTGCCCCTCCTTCCAGGGGGACATTGGGATGTAGTTGTTATCGCAATTGCATTCCAATGTTCTTTGGGAATTAGCGCTCCCAGGGACCTGAGCTCGTATCAGTCGGTTTGTGTATGCCGGTTGGCGGATTTTAACACAAAAATATGTTATTTGTTGTGTTGAAGACGCTAATGACCTAAGTTGTCGACGCGTCTATAATCTACAATAAATTGTAATTCTGCCGTAGAAGATATATAACAACTTATTGACTTTTTCTAGTTCTTGTCTGCATGGTGTTGTGTTCTGACTCGACTGTCCCAAGACACCCTTCCTTCGATCTTTAATTTTTCCTTCTGTCTTTTGAGAATTCAAGTCTAATATTTTTCTTTCTACACAGTTTTCTACTTTTGTAGTTATTTTTTTAAAGCGAAACTGATTTTTTTCAACTCTAACATATCGGTGTTCCACACTGTAAGAAATGAGAAGACCGATTACATAGATTATCGATGGTCCATTTGTAGCCAGCGATTAATCTGGTAATAGGCACACAAAGAGACAATGGCGTCGCAAACAGGTATCGCCTGCACATCGCGTAGATTCCATAAAAACACATTCCGCATGCGTGGTTACTAATTTTACATTAATTTGTTTTGTATTCATCCATTTTATATATGTAACTATACATTTTATTTTGTAATTTTTACTCACTTTATTGGAATAGTACACAAATTATGTAATTTTAATTTACTTTATGTAAAAATCACAAATTTGTTTAACTTTACAGTAAAAGTCCAAGTTTTTATGAAGTTTTCTGTGTAAAAATAAATAATAATCTAAAATCACTTAGAAAATCGAGCGAATTCTACCTTAACTTTCAAAGTATTTTTACATCCATTTTTTACAGTGTAGCCACATCTGCCCCCGCTGAAATCGAACATCTAACAGTACCTATAAAAATATCGTCTAATATGTAAGAGTTTTCTGGCAAAATATTTCATATTAAATTTTTTTTCAAAAAAATAATTTTGAAACATCGAGATTTCGAATAGGTGTCGTAATTCCTGCTTTATGATGATTTTGCAATTTTCAAATCATTAACGCGAACGCTGTAATCCTTTACAAAAACAAAATAATACCTCTGAAATGTTATACATGCTATTAATTAAAGCTATGGAACATGATTTGAATAGTGCGGGAAAATTTCGCTAATTAGCTATAGTATTCACAATGTCGTCATAGAAGTTTATTATTTGATGTTGACATTTATTCAAATCAAGTCCCACAGTGTATTTTGATAAAAGCATGGTACAGGGTGCGTCAAAAATACTTTTCTCCATTTTATCATTTAAAACAGCGGCTCCCAATCCACGGGCCGCGGGCAGCGTGTTATTGGGCCGTGGACGCAAGTCGCGAGTCTAAGTCAAGACAAATATTATCGGAGCTTCGAAGTAAAGATGGGAACAATCGAGTGAAAACAATAGTGTTGCCGTCTAGACAAGATAAGACAAGACTTTCAAAGTCTTGTCTTGTCTTGAAATATCAAGACAAGACTTCACTTAAGTAAGAAATATCAAGACTTCACTAAGTCTAAGTCTAGATTAAATAAACTCTTGTCTTGTCTAATATCAAGACTCTAGATTATTTTCAAGAGTCCAGATTAACCGAGTGGTTTACTTTACTTACTACTACTTAGTTTATCTAGACTCTTGAAAATTGTCTAGAGTTTTGGCAAGAGTCTTGATTTAGATAAAGCAAGTCTTGTCTTGTCTTGTCTTGAAAATTTCTAGACAAGACTTTTGCAAGTCTTGTCTTGAAAGTCTAGACAAGACTTTTGCAAGTCTTGTCTTGAAAATCAAGACAAGACAAGAGTCTAGAAAGTTTAGATCTAGACGGCAACACTAGAAAACAATCGAGTCACTCGATTGTTAGCAACAATCGAATTATTCGATTGGTTTGTTGTTCAGGGGTTTTTAATTGTATATTTAGTTAGTGGGCCTCAAATTTTTTTTACAAAATTGGTGGTCCGCACAACTAAAAAGGTTGGGAACCGCTGATTTAAACGATATCTGTTATAGTTGAGTGCCAAAATTTAAGATAGTGAGTCATGTATAGTTCGTAACAAGGTTAAAAGAGCGGAAAAACAATGAAACAATGTAAGCATACGCGTCCCTTTGCACAAAAACTATGCCGCTATCTTAAATTTCGGAACTTGACTAGAGTTTATAATATACAATGAATTATTTTGGAAGTCTATATTGTAAATTATAGACGCCCCACAACACAGATTTTATTTGACAGTTTTGTTTATGAACACCCTCAATTCCCCCCAGGGGGGACGTTGGAATGTGGTTGCTATCGCAAATTGCATTCCAATGTTCTTTGGGAATTAACGCTCCCAAGGATCCGAGCTCGTACCAGTCGATTTGTGTATGCCGGCTGGTGGATTCTAATACACAAATGGATTATTTGTTGTGTCCTCTATCCCCCCGGGGGGACATTGGAATGTGGTTGATATCGCATATTGCATTCCAATATTCTTTGGGAATTAGCGCTCCCAAGGATCCGAGCTCGTACCAGTCGATTTGTGTATGCCGGCTGGTGGATTCTAATATACACAAATGGATTATTTGTTGTGTCCTCTATCCCCCCAGGGGGACACTGGAATGTGGTTGTTATCGCAAATTGCATTCCAATGTTCTTTGGGAATTAGCGCTCCCAGGGATCCGAGCTCGTACCAGTCGGTTTGTGTATGCCAGCTGGTGGATTCTAATATACAAATGGATTATTTGTTGTGTCCTCTATCTCCCCAGGGAGGACATTGGAATGTGGTTGATATCGCATATTGCATTCCAATATTCTTTGGGAATTAGCGCTCCCTAGGATCCGAGCTCGTACCGGTCGATTTGTGTATGCCAGCTGGTGGATTCTAATATACAAATGGATTATTTGTTGTGTCCTCTATCTCCCCAGGGAGGACATTGGAATGTGGTTGATATCGCATATTGCATTCCAATATTCTTTGGGAATTAGCGCTCCCAAGGATCCGAGCTCGTACCAGTCGATTTGTGTATGCCGGTTGGCGGATTCTAATACACAAATGGATTATTTGTTGTGTTGAAGACGCTAATGACTTGACTTGTCGACGCGTCTATAATCTACAATTAATTAATTAATTGAGACCTTCTATGTTTATAAAAGCATAAGAGACATGATCAGTTTAAAAATTCTTTTTTTAATGAGTACCAAATTGAATTTTCACTAATTAATTTTTGGCTTATCCGCCCACAAAATTGTCTAATTTAGGCTTAAGTCAAACAACGCTGTTCTGAATCGCAGCTAAAGCGGTATATTTTAATCCTTGCATAATATCTAAAACCACAAAAATTACATACGCTCGAGCCGCTATAGAGAGGTTTGTGGGTCAACTTGGGAAGTAGAACGGTCTCCGTGCTCGCTCTCTCTCTCTCTCTGTATTCTTTAAAGAGCCGTCCCACCTCCCCACTGCAAGTACACATAGTGTGTAGTACACAGTGTGGCATAGTTTAAAAGGGAGCGAAGGGAATTCCCTTTGGGGCTTTTATATAAACATTTATACTCAACTATACAACCGCTGTTACAGTAGAACACGGTTATTATTAACTTAACTCGCTTTTTTAACTGCTCTATACGAGAATTACATGTGTTTTACAAGGGGGATTCCCCTATAGGAGCATCGAAGGTAGGAAATTATTGATATTCCGTGTAATCTAACATATAGCTTCAACACTGCTTACTTCCTTGAAATTAAATGCACTGTACGGGAAGTACATATGCTAGGAAACCGTGTATTCTAACTAAGCTTCAACACTGCTTTCTTCTTTAATATCTCTGTTTTACAAATGGGATTCCCCTTAGGAGCAACGAAGGTAGGAAATTATTGATATTCCGTGTAATCTAACATATTGCTTCAACACTGCTTACTTCTTTGAAATGAAATTCTCTGTACGGAAACGGAAGTACAATTCAGATGTTAATGACCTGTGTTATCGAGCGTCTCAAAATATATCTATCATATGTTTTACTAAGAGGATTCCTCTTTGAAGCATCTAGGTTAGGAAACCGTGCATTCTAACTAAGCTTCAACACTGCTTTCTTTTTTAATATCTCTGTATGGTATATGTGTTTTACAAATGGTATTCCCCTTAGGAGCAACGAAGGTAGGAAATTATTGATATTCCGTGTAATCTAACATATAACTTCAACACTGCTTACTTCCTTGAAATTAAATGCTCTGTACGGGAAGTACATATGTTTTACTTCAGATGCTTATGACCTGTGTTATCGAGCGTCTCAAAATCTATATATCATTTGTTTTACAAAGGGGATTCCTCTTTGAAGCATCTAGGTTAGGAAACCCTGTATTCTAACAAAGCGTCAACACTGCTTGCATCTTTAAATTCCCTTACGCGAATTAGTACATATTGTAGCAAACCCCAAGATGATACGCCGCTGGCTACAATAGAAGCCTCGAGAATAGGTCACTGGTGAGGCGTGGAATGATATCGAAGATACCAGTACCCGCTAGACGTTTGGAAAGTACTAGAAGCGCTGTGTTTAAGCCACGTAGCTCTATATAAGCAAGGAGCCGACGGGAATTGAGTCAGTCGTAAATAAGTGTCGAGTTGAATTTGCGAACATAAATACAGTATATAAATAGTTATTGTTCAGTGTTATTGAAGTATTTCACTTTGCTTGAGAATTACTATTGTGTCGTCTGTTAGAATTGACATATAATCGTTGCTTTGATTGTTGTCGAATTGACATGTTCCACACTTTTTAAGTTTATGGAATAAATTTATTATTATTATTATTGAATTGTTGTTACATTTTTAATTATTGTAAATAAATAATTTATTCCGCCCACGTAGAAAACAGTTTTGTTACAATATTTTTATTAAGGTGATTCTCTACGCAGCCGTCTCGGCCGTTCTGTGTACTTTCATGTTTGATTTTTGTGTCGTTTGATTTTGCGTATTATGTTTGAATTTTTGTGTCGCTAAAAAAGTGTCGCTTCAAGAAAATATTTCCTTAAACTCTGAAACCGAACATAACTAGTAAAGGGCTACGGTAGTCCTTAACCTTTTTTTTTCTCTTTTCAAACCGCTGAATATATTCAGCCCTTTAGTGTAGACGCCCTTTATAATACGGGTTTCGCAACATTGTTTTGCCTTTTAAAGGGAACCACTCTTACGTAACCTGTGTGTGCGCGGTCATAGGACTTTCTGGAATGCCTTTTGCTCAGTTGCATAACGTACCGCACCTCACCTACAGTAACTGGCGTGTATGTCTATTCCCGACTCTATCCCGTGGGATATATGTAGGTGTGTACGGTAAACACACCTCTAGGTCGCGCTCTTATGCTGCGGCCTAACTATAATCGCTTCAAATATGACGACTTTCATGCTGGGTTGCAGAAAGCACTGTCAGAAAATCTAGTTTGATAATGATCTTATATTGTAACCATGCATATTTCTCCATAAGAAGAGCGTTGTAGAGTTTTAACAACTGTGTTTTGAGGGCAGTGTGGCCTAGTGGATAGTGTATTTGGTGCCAGCCTTTAGATTAGACTGTCGTGGGTTCGAATATTTTGTGATGTTATTTAGTTTTAAGCTAGTTGTTATTTAATGTAATTTAAGACGTCCCTCAGGGGAAACATTGGAATGTAGTTTGCATTCCAATGTTTTGTGGGAATCAGCGCTCCAAGGGACCCGAGCTCGAACCAGTCGGTTTGTGTATGCCGACTGGCGGATTCTAATACACAAATGGGTTATTTGTTGTGTTGAAGACGCTAATGACCTGAGTTGTCGACGCGTCTATAATCTACAATAAATAAAATTAATTTAAGACGCTATAATGACCTAAGTTATCGACGCGTCTATAATCTACAATAAATAAATAAATTTAACAACATTTTTCGACGCATTTTGATCAAAATTTAACTTGGATACCTGTAATTTGTTCTTCTGTAAGTGCGATCTACTGTTCTACATAACGAAGAGTTTGACAATGACATTAGACTGCTCCTGCGTAAATATAAAATGTAATTATATGATCACAATCTGAGGTCATTGTCAAATCAGATTTTCTGACGATGTGTTCTGCAACCCACCATTATGATTTACAAAACTGTTTTCTGAGTTGGCGGAAAAAATATTTATTTACAAAAATTAAAAATACAATAACAATAAATGCAACAACGAAAAGTCAATTCTAACAATAAAAAAACTTAAACGGTAATTATTTAACTAAACGAGCCACTTAAATAACACTTAACAAATAACTATATATACAAGGATTATTTATTTGTAATTGTTTATGCCACTGTATTTATATCAGATTTATTTCGCTGTGCAACACTGTCACATTACAATCTACACTGACTGATTCCCGTTGACTGATCAATATTTATATCACTGATCCACTTGATGGCACGATTCACCATTCACTGATATCTCGCAAATAAAAAATTATATCGACTTCGTAAGGGTGTCAATCGAGGCGTGTTAACGTCATTTTGATCCGACATAAATTTTATAAAAATCAGTTCAGCCGTTTTTTTTTTAATTATTTTAAAAATATATAATAATTATGTTTTAATGATTAAAATGATTACTTTTGTGTGTAATATCTAATTTAATTATTGTTATTAAATATTTATCAAACTGGGAAGTTCGTCGTGTAGACCTCAAGGGTCGGACTTTAGTCCTAATAAACGACCCACCTCACGGCTTGTTTGGTTTAAAATGAGTGTTTGGTCGTAGTTTTCGCCGGTCATATTTACGTCGACGGACATATTCTATATTCCTCGACTGTATATGTAGGAGGGACAAGAGAGCAAAAGCTCTCTACTTGCGTCCCTTATTCTCATCGTCGGTTGTATGTAGAAGGAAGGTAACATAGTTGTCACATATTTATCACCGCAGAACCTAAAATAATATTGTCACAAGCACTTAACTCAGCGTGAAACAACTAGCGCTCGATTTAACGACATATATTTTTGTTTGGTTTTGTATTATAGTTGGTAATTAAAACGGATTATTGATTCTACATTCTGCGTTGTACCTTTTAAAATGTTCGCTAGTTTTACATCGTGGATAACATTCGGGTTTTATTCCAATTGGGATCTGTCAAATGGGACGGGCTTTAAAAACATTGCGAAGTTAAGGATGTATGCGCCACCTATCTCATATCACCGAGAAATGAATGAAATTTTGTAAACTTACTTCTTAATATATCTGAAAGAAGCCGTGAGGTGGGTCGTTGATTAGGACTAAAGTGCGACCCTTGAGGTCCACACGGACCCTTGAGGTCCACACGACGAACTTCCCAGTTTGATAAATATTTAATAATAATAATTAAATTAGATATTATACAGAAAAGAAATCATTTTAATCATTAAAACATAATTATTATTAATTTTTAACAATAATGAAAAAAAACGGCTGAACCGATTTTTATAAAATTTATGTCGGATCAAAATGACGTTAACACGCCTCGATTGACACCCTTAAGAAGTCGATATAGTTTATTATTCGCGAGATATCGTGTAAAATCTGCTTTTTTGGAGTCTATTTGATTAAGAAAAAAGAACGGCTGAACCGATTTTGAAAAAATTTCTTTCAGATCATATTTACGTTAATACGCATCGATTGGCACCCTAACGTAGTCAATATCATTTTTCATTCTCGAGATTTCGTCTTAGAAAGAAATGGACACATACGTACGTACGTACGTACACACACACACACACAGACATCTTTCTAAAAATAGTGTAAAAATAGTGTAGTGACCTTGAAACATAAAAATTTGTTATACATTTTGATTTCGATTTTCGGACCCATTACAATAACTTCCAATGGGAAGTTAATAAGTACACAAAATTTCAGAACAGCTTACCGAATAGTTTAAAAAGATATCTATATAATATATAAAAGAAAGTCGTGTTAGTGACGTTAATGATGTTAGTGACGTTAGTTACACCATTTATAACTCGAGAACGGCTGGACCGATTTTCATGATTTTTGATTTTTTGGATTTGTCTCCGCCCTGGTTAACAGAATAAATATTAAAACATTGGAAAAATTCACCCGGGAGCGAACGAGCGAAGCGAGTGAGTAATGTAATTAGTATAATATTCAAGCGAACGAGCGAAGCGAGTGTGTAGTGTATTGCAGTCCGGGCGAAGCCGGACCGGGCCGCTAGTATAATTATAAAATTAACATGACTTCTTATGGAAAATCAACACGTTATCTTTGTGTTGATGCATATACGTGTACATAGGCCACTGCGTGTGCGCCAGTATATTACTTTCACAGTCATAGCTGGCCAAGCGCAATACGTAAAAAGTATATCTATATAGCTATAGATATACTTTTAACATGAGCATGTCGGTGACGTGACGGTAACGTGACGCGAACCCATAAGTTTTTCCCCTCTCAGAAATCGTCTAACGCGCCTATAGAAGCATAGCTTAAAAAAATTACTAAAAACTTATTTACACGTCTTGTTCCTGCGTCAGTTAAGAAACACCCTGTATACGTGTGTGTTTGCATGGTTGTGTGCGTAAATAGACAAGTGCAACGCAAACCAAGCTACGGGGCTACGGTTGGCCGTAGGCTAAACAGTACCAGGAATGTCGCTTCATTCCATTGTCGCTGTAGCACAGCACGTGTACGGCCTGACCTGTACTAGCTGACGTCACAACTGCCATCAGCTCTTTTGTTTTTTTTCTTTTTAAAGACATAAGACAATCGGCGTTCAAGAACCTTAATTTAAAAGGCTTGTCGTAATTCATTTCACTGCGCTACAATTTAAATAAAAATTTATTAAAAGAACAAAAAACCCAAATGAGGGCAGTATAGCCTAGTGCAGGGGTCGGCAACCTACGGCTCGCGAGCCGCATGCGGCTCTTATGATGTCAAGATGCGGCTCTCCAGTTCCATGCGCAAATATTAATAATTATATTATTTTATTTCCAAAACTCGTAAAAAATATTATACTGCAAAAAAAACTTTAAACAGGCTCAACAGAGAACAGTGAGAATATGTGGAGTAGAGAGTATACGGACAGCTGAATTTTTTTAAATGTGGCAACACTGTTCTGTTTTTTTAGTTATTGGTGCACTGTGTAGCACTGCATAGCTAGCTAAAATACTTTAATATGTTTTGTGCGAAACATTTGTATGCTTTTATATGAATAAATATTATTTCATATTTAAAGCTTTTATTTTAAATCAAAAATCAAATTTATATACCTATTCCTAATCAAATACCATAATATTGAAATAAAAATGTTAGTGGCTCTTTAAAAACTGGGAAATTTTGTAAATTGTAACTTGGCTCTTCCGTCTCAAAAGGTTGTCGACCACTGGCCTAGTGGATAGCGTACTTGGTATACCGCAGCCTCTAGACTAGACTGTCGTGAGTTCGAATCCCACCTGCGCTCATGGATGTTTTGTGATGTTATTTAGTTTTAAGAAAGTTGTTATTTAGTGTAGTTGAAAGACTTTAATGACCTGAGATGTCGACGCGTCTATAATCTACAGTGCATAAAATTAAAAAATGGGTCTTGACTGACGGACACCCAACCAGCCAGCCGGACAAACGAGTGATCCTATATTGAGCTGGTGTTGTCCTGATTCGGGTCTATAGGCCGTCGTTGGTTGGAATTACTTCCTAACGTTTCGCTAGCACGAGTGGCGAGCTTCTTCAGAGTTATTTTCGATACGTGTGCGTAAAGTGAGGTATTCTAGTAGGCTTAAATTGAGACAAGAGCTAAGGGACTGACGCATACACAACCAGATCGAGTGCGCTGTATACCCCACGAGCCGTTAGGTGAGTGGGGGTAAGCGCACGAGGTCCCGTTGTATATGCGTCAGTCCCTTTAGCGAGTGCCTCAATTTAAGCCTACTAGATATCTCACTTTAAGCGGACGTATCGAACATAATTTTTTAATATAAAAACGGAAAATTCGCTCTTTTAGTCCTTAGAACTTTGCAATTACAGACTAAGTTACGATTTAGTTTATTTTTATTAAAGTTATTAACTTCTGTATATCATTAAAAACATGACTCTCTCATGATGTGGACTTTGTATGCGCGATACTATATATAGGAACACATCGATCGATAGCCAGTAAGTGCTCGTATTGTACAAAGTGCGGAAATTTCGAATTTATAAGATGTAGAAATTTCACTTTTACTCACGCTTTGGACTTTTACGCACTGTGGCGGTACTTTTACGCACGCTTTGGACTTTTACGCACTGTGACGGTACTTTTACGCACGCTCTGGACTTTCACGCACGGTGACTAAAATACGCCTCTTTACGCCCGCCTCACAGTGCTCGAATATTGAACTTTAGAAGCAGGAGTTATAAAAACGTTTAATAACTGAATTATAGATTGTTTATTTGTCATTATTTATTAACTAAATTGTACAGCCCGTATCAAAAACTAGATTGGTTCTTCAATCTAATGCCAATCTATAGTTAAATTATTAAACGTTTATGTGTTTTTAAACATATTTCAAGGTGTCCGGATTTTTTTTTGAGGTAAGTTATTAAGAAATAAGTTTACAACATTTCATTCATTTCTCGGTGATTTCATCCTTTAAATCGAACTGTGGCAATAAAACGTTGGCCTGAACTGAAGTCGAAAGAAACAAAGCTACTAGTGGTTAATAAGTTTGTTATTAATATAGCTCCAAGCTCAGAAAGCTCAGAAACTAAAACTATTATAATATATCCAGTACTTGTGAAACTCAATAATTCATTGAAAGATTGTATCTATAGACTATATAGAAATATGGATTAAGTTTATCTGTGTAGAGAATAAGGTCAACTTTTATACTTATTATTAATAGAAGTCTAGAAGATATAAGTATTTACTATTTCTTGATTGACTACAACCAAGTGGAATTTCTCAATAAAGTTCTTTTTTTAACGTAATCAGACGGTGAGTCGATTTTTATCCGATTATGAAAAAAAAAGTAGGGTTATGATTTTTATATTTCAGTGTTGACTTCCAAAGCCTATATCTAAGGACGGGCTGGAGTAGAAGGGCTCGGGTAGCGACCAATATATTTGGCTCCTTACCGACCCCTTACTATTCCAAAAATGAACCAATATATTTGGTCTCTTTTTCAAAAAATGAACCAATATTTTTGGTCTCTTTTTCAAAAAATGAACCAATATTTTTGGCCTCTTTTTCAAAAAATGGACTAATATTTTTAGTCTCTTATTCCAAAAATGGACCAATATTTTTGGCCCCTTATTCCAAAAATGGACCAATATTTTTGGCCTCTTTTTCAAAAAATGGACTAATATTTTTGGTCTCTTATTCCAAAAACGGACCAATATTTTTGGTCTTTTATTCCAAAAATGGACCAATATTTTTGGTCTCTTTTTCCAAAAATGGACCAATAATTTTGGCCTCTTAATCCAAAAATGTACCTCATCCGAAAGTTAATTTTTTAAATTTATATATTGTTATACAGGTATTGTTACGGGTAATTTTTTTTCAAAAATAAATAATACGTTACAATATGAACCTTCTGCGCTGTTGTGTTTTATTTTTTCGGTGGAACATGCAATCCGATATTTCAGCATCGAAGTAGGTCCACACAAGGCACATCAGTGACGTGCATGCTTTATAAATGTGGAGATAACAGTTTTTAAAACGTTTTTCCGAATTGTCTACAGTTGGCCACGGTTTGTGTTGGAACAGACAAAAGGCGACAGGCCGTCTACTGGTGAACTGACGTGTACGTCATAAAGCTCCGTCTACACAGTGTGGTCCAGTTGTTAACGTCGCGGCCTCTGGATCCGACTATTGTGGATTCGAATCCCGCCTCCGCTCATGGATGTTTTGTGATGTCATTTGGTTTTAAGTTAGTTGTTATTTAATGTAATTTAAGACGCTGATGGCCTAAGTTGTCGACGCGTCTATAATCTACAATAAATAAAATCAATTGTGTTGTGTGTTGTAGTGTGCGTAAGTTCTCTGCTCGGTCGAATTCCTTCCTTTTACGATTGGTCATTGGTTTTGTATGTCGTAGTGCTGGTGTCCATATTTTACCGAGATTCAGGCCTTCATCTTTTCGGTTGAAATTCTGTTTACTGTTTTTGTATTTCTATGGCCTCCCTGTATATGTGAGAATAGTAACTCAATGTTGTCTATAGCTCGTAAAAAACGCTGGTCGTGAAAACTTACACACTTGGATAAATCTGTATTTTGATTAAAAAAGGGTGTGGGACTCGGGACCCCCGACAGATGTGAAACATCAAAGAAAACGTTATTGAACTCGGTGGTATTCTCTATGTAGTAGTATATATTTTTTCAAAAGCAGCAAATAACTGTTATGCTGACGTAATCCTATATACTGCACTGTAACACCGCGAGTGTGTTACAGTGCACGCCTGAGCCAAGAGAGAGAGTGCCGCAGTGGTGGGGAGAACATCAGCGAAGGAGCGGACCAGAAATTTCGTTGCATATTTCCCCTCACGCGGCTGTTCACAGCCCGACATAAGATGTTTCACATCAAAAAAATTCACAGATTTCGCAATCCTTGCAACCATCGAGGATATTGGAAATGATAACAGCATATATGAAACATAATTAACTGTTTATTATACACACAATATTTATCAATGCACTGTTTAGTTTTGTCAGGAATAACCCTATTATTCTTCTGTTATATACGCGTTCACTTTTGCTTGATTACTTAACTTTTAAATGGATTTTTCTACAGTATTTATTAACATTTGCTCAAAAATAACACCGCAAATCGTCGCAAATACCTGTCAATTAACTAGACATGATATAAAACACATTTCGAAAAAATTGCACTTGTTTAATTTTGCATGATTGCTCCTCACTTGATCGCGACACCGTTGTCTTTTGGCCTTGAACGAAAACTCGTAACTCTGTTATGTGCAATTATTACGACTCTAGGTGTTTCCATGGTTTAGAGATAAGATTTTTGAGAATTAATTAATAACTGTTTTTGTTTTTTTTCGGGATTGACACTTTCCTTTCATCGGCTAGAACATTTTCGGAACGGACAAGAATATAGAATAAATAATAACGTCAAACTGTTCAGCCATTATTTATATAAATATTTCGTCCGTACTTATTGAATATTTGAAGAGCTGGCCATACTGAATTGTACCAGGAAAACCATATTTTCGCTTTTTTTAATTTAGTTTTAAGATTAGTATTACATTTTTTTTTTAGAAACTAATAATATTAATTATTGTAACTTGGGCCTATTTGGGCATTTTGTAAATTTTAGAGTTAAGTAATTCAGTAGAGAATTTCGTAGCTTGTCTCTGCTGCATTTATTTTATTAATTTATAATAAGTAAGTATTTTGTTAAACTACGTGGCGCCCTGACAACTTTTATGATATTTGTGTATCTGTTTCTTCTTTTTATATTAATTATAATCGAAAAAGTTAAAAGTTATTGTTTCATTTCAAATTATTAATCCACGCCTAACCGACTGAGACTGGTCCGCAACGGCAAGTGTAACAACTCTGCCCCCATATACGAACATAAACATTTCCAATGTTAATAATTATCAAATAATAAAGTGTGGTGGGTACGTTAAACTATAGCTCCAAGTTCCTTCAGTACAGCGTCGAGGGCGGATAGTGGTTGGCTTGTGTCGGTCTACAGGAAGGCAGGGGGGGTGGCGGGGGCGGAGGTAGACGAGTGTTCAGTGAGCCCTGCTTCAGGCGACGGCTAAGAACGAAGCAACAGGAGTCACTTGTATGCGACCGATCACTCTCTATATACTCGCTCATTGCGGTAGCGAATTATAACAGGTCTGCATACTTGAACGCGATTTTCCCGCCGAAATTAATAAAAAATTTTAAACGCGGCAGGAGTGATTTCGATCGACAATGTAAAGAAAAAGCGTGACGAAAGTCGACGTGGCGGTAGAATGCCCGCGGTGAGAGATGAAGCCAGGCACGTCATCAATAATATGCTAGTGAACGCCTGCTTGCCCGCAGACAGTGCCGTGTACACAAAACTGTACTTTGGGTTTTATGTTAGGTACAATTTTGGCAAACTGTTATTCATGACAATAAACAGCCAATAGCAAGCTAGTGACTGCGGTGAGAGATGAAGCCAGGCACGTCATCAATAATATGCTAGTGAACGCCTGCTTGCCCGCAGACAGTGCCGTGTACACAAAACTGCACATTGGTTTTTATGACGTTAAGTACAATTTTGGCAAACTGTTATTCATGACAATAAACAGCCAATAGCAAGCTAGAAGGCGGGCGCAATGCATTCACGTTACCATGACGCGGTGGCTTCATCTTTCGCCGCGCGAGGTCTAAAGATGAAGGAATACAACCGCGTAGTATATAGACTATAGAGGAATTAGTTTTCGTTAACAGATGGCAGTAAAAAACAAATGAAAAGGTGTTTCATTTGTTTCGCAATATTGTCTTAGATGGCGCTTACTTAGAAGTTTCAGGCAGCGCAGTCCCATGTACATGGAAAACGCACGGAAGACGGAACTCGGAAATGCAAATGGCGGAGGTTGATCAATCAGATTCTTTCCGTAATATTCAAATTTTACGGAAAGAATCTGATTGGTCAACCTCCGCCATTTGCATTTCCGAGTTCCGTCTTCCGTGCGTTTTCCGTGGACTGCTGGCTCAATTGTTTTTAAGTATATGTGAACGAGAGAGGGCGCGAAAACAAACAGGTATTATGAGAAGTTATATAATACTTATCATAGTTTTTTGCTAGTTTCCGAAATCCTTACGCTCCATAAATATCGTTTGCTTACAATGAGGGCTTCAATATTTTTATTCGTCAGATAACGCTAGTGGCAAGTAAGGTATACGTCAAACGTTTATATGTTTTATTCGTCAGATAGCGCTAGTGGCAAGTAAGGTATACGTCAAACGTTTATATGTTTTATTCGTCAGATAGCGCTAATGGCAAGTAAGGTATACGTCAAACGTTTATATGTTTTATTCGTCAGATAGCGCTAGTGGCAAGTAAGGTATACGTCAAACGTTTATATGTTTTATTCGTCAGATAGCGCTAGTGGCAAGTAAGGTATACGTCAAACGCTTATATGTTTTATTCGTCAGATAGCGCTAGTGGCAAGTAAGGTATGCGTCAAACGTTTATGTTTTATTCGTCAGACAGCGCTAGTGGCAAGTAAGATATATGTCAAACGTTTATATGTTTTATTCGTCAGATAGCGCTAGTGGCAAGTAAGGTATACGTCAAACGTTTTTATGTTTTATTCGTCAGATAGCGCTAGTGGCAAGTAAGGTATACATCAAACGTTAACATTTTTTATTCGTCAGATAGCGCTAGTGACAAATAAGGTATGTCAAACGTTTAGAGATTAACGGTTTGTGTTTAGTCATTCTTGATTTATCCATTATTAGCGGCCCGTCCCGGCTACGCCCGGGTGGTATGAAATTATAATTTAATAGCGGTTTTTAAAACCTACAATTTTTTCGTACATTGTTTTGATGTATTTCTAAAGATTTGGCCAGCGCTAGCCACGTAAGCGTATAAAACAGTTTTTTTTGACAAAACACTGTCATAGTTCAGCCATTTTGTATAAAATATTTACAAATTATATACACAAACCTTCCTCGTTTATCGCTCTTTCTATTAGTGAAAACCGTTTCAAAATCCGTTGCGTGGTTAAGAAGAAGTAAGCGGAGAAACAGGCAGAGGCAGACAGCGAGTTTGTTTGATACTATTTAGAGATAGAGAAGAGATTAAAAAATAAATATTTAAATAAATACAAAACTGTGATTTAGCCGTTAAATGATTGGGTGACAGAACTTCACATGTTAGTGGCGCTATCAGGTGGCGGAACATATAAACAGTAATGTCATTTAAATGACATCGTAGTGACATAATATACTACCTCACTTGCTAGTGGTGCCATCAGGTGGTAGAATAAAAGTCTGGTAGTTCTCTCTCCGAGAGCTGGTAAAAGTGTCAATTGGATTTTCAATTTATTATTAAAAAAAAAAAATAATGAATTGAAAATATGAATTGGTGCTAGGCCCAAATAACCTTAGCTGTTGGTGGTTTTTAAAACACAATTTTTTTTCTGCTAGCTCTCATTTACTGAGTTAAGGGCAGTCAGGACTAGACGAGTAGTTTTTCCTCAGGCCCAGCAGTAAAGTAGGAAAAACATTCTAAGATGGAAGTAGGTGTTAACCTAGTCATGGCAGCCATGTTTGGTGTCCCCTGTGACGGCTGGCTTCAATTTTGTATAAGCAGTTGTATACATACCGTATACAACTACTTATACAAAATTGAATCCAGACGTCACAGGGGACACTAAACATGGCTGCCAAACACGGGATGGATTAGGGAATATTATTCTCTTCTTCTTCTTACATATAAAATGAATGAACTTAATAAATATGGCGACTGGCTTCACTTTTAAATGCTTGTAGCGTCTCCATAACCTCTTAACTCTGTGACCATCATTTGATAGAGTAGATTTTTGGTTCTTGTCACAACCGATTGAGATCGAACAAAGTTCGAAATCGGACACGAGTGGAGACCTTTCTCTAGCTTTGTGGCACGGTTCCCGCAGGCAAGGCGACACGCACGGTTCCCGTACAGCACCCTCTTCCCACAGGAGCTTCAACTCTGGATACACTCTCTTATTTTAACGGTTCACTGATTTATAATGTGATATATGAATTATCGTTTTAACAGAGATTCGGTTATGTTTCAACATATGCATAGCGCAGATAATGCTTTTGCGCAACCTGTTTGCATCAACATTTTACATTTTTATGATGTGTTGTGTTCAACGTTTTGACACATTTTATGATCTTAGATCAGAGATTCCCAACATTTTTCACTTCACTTCAGACGCAGATCCAGATTTTCGCTCTGGAGGGGAAATTTTAACTTTCTTCCAGGAGATTCGTTCTGATTTTGTGATTTGTGTATATTAAACCAAAAATTCAGGAGGGGAATATACCGAAAGCTAGTGACAATTTTTAGGTGTTATTTATTCACGGCCTTATTTTTGTGAAGATGTTGAGGGAAGCATATTAAAGTGCCCTGAGTAAGGGATTTTGCTAGATAGCGGTATGGGAGGGATGCAGACCGCCCCCAACATGTAACAAAAAATGGTCACAATTATTATTGCTTCAAGGCTGAAATTGCTTGTATAGCTTGTCGGTGACCCAATGATGCCATTATAATATTTGCAGATCGATTGGTCAGTATTAAGGGTGTGGCAGATCACCCTAAACGTGTCATGTACCCGACGAAATTTATATTATCAGTTCAAGGTTCAAATTTTGATATGTTGTTACGGCGACCGTTTTAAGCATATATTTCAATTTGCAGAAAAAAATATCGGTATTAACCCCCTCTCTTAGAGGGAAACTTGCTCGCCTAGGTGTTTATATCGTTCTGCAAGGGGGTTAATACCGACATTTTGTTCTGCAAATTGAAATATACGCTTAAAACAGTCGCCGTAACAACATATTAAAATTTGAACCTTGAACTAATAATAAAAATTTCGTCGGGTACATGACATGCTTAGGGTGATCTGCCACCCTTTTAATACCGATCAATCGATCTGCAAATATTATAATGGCATTATTGGGTTCACCGACAAGCTATACAAACAATTTCAGCCTTGTAAAGTCACTCAGGGTAAGTATTCATATTATACCTATACAATATAATTTTTCACAAGGAGACCGTGTGGTCTAGTGGTTAGCACGTCGGCCTCTAGATCAGACGTTCGTGGCTTCGAATTCTACCTGCACTCATGGATGTTTTGTGATGTCATTTAGTTTTAAGAAAATTGTTATTTACTGTAGTTGAAAGACGCTAATGTCCTGAGATGTCGACACGTCTATAATCTACAATAAATAAATACATTTTTCACAACGCCGCTATTGAAAATTCGATTTTCGGTAGGTACCTACTACCTTTATTTAGAGGGTTGAAACAGAGAGGGATGACAATTTTTAGTTTTCTTTGTTATTTAACGTTGTTAAGAGAGAGATAGAGCGATTGAGGGTCGCCAACTTCAATTCGCGTTTTATATAGGTACTCGAAAACGTGAAAGCAAATAATTTGTTACGGAAATTATTTATACCGTTTTATTATGTCCGTAAAAATATACTTTTATTAGCTACGTAGTTATACACGTGTGGAACGCGCATCGCCGCTCGCCGGAATGCCCCTGACCTCCCCCCATCCGCCTGGGGACCATTCACCGTGTGCCGTGTTGGCACAATTAGTTCTCGCCAGTGCCGCTAGGCTAATACATACGCCTTGTTGTTATTGTCTATGGTTGTGGTAATTGTCTATGGTTATACGCCAGTGAACCTAAGTTGGTAGTACAATAGTCCATCAGCCGAACTGAAGCGCCACTGCTCTTTATGCGTGTAACAATTTATTTATCATCGTTATTAAGAAATTTTGCGTTACACTAAAGATTAAAGTGCCGCAACGTACCGTTTGGCAATCCCTGTCTTAAACGGTGAGAGTTTGTCTGGCAGGTTTTTAACACTAGATTATGCATAAGGTATTTTTTATACTCTACATTTAGTTGTGAAGAGTGTGTTGTTCACATCGTTGCCAAAAGACATATAGCGTTATGTCGAATGTATAGTTTTTTTTTGTATTCTTATTATTATATTATTATTATGAAGTATTATAGAAATACCTTGCATTTTTTGATGTGACTTCCTGTGTTTTAACACGACGCGTTTCAGCAACGAGTTGCTATCTTCAGGTGTGGTTAAATTTTTTTAAAATTTACACATTGAGTATCCGTAACACGTTATAATATTAAGCACATGCGTATTATGTAGTGGATTGTGAAGTACTGATTTAAATTTTGAAATTAATATTCATGTAGTGACTTGGAGACCCTCTAAAAATGTATCTTATTATGATTATTTGAATTATATTTTTAATAAATTTAATTGGGTATCATCATGTTGTTATGGTCTCCAAGTAGCGGATATAAATAACTGGGAATATTTTATTTTTAAAAAAAATTACATTTTTTATTTTTTTAAAATAATTTATCATAAATACTATTAGTACAGTAAAACGGTATATTTTACTAAAAAAAAAACTTAATGGCTGAAATTTTGAGGGGGTGTTCGGGGGCATGTCCTGAGTCTTAAACCGAGTTTTCGTATTCGAGGGGGTGGGGGAAGTTACATCCCCCGGTCAATATAGGGGTAAGTTTGTTTTAATTTTTTATCTTCGTTGCTGTTGCCCGTACAGTCAAGTCCAAGAGATCAAACTTGTAGGAAATGAAATTATCTATCCAATGATAATAAAATCAAGGTCATAGGTCGATCAGGTCAATCACAATGGCCGGTAAAAGGTCAAAAGTGAGGGGTAGTTTTATTTATTAATGTTCACAAAATTAGAATGAAAACTTCAGATAAGGCTTGTAATCTAATTCTTTCTATAAAAGTCGATCAATTTTCTGACATTTCAAAATAAAACCTAGTTTAATATTATTATTTGAGATATTAGGATGTCCAAAATTTATACAACAACAGTGTTCTTGAGAAATTGGGATAGAAAAATAAATTTTAATTAAGTTTTATTTTGAAATGTCAGAAAATTGATCGACTTTTATAGAAAGAATTAAATTACAAGCCTTATCTGAAGTTTTCATTCTAATTTTGTGAACATTAATAAATAAAACTACCCCTCACTTTTGACCTTTTACCGGCCATTGTAATTGACCTGATCGACCTATGACCTTGATTTAATTATCATTGGATAGATAATTTCATTTCCTACAAGTTTGATCTCTTGGACTTGACTGTACGGGCAACAGCAACGAAGATAAAAAATTAAAACAAACTTACCCCTATATTGACCGGGGGATATAACTTCCCCCACCCCCTCGAATACGAAAACTCGGTTTTAGACTCAGGACATGCCCCCGAACACCTCCTCAAAATTTCAGCCATTAAGTATTTTTTTTTAGTAAACGCGATTTTTGTCTCTATTTGCTGTACTATATTGAAAAATGAAAAAAAAATTTTTTTTAAAGCCATATAGCGAGTGCTGATTTGCTTTGCAGGTAATAGGGATTTTACATGTAAAATCATGTTCATGAATTTTCCTGCTTCCCTATATATGTTGGTAAAAAAAAACAAATACAAAATTTGTTCATAATTAAAATACTCTATCTGTCACGAATTTTTGCAAATTACCAATATGCAGCTTTTAATTACAAAATATTATTAAGGAGCTGTGATTAAGTTTAAATTAAAAATACATTTTTATCCGAATAGCAATGACAAACAAAATCATGGCTATTCGGATAAAATATTTTTAATTTAAACTTTATCACAGTTCTTTAATAATTATTTTGTAATTAAAATTGTAATTAAAATATTGGTAATTTGCAAACATACGTGTCAGGTAGTTTTTAAATATGAACAAATTTTGTATTTGTTTTTTTTTCACCAAAATATATAGGGAAGCGGGAAAATTCATGAAAATGATTTTACATGTAAAAGCAAATCAGCACTCGGTATAATAAATAACAAATTAATAAAAAAACTTGGGTCGCAGTGCCAAAACCCTGCCGACAATATAGTGTATTTGCTAATACAGGCCTTGTGGCTTTAATACGTAAACTTAAGTTTGTTTTTGGACAAATTAAAAAATTTAACCCCTTAATACATCCCTTAAAATAATATTTTTTTCTTAATTTCAACATTATTATCAATGCAACCTCTGTACCAAATTAAATGCATCCTTCAGTAAGTAAATCACTATCCGCAATCTAGTGTTTTCATAAAATTTGTAAGTCCGGTCCTGTCGAACCGATTTTATTAAAATTTTAGCAGCACATTTTGAGCTTTACTAAAAGGTTAAATTTCAATTTTGAAACAATTCTGAGAATTTTTTCGGTATTTTTGGGCCCAAAAATATTTTTCAACCCCTAAAAACTACCCTTAAAATGGTTCGATTGAGCCCATTTTAAATAGGTTCCGTGCAATGATGGATTCCAACGTGTGTACCAAATTTCATTCAAATCAATTAAGTCTTTCGAGAGTTATCCCGCGAACACACACACACACACACACATATAAACATTTCCAAAAATGGTGCCAAATTGTTCAGGAGGCTATGAAACGTCGAGAAATTTTGGTCCGACCCCTAGGTCCCGCCATCCGACCGACGCCAATAGTGTATGTGCCATATGGCAAATACACTAAAAATGTATAAAAATTAAAACGATATCACGTGAGTCGTGACTACAAAACGCGCCAGGAATTTTTCTGTTCGAATTTGTGTGTATTTCTGATTAAATTTTTAACTTGGTAACCATGGATACAAAGACTATATATATTATATAATATATATCATCATTGCGACGTCACACCATTCGAATTCTTTCGGCGCGTCATCGGAACTTAGTTCAAAAAATAATTAATTTTAGTAAATATATAGCTTTTTAATTATTAAGTAATAGTAGATTGTATTTCTAGTGTCGTAATGGGGTTTATTACTGACGAGTTGTGACAGTAAGTAAAAACGAGCGAAAGCAAGTTTTTACAGTTACACGAGTCATTATGCCATTACGCACGAGAAACATATGGTATTTTTTGCCATATCCACTACAAAATACCTACTTTTCACTTCATTTTCTGTATTTTCAAAAAATTTTGACAATTCATTTGCGTTGCCATCTTTAGATTAAACAGTAGGCTGTGAGCAGCTGTGAGTATGTAATAGCAGACAGATAGAGCGAATAAACCTAAGTTTAAAGTTACTATGGCAACCGTTAAATTACCGCACTAGTGCGGCAAGTAAAAAACTTTCGGTACGCCTGCCTGTCAAATGACCCATTGCAGGCCGGTATACATGCATCGAAAGTAACTATTTTGCAGTGAGTGTGGCAAAAAATAAAAATTGTTTTGCTATAAAACTTATATACTATGTGAACTTTCCATTAATGTCATAAAATGGGTGTGTGCTTATGACCACACGACAGAAGTGAAAACTTCAGATTTTTTAATTTTAAAATACAAGTATAATATATAATTTTTTAATCACACAGTTTAATCATAATTATATTAAAATCGGCCTATACAATTAAATTTAATGAATATAATACCTTAACGATAATATTAAGTTTTAGTGTCATCTGTTAGCGCACTTGTGAACTACAAATGACTTTTTACTCGTATTAAGTTTTTAGAGTCATCCTCTAGCACACTTATGAACTACACAGTATTACCATCATATTGCAAATACGTGTTCGTGTTTGAGCCGAGTAGCCCCGATTGTCACTGTCGGGTGCGTTTCACATCACTGTGTTAACAGCTCAGGCAAAGCGCGCCTAAGGAAGTTTTCACTTAAAAAAAATCGATCAAAAACCCAATTATGAGCTAATTGGCACCCGGACGAAGCCGGACGAAACATCTAGTTTCTATTAAGTTGTTCAAATACTGGCTACCGCAGTATGTCGATGAATGTATAGAAAACGAAGTGTTGATTTTGTTATCAAAATACCATCACAAACATTGAATGCACACGTCAGTCGTAGATATGCCCGCCACCTCCACCATGACGGTGGAAGTACCGGGTATTCGATGAATGCGCCATAACGGAGCGTACGATGCGATGGCAAAGCTGGCGAAATCAGTGTCCTGCGATATTATCGTTGTTGAACGCGATTCGGTTTTCCAAAACGAACGAACGTCGAATTCACGGAGTGTATAAAAGCTTGTAAAAGCTCCTCTCTCGTCAAAGAGAGAAAGAGAGAGATGGGGTGGTGGCGCGCGCGCATGTCTCGTGTAGAGAAACAGATGAATGTCGACGGGTGCACTACGCTGGACCGCTTAGTCGGTTGCGTGACGCGATCTTGCCAACTTTTAGTGCATGCACGTGACAGTACCGATCGAGACACGCGTGCCACGTAATCAAAAACAAAACACGCGCGCGAACAAAGCCGTCGTCTTTTGTTTCGGACACTGTTCAGTTGTTTTGGTGTGTGTTTTTCTCTCGCGTAACGTTTACAGCGTATTGTTGTGTCGTTTCGAACTGTTTGTTGAACTTTTTTTTTGTTGAGCTTGTTTTTTATAGATTTTTTTTTGTATTGTTGTGTGGACTTGTAGTTCGAAAAGAACAATTTGATACTGAATTTTCAACAGAGATTTCATCGAAAACGACTCTTTCATTGTTGTAAAGTAAGTTATTTTTTTGATTTAATTGTTGTTTTGGATGGAATTTAAGTGCGGATTTTTTTAGTAACATAAAAAAGAAAGTAAGTTTTGTTGAAGAAGTCTATGATGTAGAGAGATGGTGATCCGTAGATGATGTAGAAATTAGGAGAGAAAAAACTCAGTGGCAAAAGGATCAAATAAAATTTGCAATACTGATGATTAAATTTGCATTTATAAGCTTACGTTTCGGTGCTCATTGCACCATCCTCAGAGCATCTAAAATTAAGTTTGATTTATAATCTAATAATTTTTAATTAATTCAACAATGAATTTTTAATCCACAAAGCATCCATGTAGGTAGTGAATAGTATTTCTTAACATATTAATATTTAAGTTTCGATTGTAACTTAAAAATAAATCGGCTCTCGCATGAGATGTGATTTAGTATTGAAATAGGTATATATGGGAAGGAACAGATTTCACTTTCGGGACACTGTGTGAGTAAATGGTAACTCAACCAGCCGGAACTGGGAATTTCGGGTTCAAGTCCCGACAGTGGCTTCTGATTTTTTCCTTATATATCTTATAACAATCGTTTGACGTTTAACAATCATGATGGCATAATATGCTGACTGATATGTTTAGAAATACTATTCACTACCTACGTGGATGCTTTGTGGATTAAAAATTCATTGTTGAATTAATTAATAATTATTATATTGTTGTCCACAATTACCTAACTTATATATTGTTATTGATTTATAATCTGTTTAAAATTGTATGAATTTCACATTAAACAAAGCAAGCGAAAAAAACTTACCAATGCTGTCAAAAAGTCAGTATATTGTACACTATTAATTAATAATTAAACATCATGAATGGTTTGTGATTTTTTTAAAAAAAGATATAAAATAGTCACTAGATAAAAATTTTAAACTGTACCTCTATCCAATGATCGGTTATTCTAACTGAAAAATATTTTTTAAGAGAAATATTGAATGATCAGACATTGATAAGTTTAAGCTTGTGCGGAAATTAGTTTACATTTTATCAATTAAGTTGCTATATATAGAAGACTTGCTTTGTTTAATGTGAAATTCATACAATTTTAAACAGATTATAAATCAAACTTAATTTTAGATGCTCTGAGGATGGTGCAATGAGCACCGAAACGTAAGCTTATAAATGCAAATTTAATCATCAATATTGCAAATTTTTTTAAATAAATAATAAATATGATTTATTCCATGATAAAAAATACAGAAATAAAAATAGGTAAATAACAAGTTAAATTACATTGCACCACCGAGAAATTTGAAAGTTTCGGAATTTTCCAACCCAACTTGGCTATTGCCAGTTCCAGGGTTGGATAATTATTTACTGACCGTGTGCGAGAGAGTAAAAAGAGGAAAAAAATAAAAATAGAGAAAAAAGAAGAAAAATTTTTTTTTTTTTAATATAAATAAAAATACAAAATGTAGGACAACATGATTTCTTGTGTAGATAAAGGTCAGTGGAGGATATTATAAATGACCTTAGACTTTAGAGTCTGTGTTGAAACATAACCACCTGAATATTTTTTTATTGAATCTCTTGATATCTCGAATTTGTTTCATTTCCACCGGTATGCAGCAGGGTTGTTACGGATGCAAAAATTTGGACATCCGCGGATGCGGATTATTAGAAGTTCACATCCGCGGATGCGGATTTGATGCGGATGCGGATTTTGGGATTTTAAAAGGATAATTACTTAAATTTTAAGTGCAAAAATAACTGAAAATCAATTTAATTTTAACTTTTTATTTATTTAATCATATTTTTAGTACGTGCCACTCTGGCTCCGCCCACTTTCTTTACATGTAGTTACTTGTTGATGTGAATCTGCATCCGTAAAAACTCCGCATTGATTGATGCGGATGTGAATGCGGATGCAGATGTCTGAATTAATGCGAATATTCCGCATTTACGGATGCGGATGCGAATATTCGTAACACCTCTGGTATGCAGTTGTATAGTTTTGGACCAAGGAACGCTATTTTATTTGATCCTTTTGCCACTAGGTTTTTTCTCTCCTAATTTCTACAGAAAGTAAGTCTCTTGATGAAGAATATTAAAAGTTGAAATTAGAAGAGGAAGTCTCTGTGGCAAAGGATCAAATAAATTGCAGTAGATACTGCGTTGTTTAAAATTGCATTCTTTGCTAACGTTTCGGTGCTTTTTACACCATCTTCAGAGCCTCAGTGCTGTCAGAAAAACAGTATATTGTACACTATAGAAATAATAAAGTAAAGTATCATGAATTTTTTGATTTTATTTGTGATTTGTGATTTTATTAGAAACAAATTTGTAAAAAAAGTCACTAGATAAAATATTATATTGATCCTCTTTCAAAAGAACGGTAACTAAAAGTACTGTGGCTGGTAACTATAATAAAAAAAAAACCTCCTTCAAAAAGCCACTAAAAAGAGGAAAATAATGAAATTTTGAGGTCCGCGCCAATTTAATAAAATATAAAGTCGGTTAAAAAGTATAGTATAGTGATTAATATCTTCTTTTTAACCAACTTCATATTTTATTAAATTGGCGCAGACCTCAAAATTTCATTATTTTCCTCTTTTTAGTGGCTTTTTGAAGTAGGTTTTTTTTTGTTAAAAGTTTTTTATTTTTTACTTTTTAGTGTCAAAAAGTGACATTTACCTTAAAAGAATCACACGCCGTTACTCACTTTTATTAAAATCAGCCGAACTACTGAACCGATTTTGATGAAATTTCTATGGGACCAATCTGAAAGTATATCCTTTCATAAAAAAAATGTTTTTTCCAAATCGGTTTATAAATGACGGAGTTCTGAGGTAACAAACATAAAAAAAATACAAACGAATTGAGAACCATCTCCTTTTTTTGAAGTCGGTTAAAAATAATCTATCAACGGCATTTGTGCTCTGAAGATGTGAATAAAATTTACTAAACGTGAGCAATAAATTCAAATTTTATTACACTAATTGCTTTTTTTTTTGGTCCTTCAGTCACTGAAGACATCGTCTCCAAAAAATATCTCAGACATTGCAGGATTTATGCCATAGGTACTACTAGGTTGTTTAATTTAGTCAAGAAAATAATAATTATTGCAAAATTTTAAATAAATTTTTGTGGGCTTGAAAATGGCCGAGCGTTTAGCAATGCTGTTGTTTACATGGCGTTGCTATGGTTCCTCTATTACAAGCCCCCAGTTACCGGGTTCTAGCCCGAAATCTGGTAAAAGTGTCAATTGGATTTTCAATTTATTATTAAAAAAAAATAATGAATTGAAAATATGAATTGATGCTAGGCTCAAAAAACCTAAGCTATTGGTGGTCTTTAAAACACAAAGAACAATCAACGAAATTAAATTAATGAATTTCATTGATTTTGTTAACTTCCCATTGGAAGCTATTATGTGATGGGTTCGAAAATCGAAATCAAAATGTATAGCAAATTTCAAGGTCACTACACTATTTTTAGAAAGATATCTGTGTGTGTATGTGTGTGTGTACGTACGTATGTGTCCATTTCTTTCTAAGACGAAATCTCGAGAATGAAAAATGATATCGACTACGTTAGGGTACCAATCGACGCGTATTAACGTAAATATGATCTGAAAGAAATGTTTTCAAAATCAGTTCAGCCGTTCTTTTTTCTTAACTAAATAGATTCCAAAAAAGTAGATTTTACACAATATCTCGCGAATAAAAAATTATATCGACTTCGTAAGGGTGTCAATCGAGGCGTGTTAACGTCATTTTGATCTGACAAAAAATTTATAAAAATCGGTTCAGCCGTTTTTTTTTTAATTATTGTTAAAAATAAATAATAATTATGTTTTAATGATTAAAATGATTACTTTTCTGTGTAATATCTAATTTAACTATTATTATTAAATATTTATCAAACTGGGAAGTTCGTCGTGTGGACCTCAAGAGTCGCACTTTAGTCCTAATAAACGACCCACCTCACGGCTTGTTCTTAATAATTTCTAAACCGCAAGACACCCTGTATAAGTTAAATTAAGACGGACATAAATCGGGAAAGTTTAAGAAAACTAATAGCATTCAACGTTAGTGACAAGTTAATTTTGATTAAAGTTGTATCTTCCCAGTTCATTGGAAGTTTTTCATGATTGCATAACTTTTTAAATAAAAAGTTCCGTATCTCCTCCTCCCAACACACACACAAACATTTCTCTCTTTCCCCGCGTATGTCCGCTCTTCCTATTGACCCCCCCCCCTTCGTTCGTCGCGACGTCTCCCCGTCCGTAATAAATGGTGATTAGTTTTTTGTTGATTTGTAATTTTCAAGAGGACGGAGTTCTTTACCTATAATATTCGAACTTTCTTATTCTCTCCACAATTATTATTAGTGTATGCATAGTATATAGGCACATACACTATTATATTCACAATAAAAAACTCTTTTACAAAAAAAAACCTCCTTCAAAAAGTTACTAAAAAAAGGAAAATAATGAAATTTTGAGGTCTACGCCAATTTAATAAAATATGAAGTTGGTTGAAAAGAAGATAGATATATAGATATATATATATTTAACAACATTTGGGAGGACAGTGTGGTCCAGTGGTTAGCGTCGCGGCTTCTGGATCAGACTGTCGTGGGTTCGAATCCCACCTCCGCTCATGGATGTTTTGTGATGTCATTTAGTTTTAAGAGAGTTGTTATTTGTTGTAATTAAGACGCTAATGACCTAAGTTGTCGACTCGTCTATAATCTACAATAAATAAATTAAACAACATTTGGTACAATCTGTACAATAGTTGCTGCAAGTCAATACAATACAATAATTAAAATACAAATACAATTAAAATGTATGAATTAAAAATTCTTCCACAGAATAGAAGCAATTATCTGTCAGCAATTTTTTAAATTTTTGTAAATTATATTCTTTTACTAATAATGGTAGTTTGTTGTATAGTTTTAAGGCATAATAGTCCGGGGCGGTGCGTGATCACGCCAATCGGTGGTCCGGAAGACGAAATTTATTTCTATCTTTAGTATAATAATGATGACAGTCAGCATGACTTTCAAAATTTTTTTTGAGTGAATGTATACATATATTACACAGTTGTATATATTATAGGCACATGGTAGAGTTAATATTTAAAATTTTTTAAATAAATGACGGCATGGGTCCCGAAATTTTGCATTTGCAATAATTCTAAAGGCCATTTTCTGTAAACGAAAAATAATTATAGAATTAGATGAGTTACCCCAAAGTAAAATACCATATTGCATGCAAGAATAAAACATGCCGTAGTAGACACTATAGATACTATACTTTTTAACCGACTTCATATTTTATTAAATTGGCGCAAACCTCAAAATTTCATTATTTTCCTCTTTTTAGTGGCTTTTTGAAGGAGGTTTTTTTTTGTTAAAAAGTTTTTTATTTTTTACTTTTTAGTGTCAAAAAGTGACATTTACCTTAAAGGAATCACACTCCATATTACTCACTTTTATTAAACCGACTTTCTTACGCTGTCTGATGTGTCAAAAAGTGACATTTACCTTAAGAAATCACACGCCGTTACTCACTTTTATTAAAATCAGCCGAACTACTGAACCGATTTTGATGAAATTTCTATGGGACTAATCTGAAAGAATATCCTTTCAAATAAAAAAAGAATTTTCCAAATCGGTTTATAAATGACGCAGTTCTGAGGTAACAAACATAAAAAAAATACAACCGAATTGAGAACCATCTCCTTTTTTTGAATATAGCTAAATATATAAAAAACTTTTTAACTAAAAAAAACCTTCTTCAAAAAGGCACTAAAAAGAGGAAAATAATGAAATTTTGAGGTCTGTGCAAATTAAAATATGAAGTTGGTTAAAAAGAAGATATTAATCACTATACTATACTTTTTAACCAACTTCATATATTAATTGGCACAGACCTCAAAATTTCATTATTTTCCTCTTTTTAGTGTCTTTTTGAAGGAGGTTTTTTTTTTGTTAAAAATTTTTTTATTTTATATTTTTTAGTGTCAAAAAGTAACATTTATCTTAAAGAACCACACGCCGTTACTTACTTTTTTATTAAAATCATCCGAACTACTGAACCGATTTTGATGAAATTTCTATGGGACCAATCTGAAAGTATATCCTTTCAAATAAAAAAAAATTTTTCAAAATCGGTTCATAAACGACGAAGTTATCCGCGAACATACATAAAACATAAAAAATATATACGGTCGAATTGAGAAACCTCCTTTTTTTGAAGTCGGTTAAAAATGCCACACATTTGCCTTTGCCGGGATTCGAACCCAGTACCTTCTGAATGCGAGTATAGTATTCTCACCACTTGTCCAACTCACTTGGTTGTTCAGTCTGTGTATTTTAGAAAAGAGTAATTTTCTAAAATGAATAATTTTTACGTGAAAGATTTGTTACTTTTTTATTGCGAGAAATTATGCGCGAGTTTTTTTCATTTAATTAGCTGTAATTACACTTCTAGTACACGGATGTACCATAAAGGATAACAACAAATAAATATAAAAATATAAATTATGTTTTTATTTTTTAATTTTAACTCAAAGAAATATTATTATCAGTGCAATGTGTAAGTTTTCTATACAAAAAAATGTAATGCAATGAGAAATATTTTAAATGTTTTACTGCTAGAATGAACAAAGCATTGAAATTAAACTTTTTGTCTGCAACTGAAACTGGTTCTAGTGTCCAGTGGCGGAGACAAATTTTTTTTCTCTTTAGATTTATTTTATTTATTGTGGATTATAGACGCGTCGACAACTTAGGTCATTATCGTCTTAAATACAACAAATATCATAATATATCACTTAAAAACTAAATAACATCACAAAACATCCATGAGCAGAGGTGGGATTCGAACCCACGACAGTCTGATTCAGAGGCCGCGACGCTACCAACTGAGCCATACTGTCCTCTTCTCTTTAGATTTTCTTAGTATTCTCTACCGGAATTTACATCCTCCACTCTTCATCTCAGATCCTTTCCCCTCGCCTATAAACGCTTACCGCTCTTCCGACGCTATTTTTAAAGCTAAATTACTGATTGCAAAAAAAAATGAATTTCCAAAATTTAATTCTCTTTCATAAGGGTTCGATGCATAAATAAACCTCAATAGAAATAAATTGAAGTTCTTCAAAACCGGTTCAATTTAAAATAAAAACTTTTTATAAAAAAAAGAACCGCTTTCAAAAAAATCCACTTAAAAGAGGAAAATAATAAAATTTTGAGGTCGGTACCAATTTAATTAGGTACTAAAACTTTAAATATTCCTTTTATTAAATTGGCGACGACCTCAAAATTAGTAATGAGCAAAGCAAGACCAAGAGAAAGACTTGGACAGTCTTGTCTTGGTCTTGCTCTTGCTCAAATATGTCTGGTCTTGGTCTTGGTCTTGCTTATTTATTCTTGGTCTTGGTCTTGCGTATCAAGTCTTGGTCTTGCTCATTTTGCTCATTATTTCTGATTTCTGAAGTAAGAATTTTCTAGTTTAATCTTGTGTATTTGGTCTTGGTCTTGCATATTCGGTCTTGGTATTGGTCTTGTTCTTGTTCATTCGGTCTTGGTCTTGGTCTTGCTAGTCTAATGATAGTCTTGCTCATCACCACTCAAAATTTTATAATTTTCCTCTTTTCAGGGTTTTTTTTGAAGGCGGTTCTTTTTTTTATAAAAAGTTTTTATTTTTTATTTTTTAGTGGTTTTCGTGGTGTGAGTATAGCATGGTGTGCTCTTGCGCAGCGAGTAAGTGATACACGTTCGTCTCGCTCTTGCCGTGTGACGTCACGTAGGGAACAGTACGTAGTGATTAGTTATCATTTTCGGCGTTTTTTAAGGCTTATGAGAAGTTGGTATAGAAGTATTGTATATCCATTTTCAATATTCATGTTTTCTAATAGGCCTGCAACTTGCCCCTTAAAAGTCTTCTAGAAATCGTGTAACTGGTAACTTCGAGATCTCGTTCTTTCGCAAAATTATCGAAAGTGTATCAGGTCGGAATACTCTGGACCAAAATTATTCAAAATTACTGCGGCGGAACCTCCCCAAATAGCATTCTCAAGTTCAAATCTGCTCCCTACAAGACGTCAGTGCGCAAAGCGGTCATAAACTGGTACCCTAGGTAGCACACCATGTTATATTCACACCACGGTGGTTTTACAATACGTAGTTTGCACATTATCAACCGATTGCTGTCTAGATATTTGATTACTAAACTAAAAAAGACAACTACTGGACCGATTTAAATAATAAAATATTTTATATGTTTAAACCTTCCTTGGGAATAGTTTATTCGATTAGTGAAAACTGCATCGAAATATGATCAACGGTTCTCGATATAATCATGGACATAGTTACATACATACAATATATAGTAACATACATACATACACAGTAACATACATACATACATACATACTTACAAACATACACACACACACACACATAATATATATACACATACACACATACATACATACATACAAGTCAAACTGAGAACCTCCTTTTTTTGAAGTCGGTTAAAAATAATATTGAATAGAAAATTTCAATTGGTACTAGGTCGGGACGACCCTGGCAGTTGTTGACTTTAAAAAAATTAAAAAAAAGGTCGTAGTAGCGTTTAAAATCTCTCGGCGTGAAATAAAAATATCCTTTCTCATATGTCCCCAGGGTGACGAGCAGCCAGTGACAGGGCGGTTTGAAGTCTGCACAAGACCAGACCGGATTAAATTTAAAACAACAGGCTTTGCTCACGTATCTACTTTTTCCCTACATTTTACTTATTTTCCGGTTTTATATGACACACGGCATTGCGGTTGCGGTTTGTGAAAATATTAAACGCGGACCGCAAATTCATGTCCGTGTTACAGAAATGTTCAAGCAAGCAATAAAAACATTACAAATAAAAATAATTTTAAAAAATGTGAGCCGTCGTGGGACGCCTGGCAGATGTGAAACATTTTCATAACTCTCCCCCTGCGAAGACAATTTAAGTAAAAGAATTTTTAGAATCGGTTCAGTAGTTTCAGAGATAAGAATTTATGATTTATTATTCCCCCTCTGCGAGAAATTCTCACCCTGCGAAAATAATTAGTGAAAGAATTTTTGGAATCGGTTCAGTAGTTCCAGAGATAATAATTTATGATTTATTATCCCCCCGCGAGAAATTCTCTCCCTGCGAAAATAATTAGTGAAAGAATTTTTAGAATCGGTTCAGTAGTTCCAGAGGTAAGAATTTATGATTAATTATTCCCCCCGTGAGAAATGCTCGCCCCGCGAAGATAATTAGTGAAAGAATTTTTAGATTCGGTTCAGTAGTTCCAGAGATAAGAATTTATGATTTATTATCCCCCCACGAGAAATTCTCTCCCTGCGAAGATAATTAGTGACAGAATTTTTAGAATCGGTTCAGTAGTTCCAGAGATAAGAATTTATGATTTATTATCCCCCCCCGCGAGAAATTCGCACCCTGCGAAAATAATTAGTGAAAGAATTTTTGGAATCGGTTCAGTAGTTCCAGAGATAAGAATTTATGATTTATTATCTCCCCCGCGAGAAATTCTCTCCCTGCGAAGACAATTAGTGACAGAATTTTTAGAATCGGTTCAGTAGTTCCAGAAATAAGAATTTATGATTTATTATTCCCTCCCGCGAGAAATTCTCGCCATGCCAAGATAATTAGTGAAAGAATTTTTAGAATCGGTTCAGTAGTTCCAGAGATAAAAATTTATGATTTATTATCCCCCCCCCCCGCGAGAAATGCTCGCTCTGCGAAGATAATTAGTGAAAGAATTTGTAGAATCGGTTCAGTAGTTCCAGAGATAAGAATTTATGATTTATTATCCCTCGGCGAGAAATTCTCTCCCTGCGAAGATAATTAGTGAAAGAATTTTTGGAATCGGCTCAGTAGTTAAAGAGATAAGAATTTATGATTAATTATCCCCCCCCGCGAGAAATTCTCTCCCTGCGAAGATAATTAGTGAAAGAATTTTTAGAATCGGTTCAGTAGTTCTAGAGATAAATATTTATAATTTATTACCCCCCCTTCCCGCGAGAAACTCTCATCCTGTGAAAGTATTGAAACAGCAAGTCATAGATATTTACACACACACACACACGTAACATAGCGACTGTGTAACAGTATATAGCGCAGGAAGATGCGACGTAACTACGTGCGTTCTGAACGACGTTCCATTCAAACGATTTTACACCCGTGCCTAAAAATGTTTCAGATCAAAAATTCAATCGAATTTAAAAAAAAACCTGTCAAATGTATCACTTATATCACTTATAATTAAAAAGTAGCAATGATTATTAAGTAAAGGTACGTGCAATATGGAGCTGGGATTCTGGATGGTAGCGTAGATCATAGCAGGGCTTGCTTAAATTAATGCATTGTTATATATGCGAGCGTACACAACGAAGCAGTGAGTGTAGCAGGTATAAGCGCTGTTACAAAAGCTGCTAGATTCAAGAATGTATCTCACCATTCTTTCAGCGCGCTGACTACTACAATCAACGTGTGACAATTGTCAAATGGCCGTTACAAGTTTCGCAATGGATGTGACTAGTTTAATAAGTGAAATTTCGCCAGTTTTTATTTAATTTGTTTTGAGTTTTTTCTAAGACGTATTTAAAAGTGTTAGGTTCCATACGTAAACATTCAAAAAACCGGTTTGGGTAAAATTTTAATTCTTGGTATAAATGTTGAAATTCGCCATGTTTAGATCGTTTTCTATTAATAGGGTGGACATGATAGCTCCTACCCAAATTTGTATTTAAAATATACCACTTTGTAGCAGAAGAACACAAATATTTGTCTTCGCTATATGACATTTCAAACGCGATTTAAGCTTGTATCAATGCTAGTATCAAAACTTCGTTGTGCAAACCTATAAGCTCTTATAATTTCAGCCACCATCTACCATACATGCTACCATCTAGAATCCCAGCTGCGTACTGCACGTACCTTAAAATCATTATGAAGTTAGAGGTTAATGGAGTTGAAAAACAATAAAACAATGACATATGCGTTCCATGCATAAAAACTATGCCGTATGTGAATGACTCAATATCTTAAATTTTGGAAGTGAAATTTGGGACAAAATTGTTGTTTAAAGTTGAGCCAAAGTTGATGAAATGACAGCGTTTAACCAGTAATCCGAGTTCAATTTACGTTTTGTTTTGTTCACAGAACACAATACAGTCGGCTCATTTGCTTTTATTTACTGGCGCCATTTATCAGTCTTTAATTGTACGCCGCGTCATTATGGGAACACTTACAGTGATATATTGTTACCCTTTTATTATTTGCAAAATTTAAATATTTCGCTCTGAAAACTAAAAAGACATAATTCATACTTTTGCGATTATGAAAAAAAATGGGTGCTTATGACCACACGACAGAAGTGAAAACTTCAGAATTTCTAATTTTAAAATATACAGGGTGTCCCAAAATTGCTAGGACACAGAGCTACCACGTGTAGTAGAGGTCAAAATAAGTCGATTGGACCCAATTTATTTAAATACCAAAATGTACCGTTTGCTCTTGAGAAGAGTTCAAAGTTTACATAAAATTTTGTATTACAATAAAATTAAGAAAAATCGCAGGATAGTGGACAAAATATTTGATTTATTTAATTAAATGTACGACGTTTCGTATAAATTTGTATTACAATTTTATTAAACTTGTACTTATAGGAATATCTGTTAGCATTATTTAAGAAAACATTTTTTTCCTTCGGAACTGTGCGGAATACAAAATTTTTACAAGAGTAACAAAATGAAGATAATTAATCAGTCTTCTCGCTAAAAAAATTTGAGAACCGTATTACCACCCCTAAGAAAGTTCTGAAAAAAATGTCAGAGGGTGAGGGTGGTTTTAACCCTTCTACAATTTCTTTTGGGTTTCTTTGATTACCGAAAGGAGAGTAATCCTCTAAAATGAACTTTTGTCAAATTTCATTCAATTTGTTTCACTCATTTCTGAACAGCGTACAAAAATGTGTTTTTTTATGTAAACTTTGAACACTTCTCACGGGCAAACGGTACATTTTGGTATATAAATAAATTGGGTCCAATCGACTTATTTTGACCTCTACTACACGTGGTAGCTCTGTGTCCCAGCAATTTTGGGACACCCTGTATATTAAAATCGGGCTATATCTACATTTAAATTTAATGAATAACGATAATATTAAGTGATAGTGTCATCTGTTAACGCACTTGTTAACTACAAAATATATGTTTTAATGTCATCTGTTAGCGCACTCGTGAACTAAAAATGACTTTTTACTCGTATTAAGTTTTTAGTGTCATCTATTAGCACACTTATGAACTACACACTATTACCAGCATATTGCAAATATGTGTTCGTATGAACTACACACTAATACATATTATTGCAAATACGTGTTCGTGTTTGAGTCGAGTAACCCCGATTGTCACCGTCGGGTGCGTTTCACATCACTGTTGTTTTATATTAATAATAAGATGTACTCATTATTAAACTGTACTACAATAGTTAAATCACTCTGATGATTGACAAAATTACGACTAATTATGTGTATACAAATATTTTGAGGTTAGTAACTTACCTACTTATTACAACATAACATATTGTGTTGCAGTAATGTGTTTACATTATTCACCTAACCCAGCCTTAAAGGAGCATTGAACAGATAATTAATTTCGTGGAGATTTTTTTTTAATTTTGATGTTTTTAAGCAATATTCCATAAAGATTACTACTTTTGACAGTTCATTTTTGATGCATTTTTCTCGTTATATTTCCGACATTTGATAATATGTTCGGCTTTGAGAATCCGTTCTCCTTCAACGAAATTCCTTTGTTTAAGATTCGTACCGGCCCAATAACAAATTGCACTTATATATTTTATCATTTCTTATCACTTTGAAAATCACAAAATTACACGCAAAAGTATACCCCATATATGAAATTTCCCCCCCTATGCGCCATGTTTTTTAAGCGCCACCCATCTGACGGATCCCAATAGACTGAGCATTTATCTCAATCCTAAACGTGTTCTTAGGGAAAGCCGATTGTATTTAGCACGTGCCCCGATCTGATGAAGTTGTAAACCGACCCTGATCGTTGGTCATCAACCGAATAGTCACGAATCGTTCCGATGATATTTAAAACGCTGTGTCTACTTGTAATTCATTGATAGAAATCTGTTTTTATAGAGACAACCTATTGTATTGGGAACGTGCCAGTTCTCCGGTCCCGGTCTGACAAAGCGGTAAACCTACCCTCGTTGGTCATCACTCATCAGTCTCGGATCGTTCTGATGATATTACAAACGCTGGATAACTAAGCTCTGACCGACGAACCTTTATAAACCCGTCAGTCAGTTTATTTTTAATTATAAGCACTTGTGTTGACAGTAACTTCTGACACCCCGTTCACACGGGCCGTCGCCCCAGGACTTCGCCACCACCTGCACCCCTTGTGTGTGTATGTGTGTTTTATTGCGATACGATTAAAGCAAACATACGCGTCAAGATGTTTAAATACAAATTGAATATACAGACGATTTTTTAATTAAAGCTGATGTCTCGTTTGGAACAAGGAATTTGGATGATTTTTTAACTTTCCAGTACATTGGGAAGTTATTGTAATGGGTCCGAAAATCGAAAAATTTTATGTTTCAAGGTTACTATACTATTTTTGAAAAGATGTCTGTGTGTGTGTACGTACGTATGTTATTATTTCTTTCTAAGACGAAATCTTGAGAATGAAAAATGATATCGACTACGTTAGGATACAAATCGACGCGTATTAACGTAAATATGATCTGAAAGAAATGTTCACAAAATCGGTCCAGCCGTTCTTTTTTCTTAACCAAATTGACTCCAAAAAAGTTTTTTTAAACAATATCTCACGAATAAAAAATTATATCGACTTCGTAAGGATGTCAATGGAGGCGTGTTAACGTCATTTTGATCCGAAAGAAATTTTATCAAAATCAGCCCAACCGTTTTTTTGTTTAAAGGAAAAGACTCCAAAAAAGTTTTTTTTAAACAATATCTCACGAAAAAAAATTATATCGACTTCGTAAGGGTGTCAATCGAGGCGTGTTAATGTCATTTTGATTCGAAAGAAATTTTATCAAAATCAGCCCAACCGTTTTTTTGTTTAAAGAAAAAGACTCCAAAAAAGTTTTTTTTAAACAATATCTCACGGATAAAAAATTATATCGACTTCGTAAGGGTGTCAATAGAGGCGTGTTAACGTCATTTTGATCCGAAAGAAATTTTATCAAAATCAGCCCAACCGTTTTTTTGTTTAAAGTGGAAAAAGACTGCAAAAAGTGGATTTTACACGAAATCTCGCGAATAAAAAATGATATCGACTTTGTTAGAATGCAAATAGAAGCATATTGACATCAACAAGACCCGAAAGAAATTTTATCAAAATCTATCAAGCCGTTTTTTTTTTGTTTAAACAAAACGACTGCAAAAAAGTAAATTTTATACGAACACTCTTTTCCTGGATAGTTAAAAAAAGGGAACCGTTCGCAATAAATGTGACGCGGCTGACATAGCTATATCATAAAAACGATATGCAGTACACTTGCATCATAGAGCAGTTGGTAACGTCTTTGCGTTCTATGCATAGGAACCTTGGTTCGAGACCTGACGGCAGCGTAGAATTTTTGGCGTTTTGTTTTCTAAATTCTACATGATATTTATTTATATATTTTTTAATTTTTGTTATATTCTTTCTTTGACAATAATTATAATTTTTTTGAAACCAAGGTGGAATTAATTAAAAATACAAAATTACTATTTTAGTAATAAATTATTTTTAGTTCATAAATGTGCTATAATAGATGACACCAAAAATTAGAAAATCTGAAGTTTTCTCTTCTGTCGTGTGGTCATAAGCACGCACACATTTTTTTTGTATATATGAATTAAAAATTGTGATCGTATTATGGAGAGAGAAATAAACCTTGAAGTTTAAATTCTAAAATAATTAAAGAACTTAACAACGTCCCTTCTCAATTCACCCATCAACAGTTGGAAAGTTCCTATAGAAAATCTTCTCTATTAAGATTGGGTGCATCCAATATTTCCTTTTTTTCACTTTTATTCATTCTTTTTTTTGTGTAAAAAGTGCCACATCACCAGGTCCGGATTTCTGGTTAGGCCAACAAGGTATCGACCTAAGGGCCCAGCCGCTGAGGGGGCCCCGGCCAGGGCGGAGATGGAAAAAAAAGTCCAAAAATTTTGTAACGACTTTTTTTTGCTAAATTTCCATCCAAGTCCATTTTTTCCCTTTTTTTTGGGATTGGGGGGCCCAACTGTCAACTAGGGGCCCTGGGTCTTTAAGTCCGGGCCTGCACACCACAACAAACTTCGTCGTCGTCGTTCATCACGCACGATCGCCTGTTTAAAAAATGAGCTCGAGTCAACGAACGGACCGGAATTTCATCGTGTAGTGTGAACCGGAGGCGTCCGGCATCCGATAAAAAATCGTTTCGGCATCCGGCTAGTGTGAACAAACTCTTACGCACTATAATCAACTTGATTGACCTAAAACCAACGCGAGGACAGTGCGGTTCAGTGTTTCCTGAAGCTTGTCCGTAACTTATCTGAGTCTAGGACAATCAAATTAAAGATCGACCACTTATATTTTTTATGTGCAATCTTTTTGATACGAGCTACCATTGAACCTGAATCCAGCGAACCTATCCTAGAAATAAATAATCGAGGACAGTGTGGTCCAGTGGTTAGCATCGCGGCCTCTGGATCAGACTGTCGTGGGTTGCAATACCGTCTTCGCTCAGGGAAGTTTTGTGATGTCATTTAGTTTTAAGTGAATTCTTATTTAATGTAATCAAGACGCTAATGACCTAAGATGTCGACGCATCTATAAATTACTATAAATAAAAAAATAATAATAAATAATAATAATGCATTTAACGTCCGTTTCTCGACATTATGTCATAACAGACGCCATTCACACCATTACTATTTTCCATTTTTACCACTTCCCGTTTTATACATTTTTATACTTCAACTTAATTAATAGCAATGTGCGAATGGAGGAATTATAAGACATTAGGATAAGGTAGGCAACTTTGGGAGCATAGGAGTTTGACAGGTAATCGGCCATGGCCTTGAATAAGGAACCATCTCGATATTCATCTGGAATTATTGAGGGGAACCATGGAAAACCTCAAAAAGATGGCCGGTATAGGAATTACCGTTTCTCGGTGTGAGGCAGTAGGAAAAAGTCCTAGCCACATCTGTCCCCGCCAGGATTCGAATCCAGTACCTTCCCAATGCGAGTCTAGTGGTGTACTACTAAGCTACATCGCTGGGCCATGGCCTTGAATAAGGAACCATCTCGATATTCATCTGGAATTATTGAGGGAAACCATGGAAAAACCTCAAACAAGATGTCCGCCGGTACAGAAATTACCGTTTCTCGGCGTGAGGCAGTAGAAAAAAGTCCTAGCCACATCTGCCCCCGCCGGGATTCCAACCCAGTACCTTCCCAATGCGAGTCTAGTGCTGTACCACTAAGCTACATCGCTGGGTTAAATAAAAAAACAAGCCGTGAGGTGGGTCGTTTATTAGGACTAAAGTGCGACCCTTGAGGTCCACACGACGAACTTCCCAGTTTGATAAATATTTAATAATAATAATTAAATTAGATATTACACAGAAAAGTAATCATTTCAATCATTAAAACATCAATAATTTAAAAAAAAAAAAAAAAAAAAAAAAAAACGGCTGAACCGATTTTTATAAAATTTATGTCGGATCAAAATGACGTTAACACGCCTCGATTGACACCCTTACGAAGTCGATATAATTTTTTATTCGCGAGATATTGTGTAAAATCTACTTTTTTGGAGGTTATTTGGTTAAGAAAAAAGAACGGCTGAACCGATTTAAAAAAATTCCTTTCAGATCATATTTACGTTAATACGCGTCGATTGGCACCCCAACGTAGTCGATATCATTTTTCGTTCTCGAGATTTCGTCTTAGAAAGAAATTGACACATACATACGTACGTACGTACGTACGTACATACGTACACACACACACACACACACACCAGACATTTTTCTACCAGCAGATGTCATATGCCCATTTGACGGATCTCAATTTTAAAAATCAATTTTTAACATCTGGGTTAAATAAAAGAATAAAATCAACGCCAAATGAACCGATCGCCTGTGTGCAGATAATAATATGTTTACCTGTGTGCTCATATACGCGGATGATGGATTTACTAACTTTCTACTAACGAACAAACAAACTGTATTTATAATTTTATACGGACATTAATTTCAGTTTTTGATTGCATTAAGTCTGCGCAAATACAGCGAAGCTAGCGCCGCGTTGTTGATGTGGTTTCGACGAACTGTTTCTCCGAAAATTGGAAAGTCATTATTATAGGACTTCGTTAATCACGAAGAGCATCGACTAGTGAATTGAAATACGGTTTAGATTCGCTCTTAAGATTAATACATTATGTAACAATAAAGATAAATTATTTAAAAAATATGTATGTATATATGTATGTGTTTGGAGCCTTCTGTAGCCTAAACGGCTTGACGGATTTTAAAAAACGAGGTGTCTATAGGTTCGTCATAGTCTCACGAGTGCTACTGGGTATATGACGTCATGGAAAATTTTATATGGCGGACGCTAGACGTCATTTTGTCTGTACGCAAAAAATCGGTGGGGTATCACATGAAACAGACTTGATGAGTAGATTTAACTAGAAGGAAGAAAATAAAATTAAATTATTTAAAAAAGAAACAAAAAACCCGACTGCGTAAAAATCAAACTTAAAACATGTAAACAATATCAAAAGATAACATGCAGTCGGAGGCATCAGATATTTTTGTTTGTGCATTTGCCTTCGACTGCATGTTATCATTTGATTTTGTTTCCATTTTTTAAGTTTGATTTTTATGCAGTCAGGTTTTTTGTTTTTTTTTTTTTTAATAATTAATTTTTTAACCCCCGACAAAAAGGGGTGTTATAAGTTTAACGTGTGTATCTGTGTGTCTGTCTGTGGCATCGTAGATCCCAAACGGATCAACCGATTTAAAAGTGGTTTTGTTTGTTTGATAGATGGTATTTGCGAGATGGTTCTTAGCCATGTTTGATTGAAATCGGTTCAGCCGTTTCCAAGATTTTCAGCTTTCATCACAATTTGTAATTTCTGTGGCACCGCAGCTCACAAACGGATGAACCGATTTCAATGCGGTTTTATTTGTTTGAAAGATGTTATTTGCAAGATGGTTCTTAGCCATGTTTGATTGAAATCGGTTCAGCCGTTTCCAAGATTTTCAGCTTTCATCACAGGTTCAGAGAAGCGTAACACTTACCAGTGAGAAGCCCAATCACCTTCTTGAATGTTGGCAGCTAGGTTATCAGCGTCTGAAAATTACTGAAAAGACGTTCTTAACCGATCTTTTGTATAACCGTGTATCTACTGTATTCTGTACTACAGCGTCCATATTATTATTATATGCACGGTTTGGGTTTTATGTAAATATTCTAGAAAGTTTTTTAAATGCACGAAGGGGTTTGAAAAAATGTTACCATATTTAAATTTTTTATAAAAAAGCAAACTCTATATAGTTAAACAATATTCAAATATTTAACTTTGAAGCGAAGATCGCCATAATGAAGGAGTTTTTTTACTAACTTATTATCTCCATTAATTCGTTGAATTTATTTTTAGCAAATTTCGCAGAAATGTATTATAAATAGTAGGTTATAAAAATACCATTAAAATCCATTTATCAAAATTTGGTAATACATTTTTTGAGAAATACTTCTACATAGACAGAGGGCAGTACAGCCTAGTGGATAACGTACTTGGTACCGCAGCCTCTAGACTAGACTATCGTGAGTCGAATCCCACTTGCGTTCATGGATATTTTGTGATGTTATTTAGTTTTAAGATAGTTGTTATTTAGTGTAGTTCAAAGACGCTAATGACCTGAGATGTCGACGCGTCTATAATCTACAATAAATAAAGACATTGAGTAATAATTTTTTTGAAAAATACTTCTACATAGACAGAGGGCAGTATAGCCTAGTAGATAACGTACTTGGTACCGCAGCCTCTAGACTAGACTGTCGTGAGTTCGAATCCCACCTGCGCTCATGGATGTTTTGTGATGTTATTTAGTTTTAAGAAAGTTGTTATTTAGTGTAGTTCAAAGACGTTAATAACCTGAGATGTCGACGCGTCTATAATCTACAATAAATAAAGACATTGAGTAATACATTTTTTGAAAAATACTTCTCGACGCGTCTTTAATCTACAATAAAAAAATAAATACAATATTCTGATATTTTTGCTATAAGTAATATTTAAATAACAATAAAAACAATAATTTAGCCAATGGATGTTTTTTATATCACTTCTAAATAATAATTTAGTCATTTCTTAAATACAACAATTTTATTATTTATTATTTTTAAATAACAAATTAAATAAAATAGAATAATAACATGTGGTGGAAGTTTCGGTGCTGGTGGTGGGAGAACTTGTCTTCAGTTGTTTTTACAATTTTTTTTTCTTTATGAAAAAATGTTTTTTAAATAAAATAGCTATGTTTTTTAAACCAGCTTTTATTAAAATGTACTAAAAAGTAAAAAATATTATTTCATTTAGGTTCCTAGCTATTTATAAAAGCGTGGGTCGAGAATGTAATAACTATCATATCTATATATGTGTCAACAGATGTCTTTAGGGTTCCGTACCAGAAAGGAACCCTATTGTTGTGCCAACGATGTCTGTCTGTCTATTACAGGCCTCTAATTTCTAAACGAAATGAGATAGGGCCTTGAAATTCACACATAATATGTATTACCGCGGCCCAACGACCGAGAGAATAACAAAAGATTAACAAGCCGTGAGGTGGGTCGTTTATTAGGACTAAAGTGCGACCCTTGAGGTCCACACGTGACACGACGAACTTCCCAGTTTGATAAATATTTAATAATAATAATTAAATTAGATATTACACAGAAAAGTAATCATTTTAATCATTAAAACATAATTATTATTTATTTTTAACAATAATTTTAAAAAAAACGGCTGAACCGATTTTTATAAAATTTATGTCGGATCAAAATGACGTTAACACGCCTCAAATGACACCCTTACGAAGTCGATATAATTTTTAATTCGCGGGATATTGTGTAAAATCTACTTTTTTGGAGTCTATTTGGTTAAGAAAAAAGTACGGCTGAACCGATTTTGAAAAAATTTCTTTTAGATCATACTTACGTTAATACGCGTCGATTGGAACCCTAACGTAGTCGATATCATTTTTCATTCTCGAGATTTCGTCTTAGAAAAAATGGACACATGTATACGTACACACACATACACACACACAGACATCTTTCTAAAAATAGTGTAGTGACCTTGAAACATAAAAATTTGTTATACATTTTGATTTCGAATTTCGAACCCATTACAATAACTTCTAATGAGAAGTTAAAAAAGTTTTTTTAAGGGGAACGCCCTTTATATTCAAATTATTTACTGTTTAATTTGATAACTAAAAGGTGATCTGTCATTATTTTGACGTAATGCAAATTATTTGTTGTTTTTTTCCAAAGCCTGCTTACAATACATTATCTATTTGGTGAGGTTAAAAATCGATTTTTTGAAATTCCATTTTTAACCCTTAAAATCCACTTATCGCAATTCTGAGACCTTATTGAACATCTGCACCGCGAGCCCTTTCAAATCAAACCTCGATCGTCAAAATCGGTTCAGTAGTTTATGAGGAGATTGGCGTACAAAAAAACGCCTGACCTATTAATATGTAGATAACCAAAATTTGGCTTTAATTCATTGGACGGTATATCAGCCAAGTCTTTGCTCGAGAAGACAGTGTAGTGTAACGGTTAGCGTAGCGGTCTTTGGATCACACTGTCGTGGGTTCGAATCCCACCTCCGCTCATGGATGTTTTGTGATGTCAGTTAGTTTTAAGTGATTTGTTATTTAATGTAATTTAAGACGCTAATGACCTAAGTTGTCGACGCGTCTATAATCTACAATAAATAAAAATAAAATAAATAAAGTATTTGCGCATACGGACGGACGGACATCCAAAATTTCAACAGGCGTCGACAGCGTTATTTCGAAAAATAAATATTGTAAAACAATTATAAACGTTTCTGTAACTTTCTAATTTAATAAAGTTCGGTGATCCAGTTAACCCTAGATGAGTAGCGCGGCGATCCCTCGCGTACCGCACGACATAATGATGACGAGTGTGTTAGCGGCGTGACGTGTAGCGTTACACCTCCCCCCAACCATTCGTATTCTCTCGTCCCACCACTTGACCACCCTTTACGGGTGCACCTCACGCACACACACGCGCGCGCACACACACACACACACACACACACACACACACACACACACACATACATACACACACACACACACACATATGTGGTCGTGAGCGCGGCAGTAAATCTGTCACCCCGTTATACTGTCAGGCAGGGCTGCGTTTGATACACTTTTAGAAAATGTAAAATTTTGAAAATTATTCACGTTTTGTAAAAACTTGTACAAGGTCATAGTTATAATTTCAAAGATTTTATTTTTGAGATTTTATTACAAGCTTTTATTTAACTTGATTTCCTGTCTGTCTGTCCGGGACAAATCTGGTAATGGAATTTTCGAACACTTCCCGATTTCCTATCAGGCTGAAATTTTGCACATAACTTTGGTTCTGAAGACAATACAATATAGTACCTATATTTAATATTATGGTAGATCCAATATGGCAGCCACCACAAAATGGAGGATTACCTTATTCTTTATCAAATAAAAGGGTATGACAAGTAGAATACAATAAGTTATGTGGCGTCATTCTAAATCCAATATGGCGGCCGACACAAAATGGCGGATTACCTATTTCTTTACAACGCCCATGATATGGACATCAAAGGAAAGGGTATCCTGCATGACGAGTATAATACAATAAGCAGTGTGACGTCATTATAAATCCAAAATGGCGGCCGAAACTTATGGAAAATTTATTATTAATATATAATGCTTTCATTTTTTCAAGTCTTAAATACGGAATTAGGTATTTAAGTTTAAAAAAAATTATTAATTTTTTAATTTTTTCTGATAATTTAACATAAATAATATTGAAAATCGAAAAGAAAACATTTTTTAAAGCTATAGATAAATTACTAAAAATTAATTAAAATGTATAAAAATTTAAAAAATATCACGTGACTTCCAAACGCGCCAGGAATGTTTGTGACGTCGTTATGTTAAAATGTGTCTGCATTTGTTAGTATTTGTGTATATGTATTACACATACTATCAAAAATAATAAATTTGTAACTTGGTAACCATGGATACAAAGACCATAGATATCATAATGACGTCACACGCGTTCGGATTCTTTCGGCGCGTTATCGGAACTGAGTTTAAAAATTAATTTTTATTTAAATATAACTTTTTAATTAGTAAGCAAAAAAATTAAATAAAAACAGTTTTGCTACAAAACTTGATCTGGTCCTTCCATTTAAGTAAAAAAACAATTCATTTAAAAACCCAATTATAAATTGGGGTAGGTCTACAGAGTCTTTGTTATTCAAAAGAGAGTAATTCGCTGTATGCGTTCAATATGAAACCAAGAGATACTTGCAGAAATATTTTTAAAACAAATAATTTATTAACATTGTATGCAATATATGCCTATGAAATTTTAACATACTCGTGTGAACTAGCTCTAAACCACAAGGGTACCCGATAAAAAATCGCTCCGGCATCCGGCTAGTGTGAACTAGCTCTAAGGAGGTTCCGTTTTTTAATTTTGAGGTGCAGGACCCTAAAAATTAGAATAAGTTCTAGGCATAGTCAAACATGAAATCGGCGCCTGGTCAGTTGACCCTGACTTTCCGATGCGGCGACAGTGGGACTGCAATGGTAGGACGCAGGATACGCTGTTGTTGTGCTGTTGATATAATACGCCCTTAACCAAACACAGCGTTAACTATTTGTTACATATTCATGTGTGGACACCGTGTTACGTCGCTTATTCACGTACCTATTCTACAATTCACCTACACATAGCGTATATACAAGGCGTCCCAATACATGATGGGTAATCGTGTCTGGGACACCTTGTATATACGTATATCTCGATTATTTTTTTGAGATAACCAAACAAAACCCTACATATTCGTAAATGGGATGAAGTTCTGTACAAGATGGCGGTAAATTATTGTTATTAACCGACGTCAAAAAAGGAGGAGATTAAAATATTCGGGACCTATGTTTTTTATGTATGTTCGCTGATTTCTCCTGAATTTGTGAACCAATTTTGATGATTACTGTTTTATTTAATAGTGCATATCTCCGGGGTGGTCCCATATAAATTTTACTTAAATCGGTTCAGTAGTTCGACTGATTTTAACAAAAAGTTAGTAACGGACTATATTTCCGTTAAGGTAAATGTCAGTTTTGATCTATTATCAAGACAGAAGTCGATTAAGAACGTGCAAAAAATAAAAACTACGCATTGTAAAGCCACTAAAAATTTTTCACGCTAAATAAAATTACAATTATTTTGTTTATTATATTTTACAAACGTTTGATTTAATAAAATAAATAAAAGTGGATGTATTATTACAATATTATTTGTGTTTAACGGTATTCACGTCATCTGTCTATACCCGCTATACAGACATACCCATTTTTTTAGCTATTCTGATGGAACCTCTGTTACAAGCCCCCAGTTCCAAGGTTTTAATCCGAGAACTGATGAAAATATCAGTTGAATTTTCAATTTATTATTAAAAAAAATTAAATCGAAAAGATGAATTCGTACTAGGCTCAAATAACTTTAGCTGTTGGTGACATCAAAAAAATTACCAATACAATGAAATTAGTATCTTCATTAAACGATTTGAACGTTATTAGAGGTTTTTTTTTATATTTCGGATATGAAAAAAAAGTTTATTGTGTCAATTGAAATGACAAATAAATCTGTTACAATATAAGCAATCTGTCGAATGAGAAAAAAAGACAAACGATAACAAAACCAACGATTTTCTTTTTTTTTTGACAAAACACAACTAGCCGTAAACAAGTGAACAGAGAGAAAGAAAGAACAAACGATGCCCGGCGGTGTGGTTGGAGGAAGCCACTTTATTCCAACTTAGTATAAGATTTTCTGCTATAACAGAAATACTTGGGTATTATATTAATGCCCTCGGGATATGGGACTAAATATTAACCCATATATACCATGTATATTAAAAGACAGCTGTCTTTGTCGCACTCGCACGAAACACTGTGTCCTGTCTCTCTTCATATTTCAAAGACTTTATGAAGGAATTCTAAAATTTTGTCTTTATCGGTAAATACATGTATACGCATAATATATGAGATGATGTACATTAGTCAAAAAAATTTAAGGATGTTGGTATATGGGCATGGCACCTATCTCAAACAACCGAGAAATGAATGAAATTGTGTAAAATTATTTCTTAATATTGTTACGGAAATAATTTGTACCGTTTTATTATGTCCGTAAAAATACACTTTTATTAGCTACGTAGTTATACACCTGTAAAACGCGCATCGCCGTTCGCTGGGATACCCTTATCCAATCCCCTCCATTTCCGCCTGGAGACCATTCACCGTGTTGGCACAATTAGTTCTCGCCAGTGCCGCTAGGCTAATACATACGCCTTTTTGTTATTGCCTATGGTTGTGGTAATTGTCTATGGTTATATGCCAGTGAACCTAAATCGGTAGTACAATAGTCATCAGCCGAACTGAAGCGCCACTGCTCTTGATGCGTGTACCAATATTGTATATTGCTAAAATGCATATCCTTATGGAAATTAAATTAAGAAATCACAGGAAAGAGGACAAATGATGCTGTGAACAATTACTTAAATGACCAACGTTTCGTTCTTTATTATAACTTCTTCAGAGTCTCTACAAAGAAATTACACAACAATAATTAAATATAGATTAAAATTATATGATACTGTTACAAAACTGTTTTCTGAGTTGGCGGAATAAATGTTTATTTACAATAATTAAAAATACAATAACAATAAATGCAACAACGAAAAGTCAATTCTAATAATAAAAAAACTTAAACGGTAATTATTGAACATGTAACAAAAAAAGTCACAATTATTATTGCTTCTATAGACTGAAATTGTTTGTATAGCTTGTCGGTGACCCAATAATGCCATTATAATATTTGCAGATCGAGTGATCAGTATTAAATGGGTGGCAGATCACCCTAAACGTGTCATGTACCCGACGAAATTTATATTATTAGTTCAATCGATCTGGAAATATTATAATGGCATTATTGGGTCACCCACAAGCTATACAAACAATCTCAGCCTTGAAGCAATAATAATTGTGACTATTTTTTGTGACATGTTGGGGGCGGTCTGCATCCCTCCCATACCGCTATCTAGCAAAATCCCTTACTCACGACACTTTAATATGCCTCTCTCAAAATCTTCACAAAAATAAGGCCTTGAATAAATAACACCTAAAAATTGTCACTAACTCTCGGTCTAGTACCTCTACTGGCATCCAAGTTGATTTTTTTTTGTGTTTGTCTCAGATTTTTTTTATATTCATATTTTCATGACTCTGATATTATTTGATGTAATTATTCTTTTATGCTATGAATATAATATTCCGGCTTTATTTAAATTTCTGCACGGAGCTCGAGAGAATATTTCATATTAGTCATTTCTTCGTGGGAAATTTCATTAAAATTCCTTCACGGAAAGAGCGTTTACAGTGCACATAGAAAATAGGAAGTGAATGACATAGTTAATGCCTCCGCTCTTGTCTCAGTTACTTCCGGGTTTTTTTAAATCTTCTACTTACTGCCAGACAAGAAAAAAGGGTATGTGTTTCACCAACATAAGCGCACAGTTGAATTGAAACTTCTTTCGTTATCGTTAGCCATGCGAATTTAAATAAATAAATTGATAATTATATATAGTTTATAGGTAGACCTCGCGCGGCGAAAGATGAAGCCACCGCGTCTTAGTAACGTGAATGCATTGTGCCCGCCTTCTAGCTTGCTATTGGCTGTTTTGGAGATCCATGATCGTCGATAGGTGGAATTTTAAACAATAAGGCGTTCACTAGCATATTATTGATGACGTGCCTGGCTTCATCTCTCACCGCGGGCACTCTACGTACTTATACTTTTTTTTAAATTTTTTTTTATTATTTTTCGTTTTTATTTAATTTTTTTTTCAAATTCAAATCAATCAATTTACTCCTCGAAAAAAAATTGGTATTACAAATTTATATAAGTAATCATTATACACAAAAGATTTTATTATAATAAATGAAGAAAAAAAAGTTGACTGTAAATTGAATTATTCAAAAGATCAGCCTTTCGTCCAGTCACGAGAGCTTAAAAAGGTAGGTCCACCTTGCGTTTTGCGCAGCAAATGATTTTATTTTTTTGTGTCCTCAAGCATGTTTAGGAGATGTCAAATCCAAGTTTGCGACCTCTAAAACAGAGCGGTGTAGTTTTGGTGGGCTAAAAACCATGATTTTTTTGCACTTTTTTACGTTTTTTGCTTATAACATAAAAACGGCTTGTCCTATCGAAAAAATGGCCCTATTCAAAATTAAAGAGCACAAAATTTACTTCAAAATGCACTAGTCAAATATGTTTTTGTTCCGATTTTACCGACTCTACAGAACTTAGAAAAACAAAAAAAAAATAAACTCTTTTTTTGTTTGAAGGCGCTAATCTCAGGAACTACCAGTCTGTAAAAGAAGCAAAGTACTAATCAATGAGACCCTATACGAGTTTTTTAAAAATTCAATCCCAAAGAGTGAAAACGGGAGTGTAGGATTTATTGTAATAACAAAAAATCCTACATCCACGTTTTAATCCCTGTGGGATTGAATTAAAAAAAATAATCGAATAGCCTATAACCTTCCTTAATAAACGGGCTATCTAACAAAAACAATTTTTTTTCAAATCGGACTGGTAGTTCCTGAGATTAGCGCGTTCAAACAAAAAAAATAAACTCTTTTTTTGTTTGAACGCGCTAATCTCAGGAACTACAAGTCCGATTTAAAAAAAAAATTTTGTTAGATAACCCGTTTATTGAGGAAGGTTATAGGATATACGAGTTTATTTTAAATTTAACCCCGAAGGGGGTAAAACATGGGAGTAAGATTTTTTTGTAATAACAAAAAATCTTACACCCCCGTTTTACCCCCTTTGGGATTGAATTTAAAAAAACTCGAATTGCCTAAAACCTTCCTTAATAAACGGGCTATCTAACAAAAAAAAATTTTTTTAATCGGACTTGTAGTTCCTGAGATTAGCGCGTTCAAACAAAAAAAGAATTTATTTTTTTTTGTTTGAACGCGCTAATCTCAGGAACTACCGGTCCGATTTGAAAAATTTTTTTTGTTAGATAGCCCGTTTATTAAGGAAGGTTATAGGCTATTCGAGTTTTACAATAGTTAAAAGCTTGAAAAAATGCTTTTTTTTCATTTTGGTAAATTTTGGTGATTTTCTAAGTTCTGTAGAGCCGGTAAAAATGGGAACATTAACATACTTGACTAGTGCATTTTAAAGTAAATTTTGTGCCCTTTAATTTTGAATAGGACCATTTATTTGATAGGACCAGCCGTTTCCATATTATAAGCAAGAAATCGAAAAAAGTGCAAAAAAATCGTGGTTCTTAGCCCACCAAAACTCCCCCGTCCTGTTTTAGAGGTCGCAAACTTGGATTTGACATCTCCTAAACATGCTTGAGGACACAAAAAAATAAAATCATTTGCTGCACCAAACGCAAGGTGGACTTCCTCTCGTGACTGGACTACTTATAGAAGATAGAAATTTGTCACAAAATTTTCTTTTAGCGCAATACTTTTTTTTTCAATTTCCACAGAAAAATAGGGCTTGAGAATAGCCGAGCGTGTAGCAATGCTGTTGTTTACATGGCGTTGCTATGGTTCCTCTATTACAAGTCCCCAGTTCCCGGGTTCTAGTCCGAGAGCTGGTAAAAGTGTCAATTGGATTTTCTATTTATTATTAAAAAAAAATAATGCATTGAAAATATGAATTGGTGCTCGGCCCAAATAACCTTAGCTGTTGGTGGTCTTTAAAACACACAACAGAAAAATAAAAAAATTCTCTTTTATAAGGGTTATCTTTTTAATTATTTAATTTACGACAAAAAATATCTCTAGTAAAGCTGTAGAAAATTGGATTCTAAACAAAAAACTTGTCCTCAAATTTTCTGTATGTACCGTTATACGGAGATATAGTGCAAAACCTGTTAACACCTCCATTTCAAGATAGCGGCCAAATGGGGTGGCCACCGATCCTTAAAACTCAATTTTAAATTTACACCAACCCCCCCTACGCAACGAAAAAAAACTTATCCTACCCAAAATGCCAACTTAGCCTAAAAAAATGTAACAATGACTATATTGTTACACGCATTAAGAGCAGTGGCGCTTCAGTTCGGCTGATGACTAATTTACTACCAACTTAGGTTCACTGGCGTATAACCATAGACAATTACCACAACCATAGACAATAACAACAAGGCGTATGTATTAGCCTAGCGGCACTGGCGAGAACTAATTGTGCCAACACGGCACACGGTGAATGGTCTCCCGGCGGAAATGGAGGGAGGATTGGGGCATCCGGCGACCGGCGCTTAAGCGAACCACACGTGTGGAATCGGTAGCTACTGAATATTGCAATTCTTGTCAGAATAAAACCGGTAAAAACTATTTGTGATAACAAAATATTATGTCAAAAATAAAAATCAGTAAATAGTTAAAATGCCAGGAACTTCAACGGAACGTGTTCTAATAAAAACTTTATGAAATATCTTCGATCGTGCGCTTATGTGAATGAGGCACACCGTCCATTTTTTGCACATTCTCGAATTTCCAAATTAAAAAAAAACGAAAAGAAATATTCAATATTAACATACATACTTAAAATGCATCTCATGACTGCGCCGGGAACATCTTTTATAAAATGTTTTATATTAAATCTTGTTTTAAATTGTTTCATTTTTTTGTCAGACCAATTGTATTACAAGATGTTTTGTGTTACAAATGTAAAATAAAGAAGGTTTTGATTTGGTATTCAGTAGACGCGCCTGTTCATCGCCACAACAGACAGACAGACAGAAACAACAACACAATCGAGAAAAGAATCGAAAACAACAACTTGCATCTCTCTCAAATCAGATCTGCTAGCATATTAAATACCTTTTTTAAAACGGGAAAAGAAAGAACAGGAATACAAAACAACAGAGGTCTCTTCTTCTTTTTCTTCTCCCGTACCGATATTGGGAAAAGTTTACGGAGAAACTTCATCGAACTGCAAAGATCCAGACACTCGCTATTCTACTAGATGACTATTTCTTTTCCCCGTCCTTGGTTTCCTCACGAAGTCTTTGCTCGCAGCTGAATTAACCCATGTCTGAATCACAACAATTTGACATTGTAAAATTTAAGCAATATTGCGTAGCGGAATATCCTAACCTAACTAATTGTTACACGCATCAAGAGCAGTGGCGCTTCAGTTCGGCTGATGACTATTGTACTAACGACTTAGGTTCACTGGCGTATAACCATAGACAATAACAAGGCGTATGCATTAGCCTAGCGGCAATGGCGAGAACTAATTGTGCCAACACGGCGCACGGTGAATGGTCCTCAGGCGGATGGGAGGAGGTCAGGGGCATTCCGTAGAACGGCGACACGCGTTCCACACGTGTATAACTACGTAGCTAATAAAAGTGTATTTTTACGGACATAATAAAACGGTATAAATAATTTCCGTAACATAATATTATAAATGCGAAAGCACTTAGGCATACCGTATATAACTGCTTATACAAAATTTAAGCCAGGTTTGACGTCACAGGACCCATCAAACATGGCGGTAGAACACGGGATGGAGTGGAAATATCATTCTCGTCTTCTTCTTCTTCTCATATTTTTATGTTTTTTTTTTGTTTTTTAGGGTTCCGTATCTCAATAAGAAAAAACGGAACCCTAATAGGATCACTCGTTTGTCCGTCAGACTGGCTGGCTGGGTGGGTGTCCGTTTTTCAAGACCAATTTTCTCAGGAACGGATAGAGATATCAAGTTGAAATTTATACGAAATACTAAGATCCACGGTACCTGAAAGTTGTAAAGAATTTAAGCTTCTAGATCAACGCAATCAAAAGATGGCCATTTTGTCATCTCATCAAAAACCTATAGGGTATTTCCCGTTGACCTAGAATCATAAAATTTGGCAAAAAGCAAGATCTCGCAGCACAAGTAAAGGGAAAAATCCGAAAATCACAAAAAGTAAAAAATAAAAGAGGTCCTATACCTATTTTGATATTCGCAAACTTACTCATCAAAAACCTAAAGGGCACTTCCCGTTGACCTAAAATCATGAAATTTGGTAAAAAGCAAGGTCTCGAAACATAAGCAAAGAGAAAAATCCGAAAATCACAAAAAGTTAAAATTAAAGGGGGCTTCCACACAAAAAATGGAAAAACCTTTTAAAGGTTGTATCTTTGGAACCATAACATGTAGCCGGTTGAAATTTTCACAGAATATGTCTACTCAATTTAATTGCTGTAATGGTACGGAACCCTCGTAGCGCGTGTGGCCGCTTTTATTGATGTGAAACATCTTATGTCGGGCTGTGAACAGTCGCATGAGGGGAAATATGCAACGAAATGTTTGGTTCGCTCCTTCGCTGCTGTTCTCCCCACCACTGCGGCACTCTCTCTCTCTCGGCTTCCGCGCGCTCGGGCAACCGCGTGTGTTACAGTGCAGTATATAGGATTACGTCAGCATAACAGTTAGTTGCTGCTTTTGAAAAAATATATACTACTACATAGAGAATACCACCGAGTTCAATAACGTTTTCTTTGATGTTTCACATCTGTCGGGGGTCCCGAGACCCACACCCTTTTTTTAACACGCTTATATTAGCTTCACCTGTATGTTTGCGTGCTTGCTTGCGGGCTTGCTTGTTTGTCAGTTTGTAACCGACTTCTTTGAACTTGATTTTGACCAACTTTGAACGGTCAGATTTTATAGTTTAAACTTTGCACACTTATCAAGGACCGACGACAATACAATAATTCCATAAGTTTGTCCCATTATCCTGACCAGGATCTCCAGGACTAAAAAAAAAAAGCAAAAAACTTCAGATTGAACTGAAACTTTGCACACTTATCAAGGACCGATTACAATACAATAATTCCATAAGTTTGTCCATTATCCTGACCAAGATCTCCAGGACTAAAAAAAAAGCAAAAAACTTCAGATTGAACTGAAACTTTGCACACTTATCAAGGACCGATTACAATACAAAAATTTCATAAGTTTGTCCCATTATCCTGACCAGGATCTCCAGGACTAAAAAAAAAGCAAAAAACTTCAGATTGAACTGAAACTTTGCACACTTATCAAGGACCGATTACAATACAATAATTCCATAAGTTTGTCCCATTATCCTGACCAGGATCTCCAGGACTAAAAAGCAAAAATAAATTATAGTTTAAAAAAACTAAAAAACACGCTTTAATGAACTAAAAAGTAAAAAATAATTAATTTTATTGTAAAAAAGCGTGGGGTGCTTTGTATCATATTTTCATACTGCCCCACGCTTTTTTACAATAAAATAAATTATTTTTTACTTTTTAGTTCATTAAAGCGTGTTTTTTAGTTTTTTTAAATTATAATTTATTTTATTTACAACTGCTAATGCAACAATTCAAGGTTCACATTTTTGGTTTTTCAATCTGTCATCAGGGGAAGTCCCGCAGTAACTCAACTATCGAGGTTATGCATTTTCTATTATAGACAGAGAAGTGTTCAGAACAATGTAAACAGACACGATAGTAGTAGTACCTTAACAGTGTTTATATTCCCTGTGTTTCTGTTGCCGACGGTTCTCTATTGAAATGTAATAACAACAAGTTCCCGATGGACTCCTGGTGTTCCTGCAGGGAACACATCACTCGCATAATAACCACGTGCTTCTAACCTCACGTTCTGCTTCTGATTTATTGAAAGTCATTGGTGCAATCAGGTGCTGTCGTAGCTTTTGCCTTTTTATTAATAATGTAGCAAAACCCCAGATGTTACGCCGCTGGCGACAATAGAATCATCGAGAACAAGTAACAATGGTGAGGCGTGGCATGATATCGAAGACACAGGTAACCACCAGAATGTTCTGGAAAGCGCGCGAGCGTGGGGGGTCAAGCTGCTAGCTCTATATAAGCAGGAGCAGTCACCGGAGAAACAACAACGAGAGTCGTCGTCGTGTGACAGTGTCGATTTGAAATAAATACAGCATATAAATTATTCAGTGTTATTAAAGTGCTTCAGTTCGTTTAAGTATTACTGTTCGTGTTATTATTATATAAACAGTGTTGACTGTTAGAAGTGACATTATAATTGTTACATCTTATTGTTATCTATTTTTGTTACATTTTTTAATTATTGTAAATAAATAATTTATTCCACCCACGTAAGAAAACAGTTTTATTACAATAATAATAATAATTTTTATTTGTCTTGACCATAATACAGGTATACAAAAATGTCAGAAGAAAAAAGAAATCAGATCAAATCAGAAAAACTATAAGGTACAATATGTAATAAATATTTTTTTATTTCATTTCTAAATTTTATTTCGTTTTTTATGCTTTTTATGTAGTCTGGTAAATTTCACTTGTTAGTTATTTAGTTAGTTTATGTGTGTGTGTGTGTGTCAAACGACATCAAGATGGGGTATTCGACCAATCAGAATGGACCTTGACTGCACGGCCTAGTCGCTTGTATATAGGAAGACCAAGATGATGCCAATAGGCAATATGGGTCCTACATTTAATCAATATTGGCCAATATAAAAATTTACTCGAGTTATTACCCATCACTCTGTATGTTATAAAGTAGGATATTGTGTTGGAGAGACAGAGGTAGTCGAGAGTCTAGTCCAGGCTCAAGCACATATAACGTATGATTTATTTGTTGAATATAAACAGAATAAATAATAAATATAATTAGAATGGGTGAAAAATAAACGGAATAATAATAAAAGCACACAGATAGATAAAACAAGAATATTAATGGCGGTTATAACTCCGCGTATGTCTGTACGGCAGTGTGCAAAGGAAACGTACGCGTGGTTTTTACATCCGTGTTCCGTAAAGAAATAGATGAAAGAATAGTCCAGTCATTTTAGCATAAAAAAGGGGTCAACCTCGGAATGAGAGATAATAAGCTGAATTTTCGTATATACCTTCATTTTGGAGTTCTAAAAATTGTCTCAAAAGTCTCATAATTGCATTCTAATAGGTACGTATGGTTGAGCGCTGCGCGCTTACCGCCCTCTATCTCAAAAACAGTTGAGCGCATGAAAAAATATTTCAAATAAAATTTGTCGCAAATTTTATGCTCTACAATTTTTATAATAAATGTTAACATCATTGGAGCAATAGAACCCGAGATAATCGCGAAAAACTGTTTTTTTTTTACCTTTAACCTTGAATAACTTACAACGCAGACACGAGATTTTATGAGACTTTTGAGACAACTTTTAGAACGCCAAAATGAAGGTATATACGAAAATTCAGCTTATTATGTCTCATTCCGAGGTTGATCGCTAATTTGACTGGACTAGAATCGGAAAATCGTTTATGACGCTTATGACCTCTGTTGTTGAGCGTCTATAATTGTCAATATCTATCAAAACGTGAAGAAAAGGTTTTCCGCATGACGGCTGTGCGGGATATGTCTGTCTGGAAATTTCTTTCGTTCATGCAGTTCATAAGTGTGCTAATAGATGGCAGTAAAAACTTAATACGAGTAAAAAGTAATTTGTAGTTCACAAGTGCGCTAACAGATGACACTAAAACATATATTTTGTAGTTCACAAGTGCGCTAACAGATGACACTAAAACTTAATATTATCATTAAGGTATTATATTCATTAAATTTAATTGGATAGGCCGATTTTTTCGTTCACAATAACTTTTACACACCGATTTGATGATTTTTTTTAACTTCCCATTGGAAGTTATTGTAGTGGGTCCGAAAATCGAAATCAAAATGTATAACAAATTTTTATGTTTCAAGGTCACTACACTATTTTTACACTATTTTTAGAAAGATGTATGTGTGTGTGTGTATACGTATGTGTCCATTTGTTTCTAAAACGAAATCTCGGGAATGAAAAAATGATATCGACTACGTTAGGGTGCCAATCGACGCGTATTAACGTAAATATGATCTGAAAGAAATCTTTTCAAAATCGGTTCAGCCGTTCTTTTATCTTAATTAAATAGACTCCAAAAAAGTAGATTTTACACAATATCTCGCGAATAAAAAATTATATCAATTATTCGTAAGGGTGTCAATCGAGGCGTGTTAACGTCATTTTGATCCGACATAAATTTTATAAAAATCGGTTCAGCCGTTTTTTTTTTTATTAGGTATTGTTAAAAATAAATAATAATTATGTTTTAATGATTAAAATGTTTACTTTTCTGTGTAATATCTAATTTAATTATTATTATTAAATATTTATCAAACTGAGAAGTTCGTCGTGTGGACCTCAAGGGTCGCACTTAATTAGTCCTAATAAACGACCCACCTCACGGCTTGTTTGAATATTTGAGTTAATAGTTAAAACTCTAGTGTCGGGTTTATCGTACATTTAACCCTTTGCCCAGTAGTGTCCAAAATATTGTGTATAGTATATGGATATAGGTATATATGACCGATGTTACATAATATTTCTTTCACTTGAAATTGAATAACACATAATTCGGGTCCGTGGTCGCCGACAGCGTAATGTGCACTTAGCCAATCATGACAATATATTGCCAATTTATGCGCGTTCCCTATTAATTATGTCGATTAGATGTCAAAAGGCAACCGCGCCAGGGATCCTGTACTTTGTAAGGCCGAAACGATGCCACCGCGCCGGACAGAAACAAACTGTCTAATCAGAGACAACAACACGAGTTCCCGAATGGAGAGTTGGCTGACCTTACGGAGTTGTTGATCATCCTGTGACCACAATCAGTCTTGTATCAATAGTTGATCATTGACTCGCATGATGTAATAATACTAAGTATGTGATCACAATTAAGTAGTACAAGGATTCTACAGCTTTGTTCTCGAAGGAAGAGTTGGTTGAGCTTGCGGAGTTGTTGATCATCGTGTAGTCACATTCAGTATTGTATCAGCAATTGATCATTGCTTCAGATGATGTAATAGTACAAGGATTCTACAGTTATCTTTCCGAAGGAAGAGTTGGCTGAGCTTGCGGAGTTGTTGATCATCGTGTAGTCACATTCAGTATTGTATCAGCAATTGATCATTGCTTCAGATGATGTAATAGTACAAGGATTCTACAGATCTCTTTCCGAAGGGAGAGTTGGCTGAGCTTGCGGAGTTTTTGATCATCGTGTAGTCACAATCAGTATTGTATCAGCAATTGATCATTGCTTCAGATGATGTAATAGTACAAGGATTCTACAGTTCTCTTTCCGAAGGGAGAGTTGGCTGAGCTTGCGGAGTTGTTGATCATCGTGTAGTCACATTCAGTATTGTATCAGCAATTGATCATTGCTTCAGATGATGTAATAGTACAAGGATTCTACAGTTCTCTTTCCGAAGGGAGAGTTGGCTGAGCTTGCGGAGTTGTTGATCATCGTGTAGTCACATTCAGTATTGTATCAGCAATTGATCATTGCTTCAGATGATGTAATAGTACAAGGATTCTACAGTTCTCTTTCCGAAGGAAGAGTTGGCTGAGCTTGCGGAGTTGTTGATCATCGTGTAGTCACATTCAGTATTGTATCAGCAATTGATCATTGCTTCAGATGATGTAATAGTACAAGGATTCTACAGTTCTCTTTCCGAAGGAAGAGTTGGCTGAGCTTGCGGAGTTGTTGATCATCGTGTAGTCACATTCAGTATTGTACCAGCAATTGATCATTGCTTCAGATGATGTAATAGTACAAGGATTCTACAGTTCTCTTTCCGAAGGGAGAGTTGACTGAGCTTGCGGAGTTGTTGATCGTCCTGCGAACACAATCAGTATTGTATCAGCAGTTGATCACTGATTCAGATGATGCAATAGTGCTAAGTGTGATCACAGTTAGCACAAGGATTTTACAGCTCTGTTTGCGAAGGGAGAGTTGGCTGTAGCTTACGGAGTTGTTGACTATCGTGTGGTCACATTCAGTATTGTATCAGCAGCTGATCATTGACTCAGTACACAATAATTCACAATAACTAGTACAAAGATTCTACAGCTCTGTTCTCGAAGGGAGAGTTGGCTAAGCTTACGGAGTTGTTGATCGTCCTGTGATTGCATTCAGAACTATACATCACCTGCGTCAGTGGCCACTGGCTGGTCAACCTCATCAATTATATGCCTGATGAACATGTTATGGCCCCTGTACACAGACACACACGTGCAAGCCTGCGCCCCGGATGCAGGACTGGAAAGGAGGGTGGATGCTCCCGTCGTCACTGCCGGCTGTAATTGACGATCTGTCGCTTCTCTTACACAGTGTGCACTTGCTGTAACGCTGCATTACTTGAAAAATTGAACTATGTACTCAGTCTGTCGTCGAATTGTATACAGCGTGATTAAAGATTAAGTGGAATATACAGGCTATACATTAGTTGACCCCCCAGGGGGGACATTGGAATGTGGTTGCCATCGCAAATTGCATTCCGAATTCCAATGTTCTTTGGGACCCGAGCTCGTACCAGTCGGTTTGTGTATGCCGGCTGGCGGATTCTAATACACAAATGGATTATTTGTTGTGTCCTCTATCACCCCAGCGGGGACATTGGAGTGTGGTTGCTATCGAAAATTGCATCCCAATGTTCTTTGGGAATTAGCGCTCCCAGGGACCCGAGCTCGTACCAGTCGGTTTGTGTATGCCGGCTGGCGGATTCTAATACACAAATGGATTATTTGTTGTGTCCTCTATCCCCCCAGGAGGGACATTGGAATGTGGTTGCTATCGAAAATTGCATTCCAATGTTCTTTGGAGAATTAGCGCTCCCAGGGACCCGAGCTCGTACCAGTCGGTTTGTCTATGCCGGCCGGCGGATTCTAATACACAAATGGATTATTTGTTGTGTCCTATATCCCCCCAGGGGAGACATTGGAATGTGGTTGCTCATAGAAAATTGCATTCCAAATTCCAATGTTCTTTGGGAATTAAGCGCTCCCAGGGACCCGAGCTCGTACCATTCGGTTTGTGTATGCCGGCTGGCGGATTCTAATACACAAATGGATTATTTGTTGTGTCCTCTATCCCCCCAGGGGGGACATTGGAATGTGGTTGCTATCGAAAATTGCATTCCAGTCCGTTCTTTGGCAATTAGCGTTCCTAGGGACCCGAGCTCGTACCAGTCGGTTTGTGTATGCCGGCTGGCGGATTCTGATACACAAATGGATTATTTGTTGTGTCCTCTATCCCCCCAGGGGGGACATTGGAATGTGGTTGCCATCGAAAATTGCGTTCCAATGTTCTTTGGGAATTAGCGCTCCCAGGGACCCGAGCTCGTACCAGTCGGTTGGTGTATGCCGGCTGGCGGATTCTAATACACAAATGGATTATTTGTTGTGTCCTCTATCCCCCCAGGGGGGGCATTGGAATGTAGTTGATATCGAAAATTGCATTCCAATGTTCTTTGGGAATTAGCGCTCCCAGGGACCCGAGCTCGTACCAGTCGGTTTGTGTATGCCGGCTGGCGGATTCTAATACACAAATGGATAATTTATTGTGTCCTCTATCCCCCAGGGCGGACGTTGGAATGTGGTTGCTATCGAAAATTGCATTCCAATGTTCTTTGGGAATTAGCGCTCCCAGGGACCCGAGCTCGTACCAGTCGGTTTGTGTATGACGGCTAGCGGATTCTAATACACAAATGGATTATTTTTTATGTCCTCTATTTCCCCAGGGGGGACATTGGAATGTGGTTGATATAAAAAATTGCATTCCAATGTTCTTTGGGAATTAGCGCTCCCAGGGACCCGAGCTCGTACCAGTCGGTTTGTGTATGCCGGCTGGCGGATTCTAATGCACAAATGGATTATTTGTTGTGTCCTCTATCCCCCCAGGGGGGGCATTGGAATGTGGTTGCTATCGTAAATTGCATTCCAATGTTCTTTGGGAATTAGCGCTCCCAGGGACCCGAGCTCGTACCAGTCGGTTTGTGTATGCCGGCTGGCGGATTCTAATACACAAATGGAGTATTTGTTGTGTTGAAGACGTCATTGACCTGAGTTGTCGACGCGTCTATAATCTACAAGTAATTAAAATTACATTAGTTGAATTCGGAGAGTTATGGGAAAAATCAGGGAATATATTAATCATGGAACATATGAAAGTATTAATTTTTCTTTGAGAGGAAATCTGGACAAAATTTTGAAACCTTATTATAATGACAGTTACTTAACAGAAATAAATTTCAAAATTTACTTTGAATGATTTTTTTTCCATTCTGCTTTTTCTGTTCAATTATCCATAAGAGGCAGCTCTTGGATGGGGACAAACAATATTTATTCCCCATTAGTGTCGTGTCATTTTAGTGGTTTAACTTAATTATTAAATTAATTAGATAATTAAGTTATACCACTAAAATGACACGACACTATTATGGGGAATAAATAATGTTTGTCCCTACCACAAGTGCTGCCTCTCGTGGATAATTGAAAGAACTACCCTCGGGGAAATGGCTCGTTGAATGTAGGTAGGGAAGATAATCGTAAAATGAAGAAAAAATATTTTTTTTTTGTAGTCTGTTAAATTTTTACTTTATTAGTGTATTTGCCATAATATGGCACATACACTATTGGCGTCGGTCGGATGGCGGGACCTAGGGGTCGGACCAAAATTTCTCGACGTTTCATAACCCCCTGAACACTTTGGCACCATTTTTAAAAATGTTTATATATATATGTATATATATATATATTTATATATATTTATATATATATATATATATATGTGTGTGTGTGTGTGTGTGTGTGTGTGTGTACACGATAACTCTCGCCAGACTTAATCGATTGAAACGAAATTTGGTACACACATTGGAACCCATCACCGCAAGAAGCCTATTTAAAATGGGCCCGATCGGACCATTTTCAGGGTTGCATTTAGGGGTTCCAAAAAGTTTTTGGGCCCAAAAATACCGAAAAATTTGTCAGAATCGTTTCAAAATTGAAATTTAATTCTTTAGTAAAGATTAAAATGTGCTGCTAAAATTTTAATAAAATCGGCCATACAGGACCGGACTTTCAAATTTTATGAAAACACTAGTTTGTTGATACGGATTTACTTATGGAAGGGTGTATTTAATTGGGTGTACTGATGAAATCCATGTCTAATATTGAAATTTAGAAAAACTTAATCATTTTAAGGGATGTATTAAGGGGTTAAATTTTTTATTTTGTCAAAAAACAAACTTAAGTTCACATAATAATGCCACAATTAAGTATTAGCAAATACACTATATTGTCGGCAGGGTTTGGCACTGCGACCCGAGTTTTTTTTTTTTTCATTTTAAATACCTACCTATAAATAATATATAAAATTGTATAGGTATTATTTAATCTAGGCTAGCATTGTACATCAGTACTTGAAATTAATAAAGCCAGGTTCACACGTGAACAATATTCAGGTCAAGACTGTATCGTATTGTTTAATGCTTCGTGAACAGTTTAAATGCTAGGACAAGACAATAATGGCGGAAGATAGTGTCTTGCGACTTGTGAGATAGAAAGCTAGGCTACCCCAGAAGACAACTGGATATTTGATTTTAAACAAAAAAAATATTTTTATTTTTTTTTAATAGATAACTAATGTCATAAATAATATTGAAGTACGAACAGAAAAAATTTAAAGCCATAGATAATCAAAATGTATAAATAAAGTATTAGTAAAAAGAACTTTTTAGAGACAAGCTTTTATTTAAATGCACTAAAAAAGAAAAAATAATTTTTAATAATTTAGGTTCATAATTAATAAAAGCGTGGGTCGTGGACTCTATGATAGTTTATTAGTCACGACCCACACTATTATTAATTATGAATCTAAATTATTAAAAATTATTTTTTCCTTTTTAGTACACTTAAATAAATGCTGGTCTCTAAAAAGTTTTTTTACTAATATGTATTTTATTTTGTTCATTTTAGTCTTTCAAAACTTTACCCTCCCTTTGACACCCCTAGGGGTTGAATTTCGAAAAATCCTTTCTTAGTGAATGCTTACGTCAGAAAAGGAATCAACTGTCCAAATTTCAAGTTTCTAGTTTCAGCGATTTGGTCTGGGCGTTGATTAGTCAAAAGAACCCTACATCCCCGTTTGAACCTCTTATAGGGGTGAATTTATTTCTAAAAACGATTTATTCATGTATTGTCATCGGGAATACATATGTGTACAAAATTTCAAATCGATCGGATACGTGGAAGTCGTTCAAAATTGACTTGCAAGATTTGACTTAAACACACAAACAAACAAACTAACATGCATTGCAAGTTAAATAAAAGCTTGTATAAAATAAAAAAAATCACGTGACTACAAAACGCGCCAGGAATGTTTATGACTTCGTAATGTTCGAATTTGTGTGCATTTGTGTAGTAACGCGTATATTACACTGTAAGAAATGAGAAGGCCGATTACATAGATTATCGATGGTCGATTTGTAGCCAGCGATTAATCTGGTAATAGGCACACAAAGAGACAATGGCGTCGCAAACAGGTATTGCCTGCACATCGCGTAGATTCCATAAAAACACATTGCGCATGTGTGGTTACTAATTTTACATTAATTTATTTTGTATTCATCCATTTTATATATGTAACTATACATTTTATTTTGTTATTTTTACACACTTTATTGGAATATTACACAAATTATGTAATTTTAATTTACTTTATGTAAAAATCACAAATTTGTTTAACTTTACAGTAAAAACCCAAGTTTTTATGAAGTTTTCTGTGTAAAAATAAATAATGATGTAAAATCACTTAGAAAATCGAGCGAATTCTACCTTAACTTTCAAAGTATTTTTACATCTATTTTTTACAGTGTAGCATCAATTCATATTTTCAATTCATTATTTTTTAATAATAAATTGAAAATCCAATTGACACTTTTACCAGCTCTCAGGCTAGAACCCGGGAACTCGTAATAGAAAAACCATAGCAACGCCTGCATGTAAACAACAGCATTGCTACACGCTCGGCTATTCTCAAGCCCCATTTTATTCAAAAACCCAATCGAATAGTCATTGTATTGTCCTTGAATCATTGTGGACACTTTCGTCTTGTTCTTTTGTAATGTCAGGAATATTGTCCCCATGTGAACCCGGCTTAAGTTTATTAATTTCAGTAATCTGTTATGTCATGAAAGTGACATTACATAATTTAATTAGAGAATTTTTGTGCAGTAGGTAGTCGAGAATATTATCCAACGGCTTGCTTGCTGTACAGTTTAGTTATTGAAATAATTCTATCGATATATTGTAAAATTCAAATGTGTAACTAATTAATTATAATAAGTAATAAAATTAAGAAAAATCGCAGGATAGTGGACAAAATATTTGATTTATTTAATTAAATGTACGACGTTGCGTCTATATATTTAGACTTTTTCAAGTACATAAAAATAACAATATTTATGAAAATTAATATTAATTACTAACCATAGCAATTAACATATAAGATAGGGTACATAAGACATATTATATAGACGAAACGTCGTACATTTAATTAAATAAATCAAATATTTTGTCCACTATTCCTGCGATTTTTCTTAATTTTATTATAATCACGATGGACACGATTTCTAATATAAATAATAAGTAATTTTGTTTTTTAATATTTTACAATTTATTTTTGAGTAAACCAAAACAAATAGGTCAGTTGTAACTTTTTTTGTGATATCTCGTAAACTTTTAAACTCGTACACGAATTGTTAAAAAATATCAGATTACCAAATCACAGTACAAACATTTGCGTTTTAAATCCGATGTACAATCGATTATCGAATTACGGCAGTGTTTTGTCATGGATCAGTGACGAACGTAACCATCGGTAAAGATCGTGGACACGCGTATCGGACAATCGTTTGTTGTTTTGATAAATAAAACACTAACAACTCCACACATTCGACGTGTGTTTTATCCTGTCAAAACAGCGTGGCAATCGAGAATGTTTAATATGTGTTCGTATAGTATCAGCTGTGTGTAGATTCAATTTTAAGTTTAAAAAGACCGGATAATTACTGTGACAACTCAGGAGTGTACCTATTGTATTTAAAAATAGACGAATGACATTTTGACAGTATATTTTTTTTATTTAAAAAAATTCAGTGCCTATATTATCTACGAGAAAATGTAAGTACGATGTTATAGTTTTATTTTATCATTTTACTAGCCGGTCCTGCTTCGCTCATATGCTAGAATTTATGATTTATTATCCCCTTGCGAGAAATTCTCCCCCTGTGAGGCGAAGCCGGGCTGGTGACGTTTATAATATTAGTAATAATTAGTATGATAATACTTACTCTAAAATGCAAAAAAAATTGTAAAAGTCTTCATGGTTTCCGGGCTTGTAGGCCGTGGTCCGGTGGTATTTCTACCTGACGTTTCGTATACAACTGCGGTAGACATTCTCAAAGGCGATGTGGCAGCGGTCGAAGTGTCCTCCTTGGCGACTCACAGGTCAGTGTGCGCCGCCAAGGAGGACACTTCGACCGCTGCCACATCGCCTTTAAGAATGTCTACCGCAGTTGTAGACGAAACGTCAGGTAGAAATACCACCGGACCACGGCCTACAAGCCCGGAAACCATGAAAACTTGGAACAATGCCGACCGTGAAAGCTTGCACACCTGGATAAAAATTGTAGAGTTGCGTTTTGTTACTATCCCGCACAGGAATTGTCTCCCCCGCGAGAAATTCTCTCCCTGCGAAGCAAAACCGCGCTGGTGGGAGTTATTCCCCCGCTAGAAATTCTCCCCATGCGAAGCGAAGGCGGGTTGGTGGTGTTTATAATATTAGTAGGATTCCACCAATACGCTAATTTTTTCCGATTTAGTCAAAAAATATCATCATAATCCCATTGGAACTTCCCGTTGGAAGTTGTTGTAATGGTCCAATTTTGCGAATGAAAAATTTGGACATATCTGTACGTTTGATGTGTGTGTGTGTGTGTACGTTCGTTCGTACGTCATTGAACTTTTTTCCGCTCACATATCTCATTTCATTCGACACATAATTACATAATGAACACCTGATAAGGTTTGCAAGAAATTTTAATTAGCGGTTTTTTTTGTTTATCTATAACAAAAAACTATTGTAAAATTGTTGTAAAATGTTTCTTTGTCTCGCATATCTCGAGAACAAATAATGATATCGACTCCGAACCAATTTCAATCGACGCACAATTACATAATGAACACCTGATTAGGTTTGCAGTAAATTTTAATTAGCGGTTTTTTTGTTTATAACAAAAAAACTACTGTAAAATTGTTGTAAAATGTTTCTCGTCTCGCATGTCTCGAGAACAAACAATGATATCGACTCCGGACCAATTTCATTCGACACATAATTACATAATGATAAGATTTGCAAAAAATTTGAATTGGCGGTTTTTTTTATAACAAAAAAACATGCTAACCTGTACTGAAAATAGTTTCTCTAATCTCTAAGGGCACCAAATGCAGGGAAGTTATCAGTATGATTTTACCCACACACCAAGCCTCTTTTTATGTTTTAAAGCTATATCGGTTCATGGGATATACAGATTGTATCAAATTAAACCTGTGCATAGGGCATTCTGTGTGTAAGACAGAGATTGATACATAAAGCAATAAGTAAGAATGAGATAAATGATTGCTAATAGGATGTTACGTGGTTACTGTAAATAAATAATATTTATACAACCTAATAGCGTCATCTTTGTTTTTTCGCTCCTTCTATGCTGTAAAAATGTAAATCTTTTATCAGTTTAATTTACAGTAACCACGTAACATTCTATTAGCGATCATTTATCTCATTCTTACTTATTGCTTTATGTATCAATCTCTGTCTTACACACAGAGTCAGAATGCCCTATGCACAGGTTTAATTTGATACAATCTGTAGAGTATAGACAGTTCGTGAAACGCTGTCAAACAATCAGTTAACTTTTCATGAACTGTATACATCTTTTAGGAAATGAACGCGAGATGACTGCTAAATTAAAATAGTGTTTTAAAGACCACCAACAGCTAAGGTTGTTTGGGCCTAGCACCCAATTCACATTTGTCAATTGCACTTCCACCGGGCTGCCCGGCGGGGAGAGGAACCATATCAACGCACGAGATGACTGCGATATATAAAAATCGTTAATGTGTTAATAAGTCCTACGTTTTACCTCAGTTAATTTAACTGACGTTTATAATATCGGCCCTTATATAATGTAAGAAGAATAGTTTTGTAAGCAATCAACAGATGCCACTGAAACACGAGGCACACGCTTACTCAATTTAGTTATTTCCATAATAATAGACATTAGAAAATGATTTACGGTGCCATTCTCAGCGAACGACGTGTTTTACATTATATGCTCCTAGGTGCTTATAATGTGACGGACCACCGTGAAGTCGCTCTCTCACCGAAACGTCTATAACTGGGATGGCGAACCTATTCACTTCTACGTGCCAAATTTTTTCAAAAAATGTTTAATGTTGCCACGACGTGCCAATACCGAGAGCTAGTGACAATTTTTTGGTGTTATTTATTCAAGGCCTTATTTTTGTGAAGATGTTGAGGGAGGCATATTAAAGTGTTCTGAGTAAGAAATTTTGCTAGATAGCGGTATGGGAGGGATGCAAACCGCCCCCAACATGTAACAAAAAAAATTGTCACAATTATTATTGCTTCAAGGCTGAAATTGTTTGTATAGCTTGTCGGTGACCCAATAATGCCATTATTATATTTGCAGATCGATTGGTCAGTGTATTAAAGGGGTGGCAGATCACCCTAAACGTGTCATGTACCCGACGAAATTTATATTATTAGTTCAAGGTTCAAATTTTAATATGTTGTTACGGCGACTGTTTTAAGCATATATTTCAATTTGCAGAACAAACTGTCGGTATTAACCCCTCTCTTAGAGGTAAACTTTCTCACCTAGGTGTTTATATCGTTCTGACATTTTGTTCTGCAAATTGAAATATATGCTTAAAACAGTCGTCGTAGCAACATATTAAAATTTGAACCTTGAACTAATAATGTAAATTTCGTCGGGTACATGACACGTTTAGGGTGATCTGGCACCCCTTTAATACTGACCAATCGATCTGCAAATATTATAATGGCATTATTGGGTCACCGACAAGCTATATAAACAATTTCAGCTTTGAAGCAGTAATAATTGTGACCATTTTTTTTTGTAACATGTTGGGGGCGCTCTGCATCCCTGCCATACCGCTATCTAGTAAAATCCCTTACTCAGAACACTTTAATATGTCTTCCTCAACATCTTCACAAAAATAAGGCCTTGAATAAATAATACCAAAAAATTAGTGATGCGCGGTACGAGATGTTTTAGTCGATTGTCTCGATTGTTCAAACATCTCGATGGTTGTTACTTGGGCTCGATTGTTGTTGTTTCATACTTCACCGAGACCGAGTCGCATAGTACTGAATCGTACACTGTCGAGAGCCACAATAATATACAATCGTTCATCACTCAACAACTGTGGTCGAGTCGATGGTCGATTGTGCAGTAATAGCGTAATACGAATTCAATAGTGAAGAGATCACAGAGTACCGACTAAACAGTGAACAATCAACGAGTCGCGTGAACGTCAGTCGACTAGCATATAACCTTGAATCGCGATTATATGTATTCTCAATCGCTGCTATTGCTATAACCTTTGTGGCAAATAATCGACTTGAACAATCGAACATTTCGGTTATAAAATCAAACTCCGAGTCGATTGTAGTGAGTACCGACTGAACAGTGTGAACAGTGCAAACGCTACTTTAGCTACGACTACGGCATGAGCACAGTAGGTTTAATCATGGAATTTACGACTTCCCATGCTGTACATAAAACCGTACATAGCGGAATAATTCAGGCTGAACCTTCGATAACATTGTTGCGCCATAATACTCTCTCTTGCTATTACGTAGTGGGTACGTACCGAGGTGCAATGCCTCTCTCTGGAGGAAAGAAAACCCTCTCAATGGCCGACAGTTTATTGATACTTGATGCTTTTATTACAAACGGTGATATATTATTATATTATAGGTGCAGACTTGCACACCTTTGCCATGAACCTCTTAATTTAGTCCACTGAGGCCCGTATTCACCGAACACTGTTAAAGATAGAAGTTACTAATCTTAGAATAAATTTATTCCTTAGAATAAAGTTAACTTTCAATTCACCAAGCAATTCATTCGATAGAATAGTAACTTCAAGTACCAATTTACTTTATACCATACACCTTGGACATTTGGTCAAATATTTTGATTCTAAAGCACGTTTACCAAAGATCCGACCGATGGCGCATCGATCGAAAATGAAAATTTATTTTATTTTACTACGAAAGCCTTCACCTGAAAGATATGGAATTAATGTAGGAAATCGATTCTCGGGAACAATTGACTTTGTAATGCAGTGTATTTGTTTAATACATTTTATTTACCAACGTTTCGACTTAAATCAAGTCTTTATCAAGGCTCTGTAACAATTAATAAATTTGTTTTTTAACCTCAAATAATCTAAAAATCATAAAATTTTACATACCTAAAATATTTTTTATACACAATAGCGAGGGGTAAATATCTGAGGATTTATGGTGTACAGCGTGAAGGAATTACGAGGATTTATGAGGATTTATAAGAATTTATGAGGATTTATGAGGATTTATGAGGAATTATGAGGATTTATGGGGATTTATGGGGATTTATTGAGGATTTATTGAGGATTTATTGAGGATTTATCGAAGATTTACAGAAGAATTAACTCAGCTGCTTATGTTATGCGCATGCGCGTAACATTTTTTAATTTGCCCGACCGCATAAACCGGCGGCATTGTGAATAAAATTTGTTTTTGGTGGTCTCATGCAAGTTTGTGTGAGTTCCAAGGTAAGTTTATTATAATATTTATCTCGTGTTGGCATTATTGTACCACATACAATAAGGTATTTGACTAAACCAATACACAAACAAACAAACTCTTCAGCTTTATTGTTATAATGTACAGGGTGAGTTCGACCACCCGTATCAGTCGTTTTTTTCGGAAACGGTTAGTCGTAGAGAGTTGTGTCAAAAATTTGTATTATAAAAGCCCTAATAAAGAATCGAATGGTGATAATTTTTTTTTCCGGGAAGGTCGGCTTCCCTATTAGTTTGCTCCAGAATGTCCAGAACTCCGGAATTATAAACCCCCAACAGTGTCATTTTTGAGAATTTATAACTTTTGAATAATAAGAAATTTCAAAAAAAAATTAAACAAAAGTTGTTGGATAGATCCTCCTTAACAATTTTTGTAATAGTAATTTTTAACGTACAAGCAGTATTTACCAAGATACATGATTTCATCCCTTAAATTCAAGATGGCGGCCACCCCTTGCGGAAAATTTCATCAAACTTCTTATTAACGCAATTTAAAAGTACCATTTGACTGGATTAATAAGGTAAACACAGGTTTGTTATTGTTTATACATTCGATGAGTTATGGGGATTTATGAGGATTTACGAGGATTTATGAGGATTTACGAGGATTTATGAGGATTTACGAGGATTTATGAAGATTTATGAGGATTTACGAGGATTTATAAGGATTTATGAGGATTTATTGGGGATTTATATGGAATTATAAGGATTTATTTGCCAAAAAGGATTTATGGTGTACACAATTTTGGGCAGATATTTACCCCTCGCACAATAGTCAATTTTGTAATCATAAAATATATTCGGCATACAATACTTTTCATAAAGTTAATATTTACTTTGGCTACTAAGATATTTTTACTTTTTAATTACTATATTAAGCACATTCCACTTTTTAACTTATCAAGTTTCGTTCGTTCGTTAGTTCAATTTATGTCGTACGTCAGGTGTCCCTATTATTAAAAGCTAATTATTTTAGATTATTTGAGGTTAAAAAACAAATTTATTAATTGTTACAGAGCCTTGATAAAGACTTGATTTAAGTCGAAACGTTGGCAAATAAAATGTATTAAACAAATACACTGCATTACAAAGTCTATTGTTCCCGAGAATCGATTTCCTACATTTGAAATTTATGGACAGATCACTCAAGCATATGGAATTAATATTTACCTGAAAAGTTCGCCAGGTCATAAAGTAATTTGTGCATTTCGTGCCCATCTTCTTTTACTAGGCGAATAATTATTTATACCCTTGAAATTGGGCAGAATAGTTATTCTTACGATTTATACCTGCTGTGAACTTAACTACGTTTGGTGAATTGAATTATCGCTATTTATTCCGAGAAATAGTTGCAGGGGAATAAATCAACGGAATAAATAACTAACTAGACTCGGTGAATATACGGGCCTGAACCAAACTATTTTTTTTATCAAACCCGGACGAAGGTCGAAGACGGATCGGGCTACTAGTTACGATATATTATATCAATTATTCAATACATAATATTATAAAACAAAGTCCCTATAGCCGCGTCTGTCTGTCTGGCTGTTTATACTCGATTTTCTTCGTAACTACTGAACGGATTTTGTTCCGATTTTTACGATTAGGTAGATTTATTCACGAGGAAGGTTTAGAAGTATAATTGAAACTGGTCGGCCCGGATTCGTCCGGGTGAAAATCGAGGGTAATCTCCAGTGGCGGCTTCTCCTATGAGGCAGGTGAGGCAGTGCCTCACCAATAATTTTGCAAATTAAATAAATTACAAATTTATATTATTTTACTATATCTATTTGCATAAATATATCCATTAGAATTAATATTTGGCTTCATAGAAATCAGTAAAATATGGGCCTGCCGTCAATCTTAACGCGCTTCGCTAGAAATATCATCCATCTCATTTCTGCATGCGGTCGTATATGGTTAGAGGCTCGCCTCACGCTTCCTTGTCTAGCGTATCAGTAATGTGAGTAATGCGGTGTTTATGATACCGTAATAGTCCAGTCGAATCTAGCTTTAAGTAGCGCATAAAAACATTCTTTTGAGGCAAGCCTCTACGTAAATTTAATGCGAAATTTAATGTGTGTTATTATAGCTTTCGGTAAATACTTTTGTGGTTTTTCGTACTGATTTTTGTTTTGCTTTTTTTCCAACAGTGGGCAGTGATTTTTCTAAAATTTGTTCTAGTCTACTAGACTAACTTTAAAATCTAACCTTATTAAAAAAAATTTTTTTTCAACTGTGCCTCACCACTTTCAAATACCACGAGCCGCCACTGGTAATCTCAGAATACCGATTTAAAAATTTTTTTCACTGTTCGATAGGTGGTACTTTGTAGTTTGATTCACGAGGAAGGTTTTGATGTATACTTGAAACTGGTCGGCCCGGGTGAAAATCGGAGGTAATCTCAGAATACCGATTTCAAAATTTTTTTCACTGTTCGATAGATGAATACTTTGCTTTAGGACATAGGCTATAATAACTGGCCGGCCTGGCCTCGTCCGGTTGACAATCTGGGGTAATTTTTAGATGGATTGATTCACGAGGAAGGTTTTGATGTATAATTGAAACTGGTCGACCCGGCTTCGCCCGGGTGAAAATCGGAGGTAATCTCAGAAGACCGATTTCAAAATGTGTTCACTGTTTTATAGGTGATACTTTGATTTTGGACATAGGCTATAATAACTGGCCGGCCTGGCTTCGTCCGGGTGAAAATCGGGGGTTATCTCAGATTTAGGTACTGAACGAGTGAGTAATTTATTAATAAATCATAATTTCATAACACCCGGGCGAATCCGGACCGGGCCACTAGTAATGCATATACATATTAACAAATATGTTATTTTGTAAACAGTGTCTAGTTATTGCTATTAGCGTTTTTAATAATTATTATCAGTTGAATTTGAACACTCATTACAATAAATAATAACACGGCAATTACAAAATACTGATTGGAAATTGATAACGCTATGATGGAAAAATAATTGACGATTGGTGTTTAAGTGGAACAAAAAAATAACCAGTGTGGGCGTTCGAGCTGGTGCATATATTAATATTGATTTGTTGTGACCAATGGATAGTGATAAGTACACGTATATAGGACATCACTAGCGTAACTTGTAAATCGGCACATTTCGAATACAATATACTCGACTACAAGTGTTCGGCTACGGGGCTCAACGGGGAAGTAAATACGGATTTAACCTTTGACCGCTTTCTGATCGCCATTATTAATTCCAAATATAACATGCATATACATTCGAATTACCTAAAATCCTGTGTACTATCGTGTAAGTGTTGACTTATATTCGTTGACCCCACGTTGGGGCGCCAATTTCATTCTAAATCTCTATAACTCTTTGACCGCTTTCTGAGCGCCATTATCAAATCCAAATATAACATGCATATACATTCGAATTACCTAAAATCCTGTACTATCGTGTAAGTGTTGACTTATATTCGTTGGCCCCACGTTGGGCGCCAATTTCATTCTAAATCTCTAAAACTCTGGCATAGAATAATGGGGTACGGGTTTGAGAGGGGATTGATTTTCCAGATTGTTACAGAAAACCGTACAAGAAGCAGCCCGCTAATGACCTCTGTTGTCGAGCGTCTATAATTTACTTTACAAGAAGCAGCTGTTAAAATTTTAACTAAATTACGATATTTTTTTTTAACTTTATTTTCCTTTTGTTTTTTATTGTCTACGCCATTGTACTTGCATAAAATATGTATATTCACAGTTCATTGTCGGCAATTTGCGACAATAAATATTAAATATTTTTTTTTAAATCAGGGAGACAATCGTATTTTCCCTCCGATTACAATGTTATTTATCGTGTATATTTCCCGTTTATACAGCGTGAGGAAATATTTAGTGTTTAATAGTGAAAATTTCGAGCTTTTAGTATTAATAAAAAAAAGGTCTTGACGGCAGACAAACAAACAGACATACACACAGACAGACGGACAACAAAGTGATCCTATAAAGTATAAGGGTTCCGTTTTTTCATTCTGAGGTACGGAACCCTAAGAAGAAAGTAAAAAGCCTGATAATAACAATTATGTTATGCTTGAAAATCTTGTCAGTATACATAAAATTAAATATTAGTATAAAAAAAACTTTTTAAAGACAAGCTTTTACTGAAATGGACTGAAACGAAAAAATAATGTTTAATAATTTAGGTTTATAATTATAAAAGCGTGGGTCGTGACTAATAAACTATGATAGAGTTTACAATCGACGCTTTTATAATATTTATGAACCTAAATTATTAAAAATTATTTTTTCCTTTTTAAAAAAGGCATGGCAAAAATGTTATTTGTACCACTTTACTGTAAAAATTACTTAAAGCCTGCGTGTGTTCCGTTACGTAATTTGAAGATTAAGGACCTGTCGTTGTCTTTTTAACGCCAGGCGTCTGTTCAGTTATATTAATTAATGACACCAATGTGTTTCTCCCGTTTGTTAATTTCTCATTCAACACCCTTTGCGCTCGCAGTCTCCAGTCGGACACAAATAGCTGTACACATTCATGCCGGGTTGCAGAACACATTGTCAGAAAATCTGATGTGACAAAATATGGACCTTAGATTGTGATCATATAATCAAATTTTATATTTATGCAGTAACAGTCTAACTTCGTTGCCAAACTCCCTGTCATGTAGATTGTAGAACATTAGAATGTATGAAAAAATTTTTAAGAATTTTTAGAATGTATACTCACAGAAAAATGACTGATCCAACATAAGAAAAAACCCGACTGCGTCAAAAGCGTACTTAAAAAATGAAAACAAGATCAAATGATAACATGCAGTCGGAGGCATAAGATATTTCTGTTCAATTTGTTACTACATGTATGCCTTCGACTGCATATTATCATTTGATCTTATTTCCATCTTTTAAGTTCGTTTTTTACGTAGTCGGGTTTTTTTTTTTTAAATAATTTATTTTTATTTTCTACCATTTAGTTGAATCTACTCATCAAGCCTTTTTATTTTATACATTTTTACCCAGCTGCGCCAGAAGGAGGGTAATGTTTTTCGAGTGTATGTATATATGTATCTATGTATGTATATTTCTTTATCACGATCTGTAGCCTAAACGGCTTGACGGATTTTGAAAAATGAGGTGTCATTACATTCTTCTGAATCCCCAGAGTGACGTCACGGAAAATTCAATATGGCGGACGCTAGACGCCATTTTGTCAGAATGCAAAAGTAATTTTCCTTCTAAATACATTGATATAGGTACCAAAATCAAAACAAAAGAAAGGTTTCGTTGACATTTCAAATAGGGTGCATGACGTCACGGAAAATTCAATATGGCGGGCGCTAGACGCCATTTTGTCAGTACGCAAAAAATCAGTAAAACCTTGAGTGTGGCCTGTGGGGTATCAAATGAAAAGGCTTGATGAGTAGATTCAACTAAAAGGAAGGAAATAAAAAAATTTATTAAAAAAACAAAAAACCCGACTGCGTAAAAATCGAACAAAAAATATGGAAACAAGATCAAATGATAACATGCAGTCGGAGGTATTTCTGTTCAATTTGTTACTACTATACCTCCGACTGCATGTTATCATTTGATCTTGTTTCCATCTTTTATGTTCGATTTTTACGCAGTCGGGTTTTTTGTTTTTTTAATAAATTCTTTATTTGCGTATTGATAAAATGGCGTCTAGCGTTCGCCATATTAAATTTTCCGTAACGACATATACCTAGTAGCACTCGTGAGACTATGACGAATCTATAGATACCTCATTTTTCAAAATCGGTCAAGCCGTTTACGCTACAGAAGACGCCGACGAAAATGCAAAGATACTTAGGTACATAGTCATATACCTACACCCGAAAAACATAACCTTCCTTCGGTAGTCGGGTAAAAAGATCGCTTTTCAAGCTAAATTTCGGTCAAAATGCGTAGAAAAATGTTTCGAAGTAGACATTGTCCAAAAACATTTAAATGCATGACGTACTTTATACACTGTTCAAAAAAAGTATCGTTTCAGTCGTTCAGTTATTTTTCGAGCAGGATCGATTTAAAATTCTACAATACTTTTCTTATATTTAAAGTGAGTACAATCAAAGGTCATCGTCAAATCAGATTTTCTGACAATAATTTCTGCAACCCAGCATTAGGTTCAATTATATTTTCGCTTAGTATTTTCCTATCCACAATTCAAATTTAAATTTTCGTTGCATTTGAAACTAGCCAGTCTTGGCACCTATCACTGTATTAGGGTAACACGGGGGAAATAGAGACGATGGTAAAGGGACAACATTCACATACGCCGTCAGCATACAGCGGCTCTGGGATAACGACGAAGATAAATAATTGACGCCGTCACATGACCGAACGTCTCTTAATCATGTGGTCTCTTTCGCACTCGCACGCTGCCCCCGGCACCGTCACTTCTGTCCCCATCGTGTTGACCCCACTTGTATAGGGGCTAAGTCGTCACACACATACACACAGACGATCGTGCAAATAAACGCTGCGACGCCAACAGAAAAGTGATTTCAAATGTCACCTGTGGGTTTTATAGATTACAAGTAGACTAGCTGTGCTAGTTTTTACCCGACCGCGGCACGTCGCAATGTGTTTATTATGTACTAGCGGCCCGGCCCGGCTTCGTCCGGGTGCTATGAATAAACTATAGAAGTAGGCGGTCCTAATTTGAGCGCGAATTTTAAAGTGGAGTCGATTGGCGTTCAAAAATGTATGGGGTTTAACGAAATATTCATTACTATTCTATTAAAACACATTTCTTACCAAAACAATGGCTGTTTCATAAAAATAATTAATAAATCCCGTCATTATTGGCTACAAAACTTTATTATTTCGTGTGAAATAATTTTTTATTTTAAATTAAAAATTTATGAAAAATGAATGTCCTAATTTGATTCAGCCAGGATGTTTATTCTAACCTAACTTAATCTCGTTGACGTTTGTAGAGGTATTTTAAGCAATTATAATTAGAAATTGAGTTTGTTCTTTCCATTTGGAGTTGAAAAATTGTTCTGAAGTCGTCTGAGCTACGCTAGATCAAGGAAGGGCAAGCTAAAAGGATAAAAAAAATGTTTTCATCAATAAGGTATTGGATATCTAGGTAGGTATTATTTTAGCTTTTTCCTCAGTCGGAAATTTAAACTTTTTGCAGTCATAACAAAACGCCACTCCATAACAAATTTCTTTGATTATTAACGATGACGTGTTTAAAAAACGAGGTTATGTCAGTAGAATGAATGAAATTTGACATTTGTGTCGTCAATGGCTGAACGTACGTTTAACGCAGATTCTAGTTCGAAGGAGACAGTTGCTACTCCGTCACGCCTTCCTTTCCTAATCTATTTATGATTTATTAATACATTACTCGATCGCTTCGTTCACTTCAGTTATTATAGCCTGTCCTAATAAATCACTATCACCTATCGAACAGTGAAAAAAAATTGAAATCGGTTCAGTAATTTTTGAGATTACCCTCGATTTTCACCCGAGCGAAGCCGGGCCGAACAGTTATTATAGCCTATGCCCTAATAAATCATTATCACCTATCGAACAGTGAAAAAAAATTGAAATCGGTTCAGTAATTTTTGAGATTACTCCCGATTTTTACTCGAGCGAAGCCGGGCCGGCCAGTTATTATAGCCTATGTACTAATAAATCAATATCACCTATCGAACAGTGAAAAAAATTGAAATCGGTTCAATAATTTTTGAGATTACTCCCGATTTTTACTCGAGCGAAGCCGGGCCGGCCAATTATTATAGCCTATGACCTAAAGCAAAATATCCCCTATGAACAGTAAAAACATTTTTGAAATCGGTCTTCTGAGATTACCCTCGATTTTCGCCCGAGCGAAGCCGGGCCGGCCAGTTATTATAGCCTATGACCTAAAGCAAAGTATCACCTATGAACAGTGAAAACAAATCGGTCTTCTGAGAATACCCTCGATTTTTACCCGAGCGAATCCGGGCCGGCCAGTTATTATAGCCCATGCCCTGAAGCAAAGTATCACCTATCGAACTACTTTTCATATTTGAAGCTTGTTTTTTTTGAGATTACCCCCGATTTTCACCCGAGCGAAGCCGGGCCGGTCAGTTATTATAGCCTATGACCTAAAGCAAAGTATCAACTGTGAACAGTGAAAACAATTTTGAAATCGGTCTTCTGAGATTACCCTCGATTTTCGCCCGAGCGAAGCCGGGCCAGTCAGTTATTATAGCCCATGTTTTAAAGCAAAGTATTACCTATTGAACTACTTTTCATTTTTGAAGCTTTTTTTTGAGATTACCCCCGATTTTCATCCGAGCGAACCCGGGCCGGCCAGTTATTATAGCCCATGTCCTAAAGCAAAGTATCACCTATCGAACTACTTTTCATATTTGAAGCTTGTTTTTTTTGAGATTACCCCCGATTTTCACCCGAGCGAAGCCGGGCCGGTCAGTTATTATAGCCTATGACCTAAAGCAAAGTATCAACTGTGAACAGTGAAAACAATTTTGAAATCGGTCTTCTGAGATTACCCTCGATTTTCGCCCGAGCGAAGCCGGGCCAGTCAGTTATTATAGCCCATGTTTTAAAGCAAAGTATTACCTATTGAACTACTTTTCATATTTGAAGCTTGTTTTTTTTGAGATTACCCCCGATTTTCACCCGAGCGAAGCCGGGCCGGCCAGTTATTATAGCCTATGATCTAAAGCAAAGTATCACCTATGAACAGTGAAAACAATTTTGAAATCGGCTTTCTGAGATTACCCTCGATTTTCACCCGAGCGAAACCGGGCCGGTCAGTTATTATAGCCTATGGCCTAAAGCAAAGTATCACCTATCGAATTCATATTTGAAGCTTGTTTTGCACTTTTGTATTGGACACGGTCGGGTTTTTGGTTTCTTTAAAATATTTTTTTATTTAAGCAGAATCGACTTAAAATTCTATAATGCTTTTCAAATACGAAGAAATATATGTGGTTAATTAATATTTTTTGACAATTTATTCTACAACCCAGAATTAATTTAAATTCGACTATTTTGCCCACCCTGCGGCCAGAGGAACGAGTAGGCCTTTTTCGACACACTACACACACACAAACACATAGAGAACATTGTATGCATAGAGACAACGGTGAGCTAACGTGTCGACATCTAACCACCGTTCACTAGTGGCGCAGACATCTTCCAGTCACTCCATCAACGTCAGCCTCGCGGCCAGTTCACAGCACCGGAGCCCCCGTTGTAAACTGGCGCTAATATGAAATGCTTAAGCGCTCCGCCCCACCGATCCTTAACCATCTCTTGCTATCTTACTCTACTGTCGCATCTTTGGATGTACCTTCTACTTCGATTGTTTTTGTATTGACAAGCTTACTTACCAAAAAAATTTAATTATTTTCCATTTTATATTGTGGATTATAGACGCTCCACAACTAAGATTGCTAGTGTCTTAATTAACAAATTACCTCAAATTAAATTAAACGACATCACAAGTTGTGATGCTCTTTAATTTACGGGGGTTGTGATCACAACCCCCGTAGGTATTGTAAAGCCACTAAAAAGTAGAAAATAATAAACTTTAAAAAAATCTTCAGAAAAGCCACTAAAAAGAGGAAAAAATAAAATTTTGAGGTCAGCGCCAATTTATTAAAAGGAGATAGATATCCACAAAGTTTTAGTACGTAATTAAATTGGCGCCGTCCTTAAAATTTTATTTTTTCCTCCTTTTAGGCCCGTATTCACCGAACACTGTTAAAGATAGAAGTTATACTAATCTCAGAATAAATCTGTTCCTTTGAATAAAATTAACTTTCAATTCACCAAGCAATTCATTCGATAGAATAGTAACTTCAGGTAAAAGTTTACTTTATACCATACACCTTGGACATTTTATCAAATATTTTGATTCTAAAGCATGTTTACCAAAGATCCGAACGATGGCGCATCGATCGAAAATGTAAAATGGTGAATATTGACATATTTTACTGACAAAAGCCTTTACCTGAAAGATATGAAATTAATATTTACCTGAAAAGGCGCCAGGCCATAAAGTAATTTATGAATTTCGTGCCCATCCTATTTTACTAGGGGAATAAATATTAATTATATACTATTGAAATTGGACAGAATAATTATTCTTACGATTTATACCTGCAGTAAACTTAACTATTCTTGGTGAATTGAATGATCACTATTTATTCCGAATAATAGTTACCAGAGGAATAAATCAACGAAATAAATAACTAACTAGGCTCGATGAATTCGGGCCTTAGTGGCTTTTTTGTCAAATTAGCTTGTCACCGGTAATCTAGCATTTATTAAGACAGAATATTAGTAGGAAGTATAGAGGGACTCTGCGCCACAGAAATGATTATTTATGATCAAACATGATTTCTCATTTTTATGACCTTATCTTTACCTCAGCGTTCATTTTGTAAAATGGCAGAGTTGCGTTTATTTTTCACGTCCGGGTGCGTTTTTCACGTACGTGTTTTTAGCAGGGATTTGGCATTCGTGTTCGTTTTTCAAATAAATACACGGACGTGAAAAATAAACGCACGTACGTAAAAATATTTTACGTCCGGGTGCGTTTTTCACGTACGTGTTTTTAGCAGGGATTTGGCACATTCGTGTTCGTTTTTCAAATAAATACACGGACGTGAAAAACGCACCCGGACGTAAAATATTTTTACGTACGTGCGTTTATTTTTCACGTCCGTGTATTTATTTGAATAACGAACACGAATGTGCCAAATCCCTGCTAAAAACACGTACGTGAAAAACGCACCCGGACGTGAAAAATAAACGCAACTCCGCCATTTTACAAAATGAACGCTGAGGTAAAGATAAGGTCATAAGAATGAGAAATCATGTTTGATCATAAATAATCATTTATGTGGCGCAGAGTCCCTCTATACTTTATTATAATTGTGACATTGTGAATCGACCTTTCTATGAGCTAATAAACCCGACACTGAGTCTATAATAGATTTGGTACTTTTTCGACACTAACCATTTTGACCCGTGCATTTATTATATAACGTTGTGAATCGAGCTTTATATGAGCAAATAAAGCAAAAGACGCGGAGTCAGGCGAAGTGTTTTTACCGCACGCGACGTCAGCATACACACAGACAGACAGACAGATAGACGGTGTAATAACAAGGGGACCGCACATTCAGCATATAGTCCCACAACCTATGACAAGTCCCACTATAGTCTGGGGACAGCCGAATTCATACTGTCACTATTATAAAGACTAATTGCGCTGCATTCTTTGCACAGTCTCATCGATCACACATAACGTTACACACATGAATGTACTTCATCTGACGTTTGTGGTGCAGTGGCGTCCGTCACGCCTGGACCTCGTCTGCGGAAAAACAAATTAGTAGTAAAAACGGAGTTTTATTTTTTTTTTATTTTTTACGATCTACCATAATAGACCGAGAGCTAGTGACAATTTTTTGGTGTTATTTATTCAAGGCCTTATTTTTGTGAAGATGTTGAGAGAGGCATATTAAAGTGCCCTGAGTAAGGGATTTTGCTGGGAGGGATGCAGACCGCCTCCAACATGTAACAAAAATAATGGTCAAATTATTATTGCTTCAAGGCTGAAATTGTTTGTATAGCTTGTCGGTGATCCAATAATGCCATTATAGTATTTGCAGAGCGATTGGTCAGTATTAAAGGAGTGGCAGATCACTCTAAACGTGTCATGTACCCTACGAAATTTATATTATTAGTTCAAGGTTCAAATTTTAATATGTTGTTACGGCGACTGTTTTAAGCATATATTTCAATTTGCAGAAAAAAATGTCGGTATTAACCCCCTTGCAGAACGATATAAACACCTAGGCGAGCAAGTTTCGCTTAAGAGAAGGGGTTAATACCGACATTTTGATCTACCAATTGAAATATATATGCTTAAAACTGTCGCCGCAACAACATATTAAAATTTGAACCTTGAACTAATAACATAAATTTCGTCGGGTACATGACACGTTTAGGGTGATCTGCCACTTTAATACTGACCAATCGATCTGCAAATATTATAATGGCATTATTGGGTCACCGACAAACTATATACAAACAGTTTCAGCTTTGAAGCAATAATAGTGACCATTTTTTTTTGTTTCATGTTGGGGGCGGTCTGCATCCCTCCCATACCGCTATCTAGCAAAATACCTTACTCAGGGCACTTTAATATGCCTCCCTCAACATCTTCACAAAAATAAGGCCTTGCATAAATAACACCAAAAATTGTCACTACCTCTCGGTCTATTTACAAATGTATGTTAAAAATACTGAGAAATGACGCTTGTTCAACAATTTTTTTGAAATTTCACCTAGGCAACGCGATACAGAACAAAGAAAAGCTTGCTTTTTAGCCTCACAGTCACAAGTCTCATTGATCTATCAAAAAAAATTCACAGATTTCGCAATCCTTGCAACCATCGAGGACATTAGAAATGATAACAGCATATATGAAACATAATTAACTGTTTATTATACACACAATATTTATCAATGCACTGTTTAGTTTTGTCAGGAATAACCCTATTATTCTTCTGTTATATACGCGTTCATTTTTGCTTGATTACTTAACTTTTAAATGGATTTTTCTACAGTATTTATTAACATTTGCTCAAAAATAACACCGCAGATCGTCGCAAATACCTCTCAATTAACTAGACATGATATAAAACACATTTCGAAAAAATTGCACTTGTTCAATTTTGCATGATTGCTCCTCACTTGATCGCGACACCGTTGTCTTTGGCCTTGAACGAAAACTCGTAACTCTGCCCCCATATACGAACATAAACATTTCCAATGTTAAAAATCCCATTGTATTTTCTCTTATGTTCGATTATTTTATTGTAGATTATAGACGCGTCGACATCTCAGGTCATTAGCGTCTTTCAACTACACTAAATAACAACTATCTTAAAACTAAATAACATCACAAAACATCCATGAGCGCATGTGGGATTCGAACTCACGGCAGTCCAGTCCAGAGGTTGCGGCACTAAGCACGCTAACCACTAGGCTATACTGCCTTCTCCTACAGTTTACGTACGGGTACACCGTATTCGATCAATGCATAGTTTTGCGTGAGGTGCAATAAATTTCCGTAGATAATTCTCCAAGAGTTCGATGCCGATAATATAGGGAATGACTCCAACTCAAACTCCGGCGTCTCACGACGAGCCCTCCGGTAGAAAGTAGGGGGGAAGAGGGAGGAATCGGAGGAGACGGGAAGTGTTCACGTTCCCTGGATATTGCTAATTAGAATCGGGGAAATCACGTACTGAATTGTAATGGCACAAATTAATTCCCTATTTCAAATGAAAACCGCTTGGGTTTTAACCCTGTCTTCGCCGCACAGAATGGATTATGTGACACGTTTAGTGTTTTATAATTGAAAAATGTATAATGAAGTGGTGCTTAAATCATTAAAAGCTAATGCGGGGTTGCAGAAAGCAATGTCAAGATTTGACAATGATATAGATAGTTTGTGATCACACTTATTACTCCAAAAGCATTGTATGAAGGAATGAATTGTAAATTATAGACACTCAACAAAAGCATTGTAGAATTTCTAATCGATCCTGCACTGTAAAAAATGGATGTAAAAATACTTTGAAAGTTAAGATAGAATTCGCTCGATTTTCTAAGTGATTTTACATTATTATTTTTTTTACAGAGAAAACTTCATAAAAACTTGGACTTTTACTGTAAAGTTAATCAAATTTGTGATTTTTACATAAAGTAAATTAAAATTACATAATTTGTGTAATATTCCAATAAAGTGTGTAAAAATTACAAAATAAAATGTATAGTTACATATAGAAAATGGATGAATACAAAACAAATTAATGTAAAATTAGTAACCACGCATGCGCAATGTGTTTTTATGGAATCTACGCGATGTGCAGGCGATACCTGTTTGCGACACCATTGTCTCTTTGTGTGCCTATTACGAGATTAATCGTTGGCTACAAATGGACCATCGATAATCTATGTAATCGGCCTTCTCATTTCTTACAGTGTAGATGTAGTAACTTTGGTTACTTTGTGACCATCCTGTTATTATGTAGTGCAGTTTGAACATGCCCCGTTGTAAATCATGATAAATTGGCCTAGTTATCTACGATACTTAAGTTGTTCCTTCCGTAAGCTCCTTATTTTGCTACGTCGCTAATGATGCCGCAAGAAAAAAACCCTCCACATCCTCGCGTCGTGTCTTCAAATGTCCCGTCTCGTACCGCTGTCCACTGCAACTATCGAGGTGGCGTCTGACGTCGTTTGATTTTGTTATCTAAACTTTACTCTTGCAACAAACTGTGTACTGACATTTTTTCTAATAAATAGATACTGGATACAATCAATACCAATAATAAAACCACTGAACTCTATACTTATTAATAGATCGATAGCTAGTGACAATTTTTAGGTATTATTTATTCAAGGCCTTAGAAATGGTTTTGTCGTCCAATTAGCTAGATTTTTTATTACGTGAAAAATTAAAAATTAATTTAAATTTTAAATTACAAAAACGATTTCCTGAATTATTAGCGTCCACTGGCATATGATAGCTTGAATCAATTTTTTTTGCTCGCCAGTATATTTAGACATTGATAGATAGATTGTAAATTATTATAGACGGTAGAAGTTTAGACATTGAGTCAGGTAAAATGAACGCATGAAATTACAACTGAAATATCTAAACAGACAAATGAATTTAAATGTCTGAATACTGTAATATCTAAAAATAGTAATAGAATATAGTAATATACAGTGAACTCTCAAAAACTTGCCTCTAGCGCGATGGTGATTTACGTTTGTTCGTATAAGTGCATGAGTCACTCCTTAATTTCCGGTACAACAGTATAGTGCGTCGTACGAATTATTTTTTATTTGCAACGATGATTATTTTTGTGTGGGCCCCACGTTGGGCGCCAATTCCGCTCAGCCTGGCCTCGAGTAGACATTGCGTTGTCCAGTCCTGTGATGTTTTCTGATTGACATGCGCATAGAATGAATCAGAATAGTTTTTAGATTGACTTAAATTTGTTAAGGTATAAAATATAATATATTATTAAATTAATTGCAAAAATACAACACAGATAAATTACAAAGGTACAGAAATAAAATGGTGAAAAGTATTCAATAGTTTGTTTACTTGTGTTGCATTTTTATAATTATTTATATTTTTTATTTGCAACGATGCTTATTTTTGTGTGGGCCCCACGTTGGGCGCCAATTCCGCCAAGCCTGGCCTCAAGTAGACATTGCGTTGTCCAGCCCTGTAATGTTTTCTGATTGACATGCGTGGAATGAATCAAGATAGTTTATAGATTGACCTAGTTGTCTGTTGATCCGACTGCTGTACAAACTTCTTAATCCAAATTACTTGCTACTTGCTACTTAGAATAAAGTACACATTTCCTTGTTCATCATCGTCATCATCACCTATAGATGCCTGCATTTTCTTAATACAGCGTGTTTTGTAAGGCTTGCGTTTATCGATAGATTAAATTGATCAAATAAGACGCTTGAAATTGTGTTCACATATTGATATTAACGATGCATTGGTTTTTTTAAGCCTGTATTTAATAATTATTAAATCAATCAATGATCCCTGTTCACAATACATTCACATAACCCATAGGTAGTGAAAATTATTCACTACCTACGGGTTCTGTGAATGTGTGGAAAAGGATCATTGATTGGTTTAATAATTATTATATTGTGTCCACAACTACTAACTCAAAAATATGGCCTTTATTTAATTTGCTGTGTTAGTATGTTTATTATTTTTTGTTCAAATCTTGCAAGTCAATTTTGAACCTTATATCGACATATCATATGTATTCCCGATGGAAATGCATGAATAAATCGTCTTTAGAATAATTTAAATTCAACCCCTAAGGGGGTCAAACGGCGGTTTAGGGTTTTTAGACTAATCAACGCCCAGGCCAAACTGCTAAAGCTAGAAACTTGAAATTTGGACAGTAGGTTTCTTTTGTGACGTTAGTACCATCTGCGAAGGAATTTTTCGAATTTAAACGCCCAAGGGGGTCACAAGCGGGTGAAATGTTGAAAGACTAAAAAGAACAAAATAAAATATTAGTAAAAAAAACTTTTCAGACGAAATTTTATTGAAAGGTACTGAAAAGGTAGAAGTAATAATTTAGGTTCATAATTATAAAAACGTGGGTTGTAAACTCTATGATAGTTTATTAGTCACGACCCCCGCTTTAATAATTATGCACCTAAATTATTAAATATTATTTTTGCCTTTCTAGTACATTGCCTATGGACCTGTGTCGATTGTACACCCTGTATGCACAATCCAGGTAACGACGAAAGTATGTGTTACATTGGCGAAAATGGAGGGGCTGGTTATGTGCTGCAAATAATGTTGCAAAACTGTTCCGTCGAATGTTAAAAACATAAAAATTGCGTGACACGTGCGGCGGAACGAGTAACGACGGCCCGCGCTTTGAAACGTCGGATCGTTCAAAACGGCGGCGGTGGAGGCGGCGTGACTCTTCACGGTTGGGGACAGTCGCGCGGTCTATAGCTGCATCCTAATGGAGTTTAATGATTTTGGTTCATTTATAGTACAATTGCAGTGTCAAAAATTTTACATGGCATTTATGGTATAAAATAAGTAGGTATGTGTTTTCTAATTAAAATCTTAATATATAATAAAATATTAGTAAAAAAAACTTTTTAGAGACAAGCTTTTATTGAAATGTACTAAAAAGGAAAAACTAATATTTAATAATTTTCGTTCATAATTATTGAATATTATTTTTTCCTTTTTAGTGCATTTATAAATAAATAAAAGCTTGTCACTAAAAAGTTTTTTTTGCTAATATTTATTTTGTTTATTTTAGTCTTTTAAAATTTTATCCCCCTTTGACACCCGTAGGGGTTGAATTTCGAGAAATCCTTTCTTAGTGGATGCTTACGTCAGAAAAGGAACCAACTGTCCAAATTTCAAGTGGTCGGGTCACGGTGGTCGGGGTGTATTGCTCAGTCTAAACCAGTGACGATAGATACATGAAAATTAGAAATTTTGTTCCTTATAGGTTTAGATGTGAACTAAGAACAGATTTTTTGGAAATCAACCCCTAAAGGGGTGAAATGGGGTCAAAATGCTTGTATAGAAAATCTTATTCCTTGCAAATATCAACTTGAAACTTGATATAAATACTCTGCAAAACAAATAATAAACCCACCCCAGGGGGGACATTGGAATGTGATTGCAATCGAAAATTGCACTCCAATGTTCTTTGGGAATTAGCGCTCCCAGGGACCCGAGCTCGTACCAGTCGGTTTGTGTATGCCGGCTGGCGGATTCTAATACACAAGGATTATTTGTTGTGTTGAAGATGCTAATGACCTGAGTTGTCGACGCGTCTATAATTTACAATTAATTAATTAATTAAATAATAAACCACGTATTTTAGGATTTTTTAAGTTTGTATGGGAAGGCATAAAGAATCTAAATATACGTGAGCGAAACCACGGGTAACCGCTAGTGTTTTATACAACTAGCTTTCTAGACCGTATAGATTTTGGTTAAGCATATTTTCAGAACTGCCTTTAAATTAGTGAATATTGCGGTTTATCAATTGAAACGCTTTAAATTAAAACAAAACCTCATTCGTTTCTCTCGTTCCTAAAGAAGTTGCACTTCCAAAATATCAAAACAAACAACAGATTATACGCATTATCCCAAATCCACCTTTGGAAGACCCGTAGTTGAAAAAGGATTGCTATAGTACGTAAAAAAATTATTTTTTATTTTCGAAGTAGCAGAGCGTAGTTGTTGAACCCGGTGTTATGCATAAGGCAATGAAAGTTATTACTGCAGAACGGTCCCAGTGGGACTGTGCTACATTTAAAATTAAGAAAAATGTTTCCAGCATAAAAGATTTATATTATGGCCGGCGATGATTTTTGGTTGCTTCAAAACCTATATTCGAAAAACACAGGATGCGTAAAAACATTTTATAATAGCATGTATACCGGCCTGTATTGGGTAATTTAACAGGCAGCCTTGCTGAAAGTGTTTTCATACCATAACTAGTGCGGTAAGTAAACGGTTGCCATAGTAACTTATGGTAATTCGCTTTATCCGCCTGCTATTACATACTCACGGCCTGGTGTAAATGTAAAATATGGCGACGCAAATAAACTGTCAATTTAAATAAAAGTTAGTAACGGCGTGTGATTCCTTAAGGTAAATGTCACTTTTTGACACATTAGACAGCGTAAGAAAGTCGGTTTAATAAAAGTGAGTAACGGCGTGTGATTTCTTTAAGGTAAATGTCACTTTTTGATACTAAAAAGTAAAAAATAAAAAACTTTTTAACAAAAAAAAAAACATCCTTCAAAAAGTCACTAAAAAGAGGAAAATAATGAAATTTTGAGGTCTGCGCCAATTTAATAAAATATGAAGTTGGTTAAAAAGAAGATATTAATCACTATATATACTATACTTTTTAACCGACTTCATATTTTATTAAATTGGCGCAGACCTCAAAATTTCATTATTTTCCTCTTTTTAGTGGCTTTTTGAAGGAGGTTTTTTTTTGTTAAAAAGTTTTTTTTAAGTAATATTTTGTGTATTAACTTTGAAAGAAAAATTATTTCGTTCGTTTCAAAGGAACGTGATTTTTTTCGAAGAATCATTTGAACCTGCGCGCACAAAATACGCTTACATACATATTATGGTTTAGCAAATTATTCTTAAATTACCATACGGTTACGAGATGGTTAAGCAGTGGCGTAGACCTTAATAATTGTTAAAATAAACAAAGTGCCACTTAATTTTATTTGCCATTTTAACGGCATTTTCATAATAGTCTATTTAATTGTTGAGTTAACTCACTTCTTTGAAGGTCGTCTATTAGATAGCACCGCTATGAAGCACAGTTAATATGCATGTAAAGCATACGCGTCCAATGCATACAAACTGCCCGTATAAGTGCATGAGTCACTCCTTAATTTCCGGTACAACAGTATAGTGCGTCGTACGAATTATTTTTTATTTGCAATGATTAATATTTTTGTGTGGCCCCATGTTGGGCGCCAAATCCTGAAGCATAGTTAATATGCATGTAAAGCACACACGTCAAATGCATACAAACTGCCCGTATAAGTGCATGAGTCACTCCTTGATTTCCGGTACAACAGTATAGTGCGTCGTACGAATTATTTTTTATTTGCAATGATTCTTATTTTTGTGTGGCCCCACGTTGGGCGCCAAATCCGCCCAGTCTGGCCTGAGGTAGACATTGCATTGTCCAGCTCTATGATTGCCGATGGGGGCGGCGTTGTGTATGATATTAGTGCAAAGTACGCCACTGATTCCCACCCCCTCTGCCGCCGTCCCCACACACATGACGAACGCACATGTCGGTTAACTGTATACTGTGTTGTAGCTGACAGATGCGTGCGTGGCTCCGCGTATGTCGGCTACGTGGTGGTCCTTTGACAGCTTGGCTTGTACAAAAAAAGTCGTCGTTTAACGCGAGATGGGAATGGGATGTATATATACAGCGGACGCCTAAATACTTAATAATAACGGAATAGCACGAAACTCTCTCCACGCGAGTTCGACTCGCACTTGACCGTTTTTTTAAATATAATAAATATTGAAGCTTTTTGTTTACAAATGTGTCAATGCTATTTTTATTTTTATAAAGGTACCTACCTATAAATAAATGATTTGAAACGCTCCCTTTTAGCGCGCTTATATAGAAAACAGATTTCATCGGAACTGCTCGGAGAAGTCTACAGCGAGCAACTGAACATACATGTATGAACAGCAGTTGTCTTTTGAATTAAGATAAGAATCTTTCGGGCTTATGAGCCGTGGTCTACTGGAATGGCTTCTTCTTTTTCCAGACGTTTCGCTTGCAACTGCGGCAAGCATCTTCAGTGGTGTGTTCGACGTGGTCGTAGTGTTCTATTCGGTGTCCTGCTGTCAAATGCTGTCGACAGCAGGACACCGAGAAGAACACTACGACCACGTCGAACACACCACTGAAGATGCTTGCCGCAGTTGCAAGCGAAACGTCTGGAAAAAGAAGAAGCCATTCCAGTAGACCACGGCTCATAAGCCCGAAAGATTCTTATTTTAATTCTATTAACGCCGTCCGTGAAAGCCTAGATTCTTTTATAGTTGTCTGTTGGTCTGTACTAACGTCCGATCTCTACAAATTCTTCTTCAATAGGGTATTTGACTAAAAAATTTTTTTCTGGTATATTAAAAGAGCAATAAATTCAGAACAAAATGACCCCTAAATCACTTCGTTCTGATTTCAAATAAGCTCAAAAACAATTTCTGAAATATTTATGTTTGCCCTGCCCGCTAAAAAATCGTTTTCGCTCTATTGAAGTATGACGTCATAATTTTATGAACTTGCGTTTATATTAGCTAATAATATTATCTAAAAACCCAGAAACAGAGTATTGAAAAATACCGTTTTGTACCTATGTAAACATTTTGATCTACGTTGCTATGGATACATTTACATTTTACTTAAAATTGACGTCACGCGGTGTTTGAAGTCACGTGACACAAAAATTAATAAACATGATTTTATTTATTTATTTAAATATGTTTACAAAACCTAATTAATAAAAATAAAAAACTAATAAACATTTTAGAGCATAAACTTTCATTATAACAAGTTTCATATTTTATTTTGATGACTGGAAAATACCCTATTCTATAGTAGGTTGAGGGCAGCTATCAGTAGGCAATAGCGAGCGAATCAGTTTCCATGGAAATGGTTTGCTTTCTCACACTAGTGTGGTAAAGATACGTTTTTGAACACCGGCCTGTCAAAAGTCACTTTACATGCATATAAATCAGCTATTTTATAGTGGGTATGGCAAAAAGTTATTTTAATCTATACTAATATTATAAAGAGGAAAGATTTGTATTTTCGTATTTTTGTGTGTGTGTATGTTTGTAATGAAGAAACTCAAAAACTACTGTGCCGATTTCAAAAATTCTTTCACCTATAGAAAGCTACATTATCAGCTAGTAACATGGGCTGTATTTTATTTTAAAAAAAATTAGAGGGGGTGGGGGTAATAAATCATAAATTCTATCTCTGCAACTACTAAACCGATTCTAAAAATTCTTTCACTAATAGAAAGCTACGCAGGGGGAGAGATTCTCGCGAGGGGGTACTCGCGGGGGGGGTAATAAATCATAAATTCTTATCTCTGGAACTACTAAGCCGATTCTAAAAATCCTTTCACTAATAGAAAGCTACGCAGGGGGGGGAGATTCTCGTGGGGGGATAACAAATTAACAATATACTAAATATACGTGAGCGGAGCAGTGGGTGACCGCTATTAAGTCATAATTACATACCACCCGGGCGAAGCTGGGACGGGCCGCTAGTCATTTATAATCGAAATGAATAATTACGATAATATTAAGTCCGGATCTGTATTGTTTGTTTGCGACAGAGTACAGTGATTATTGCATATTAAATAAGAGAATAATAAAAAGTATAGGCGCCGCACCTCTTTATAAAACATTTGAACATCTGAAACACCCTCCTGGGAAATTAATACAGAACAAATGAACGTATATCAACAATCGACGGGTGTGTTATTTGTTTAAAAACCGAACGTCGTTAGCAGCACTGTCGCCATTCTTAATAATGAATCTTTCATTTTATTTCTGTTCATTTGTCATCAAAAACACTAACAGGTTTGGCAACACCGCCTACTGTGATAAATGTTGTAAATTTCGCCGTGTTTCAGTAGCGGCTCGTCTTTGTTTCTACAGGGTAGTTATTTAAAAAATTCGACTGGGGAACCTAGTCAACAATCATTTGTAACTGTCACACATTTTTCTGAACAAAATAATTCCCTTTTTATATTCTTAAGATCTCTAACGGAAATTCTTCTCAAATCATTTTCCGTCGCTTAAAAAAGACGCTATTTTGAAAGCTGAAGGCTTTGGAAAAACCCCAAATGAAGGAACAAGAATCATACTGCAACTTTTATGCAGGCGAAAAATTGGAAAAAAAATCCGGGAAAAACTTACAGCTTTTTAAAAATTACGTAATCTTTCAAACGTAGCCAAAACGTTTTTTCAAAAAATTCTCCTGTAGAATCTACTGCAGTGCGATTCTTGGTCTTTCATTTGACGTTTACCCGAACACTTTAGCTTTAAAAATAGCGTCGGGAGAGCGATAACCGTTTATAGATGAGGGGAAAGGATCGAAGATGAAGAGTTCAGGAGGTTTAACTTCCGGTAGAAAATATTAATTATTTGCTTATTGCTCTAAAACGACCAACTAAAATCACGGACAGATCTTGATTAGGCAGATCAAAATGATTTGTTTTAGAAAATAATTTGTTTCGAAACCTGTATCTTTTAGGGGGGGGGGGATTATTAAGACCTTATTAATAATTTTATCACCTAAAATTGATTTTTATTTATTTTTACAAGCTTTTATTTAACTTGCAATGTATGTTAGGTTTGTTTGTTTGTTTAGGTCAAATCTTGCAAATCAATTTTGAACGACTTCCACATATCCAATCGATTTGAAATTTTGTACACATATGTATTCCTGATGACAATACATGAATAAATTGTTTTTAGAAATAAATTCAGCCCCTAAGGGGTTCAAACGGGGATGTAGGGTTTTTTTGACTAATCAACGCCCAAGCCAAATCGCTGAAGCTAGAAACTTGAAATTTGGACAGTTGGTTCCTTTTCTGACGTAAGCAACCACTAAGAAAGGATTCTTCGAAATTCAACCCCTACAGTTGTCAAAGGGGGATAAAATTGTGAAAGACTTAAATGAACAAAATAAATATTATAGGTAGTAAAAAAACTTTTTAGAAGCAAGCTTTTTTTTAAATGCATTAAAAAGGAAAAAATAATTTTTAATAATTTAGGTTCATAATTATTAGAGCGTGGATCGTGACTAATAAACTATCATAGAGTTCACGACCCACGCTTTTATAATTATGAACCTAAGTCCTAAATTATTAAAAATTATTTTTTCCTATTTAGTGCATTTAAATAAACGCTTGGCTCTAAAAAGTTTTTTTACTAATATTTATTACTTGTTAATACGTGACTTTGAGAATTTTTTTTTTAAATATCCCAGGTTCTACTGAACCGATTTCGATAAAAATCTGATCAGGTCTTAGTTAAATGCTGACAACACAACAAGAAAAAAACCGCATGATCCTAGTACGTAATTCCGTTTTTACGATATCTAAGAGAGGACAGTGTGGTGTTATGGTTAGCGTAGCGGCCTTTGGATCACACGGTCGTGGGTTCGAATCCCACCTCCGCTCATGGATGTTTTGTGATGTTATTTAGTTTTAAGTTAATTGTTATTTAATGTAATTTAAGACGCTAATGACCTAAGTTGTCGACGCGTCTGTAATCTACAATAAATAAAAAAAGATATCTAAGAGAGAGAGAGAGAGAGAACTTATAGAGGTGGAAAGTAAAAAATCGATTAATTGCAACATATTATCGAATATCGTATAATTGCCTGTTTACACGCACCGCCACTGACTCTGATAAAACACCCTGTTGGGAAATTACAACGCAACAAAGGTAAATTACGTAATATTGTCAACACAAAATATGTATATTCGATAGTCATTTGTTTCGACTGATGGCCGATTTTTTCCGCGTGTTTTATTTGAAAATTGTCACACCATTGATAACAGAATTTAATGCTTTTTTGGTGCATGGACTATGGACGAAACTATATTTATGGCCACAGGGTAAAAGTGCTTATTTCAAAATTTTTGATTTTTTTAGGGTTCCGTATATTCGATGAAAAACTTAACCCTTAGTATAGGATCACTCTCGTGTCTGTCTGTCCGTCTGTCATAGCTAATTTTCTCTGAATCTATACCGGACGAAACAAGTTGAAATTTGGTACATATATTATAGAATCATGTGACCCAATCACGGACGTATAGCGTAAATAAACGGATTCTGATTTTGAAGGTAAATTTTGGGGTTAGGTTCATAATTATAAAAGCGTGGGTCGTGACTAATAAACTATCATAGAGTTCACGACCCAACAAAATAAATATTAGTAAAAAAAACTTTTTAGAGACAAGCTTTTATTTAAATGCACTAAAAAGGAAAAAATAATTTTTAATTTTAGGTTCATAATTATAAAAGCGTAGGTCGTGACTAATAAACTATCATAGAGTTCACGACCCAACAAAATAAATATTAGTAAAAAAAACTTTTTAGAGACAAGCTTTTATTTAAATGCACTAAAAAGGAAAACATATTTTTTAATAATTTAGGTTCATAATTATAAAAGCGTGGGTCGTGACTAATAAACTATCATAGAGTTCACGACCCACGCTTTTATAATTATGAACCTAAATTATTAAAAAATATTTTTTTCCTTTTTAGTGCATTTAAATAAAAGCTTGTCTCTAAAAAGTTTTCTTTACTAATATTTATTTTGTTCATTTTAGTCTCTCAAAATTTTACCCCCCTTTGACACCCGTAGGGGTTGAATTTCAAAAAATCCTTTTTTAGTGGATGCTTACATCAGAAAAGGAACCAACTGTCCAAATTTCAAGTTTCTAGCTTCAGCGATTTGGCCTGGGCGTTGATTAGTCAAAAAAACCCTACATCCCCATTTGAACCCCTTAGGGGTTGAATTTATTCCTAAAAACGATTTATTCATGTATTGTCATCGGGAATACATATATGTACAAAATGTCAAATCAATCGGATACGTTGAAGTCGTTCAAAATTGACTTGCAAGATTTGACCTAAACAAACTAACATACATTGCAAAGTTAAATAAAAGCTTGTAATTAGAAATCTTTCTGTGAAAGCTTTAACAATTTAATAGCTACACATAACTTTGTGATCAGGCTGTATACCAATTAAATGAAAATGAAAGAATGGTATATTTTCTGTCCGTCTGTCGCATAAAACGTTAATCGAACTGAGAACCTAAATAGGTCATGAAATAAACATCTCCAAAGTTTCCAAATTAAATATTTCTAAAGTTTGAAGAGGTTTTATTTATGCGTATTATTTGATTATTATTTAAAAATACTAACGAAGGCTAATTTTAATGAGCATTCTCGCCCCACTGAACTGGATAAAAAATATTTTCATTTTTCCAAAAATATTCGCTTTTAATATTATTGTAACAAAACTGTTTTCTTACGTGGGTGGAATAAAGTATTTATTTACAATAATTAAAAATGTAACAAAAATAGATAACAATAAAATGTAACAATTATATCTCAGTTAACAATTAGATTAACAATCAATATTGTTATTACTTCCTATACTGTACAAATTCACTATTTTAGTGAAATTAACATAAGGACATCAGACGATATAAATCGCCATAACATGCCCTTATTAATTATTGTAGAAAGGCTACATAAGAAAAATTTAAATGCACCGCCGGGAATCGAACCCGGAACACCCAATATCGCGTCGGGCAAGTGTTCCGGGTTCGATTCCCGGCGGTGCATTTAAATTTTTCTTATGTAGCCTTTCTACAATAATTAATAAGGGCATGTTATGGCGATTAATATCGTCTGATGTCCTTATGTTAATTTCACTAAAATAGTGAATTTGTACAGTATAGGAAGTAATAACAATATTGATTGTTAATCTAATTGTTAACTAAATAAGATACTGTAAGTAATTTTCTCGCAAATAATTGAAATAATTATATCTCAATTCTAACAGTCAAAACTGTTTATATAATAATAACACGAACAGTAATTCTTAAACGAACTGAAGCACTTTAATAACACTGAACAATTTATATGCTGTATTTATTTCAAATCGACACTGTCACACGACTCTCGTTGTTCCCTCTAGTTTTTAGTTTGATTTCTGGCCCGTATCATTATGCAAACTCCTCATCCTTTCAACTGTCCACTTCCTGATTCCATCATCAGACCCTCGTTACCAAGTTGAAATTATCATAATATTGTATTGTCACGGGAACTCAATGTGTGTGCAAAGTTTCATAAGAATCGGTTAAATAGAAGTAATTCAAAAAGCTGTCGCAAGATTTGAAACAAAGATAGTAACAAATATATACGGGGTCAAGCTAAATAAAACCATTAAAAAAAAATCATTTAGAAATTTTTCAACATCGTTTCAGCGAGGTAATATAAAAAACGCAGTTTTCTCACACATTTTCATTTTATCAATTTCCTTTTCGCCAGCAGACGGTACAAAATAATATTCATTTCTCTTATTCCCACCATTTATTTAATATGCAATAAAAAAGGCTCATCAATAACATTTAGAAACCGAAATAATTTATGGCCTATAAAATTTGCGCGTTCCATCAATGTCGCACGGCAGCCGTACGCAGAGTCCAGTGCGGTCCGTGTCCTCGGGGCGCACTGACAAACAATAACGTACAGTGGCGAACCGAATAATTCTTTTCATATTTTTTTATAACTCCAGGGTACCTATTGTGTAACTCGTTATTAGTGATTTCACTCATGTCAGTTTGCTCACGCGATTGTGTATTTTCACACAAGTGAAAAGTGAACTTTTTCACGTGAAATTATTCGCCATCGAATTTGTCAGTGAAACGTGAAATAAGAGTGAGACAGAGAATAAATTGAAAAAGGACACATATAAAAATACCTTAACATGACAGCTTTGTTCTTATAGATAGATAATAAAAGAAATGCAATAAACGATAATACACAAGTTTGAAATATCTTAATTTTTTAAACATAATATAGGCAAAGACACATTATGAATTTACATATTTAATTATAATAAGTACATAAATTTGAAAATAAATTTCTCTTTAATTTTTTAAACATAATTATACGCAAAAACACATTATGAATATATAATATAAGATCTATAAATTAAATTACAAAGTTCACTTTATTTATATACTTCATCAATTTTTGATTCTCTTTACGTTCATTGTTATTTATCTGTCAAACACCGCATAATATAACCTCATATCCGCATTAATTTATATTTTTAAAGTGAAAATATCCAACAAAAACTAAAATCCCTACTTTGTGGCCTAGTGATTTCACGAGTGAATCCATATGTTACACAATTGAGTGAAAATTTTCACATGAAATGAAAATGTGAAAATGAACACATTCACAAAAGTTACACAATAGCTCCCCTGCTTCTAAAGTTCAATATTCGAGCACTAATGAGGCGGGCGTAAAGATGCGTAATTTAGTCACCGTGCGTGAAAGTCCAAAGCGTGCGTAAAAGTACCGTCACAGTGCGTAAAAGTCCAAAGCGTGCGTAAAAGTACAATCTCTACATCTTATAAATTCGAAATCTCCGCACTTTGTACAATACAAGCACGTACTGGCTATCGATCAATGTGTTCCTATATATAGTATCGCGCATACAAAGTCCACATCATGAGAGAGTCATGTTTTTAATGATTTATACAGAAGTTAATAACTTTAATAAAAATAAACTAAATCGTAACTTAGTCTGTAATTGTAAAGTTCTAAGGACTAGAAGAGCGAATTTTCCGTTTTCATATTTTTTTTTCTCTCTATTAAATTTTAGAAGCAGTCGTTAAAAAAAATTATGTTCGATACGTCCGCTTAAAGTAAGATATCTAGTAGGCTTAAATTGAGGCACTCGTTAAAGGGACTGACGCATACACAACCAGATCGAGAGCGCTGTATACCCCCACGAGCCGAAAAGATATGCAAAACCATACGTAAATGTAAATTTCTCGACAACTCGAGAAGACCCGAGAAATTAGCCTCGAGAATTCACGAGACCCGAGAAAATGATAAGCTCGAGAAATCATGAACCCTAATAATAATGTAAAATCACTTATAATTTTATAAAATCGAGCGAATTCTACCTTAACTTTCAAAGTATTTTTACATCCATTTTTTACAGTGATATGATGGCGCTCCGCCTCTGGACGTTTGCACACCGTTATCTGCATTACTTTCTCCTTTTCGCACGCTGTTCACAATCCTTCTCCCTTCGCCCCTCCGTGGCGTTTCTACCTCGCCATTGGAAGCCACCAATATATTCAATGAAAAATCGCCAAGTTATAAAATAAATACAGTTTTTATGACTTAATTATAGCTTTTCGAACTTGCATGTACTTCATTTCCTGTTTTATATACAGGATAAACAATTATTACATCAAGATGGCCGAACAACCAGGGCTTGAGAATAGCCGAGTGTGTAGCAATGGTGTTGTTTACATGGCGTTGCTATGGATCCTCTATTGCAAGTTCCCGGGTTCTAGCTCGAGAGCTGGTAAGAGTGTAAATTGAATTTTCAATTTATTATTGAAAAAAAAAATAATAATGAATTGAAAATATGAATTGGTGCTAGGCTCAAATAACCTTAGCTGTTGGTGGTCTTTAAAACACAATTTAACAATTTTAACAGTTTTACTGGGCTTGAGAATAGCCGAGCGTGTAGCACTGCTGTTGTTTACATGGCGTTGCTATGGTTCCTCTATTGCAAGTTCCCGGGTTCTAGCTCGAGAGCTGGTAAGAGTGTAAATTGAATTTTCAATTTATTATTAAAAAAAAAAAAAATAATGAATTGAAAATATGAATTGGTGCTAGGCCCAAATAACCTTAGCTGTTGGTGGTCTTTAAAATACAATTTACAATTTACAAAACACAATTTAACAATTTTAACAGTTTTACAGGGCTTGAGAATTGCCTAGCGTGTAGTAATGCTGTTGTTTACATAGCGTTGCTATGGTTCCTCTATTGCAAGTTCCCGGGTTCTAGCTCGAGAGCTGGTAAGAGTGGAAATTGAATTTTCAATTTATTATTGAAAAAAAAATAATGAATTGAAAATATGAATTAGTGCTAGGCCCAGATAACCTTAGCTGTTGGTGGACTTTAAAACACAATTTAACAATTTTAACAGTTTTACAGGGCTTGAGAATTGCCGAGCGTGTAGTAATGCTGTTGTTTACATGGCGTTGCTATGGTTCCTCTATTGCAGGTTCCCGGGTTCTAGCTCGAGAGCTGGTAACAGTATAAATTGAATTTTCAATTTATTATTAAAAATAAAAATAATGAATTGAAAATATGAATTGATGCTAGGCCCAAATAACCTTAGCTGTTGGTGGTCTTTAAAACACAATTTAACAATTTTAACAGTTTTACAGGGCTTGGGAATAGCCGAGCGTGTAGTAATGCTGTTGTTTACATGGCGTTGCTATGGTTCCTCTATTGCAAGTTCCCGGGTTCTAGCTCGAGAGCTGATAAGAGTGTATAAAATTGAATTTTCAATTTATTATTGAAAAAAAAAGTAATGAATTGAAAATATGAATTGGTGCTAGGCCCAAATAATCTTAGCTGTTGGTGGTCTTTAGAACACACTTTAAACAGTTTGACATTTCCTAATCTTGACGTGAATAACGTCTAATGTCTTATACTGGGGTGGCATTTTAGAAATATTAGATGTAACGGAAATAATCGGAAGTGGTTGACATGAGAAACAAAACGCAGCATGTATAACTAGTTTAGTTCAAAATGCATACTTCCATAGTGTTGTGTCTTTTTGAGTCAACATAATACCCTACATTGTCGACACAACATTGTTTTGTTTTGGCAGTTTCTATTAGCTACGCTTTTGAAACAAACAAGTAATAAAAAAATATAATCTCGTTGTGATCAGACGTAAATTTAGACTCGTCTTGATTAAATCAAATTTTGTTGTGTTTTATTTATTTATTTATAATTTTATATAAGGATCTACTATATTATTAAATCAAGCCAAAAAGATCTTTATAATTGGTGACCCCGACGTGATGAGTATTACTTATATTTTTTCAAAATATTATATCATGGACAGAAGCTTTAGAAGAAACATAAATTATATATTAAAATGGAGAATTTAATTGGAAAAACGGATAAAAAGTGACATTTTTAATTATTTTTCGCAAACGCTTCATTTATTTTTAAGTACAATAAATTTATTTACTTATTTTCCTAAGTTACTTTTTCAGATTATTATCCATAGTAACTTACTTTATTGATAATTTTTTCATTTTGACATTTATATTTTGTTCTGCAAATTGAAATGTATGCTTAAAACAGTCGCCGTAACAACATATTAAAATTTGAACCATGAACTAATAATATAAATTTCGTCGGGTACATGACACGTTCAGGGTGGTCTGCCACCCCTATAATACTGACCAATCGATCTGCAAATATTATAGTGGCATTATTGGGTCACCGACAAGCTATACAAACAATTTCAGCCTTGAAGCAATTATAATTGTGACAATTTTTTTTGTTACATGTTGGGGGCGGTCTGCATCCCTCCCATACCGTTATCTAGCAAAATCCCTTACTCAGGGCACTTTAATATGCCTCCCTCAACATCTTCACAAAAATAAGGCCTTGAATAAATAACACCAAAAAATTGTCACTAGCTCTCGGTCTACATATAGTAGTAGGTACCTATATACTGCCCGTTGTCATGACGACGACGTCGAGGTGCCCGCAGGGTGTTTTAAATTTAAATACTACGGCATTTATGCCGTCGTCGGATTCTTAACCGTTTTGACGGGCTTAAAAGACGAGGCCGCGGCGCGAAAATGTTAATTAATAATGCAGCCATACAAATAAATTTTTACACGTAAATAAAACATCTCGTTTCCAGGTTAGTTTTTGACGTGAATTACGGTCTAATGTCTCATACTGACGTGGCATTTCAGCAATATTAGATGAAACGGAAATAGTCGGAAGTGGTTGATATCTGAAACAAAATAAATAATGGCATAGCTACTAATTTCAGATTATTTTAGCAAAATTCGAAAGATAATTCCAGATCAATCATTTTACGAAAATTGTTACACGTTCAGCTATATAATTCTCAATCCTTTTTCTATTATTATATAATGATATATATTGCATAACGTGATAATAACGTCTCCACATTTCGTCACATTCAAATAATCTACTTTTAATTTAAATTTTTCACATTCCATGCACTCAGTAGACGTCAGTCTACACTAAAATATTTTCACTTCTCGCATCGCGTTATATTATATTACTATAAAGCAAACGCGTAAGCTTGTGCTTTACTGTACAGCTGTGGACAATATTAGTCCAAACTCTGACCGTACAAAAGTCTACTGACAACACTACTAAAATTTTATTATTCGCTGGGTGCAGAGTATACAGATTGTATCAAATTAAACCTGTGCATAGGGCATTCTGTGTGTAAGACAGAGATCGATACATAAAGCAATAAGTAAGAATGAGATAAATGATCGCTAATAGGATGCTACGTGGTTACTGTAAATAAATAATATTTATACAACCTAATAGCGTCATCTTTGTTTTTTCGCTCCTTCTATGCTGTAAAAATGTAAATCTTTTATCAGTTTAATTTACAGTAACCACGTAACATCCTATTATTATCTCATTCTTACTTATTGCTTTATGTATCAATCTCTGTCGTTCACACAGAATGCCCTATGCACAGGTTTAATTTGATACAATCTGTATGGTGGGGACAACCAAATCGACTGCAGCGTACGCTATGGACAAAATAAGCGTTAAATCACACTCACGTTGTGATTAAATAAATGAAGTTATTTAAAAAATGTTGCATAATAGTTGTTGTGTAGTTAATTGTAGAAATACAAGCAGAAATAGCAGCTGCAAATATTTTAAATTATGATTATGTTAGCTTTAATGCTATTATAACTAATATTATTATAAATTTTGACAATTAACCTTTCTGTTTTATTTTATGTTTATACCTAAATAAAAAAATTAGAAATTTCTGATCGCTAAAAAATATAAGTGCAACGCCACATCTAATATATTTATTTTTTGATATAATATATAAAATATTTATTAAGAAAATAACTATAAATTAAGAACAATAATTTACAACATCGAATATTATCTGACGGCATTACGTTCTCACAGTCTGTTCATATTAAGTTCCCACTGCCATCTAGTGGACAGTGGACATAGATACATAACACATTCGAAATAAAATGTATTTTATATTTATTAAAACTTTTTATACTTACTTTTTTTCAACACAATACGTAATATTTGTTAGCCCCTTTCAGATGTGGTATATTGCACTTATATTTTTTAGCGATCTGAAATTTTTTATTTATAAAAATTTGTCATTCCTTCAACGGTGATTTAGTGCGGCCATCAGATGTATTCGTCGCGCACCCAGCCTATAGGTATCATAATATTAATATCTGTTAAATTGTATACTAATATAATAAAGCCGGCATTGTTCCAAGTCTTCATGGTTTCCGGGCTTGTAGGCCGTGGTCCGGTGGTATTTCTACCGGACGTTTCGTCTACAACTGCGGTAGACATTCTCAAAGGCGATGTGGCAGCGGTCGAAGTGAAACCCGAGTCATAGACAGAACGTTGAGTTATTACCCACGAATATACAGAGAGGCCATAGAAATACAAAAACACACACAGAATTTCAACCGAAAAGATGAAGGCCTCAATCTCAGTAAAACCTGGACACCAGCACTCCGACATACAAAACCAATGACCAATCGTACAAGGACGGAATACGACCGAGTAGAGAACTCACCCCCACCACTACACACTGCGCAGTTTACCAATTACAGAGAGATGGACTACGACCGAACAGAGAACACACTGGTACTAGGCATCAAAGAAGGGAGGACATCAGTCACTGACACACTGACCTGTGAGCCGCCAAAGAGGACACTTCGACCGCTGCCACATCGCCTTTGAGAATGTCTACCGCAGTTGTAGACGAAACTTCAGGTAGAAATATCACCGGACCACGGCCTACAAGCCCGGAAACCATGAAGACTTGGTAAAGCTGAACAGTTTGTTTGTGTGTATGTATGTTTGAACGAGCTAATCTCAAGAACTACCAGTCCGATTCGAAAATTTTTTTTTGTTAGATAGCTAGTTTATTGGGGAAGGTGATAGGTTCTACGAGTTTTTTTTTTTTAATTCAACTCCAAAGGGGGGCCAAACCGCACGAAACTAATATATTAATAAGCTTAGCAGGGGCAGAATTTCTCGCAGGGGGGTGGATAATAAATCTTAAATTCTTAGCACCTGGGCGAAGCCGGACAGGACCGCTAGTTTAATAATAAAATGTTACTTTTGCTCTTTGTTGAAAATTCCGATGTGGATTTACTGAACCGTACACAAAACAAATGACGAATTCGTAAAAGGACGATATTTCAGGTTTGTTTTGTAGTGTTTCATGCAATGGAAGTCGGTGTGCTGTAATGTCCAGTGCTGTACCTATGATGGATAGTTACGTAGACAAACTTACCTAGTCTAGTACAAAATGTATGTATGTGTTACATAATATATACACATATGTATACAGCTCGTCCCTAAACACGCTATCCCTTAAATTCTCGGCCCTAAAATACTGTACCAATAGTTTGAAGTTCTGTCTGTTTACATGGAAAAATTATTGATTGATATATATATACAGGGTGTCCCACTTTGATGTATGCATACGATTGACGTGTAAATATTTAACATTATTTTTCCATAAGAAGAAAGTTTGGTTACAAGTAGGTAGGCTTTGGCAAATAAGAATATCATTAAGAATATCATGGCTTATTCTGATCCATTCATTTTATCCCAATTGGTGTAGAATAAATTTTCTAACACGTTCTTTATATAAAAAGGCTTCAAACTTAAACACCTCTTTTTTCGTGGGGGGGGTAAAAATAAATAAATAAAGAAAATATAAACAAAATAGAAAAAAATTATAAATAAATATCAAGTGGAATATGGAATACCTAGTTAAAAAAGAAACTAAAATTAATGGTGTCGCCCGGGTTCAAACCAGCAACCTACTGCATATAAAGTAGCTGCGATACCCCTACTACACGCATCCCGCTGTATATACTGCTATATTTACGTTATACCAAGTTGTCTGTTTGGGATGACGCAATGTTCTGCAATAGTGTTGGGATATATACGCGATTCTTCGATGGGACGTGACGTGACGTGACCTCGACATGCGTAACCGAACGAAAAAAACTAGCCTAATAAAGTTGCACTTTAATAATTTCTGGTTTCTTCAGGGTATAGGCCAAGAGCTGATGGCCAAAAATTTAAATTCTTTAATAAGAACTTTTATTATGTTAGTATTTAGGGTGTAAATAAATATATCTATATATTACTTACAATCAGCAAGTCAATTCGTTCGTACGTTGGTGAACTTTTTTTCGCTCGCATATCTCAAGAACAAATAATGATATCGACTCCGAATCAATTTTATTTGACACATAATTACATAATGAACACCTGATTAGGTTTGCAGGAAATTTCAATTAGGTAATGGTTTTTTGTTTATAACAAAAAAACTACTGTAAAATTGTTGTAAAATGTTTCTCGTCTCGCATATCTCGAGAACAAAGAATTATATCGACTTCGGACCAATTTATTTCGACGTTTTGAAAACAAAAAAAAAACATGTTAACCTTTTTGCAAATAGTTTTTCTACGGTAGACTGGTCTCTAATCTCTAAGGTCACCAATAAGAAGTTTGCAGTATGGTTTTACCCACACACCAAGCCTCTTTTTTATTGAATTCCGCTTATATTTTTACGAACGTAGTTCTTCGAAGCCAAAATCAAACTATATTTTGTCGACAGTTGAATTTATTAATGTTGAAAAATGCACAACAATGCTGAACGAAAATTATTGTTACGGATCATCCTGTATATAAACGGCAAACGAGTTTCGAGAAACGGGGTCTGCATACCGAACAACGAGTACCTGTCCAAATGTTCTAGAGAACGCGAGAAGCACTGGGCTCCAGTTCACGCAGCCTATATAAATCAATGAACAGTGAGTCGCGGGATCAGTCAGCGGCAATCAGTCATTGTAGATTATACTGTGACAGTGTTGAACAGCGAAATAAATCTGATATAAACTGATAAAATAAATAACTAGAAATAAATAGTCCTGGTATCTATATAGTCAATTGTATATAGTTAATTGTATATATAGTTAAGTGTTATAATTACTGTTTAATTATTGTTTACTTGTGTTGATTGTTAGAACTGACTTTTCGTTGTTGCATTTATTGTTATTGTATTTTTAAATATTGTAAATAAATATTTATTCCGCCAACTCAGAAAACAGTTTTGTAACATTATGTTTGATTCATCAAATATTTTTTCGAGGAATTGAAATACATTGGACTGAGTAAATTTCCTCCAAACCGTCACTCTCATTTTTTTAAATTTTAATATGGCATGTAGTTTAACGCATTGCTTTGCAAAATAGGGGCACAGAAATTCCCAGGTGGAACGCAACTTTCAAGTCGACCTGTAGGTAGGTACGTATGCATATATGGTGGTTCGCCGCTCTAAACCAACCCCCAATGAAATTCTTGACATTATTAAGTCTGGGAGAGTCTGTACACACTTATGTGCAGCATATAATGTGATATATATATATGTTATAGTCAAGTTCTCTAACCTCTACATTATTATGTTTTATATACTTACTGTATACGAGGTGATTGCATACGAACTTTTTTTGGGAACGTCAAGTTCTTGTTTTTGCGACGAATAATTATTAAAAAACTAGCGGCCCTGTCCGGCTTCGCCCGGATGTTATAAAGCCCGGGTGCTAGGGATTTCGCGGGTGCAATACACTACACAATCGCTTTGCTTGTTCGCTTGAATATTATAATTACATTACCCACTCGCTTTGCTCGTTCGCTCCCGGGTGGTACAATACTCACTCGCTTCGCTCGTTCGCTTGGATATTATAATTACATTACTCACTCGCTTCGCTCGTTCGCTTGAATATTATAATTACATTACTCACCCGCTTCGCTCGTTCGCTCCCGGGTACTAGATTACTCACTCGCTTCGCTCGTTTGCTTGAATATTATAATTACATTACTCACTCGCTTCGATCGTTCGCTCCCGGGTGGTGCATTACTCACTCGCTTCGCTCGTTCGCTTGAATGTTAGATATAATTACATTACTCACTCGCTTCGCTCGTTCGCTCCCGGGTATAATTTATATACAAAATCTTTGTTTAATATATACAGAATAATACATTACTCACTCGCTTCGCTCGTTCGCTTGATTTTTCCGATGTTTTAATAGTTACTTACTCTGCTATTCCGGGCGGAGACAAATCCAAAAAATCAAAGATCATGAAAATCGGTCCAGCCGTTCTTGAGTTATAAATGGTGTAACTAACACGACTTTGTTTTATATAAGTAAGTAGGTACAACAGATTACAATAATTTTTCTTTTTAGTGTATTTGCCATATGGCACATACACTATTGGCGTCGGTCGGATGGCCGGACCAAAATTTCTCGACGTTTCATAGCCTCCTGAACACTTTGGCACCATTTTTGAAAATGTTTATATATATATGTATATATGTGTGTGTGTGTGTGTGTGTGTATGTATGTGTGTGTGTATGTGCGGGCAATAACTTTCGAAAGAGTTAATTGATTTTAACGAAATTTGGTAGGCACGTTGGAATCCATCACCGCACGAAGCCTATTTAAAATGGGCCCCATCGGACCATTTTAAGGGTTGTATTTAGGGGTTCCAAAAAGTTTTTGGGCCCAAAAATACCGAAAAAATTGTCAGAATTGTTTCAAAATTGAAATTTAACTCTTTAGTAGACCGGACATTCAAATTTTATGAAAACACTAGTTTATTGACACGGATTTACTTATGGAAGGGTGTATTTAATTTGGTGCAGATGTTGTACTGATAAAATCCATGCCTATAATATTGAAATTTAGAAAAATTTAATTATTTTAAGGGATGTATTAAGGGGTTAAATTTTTTATTTTGTCAAAAAACAAACTTATGTTCACATAATAATGCCACAATGCCTGTAATTAGCAAATACACTATATTGTCGGCAGGGTTTGGCACTGCGTCCCAAGTTTTTTTTTTTTTTTTTTTTGTATACACTCCTGGTCAAAACGAACCACCAATCATTTTTTCTGTTATATTTTTTCAATATTGGAGGAATTATTGGACTGAAAGCACATTTTGTTTTCGGATGAAAAACTTTGAAAACATCAAACATCACCGATCGCCGTCTTACCGATCGTTGAAATCACTCTGTTTAACAACCACAATTTTTATCTTTTCATGAAGCGTGCATGTAGTTAATAAAGTAAATAGGAAAGCAATTTTTAATTTCAGTAATAATAATTGTCAGTGTGTCGGTATAGGCATTTTGCATAGAAATATCATAGATAGAATAGGGAAGCCACCCAAAAAAGTGTGGATGCAAAAGATACAGATGGAGAATAGAACAGTTCTTCTATCTTTTTCTATCACAAATACATAACCATGGTTGCAGATGTAAATTAACAATGCCTACTATAAATTTTTAAATTCACAAATGCGTCAGAAGACAAGAAAAAGAGAATTGCTGCGTTTTCTATCTCTTTTTTCCAAGGTAACACTGTCACAGTTGTGCCTATTAGTGATGGGCGATACGAGATGTTTTTTATTTTATTTTATTTTAATTTGTAAATCTGGTAGGCTAACAGACAAATAATGTCCAGTAACAAGCCTGCACACAGTATTACAACAAATTCAAACTCAAATTTGCAGCACAATTGTAATCGTTCATAATAACAATCAAGTCCACAATCGACTCGGAGTTTGATTTTACAATCGAAATGTTCGATTGTTCAAGTCGATTATTTGCCACATAGGTTATAGCAATAGCAGCGAATGAGAATACATATAATCGCGATTCAAGGTTATATGCTAGTCGACTGACGTTCACGCGACTCGTTGATTGTTCACTGTTCACACTGTTCAATCGGTACTCACTACTCTGTGATCTCTTCACTATTGAATTCGTATTACGCGATTATTGCACAATCGACCAACGACTCGACCACAGTTGTTGAGTGATGAACGATTGTATGTCATGTGTGCGATTCAATACTATGCGACTCGGTCTCGTTGAAGTATGAAACAACAACAATCGAGTCCAAGTGACAATCATCGATAGTCTTTATTTATTTATTGTAAATTATAGACGCGTCGACAACTTAGGTCATTAGCGTTTTGATTACATTAAATAACATAACTCACATAAAACTAAATGACATCACAAAACATCCATGAGCGGAGGCGAGATTCAAACCCAAGACAGTCCGACTTAGAGGCCGCGACGCCAACCACTGGGCCACACTGTCCTCATCATCATCGAGATGTTTGAACAATCGAGACAATCGACTAAAACATCTCGTATCGCGCATTACTAGTGCCTATTTATTTATTTATTTGGCTCCCCTATCGCATTTTGACATTTAAAAATATGTTTATTGTTTAAATAAATCTTTGTCGTCATGGCAACCAAAGCTTAATAATGTAAATTTAATTTTTTTAATACATTTCAATGAAAGTTTGTCTATAAAAAGTTTTTTTACTAATATTTTGTTTTTGAAATATGCCTTTTTGAAAATAAGCGTTGTTTTCAGAACAGCTTGCTACGTCATTATGTTTGAGCTCTTATAGTTATATTGTTCGTTGGAATATTCAGCTCGGTTCAGCAATATGGCTTTCTCACAGTTGAATTGTTCAACTTACAATGTTTATAGACGCCTATATTGTATTGCATAAAGTCGGTACAAATACATACAGTCGTCAAAAAAAGTTTAGTAGAATAATTCCTGTTAATAAAATGTGATTAAAGAATTTGTTCAAAATTATTTTTGAAGTAAAACTTCTTTAGCGAGACTAGTGACCCGGAATGACCTCGACACGAAAATCAAAGATGAAAATACACAGCATGCTATATTGTATAAAGGTACGTGCAGTACGCAGCTGGGATACTAGATGGTAGCGTAGATCATAGCAGGGCTTGTTTAAATTAATGCATTGTTATATATGCGAGCGTACACAATGAAGCAGTGAGTGTAGCAGGTATAAGCGCTGTTATAAGAGCTGCTAGATACAAGAATGTATCTCACCATTCTTTCACCGCGCTGACTACTACAATCAACGTGTGACAACTGTCAAATGGCCGTTACAAGTTTCGCAATCGATGTGACTAGTTTAATAAGTGAACTTTTGCCAGTTTTTATTTAATTTGTTTTGAGTTTTTTCTAAGACGTATTTAAAAGTGTTAGGTTCCATACGTATAAAATATTCAAAAAACCGGTTTGGGTAAAATTTTAATTCTTGGTATAAATGATGAAATTCGCCATGTTTAGATCGTTTTCTATTAATAGGGTAGGCATGAGAGCTCCTACCCAAATTTGTATTTAAAATATACCACTTTGTAGCAGAAGAACACAAATATTCGTCTTCGCTATCTGACATTTCAAACGGGATTTAAGCTTTATCAATGCTAGTATCAAAGCTTCGTTGTGCAAACCTATAAGCGCTTATAATTTCAGTCACCATCTACCATACATGCTACCATCTAGAATCCCAGCTGCGTACCGCACGTACCTTTAGGCAACCTTCGCCTACCTACTTCATACGCTGATGGTTCTGGCCATGTATTAAAAAATATTGAAATTAACTCGAATTTGAGTCTCGACGATATGACGTAGGTTTTAAATGAATTAAGTTCATGCTTGACCGTTTTTTTGAAGTGAAAACTTCTTTAGGCGCACTTTGCGTTCTTTCTGAATAGTGAACGAAAGTGAACCGTCACGCTCGGGTTGGTAACGCTGAATCGGGTTTACTCGGTTCCACTCGACATCAAACACGAAAAGGTATTTGTAATATGTTGGTAACAAGTTGTTTGTAGTTCATAAGTGCGCTAATAGATGATACTGAAGCTTAATTGAAAAGGTTTTTGTAGTGTGTTGGTAATAAGTTATTTGTAGTTCACAAGTGCGCTAATAGATGACACTAAAACTGAATTGAAATAATAGATGAAACTAAAACTTAATTGAAAAGGTATTTGTGGTATGTTGGTAATAAGTTATTTGTAAATCATAGGTGCGCTAATAGATGACACTAAAACATATAATATATTTTTTAAAATTAGAAAATCAGAAGTTTTCACTTCTGTCGTGTGGTCATAAGCACACACCCACTTTTTTTTTGTAGACGTCCAATAATATTTTTGACGAATGTAGATGTTGTGTGTAATGTTTTCATGTGCAGAAACGCGTGATAAAGTTTGAGATATCGATTTCCTCTCGCAAATAATAGAGTTTCTCTGTTGATAATTACTTACTGTTGATTGTGCCGAGATTCATATACTAGCGGCAGCGCTGCGTCCCCGCACCGCCCTGCGTCGCCCTCGACCCCCGCCACCGCACGATTTACTTCTCTCTACACCATAAACAGAGATTATTGTAATTACCAACTTCTGTCAAAGTGAATATGATTTATGGGTATGATTCAAATATTGCACAGTTCTCGTATGAATGTATTTTGAGCGTACAGCGTGTCCTGTGATAGTTTGCCTTTAATATTTGTGAATTTCAATCCAAGGAGTGAAACCGAAGCCACTTAGAATAAAGTGACCAAATCCTGAATATCAAAAAGCGGGACAAGGTCTATAAAAACCCAACCCGGCGCAGGCAACCGTTGGATTCCACGCCCAAAAAAGCCTTAAATGCGCTAGAAACCCCCAAACCTCGCTAGAAACCCCCAAAAACTCGCTAGCAACCTCCAAAAACTCGCTAGCAACCTCCAAAAACTCGCTAGAAACCCCCAAAAACTCGCTAGAAACCCCCAAAAACTCGCTATAAATCCCCAAAAACTCGCTAGAAACCCCCAAAAACTCGCTAGAACCCCCAAAAACTCGCTATAAACCCGCAAAAACTCGCTAGCAACCTCCAAAAACTGGCTAGAAACCCCCAAAAACTCGCTAGAAACCCCCAATAACTCGCTAGAAATCCCCAAAAACTCGCTAGAAACCCCCAAAAACTCGCTAGAAACCCCCAAAAACTCGCTAGCAACCTCCAAAAACTCGCTAGAAACCCCCAAAAACTCGCTAGGAATCCCCAAAAACTCGCTATAAACCCCCAAAAACTCGCTATAAACTCCCAAAAACTCGCTAGAAACCCCCAAAAACTCGCTAGAAACCCCCAAAAACTCGTTAGAAACCCCCAAAAACTCGCTAGAAACCCCCAAAAACTCTCTAGAAACCCCCAAAAACTCGCTAGAAACCCCCAAAAACTCGCTAGAAACCCCAAAAAACTCGCTAGAACCCCCCCAAAAACTTGCTAGAACCCCCCAAAAACTCGCTAGAAACCCCCAAAAACTCGTTAGAAACCCCCAAAAAGTCGCTAGAAACCCCCAAAAACTCTCTAGAAACCCCCAAAAACTCGCTAGAAACCCCCAAAAACTCGCTAATATATTTATTTTAAATATTATTTATTTTTAAGGTGTGTATCAATTATATAATTATTGATAAATAAAATACTTTGAGTGGGTAAAAATATCTAATGACAAAAAATAAACATTCTTAATGCACGTGATTTAATGAAAACGGGACAAAAGCGGGACGCTTGTTGAATCGGGACTCGTGGCTCAAAATTGGGACTGTCCCGCCTAAATCGGGACGGATGGTCACTTTAACTTAGAACCGTTTCAATTCAGTAACCGAAACCAATAATATCCTTTTCTCGACATTACGCCATAACAGACATCATTCGAACCATTACTATTGTTATAAAACTGTTTTCTGAGTTGGCGGAATAAATATTTATTTTCGAACACCTCCTCAAAATTTCAGCCATTAAGTATTTTTTTTTAGTAAACGCGATTTTTGTGTCTCTATTTACTGTACTAAATATGTATTGATGTATTGATTAGATATACTTAATTGACTTCTAGATATTTTATTAATTTTCAAATCACGAAAAATAGGAACCGGTATTCATACATTTAATATATCGGTTATAGGTATTTTTTCTTTTAAGGAAAAAATATACTAAAAATAAATTATAATTTAAAAAAACTAAAAAACACGCTTTAATGAACTAAAAAGTAAAAAATAATTAATTTTATTGTAAAAAAGCGTGGGGTAGTATGAAAATATGATACAAAGCACCCCACGCTTTTTTACAATAAAATTAATTATTTTCTACTTTTTAGTTCATTAAAGCGTGTTTTTTAGTTTTTTTAAATTATAATTTATTTTTGCTTTTTAGTCCTGGAGATCCTGATCAGGATAATGGGACAAACTTATGGAATTATTGTATTGTAATCGGTCCTTGATAAGTGTGCAAAGTTTCAGTTCAATCTGAAGTTTTTTGCTTTTTTTTTTAGTCCTGGAGATCCTAGTCAGGATAATGGGACAAACTTATGGAATTATTGTATTGTCGTCGGTCCTTGATAAGTGTGCAAAGTTTAAACTAAATCTGACCGTTCAAAGTTGGTCAAAATCAAGTTCAAAGAAGTCGGTTACAAACTGACAAACAAGCATACAAGCAAGCACACAAGCAAGCCCGCAAGCAAGCATACAGGTGAAGCTAATATAAGCGTGTTAAAAAAGAAAAACAACAGATATGAGTATTTAATTTGGGTTCATTATAATAATATAAAAGTGTGTTTCATAAACTCAGTTTATGACAGTCACGACCCACACTTCTATAATAAATTATGAACCTAAATTAAATATTATTTTTTAGTACATTTTAATAAAAGCTTATTTTAAACAGACGTTACATATTTAATTTTTAAATTTTTTGTAATGAAAAAAGCATGTAAAATCGACTGGAGACACGTACTTCCACCACAAATACCGGGACTTCCACCACCTATTATTTTTTAACTTATTTAAATACTAGCAGCCCGTTCTGGGTACGCCCGGGTGGTATGAAATTATGATTAAGCGTACGAAAACAGTTTTTTTTGACAAAACACTGTCATAGTTCAGCCATTTTGTACAAAATATTTACAAATTATATACACAAACCTTACTCGTTTATCGCTCTTTCTATTAGTGAAAACCGTTTCAAAATCCGTTGCCTGGTTTAGAAGAAGTAAGCGGACAAACAGACAGGCAGACAACGACTTTGTTTTATACTATTTAGAGATTAGAGAAGAGATTTACATAGTCTAATTATCAGAACGTTACATTGTCAATTTTATTTATTTATTGTAAATTATAGACGCGTCGACAACTTAGGTCATTAGCGTCTTGTTTACATTAAATAACAACTAACTTAAAACTAAATGACATCACAAAACATCCATGAGCGGTGGCGGAATTCGAACCCACGACAGTGTGATCCAAAGGCCGCTACGCTAACCGTTACACCACTCTGTCCTCTTGTTACATTGTCATCGGAAGTTTCAAGTCAATTGGGCGAATGGAAGTAGCTCAAAAATTTGACCGTTTTAGATTTACAGAAAAATGAAACTAATTAATATAATCTTACAAAACAATAACATAGTTAAATAAATAACATGATGCATTTATTGTTAGTGTGAACACACATTATTTATAGTTTAAAACAAAAAAGTCTTTTGAATATTTTATTGTAACGGTAAAATATCGGATCGATATCGGCTTAGGCCAGGGGTCGGCAACCTGTGGCTCGCGAGCCGCATGTGGCTCTTATGATGTCAAGATGCGGCTCTCCAGTTCCATACGCAAATATTAATAATTAGGTATATTATTTTATTTTCAAAACTCATAAAAAATATTATACTGCAAAAAAAACTTTAAACAGGATAAAAACACTCAACAGAGAACAGTGAGAATAGGTGGACTAGAGAGTATACGGACAGCTGACATTTTTTAAATGTGGCAACATTGTTCTGTTTGTTTAGTTATAATCCTAATCAAATACCATAATATTAAAATAAAAATGTTAGTGGCTCTTTAAAAACTGGGAAATTTTGTAAATTGTAACTTTTGGCTCTTCCGTCTCAAAAGATTGCCGACCCCTGGCTTAGGCCGGTCGTTTTAAATTAGAATCGACATCGATACGTAATGGCGGCGATTAAAACCCGGAACATTATTCAACTAGACGTTCCACGGCCTGTAACATTAGATCTAGAGTTAGTGTAGCCGGGTGCATTATCTAGTGGAAGAGTAACATGTGAACACACGTGTCCTATCGCTTCCCCATCTCGGGCGACGGCGTCTGGGGGCGTTCCTGGGGGAACGGTGGCGGCGACACAGCACACACGGTGAATCGGACGCTTGACTTACGGTTAGCAAACACAACTACTGTATATACGTTGAAACAAAATATCCTGAAAGAAATATTTGTTGAACGCTTGTGATAATTTTTATAATGTTATAGTTTTGCTCAGTGGCGGCTCCTCTATGAGAGCTGCGGAGCTGCCGCACTGCCAGAAAATAACGCACAATTCAAAAAAAATATTGTATAAATCTGCATAATATCTTTTAATTTCAAATATTGTGTAAATTTGCATAATATGTTTTAATTTCATAATCACATAGCATTATTATGAATGACGGCATGCCGCAGGCCTATATTCTATAAACAGTCCTGCAGGAGGTGCTGCAGTTTGTGTTGCACCTAAATCCAATGTGTTAAAGAGAGATGACTTAGTAAAAATGAGACAGATTTATACGCGTAAAAGCCAGAACGGGTGCGCAGAACCTAGTACAGTATTATTTTTCTTGGTTATAATACCGTATTATATAGCAATGCAATAAGGTGTCTTCGTGGTGTAGCGGTAACGTAGTGGCTCTATAAGCAATAGGTCTCGGGTTCAAATCTCAATACAAACATACCTTATTTTTTTTTTTAATAAATAATTAGATAAATATCATAAATAAATATATTTAATAAATTAATAATTTATTAAATTAAATTAATTTATTTAATATCTTTATTTTATTATTTTATCGTCTTTTTTACAAACGTTTAGTACTGGCACGCGGGATAAAATGTTCGGAGTTATTTTTGTTTTGTTATCTAAAAGAAGTATAACTTCTGACGTGCGTACATAGTACACACACACTCTTTTTTTAATACAATAAAAAATATTGCTATAAAAATCACTTTATTTACGATTTTAGCGCTAGCGAAATCATTGTATAATGTATAGACAAATTATTCAGATCAAAAAATACACTTAAAAATTGCATCAAATGTATTTTTGAATTTTTTTTTTCGAGGTTGCCTCATTAGGGGGGGGGGCTACTCCAATCTCCGGGTTGACTCTGCAGAACACCCATTTAAAATGTTCACGCGCCGCCACTGGTTTTGCTGCATAGGTTCGACAGGTTCTGGGCCCATAACCTGTTGAACTATGCAACAAAACTAAAATAAAACAAGCCGTGAGGTGGGCCGTTTATTAGGACTAAAGTGCGACCCTTGAGGTCCACACGACGAACTTCCCAGTTTGATAAATATTTAATAATAATAATTAAATTAGATATTACATAGAAAAGTGATCATTTTAATCATTAAAACATAATTATTATTTATTTTTAACAATAATTAAAAAAGAAAAAAGGCTGAACCGATTTTTATAAAATTTATGTCGTATCAAAATGACGTTAACACGCCTCGATTGACACCCTTACGAAGTCGATATAATTTTTTATTCGCGGGATATTGTGTAAAATCTACTTTTTTACAGTCATTTGGTTAAGAAAAAAGAACGGCTGAACCAATTTTGAAAAAATTTCTTTCAGATTATATTTACGTTAATACGCGTCGATTGGCACCCTAACGTAGTACAATATCATTTTTCATTCTCGAAATTTCGTCTTAGAGAGAAATGGACACATACGTACGTACGTACGTACATACGTACACACACACGCACACACACATATACACACACAGGCATCTTTCTAAAAATAGTGTAGTGACCTTGAAACATAAAAATTTGTTATACATTTTGATTTCGATTTTCGGACCCATTACAATATAACTTCCAATGGGAAGTTAATAAAAACCTATATAAAAATTATCACAAGCTTTTTCTTAAATGTTAGTTTTGCTGAATAGTTCAACAGGCTCTGAGCCCATAACCTGTTGATCTATGCAACAAAACTAAAGTAAAATAAAAACCTATATAAAAATTTTATCACACGCTTTTTCTTAAATATCAGTTTTGGTGTCTTAACAGCGCGGTCCTCTGTCTGTATGGCTATTAAAATTCAAGTAGACTGACCCCGTGCAAATTCGACCGAGTAAGGATATTTGGAAAAGTAGCGGGTGGAGTGCATTGGAATGACCTCGAGTCAAAAAATACCGATAAAAAAATTGCCGACTCAAAAATTAATGACACGCTGACAGGGATAAAACCGCTCTAAACGATTTGGATAAAAATTAATGAAAGGGGATTTTGGGGGGGCAAAAAATCGATCTAGCTAGGTCTCATCCTACGAAAAATTCGTTTTCATATATAGATTTTATAATTTTAAAAATCAATTTTTAGACGTTTCAAAATAGTGTCATATTGTAAACAGGCTATGGATAGGTACTTATATTTCTATGGCGGGAAATTTAATAAATTATCATAATATTATGTCAAAAATAAAAAATATTAGTAAAAAATAACTTTTTAGAGACAAGCTTTTATTGAAATGTACCTACTAAAAAGGAAAAAATAATATTTAATAATTTTGGTTCATAATTATTATAAAAGCGGGGGTTGTAACCTCTATGATAGTTTATAGGTCGCAACCCCCGCTTTTATAATAATTATGAACCAAACTTATTTAATATTATTTTTTCCTTTTTAGTACATTTCAATAAAGCTTGTCTCTAAAAAGTTTTTTTTTTACTAATAGGTATTTTCTTTTGTTCATTTTAGTCTTTCAAAATTTTAAACCCTTTCGATCCCCCTCGGGGTTGAATTTCGAGAAATCCCTTCTTAGTGGATACTTACGTCAGAAAAGCAATCTACTATCCAAATTTCAAGTTTCTGGCTTCAGCGATTTGGCCTGGGCGTTGATTAGTCAAAAAAACCCTACACCCTCGTTTGAACCCCTTAGGGGCTGAATTTAATTCTAAAAACGATTTATTCATGTATTGTCATCGGAAATACATATGTGTACAAAATTTCAAATCTATCGGATACGTGGAAGTCGTTCAAAATTGACTTGCAAGAAACTTGCAAGAAACAAACAAACTTACATACCTACTTACCTCCAAACATTTCAAGTTAAATAAAAGCTTGTAAAAATAAGTAAAAATGCCAGAAACTTCGACGGAACGTGTTCTAATGAAAAGTATGAAGTATAACTTCGACCGTGCGCTTATGTGGGTGAGGCATACAGTCCAATTTTTTTGTGACAGCCTGTATATTGTGTAGCAGAGCATAGTCATCTATTTACACAAGCGTTCCTCTATTATGCTGAACTTCTCTGCCGATGTGTAGTTTCGCGCGGCAAATGGCTTAGCGTTAGTTTGAAAAACGGATAATTAACAATATTATAGGTTTTTATAACCTTCAGACGCGTCTACACTATTCAGCTATTAAACTGCTTTTCCGGAATTAGTGTTTCAATCTCACCGAGATCAGAACAATATCGGTGTATCGGTCTTGGTCTCGCAAATCTCGTAATTTCGAGGATATCGTTTCGTTCTCGATATCGAAAAGTCAGTTCACCTTCCTTAGTATTTCTATTTATTTATTGTAAATTATAGACGCGTCGACAACTTAGGTCATTAGCGTCTTGATTACATTAACCAGCTCACTTAAAACTAAATGACATCACAAAACACTCTTGAGCGTAGTCGGGATTCGAACCCACGACAGTCTAATCCAGAGGCCGCGACGCTAGCCACTGGACTACACTGTTCCCACCTTCCTTAGTAGAGGACAGCTTGGTGTAATGGTCAGCGTGCTGGCCTTTGGATCAAGCTTTCGGGGGCTCGAATTCCACCTCGCTCATGGATGTTTTGTGATGTTGTTTAGTTTTAAGTGATGTTATTTGATGTAATTAAGACGCTAGTGACCTAAGTTGTCGAGCGTCTATAATCTACAGTTAATAAATAAAAAACCCTCCTTGGTCAGCTTTCAACATTTTTTGAGGTTATGTGTAGCTGTAATTGTATTATTGAGAGGGCCGGTGGATCACAGTTTTTGAAGTGAATGAATATAACTCCGGAAAAGTTTGCGCAAACCGTTAAAAGTTGCGCGCGCCACTACCTTCCATGAGAGGGAACTAAGAACATTATAACTTTATAAAAATTCCGTTAGATGTCTATAAGATACGATAACGAACTTTAACCATACTTTATATTCTATAAGGAACTTACCAGCCACATTTCATGTTTGTAGACTGTACACTGTAAAAAATAGATGTAAAAATACTTTGAAAGTTAAGATAGAATTCGCTCGATTTTCTAAGTGATTTTACATTATTATTTATTTTTACACAGAAAACTTCATAAAAACTTGGACTTTTACTGTAAAGTTAAACAAATTTGTGATTTTTACATAAAGTAAATTAAAATTCCATAATATTTGTGTAATATTCCAATAAAGTGTGTAAAAATTACAAAATAAAATGTATAGTTACATATAAAATGGATGAATACAAAACAAATTAATGTAAAATTAGTAACCACGCATGCGCAATGTGTTTTTACGGAATCTACGCGATGTGGCGATACCTGTTTGCGACGTCATTGTCTCTTTCTGTGCCTATTACCAGATTAATCGCTGGCTACAAATGGACCATCGATAATCTATGTAATCGGCCTTCTCATTTCTTACAGTGTATTGTTATTTTAACATTTTATATCTTTTCACCAAAAGTTCCAACACTCTTCATAAAAAAAATATTTTCAAAATTTTATTGTTTATAAAAAACTAATTTGAAATGACAAATATTTTTAACTCTCTTAATTTTTCCTCTAAAATGCATTTTAAGCCCATTTTCGAAAAATACATTTTTTTGAAAATAACACTCTTTTTAGACCTTAACATTGATCGAAATCTGAAATTCGGTTTTTTGCACGATTACATTACTTTCATTCACTGACAGTCATGAAAAGTAATAATTGTGAATTTTATTATTGTTGTGTGAGCGCGACTTTACAATTCCGCCTTTAATGTCAATATTTGTTTGCACTTTTCTCTAACGGCTTTTTCCAAACGGTGGACTTCTGTATTGTTCATTTCTTTATAGAGACTTTTATTGTTGTTATAAGTGACTCTTAATAAGTTTCTCGTGTTAACTGTTTTTTATTCAAATTCAATACAATTACAATTATTTTCATAACTACCTACAAGAATAGTTTCATTATTTCTTTTACCATTCCAACTCTACAATGGTATCTACTAATTTAGGTAAAAATTCACTTTTCACAATTTTTAGTATCTCACTTCTGATATCTAACCTGCAATTCTTTAGTTTCTCTGTATGTAAAAAGACAATTTTGCAATATTTTTTCATTTTAAGATCTCCTGAAAAAAAAAATCGCTTAACATCTCACTTCTGATATCTAACTTACAAGTGCTTAGTTTCTCTGTATGCAAAAGAGATATCGCTTTTGTGCAATCTCACAATGTGTCATTTTAGAGCTGTGAAAATTATGTCTATTCCGTTTGAAGGGTATAGAAGGTTTCCAGGATTAACCAAAACCAAAGGGTACTAATAAACCCTTGTATTGTACTTCTGACGTTTATTTTGTATCCCACTTCTGAAGTTTACTAGTATAGAGTCTCTCTTCTTATATTGAACTTACACGTGTTTAGTTTCTCTCTATTCAAGAAATATGTCGCTCGTGTGTAATCTCACAATGTGTCATTTTAAAGCTGTGACTATATCAGGTTAATTATGTCTATTCTGTTTGAAAGATATAGAAGGTTTCCAGGGTTAACCAAAACCAAAGGGTACTAATAAACCCTTGTATTCAACTTCTGACGTTTACTTTGTATCCCACTTCTGAAGTTTACTATTATAGAGTCTCTCTTCTTATATTTAACTTACATGTGTTTAGTTTCTCTGTATGCAAAAGATATGTCGCTTGTATGTAATCTCACAATGTGTCATTTTAGAGCTGTGACTGTATCAGGTTAATTATGTCTATTCTGTTTGAAAGATATAGAAGGCTTCCAGGATTAACCAAAACCAAAGGGTACTAATAAACCCTTGTATTCTACTTCTGACGTTTACTTTGTATCCCACTTCTGAAGTTTACTATTATAGAATCTCTCTTCTTATATTTAACTTACACGTGTTTAGTTTCTCTGTATGTAAAATATATGTTGCTAGTGTGTAATCTCACAATGTGTCATTTTAAAGCTGTGACTATATCAGGTTAATTATGTCTATTCTGTTTGAAAGATATAGAAGGTTTCCAGGGTTAACCAAAACCAAAGGGTACTAATAAACCTTTGTATCCCACTTCTGAAGTTTACTATTATAGAATCTCTCTTCTTATATTTAACTTACACGTGTTTAGTTTCTCTGTATGTAAAATATATGTTGCTAGTGTGTAATCTCACAATGTGTCATTTTAAAGCTGTGACTATATCAGGTTAATTATGTCTATTCTGTTTGAAAGATATAGAAGGTTTCCAGGGTTAACCAAACCCAAAGGGTACTAATAAACCTTTGTATCCCACTTCTGAAGTTTTCTATTATAGAATCTCTCTTCTTATATCTAACTTACACATGTTTAGTTTCTCTGTATGCAAAAGATATGTCGCTTCTGTGTAATCTCACAATGTATCATTTTAAAGCTGTGACTGTAGCAGGTAAAAATTATGTCTATTCCGTTTGAAGGGTATAGAAGGTTTCCAGGATTAACCAAAACCAAAAGGTACTAATAAACCCTTGTATTCTACTTCTGACGTTTACTTTGTATCCCACTTCTGAAGTTTACTATTATAGAATCTCACTTCATATATTTAACTTACACGTGTTTAGTTTCTCTGTATGCAAAAGATATGTCGCTTGTGTGCAATCTCACAATGTGTCATTTTAGAGCTGTGACTGTACCTATCAGGTCACTTATGTCTATTCCTTTTGAACCGTATAGAAAGTTTTCAGGGTTAACCAAAACCAAAGGGTAAGAATAAACCCTTGTATTCTACTTCTGACGTTTACTTTGTATCCCACTTCTGAAGTTTACTCTTATAGAATCTCTCTTCTTATATTTAACTTCGCGTGTTTAGTTTCTCTGTATGTAATAGATATGTCGCTTGTGTGTAATCTCACAATGTGTCATTTTAGAGCTGTGACTGTACCAGGTAAAAATTATGTCTATTCCGCTTGAAGAGTATAGAAGGTTTCCAGGGTTAACTAAAACCAAAGGGTACTAATAAACCTTTGTTTTCCACTTCTGACGTTTACTTTGTATCCCACTTCTGAAGTTTACTATTATAGAATCTCTCTTCTTATATCTAACTTAGACGTGTTTAGTTTCTCTGTATGCAAAAGATATGTCGCTTGTATGCAATCTCACAATGTGTCATTTTAAAGCTGTGACTGTATCAGGTTACTCATGTCTATTCCGTTTGAAGGGTATAGAAGGTTTCCAGGGTTAACCAAAACCAAAGGGTATTAATAAACCTTTGCATTCCACTTCTGACGTTTACTTAGTATCCCACTTCTGAAATGTATTTCTCTGTTGGTAAAAACGGGGAGTACGGTGATGAGGGGGGAGATGTTGCAAGTGTCTTTCTACTAAATAACCTTTGTATCTCCTTGTAATAGTTGTTGAGATGCGCCAGGGACATTATTATATTGTACAACGTCTATTGAAAGGTTCTCACACAGACGGGGTATTGGCGTTTAACCGCACCGTCTGAGTCAATTACCGGCGCCTTCAAAGCAATAACACGGAGGTGTCGTGATGGTACGGCCGACGGAATGCCTATGCCAGAGGTGTATCTCGAATTTGTGGGAATAATTTCGACTGTAGTTGTAATAGGTGGTGACCGCGTACTAGACGCACAGTCTATACAATTAATTTTTTACCGTATTTTGTTTTAGTGTCTTTGCATTGGTGTTTGTGAAACGATTTTCTCTATTGCAATAATTATTAATTAATTCAACAATGAATTTAATCCACAAGACTAGGTAGTGAATAGTATTTCTTAACATATCAGTCAGCATATTATGCCATCATGCCTTGTGGATTAAATTCATTGTTGAATTAATTAATAATAATGATATTGTTGTCCACAATTACCTAACTCATATATTGTTATTTATTTTCTCTATTGCATTAATAGATAATAATAAAAGTTTCCTATGTTGCGTTTTAAATGAAATTCACTGTTTAAAAAACTAAAACTCGACTACTAGAAAGAAGAAAGCAAGTGTGTTGTTTACCAATAACTCATGCAAATCAAAACGTGAGATAATAATATTGAGGATGTTTAATTTCGTGGAGATTTTATTTTAATTTGGATGTTTTTAAGCAAAATGCCGTAAAGATCACTGCTTTTGACAGCTTATTTTTCTGTTTATTTTCCCCACATTTGGTAATATGTCCGACTTTGAAGATCCGGTCTCCTTCAACGAAATTTCTTTGTTTAGGATTCGTACCGGTCCAATCACAAATTGCACTTATATTTATCACTTTGAAAATCACAAGATTACACGCAAAACTATACCCCGTAAGGTAAATTGGGGAGAGATGGTGATAGCGGGTGAGATAGTGAATCGGGTTTTTTTCTTATTTAGTCTATAGATGTCTCTAATGGCACTGTACGCTAATTCTACATAACCAACCTGTCAAACATGTGAGTAGAGCGCGGTTAAAAAAACTTCAGAGGATAAGTAAATCACAAAATATTATTACATCGCACCAAAAAAATTTTTACCATCGAATGTTTATGTGAAAAAAATTAATTAAGATATTAGGTGAGTTATTATTTTGGCATATACTTGTGATTTAGAGTCTATTTAAGTAGTTTAACCTCAAAAGAAACGCATGGAATGTACGCGACTGTTCATAAATTCATTCACCATCTCTCCCGTTCAAATGGGATATAGACGGTGAACCCTATGTACGGTAGAGATGGTGAGTACATAATGTGAATTCGAAACAATAACCATTAGTTTTAGCACACAGTTCATCATGCCAGAGTTTTTTACAAGGAGCGGCTGGAGTCTGGACAGAGGAAGCATTGAAAAATGCAGCGAAAGCCATTGAAAATGAAAGTATGAGTTTGCATAAGGCATCAAAATTGTTTGGAGTGCCGTGTTCAACACTGAAGCGACGAATTACAAACAAATGCCTGAAAAAAATCTCTTGGTCCGTTATCAGTGTTAGGCATCGAAAACGAGAAAAAACTTGTGTTGCATATTAAGAAATACCATTCACCAACTAACCCATAGTGATATGGGTGAGATGGCGAATCATACATTTTTTTTAAATGTAATATTCAGTTTGTTTAAAAAAAGTTTTGTTTTTCCAAGTTCAAATTCGTTTGTCTTATTCATATAGAAGACCATGTAACATTTATTTTGCTTTAATTAAATTTCGACAAGAAACTACAGTCACTTAAAGTTTTATTCACCATCTCCTCCCAATTTACCCTATTTGAAATTTTCCCCTATTCTTTGCCATGTTTTTTAAGCTCCACCCATCTGACAGATCGCAATAGGTACAGTGTGTAAATGGTTTTACCGAACGTAGGAAAAATAACATTGAGAACATTTACAATTTTGTAGTAGGCTATGGGCCATAAGATCTAATGTATAGTGAATTACATAGAAAAAATAGTACAGTGCATTTTTTAAACAATTTTCCATAGCAACGGCTGACTATGAAAAGTAACTCGGAACCTGCTAAATAAAAAAAAAAAAACAAAGCATCTAGTACATATTTACATTAGAACTTATAGCCCATAGCCTACTACAAAATTGTAAGTGATCGCAATGTTAATTGCCCTATATTCGGTAAAACCGTTTACACCCTGTATAAAATACCTAGTGACGTCATTATGTTACACATCTCTTGAGATTATAGGTACCGAGGACTCACTGATTTGTATCCGGTTATTTTCGAGATAAGATAAAGTTTTTGTCAAAACGACGTGAACGCAAGCCAAGTCACCGGTACAAAGGCTATTATAATTGAACTTTGACATAGCTGTGCACCCAGCGGAACAATCCACCACTGGCGTCACAAACTGAGAGCCGCTTCTCTCTCTGTGTGGCACATATTGCTTTATAATTCTGTTAATTTAACATCATTTAGCGTTAATGGAAAATCAATTATCCTTCTATCAAATAGTTAAATGTTAAAGGGTTAGACAAGGACATGAATTACTTTCATCGCGCTCTGTCTACTACACATACATGGCGTGTTAATGAACCAAAGAATTAATTGATAAATTAACAGAAAGGGATAATTAAATACACTCTCTATAATATGTAGGTAATGTATTCACGCGATATGTATGTAGGGGACCGTGTGGTCTAATGGTTAGCGTGTCGACCTCTAGATCAGACGGTCGTGGGTTCGAATCCCATCTGCGCTCATGGATGTTTTGTAATGTCATTTAGTTTTAAGAAAGTTGTTATTTGATGTAGTTGAAAGACGCTAATGACCTGAGATGTCGACGCGTCTATAATCTACCTACAATAAATAAATAAAAGGTATTGTTACGGATCACTCTGTATATAAGCGCCAGGCAAGAATTCTGAGAAACGGGGTCTGCTTACCTAACAACTAGTAACCGCGCCAAGGTTCTAGAGAAATCGAGGAGGCACTGGACATACGCCGCGCGGCCTATATAAGCAGTGAGTTACACAATCTGTCATCAGTCAGTGTAGATTATACTGTGACAAGTACGTGTGATAATAAGAGTGCGAACCATGTTTGTTGTTACTTTCGCAAGTGGCACGATCATAAATGAAGTTGTAAAAATTAAAAAAGTATGTCACTGCATTATCCAATGGGAAAAATACAAAAACAAATCAGGAATCACGCAATGTTTTAACTGCCAATCTTTTGGACATACTTCACCCAACTGCTACAGAGAGCCCAAGTGCGTCAAATGTGATCAATCTCATAATACAAGAGACTACAAGAAAGACATAACAACTCCTCCAAAATGCACTAACTGTAGTGGTTCCCACCCAGCAAATTTCACAGGATGTCCGACATATCAGAAACAAATAGAAGCCAAAAACAAGAAAAAGCCGCAGACAGTACCCCATCGCAACTACAACATCAACAGGGATAACTTTCCTACACTCAAAAACAACGTAAACGGACAGCACAACCACCAAACTCATAACGGCAATAAAACCTGGGCACAAGTAGCATCACAATCATCAGGACAACCCCAGAAAACCGGGAACTCCGAATCGTTAGTGTCAGTGTTCAGTGAAATTAAATCACTCTTCGACTCAGTAAATCTAAAAAAGATCATCCAGGCAATCAAAAGTGCATCAGAAAAAATTAAACAAACACATGATCCTATCTCTAAACTTATAGTGCTAATTGACTCCGCTATTGAAATTTTCTCTGATAATGGGGACCAACCCTAATATAAACTTAAAATTACTATCCTGGAATGCGAATTCCATACTTAACAAAAAAAACGAACTAGCTCACTTTCTATATACTAATAACATAAATATAGCCGCTATATGTGAGACTAAATTAAAACCCTCTAAAAAATTTAAAATTTACGGCTTTTCTGTGTACCGATCTGATCGTAATAATTTTGGTGGTGGAGTCATGCTACTAATCAAAGATAACATTCATCATAATGAAATTATACTCCCCCAATTAACTAATTTAGAAGCAGTGGCAGTCCACATCCAGTCACAAAACGGACAAAAAATATTAATTGTCTCATGCTACAACCCACCATCAAAAAACATTCTTTACAACGACTTAAATAAAATATTTGCTGGATTTGATAAAGTTATAATGACTGGTGATCTGAATTCAAAACATACTGGATGGAACTGTTTAAATAATAACAGAAATGGCATTTCTCTAACATCATATGCACTGCATAAGAACCTAATAATTAACTATCCTGACGAACCCACCTACTATCACATACAGTATGACAATCGCCCCAGTATCCTAGACATAGCACTGACAAAAAACTGTACAATATCCAAACCCAAGTCCTTATCGGTTTTAAATTCAAATCACAACCCCATTCTGTTTAAAATACTTTTCAAAGCACAGAAAGTGAACGCAAGATATGTTCACGACTACAAAAACACCGACTGGGACAAATACCGCTCCATAATTGACAGTGCTATCCCATATAACCCCATAATTAAGAATACCCAAGATCTCGAAAATAAAATTCAAATCTTCATAAAAGCAATTAAAAACGCCGCCAATCTGAGCATCCCAAAATCTGAAATAAAACAAAATTACCCAAAGCTACCTGAGTATATTAACAATTTAATTACAATAAAGAATTTCTTTAGGCGCAAGTATCAACGAACACGTAATTACTATTACAAATCTATACAAACTCAATTATCGAATTTAATTAAAAATAAACTAGACGAGCATCAAAACAAACGATGGAACAACTTCCTCTTAACCCTAAATCCACAGTCCGGCTCATTATGGAAAGTGACCAAATATTTTACCAAAGAAAAGAAGTCAGTACCGCCACTGATTACTAACGGTCAACATAAATATTCTAATCACGACAAAGCTAACATTCTTGCAGAACAATTCAAAAACGTACACGAACAAAACCTGCAACTGGGCAATAAAAATCATTCTAAAATCGTTAATAAAACAGTTCGTAAATATCTTGCTGATAAAAACACAAAATTTACAAATGCTGAAATAAGTACGCCTAAAGAAATTCGTAACATTATTAAAAAACTAAAAAATAAAAAAGCTCCAGGTGAAGATGAAATTAACAATACCCTAATTAAAAATATATCAAGAAAAGCACTAATACACCTAACAATACTAATTAATCATATAATAATGTTTGCCTACTTTCCATGCGCATGGAAACACGCAAAAGTCGTGCCGATATACAAACAAGGGAAAAATCCCAATGAACCTAGTAGTTATCGACCAATCAGCCTGCTAAATTGTGTTAGTAAAATCGTTGAACGAATTATAGCTAGAAGAATAACTAAATTTGCAAATAAAAACAATGTAATCCCAAACGAACAGTTTGGATTTAGAATCAATCATTCTACTGTGATGCAACTCGCCAGACTGACCGATTATATAACTGACGGATTTAACTTAAAAAAACATACGGGTATGCTGATCCTCGACATTGAAAAAGCGTTTGACACCGTCTGGATCAATGGTCTCCTGTACAAACTAATCAATCTCAACTTCCCAAAATATATTATATTCTTTATAAAATCATACTTATATCTTAGAACATTTAATGTCCATATAAATAACGCTAAATCAGACAAGAAAAATATTAATGCCGGTGTCCCTCAAGGAGCCGTGTTAGCTCCACTTCTTTTTAATATATACATGAGCGATTTGCCCAAATTATCAGGTGTAAATTTATCGCAGTACGCTGATGACACGGCCCTTTTTTGTCAATCCTGGCGAGTTGACACCATAGCAAATAAATTGAATAAATCCCTAATCCAATTGGTAAAATATTTTAGTAAATGGCGCATCAAAATTAACAGCCTTAAAACGGAAGCAATAATTTTTACAAGAAGGAGACCTACCGTGGCCCCAAACATTATATGCGACGGAAATATAATAAAATGGAACAAACAGGTGAAATATCTTGGAATATTATTAGACAGCAGACTTACCTTTACAAAGCATATAAAGAGCATATCAAACAAAGCCACTGGTCTCCTATGTCAATTATTTCCTCTATTTTCAAAAACTTCCAATATATCGCAAAAAAATAAATTAACAATCTACAAACTAATTATTCGCTCTCTCCTTACATATGCCGCTCCAGTGTGGAGCAACACATGCACATCAAATTATAAAACACTACAGATAGTACAGAACAAATGTATCAGGACTATTGGTAATTTCAAAAGAGCTACTAAAATTGCACATATACATAAAGAAAATAATATAGAACGTATAAATGATTTCATCAATAAAATCACGGTAAATTTTTTTAATAGGTGCGCACAAAGTACAAACCCAATAATCAAAAACATTGGCAATTACGATATCTCTCTATTGAAATCAAAATACAAAAAATATAGTCATAAAAGAACCAAGCACACTCTATTATAGTTCTCTATAATTTTTCTGTACTATAATGTGGTGTTTTTTTTTTCGTTTTTTTACACTACACTTACATACAGTGTATATAACATAGATAAAATTATGACGCATGTAGGTACTAGAATATTTTACAATTGGTGACAGGAACAATTATATATAAGCAAATTGTAAATAAAAATTGTAAATAATTTAAATCAATAAATATTTTTATAAAAAAAAAAAAAAAAGAGTGCGAAAATAAATAAATGTGCTTTAAATACAGTGATAAAAATAGTGCGTCTGTTATAAAAACACCTGATAAAATAAATATTAGTGTACTTAATTGTATATAAGTTATTGTTTACTTGTGTTGATTGTTAGAACTGACTTTTTGTTGTTGCACTCGTTATTATTGTGTTTTTTTTAATTATTGTAAATAAATATTTATTCCGTCAACTCAGAAAACAGTTTTGTAACAGTATGTATGTATATAGTTTGTCCAACGAAAGAACGTCGATCAAGAGAAAGAGAGAGATATTGTAGATTGAGCGTCTATAATCTACATTCTCTCTCTTGACCGGCGTTTTTTCGTTGGTCAAGCAATATTCGAAGCTATGTATGTAAAACCGCGTATATAATGAACGAACCTAAACGAACACAAACATACAAGTGTGAGCATAGACGAACCTGAACGAACAGAAACATACAAATGTGAGCATAGACGAGCCTGAACGAACAAAAACATCCAAATGTGAGCATAGACGAACCTGAACGAACAAAAACATACAAATGTGAGCATAGACGAACCTGAATGAACTCAAACATATAATTAATGTGAGCGTAGACGAACCTGAACGAACACAAACGTACAAATTCGATCATAGACGAACCTGAACGAACAAAAACATACAAATATGAGCATATATGCTCATATTTGTATGTTTTTGTTCGTTCAGGTTCGTCTATGATCGAATTTGTACGTTTGTGTTCGTTCAGGTTCGTCTACGCTCACATTAATTATATGTTTGAGTTCATTCAGGTTCGTCTATGCTCACATTTGTATGTTTTTGTTCGTTCAGGTTCGTCTATGCTCACATTTGGATGTTTTTGTTCGTTCAGGTTCGTCTATAGACGAACCTGAACGAACAGAAACGTACAAATTCGAACATAGACGAACCTGAATGAACTCAAACATATAATTAATGTGAGCGTAGACGAACCTGAACGAACACAAACGTACAAATGCGAGAATAGACGAACCTGAACGAACACAGTAGTAAGTACAAACACACAAATGTGAGCATAGACGAACCTGAACGAACACAAACGTACAAATGCGAGAATAGACGAACCTGAACGAACACAAAGTAGTGAGTACAAACACACAAATGTGAGCATAGATGAACTTGAACAAACACAAACGTACAAATGCGAGAATAGACGAACCTGAACGAACACAAAGTAGTGAGTACAAACACACAAATGTGAGCATAGGCGAACCTGAACGAACACAAACGCACGCTATTAAACAGTGTCGCTTAAACCTCAAGTAGGGAAAGTAATGTAACATTGTGAAAATTGAATTTAAACCTAAATTAGTATACCGTTATAAAGATCTTTTTGACGTGATTTAATAATATTGTAGATCTTTATATAAAATTAATAATAAATAAATGAAACACAATAAAATTTGATTTAATCAAAACGAGTCTAAACTAAAGTCTGATCAGAACGAAATTATAATTTTTAATTACTTGTTTGTTTCAAAAGCGTAGCTCATAGAAACTCCAAAACAAAACAATGTTGTGGTCGACTATGTAGAGTATTAATGTTGACTCTACATAGTCGACCACAACACCGTTACTCCGCTCGTGGAGTTGAAATAGTAAAATTACCAAAAATTCGACATCGGTGGCTTTCGTTTTGTGGGATATTATATTATAACATGCGTTAAGTGTACATATATAGCACTATGTATATTATGTAGGTCTGTTGGTGACGTGTCATAAGTTGTAGCTATGTTTAGCGAGCTGTCAGCGGCAGTTCTGTACGTGATGATGTCCCCGAGCTTTCGGCTGCCGTGCGACTGCTGACGTCCTCGAGCTCTACTGACATAACAGCCTTAACATACTTACTTATACACCAACTTAACTATATTGAATTGCTCAAAAACGCGCTCAAAAAACTGACAGAACAAAATGAGAATGTAGATATATAACGCTTAACAATTGAGATTATCAGAAATGTTTGTGTTTGGTTATTATGAGGAATGCCTGTCAAGAGCTATTTGGATAGGAAGAAATGATCTACTGCATATAGTACTAATAGCACTCAATTTTAATGTGGTAATTCAGTGATAAGTGTGCTTTGCAAGTAATAATAATAATAATTTTTGTTTGTCTTGACCATAAACAAGTACCTATACAAAAATGTCAGAAGAAAAAAAGAAATCAGATCAAATCAGAAAAACTATAGGGTACAATATGCAATAAGTATTTTTACTTCCCACCTCTACTATGGTAGGGAAGTGATGGATTTTGTCCAAAAAAAATTCGACTGATGACCAGTCCTATACTTCCCACCTAGTAAATATTTGCAAAAAATAAACACTCTTTTTTTTTATTCTTTGACTAGGCCCAAATAACCTTAGCTGTTGGTGGTCTTTAAAACACAATTTAATTTTTATTCTTTGAAAAAAGCATGGCCCTCTTTTTTGTTTGGTGATCTATTGATGGCTAGCTTAATATAGCAAAAATCATGGTTACCTTGATTTACGTACAATTTTTATTTTTTTTAGTAAAATATTTTTTTTCTCGAAAACTATACATTTTAGAGAAAAAAAATATTTACATTTTTTTCATATTATAACATCTAGAATTCATTTATATTTTTTTTTACCTATGTTAATACGTGACATTGAGGACGTTTTTTTGAATATCTCAGGATCCACTGAACCGATTTGACTCAAAATCTAATCAGATCTAAGTTAAAGGCTGATAAACACAATAGAACAATCGGCCGTATGTTGTTCCGTTCTTAAGATATCGAAGGCGAAAAATTGACCACATACACACACACACACATACACACATACACACATACACACACACATACAGACATCAGTCAGAAAATGATCTTAAACGATTGCTAGGGTCTCAAAACGTGAAAATCTGTTAAAATCTCGAAATATTGTTTTCGGACTGAATCCATTACTTCCCTACCATAGTAGAGGTGGGAAGTAAAAATATTTCGAGATTTTAACAGATCTTCACGTTTTGAGACCCTAGCAATCGTTTAAGATCATTTTCTGACTCATGATATTTGTGTGTGTGGTCAATTTTTCGCCTTCGATATCGTAAAAACGGAACAACATACGGCCGATAGTTATATTGTGTTTATCAGCCTTCAACTTAGATCTGATTAGATTTTGAGTCAAATCGGTTCAGTGGATCCTGAGATACTAAAAAAAACGTTCTCAATGTCATGTATTAACATAAAATCGCTCAACGCGCCTAAAGAAGTTTTCACTTCAATAAATAATAGCGATAAGAAACTCTATTTGAGAACGCTTATTGGCTAAGAAAAAGTGATTTCTTTCTAAGCATAACAGAATGGATTTAAAATCACTCTTTCGTAGCCAATAAACGTTCTTTGTTTTGATATTTTTCAGCAAAATATAAATAAAGACAAACAGATTTTTTATTATTTTTTTGTCTAATATTGATGTCTTTCTAAAATCATTTATATTTATTTCTGTTTTTCTATAACTGTTTTCTTTGTTTCAGATATGTGACATCGGGACTAAGGCATTTGCAAGACATGACACTATCAAACAGATGCGGCTGTTCCGATAAATTATTGTGGTGTGCCGCTCTGCTCGTTGCCATTACAGCAGGTAATTTAACATGTTTATCAATCTCTATTATTTTTCTATATCTATTTAAAAGGGGCTTGCACTTCAAGTTGCCGTTAAAAACCTTTAGAGGCGCTGTCGTCGTTATAAATGTAATAAGTTTAATTTTTTTAAATATTTTAAGTAGTTCGACTACTAGCATATAGAGGACTCTGAACGAACAATAAGCCAATGCACGTCTGACGTCACCCAACCCGTATACTTTACAGCATCGATGCTTGAAACACAATGAATAACCTTTGAAAAACACGAACTGAACACGAAATTCAAAACTGACATTTATACCGATGTAAACAAAGTGGTGCCCTCTCTTAGATAATAGCTACAATTTTTAGTGATTGATAGCTACCACAATGTTACAGTATCTGTCATGAGTGACTTATTATTTAACATTCTGTTGTTATTATTAACAATTTCGTTTTGAACGTCAGCATATCAATTTGTTGTTTTCTAATTTAGGTATTAAAATATTTCAAATTCAATCTCAATTCCTACTTTTATTTTATTTCAACACCTATGAACCCAAAAATGTTTAATACCAAGAATATCATTTATAGAATCTTACTGATCCCACAAATTTACTGTACTTTTAATATAAAAGATGCAATGTTGTAAGAAATATTGGGTTAAATTTAGTGCTGCCATCTGTTGAAATGGATGAAGTGCAGGCCGCTCTTAAATCAACACAGGATAAAAGTATATAGTGATACTGTTTTATTAAAAAGTAGAAAACCATAAAGAAAATGAACGGCTCACAATACTAAACAAATGAATCACGTTTGTATGTGTCATAGGGAAAACAACTGAATTACGAATGGCATGTTTAACACTGAAAGAGTAAAATATATTAAAATTTCAAGAAAAAAATGAACCACAAAACATTCTTGTCACGTTAGCGCGTCGAAAACAATATTTTTAAATAACCATACAAATATTTAGGTTAATAGCTTTGGAGAAAGTATGTTAAAAGATGGTTAGCACATCGGAAATAATACATGCAGTGCATGTAAATGGGATAAGGGGTTGTGTGGGGGTCGTGAGGGGAAGGACACAACTGGGAGTGGGGGAAGTTGAAGCGCACAGTGATGGGTCGGGGTGAGAGAACCGAGTAAGCAGTTATTACATGGGTTTTCATTGTTGAAAACTTCAGCCGCGTCATCGTCGTTCAAATGGCACTATTATTGTCCGTCAGTTAACATTATTTTTATTTATTGTGGAGACATGTTGGATTTTTTGAACAAGGTTTGCCATTTAGCTTAGTGATGGGAGTATTCGAATGCTAGAATCGAGAAGTATCCGATTCTCATAAGTTCTCGGTGTTCTCGAATACTTTTTTGAAAGTATTCGAATACCGAGTTCTCGTAAGAAGAATTGCAAATAAACTGCAATCGAAGATTCGGCGTTCTCGGTTCTCGATTCCGGTACTCATCCAGTCAAAGTCAAACTATTTCCCACACATAGTGTAGCACAACTCACTCTGAATCGAGTGCAATCGGTACTAATCGGTAGAGTCCGTACAGACTATGGTATTATGACATTGTCGCGGTGCAAAGAAATAAGAATATCACAATATGAGAAGCGAGAATATTATGGAATAATATAGGTATTATATTATTCATAATATTCTCAGTTCTCGGTTCTCGAATACTCATTCGATTCTTAAAAGTATTCGAATACCGGGTTTTCGATTCTTAAAAGAATTCGATTCTGCCCATCACTAATTTAGCTTGACATTAACTTGGTAGAGTGTAGACAGTAGAGTATATACTATAATAATAATCTTTGTATATGTCATCGAGTTCTAAGCTCCTACAGAAAGATGACGTAAATACCGTTAAACACAAATAATTGTATTCGTTGTCATGGAAAGAAATACATCCACTTTTTTAAATTCCCATTGGAAGTTATTGTAATGGGTCCGAAAATCGAAATCAAAATGTATAACAAATTTTTATGTTTCAAGGTCACTACACTACTTTTAGAAAGATGTCTGTGTGTGTATGTGTGTGTGTGTTTGTGTGTGTGTACGTATGTACGTACGTATGTGTCCATTTCTTTCTGAAACAAAATCTCGAGAATGAAAAATGATATCGACTACGTTAGGGTGCCAATCGACGCGTATTAACGTAAATATGATCTGAAAGAAATTTTTTCAAAATTGGTTCTGCCGTTCTTTTTTCTTAACCAAATAGACTCCAAAAAAGTAGATTTTACGCAATATCTCGCGAATAAAAAATTATATCGACTTCGTAAGTATCAATCGAGGCGTATTAACGTCATTTTGATCCGATATAAATTTTGTAAAAATCGGTTCAGGCGTTTTTTTCAAATTATTGTTAAAAATAAACAAGCCGTGAGGTGGGTCGTTTATTAGAACTAAAGTGCGACCCTTGAGGTCCACACGACGAACTTCCCAGTTTGATAAATATTTAATAATAATAATTAAATTAGATATTACACAGAAAAGTAATCATTTTAATCATTAAAACATAATTATTATTTATTTTTAACAATAATTAAAAAAAAAACGGCTGAACCGATTTTTATAAAATTTATGTCGGATCAAAACGATGTTAACACGCCTCGATTGACACCCTTACGAAGTCGATATAATTTTTTATTCGCGAGATATTGTGTAAAATCTACTTTTTTGGAGGTCATTTAGTTAATAAAAAAGAACGGCTGAACCGATTTTGAAAAAATTTCTTTCAGATCATATTTACGTTAATACGCGTCGATTGGCACCCTAACGTAGTCGATATCATTTTTCATTCTCGAGATTTCGTCTTAGAAAGATATGGACACATACGTACGTACGTACGTACACACACACACACACACACAGGCATCTTTCTAAAAATAGTGTAAAAATTGTGTGGTGACCTTGAAACATAAACATTTTTTCTCCATTTTGATTTCGATTTTCGGACCCATTACAATAACTTCCAATGGGAAGTTAATAATAATTATGTTTTAATGATTAAAATGATTACTTTTCTGTGTAATATCTAATTTAATTATTATTATTAAATATTTATCAAACTGGGAAGTTCGTCGTGTGGACCTCAAGGGTCGCACTTTAGTCCTAATAAACGACCCACCTCACGGCTTGTTTTCAAAAGACTTCAATCAGTTTTCGTACGCTGTGAATCGTTATGTTTTCAAACCCACATTCTAACGGAGCGGTGTTGCTGGCGAAGCAAAATAATTATAGCTTTGTTTGTGTTGGGGAGAATTTGAAACACATTCAAAGAATTATATTACACAGGGGAATTTTTATATTAAAAGGATACTTTGTTAAGGCCTCCGCCATGCAAAATCAGATAAAGTTAATTATTTAATTTTTTTATGGTATATCTGCAGTAAAATTATTAGTGCTATGTAAAGTTTTAGACAGTTCAAATTTAATGCTGGGCATTTTTTTATCGAAAGCATTATAGATCTAGAGCTAGTGACAATTTTTAGGTGTTATTTATTCAAGGTCTTATTTTTGTGAAGATGTAAAGGGAGGCATATTAAAGTGCCCTGAGTAAGGGATTTTGCTAGATAGCGTATGGGAGGGATGCAGACCGTCCCCAACATGTAACAAAAAAAATGGTCACAATTATTATTGCTTCAAGGCTGAAATTGTTTGTATAGCTTGTCAGTGACCCAATAATGCCATTATAATATTTGTAATTCGATTGGTCGGTATTAAAGGCGTGGCAGATCACCCTAAACGTGTCATGTATCCGACGAAATTTATATTATTAGTTCAAGGTTCAAATTTTAATATGTTGTTACGGCGACTGTTTTAAGCATATATTTCAATTTGCAGAACAAAATATCGGTATTAACGATATAAACACCTAGGCAAGCAAGTTTCCCTCTAAGAGATGGGGTTAATTACCGACATTTTGTTCTGCAAATTGAAATATATGCTTAAAACAGTCGCCGTAACAACATATTAAAATTTGAACCTTGAACTAATAATATAAATTTCGTCGGGTACATGACACGTTTAGGGTGATCTGCCACCCCTTTAATATTGACCAATTGATCTGCAAATTATATAATGGAATTATTGGGTCACTGACAAGCTATACAAACAATTTCAGCCTTGAAGCAATAATAATTGTGACCATTTTTTTTTACATGTGGGGGGCGGTCTGCATCCCTCCCATACCGTTATCTAGCAAAATCCCTTATGCAAGGCACTTTAATATGCCTCCCTCAACATCTTCACAAAAATAAGGCCTTGAATAAATAACACCAAAAAATTGTCACTAGCTCTCGGTCTATAAGGCCTCCGCTGTGCATCAGTAATTATTTAATTTTTTTATGGTATATCTGCAGTAAAATTATTAGTTCTATGTAAAGTTTTAGACAGTTAAAATTTAATGCTGGGCATTTTTTTAACGAAAACATTACGTTTGGTTGTTATTTTTCGGTAGAAATTTTTTTATTGAAGCTTTGAGAGCTTTAAAGTGGATTATAATATCAATTTTGTTTATATTAATAGGGAAATATATTATCTGTCTATATACAGACTGTTTAGTTTGCGGTTGATTCTGTCAGATTGCAATTATGCGAGATCAGATATATTGTAATCTTAGAGAATGAATGCAACATTTGGGCAGAACAGGTTTATTAGGCACTTTAGGCACGTGCCTATGGGCGCCGCTTCGACGCTTTGAAAGGCGTCAAAGAATAATAAAACCGAAATTTTTAAATCTAAAATAAAATGGGATATTTTTTATTATTTATAGGCCTATAGTTTTGTAGTTTTTTTTAAACCGTTTTTTCGTCTTTTTTTTTGCTGTTTATAGTCCTATACCTATTTTTCAATAAAATATAACAAAAATGAGTTTTTATCTATACTTTTAAACAAATTGAGGTTGGTATGAATGGTATGGGGAAGGGGGGCAAAAAACATAGTGCCTAGGGGCGCACACGTTCATAAATCGCCACTACATTTGGGATACTATTATTAAATAACATTTTTCCGCCTTAGAAAATATAAAATTTTTTATAATTTGTTTTATACTTGTTTGAGTAGCGCCTTTATAATTTGAAATTAAAAAATCCAAAATTAGTTTATTAATACAAATAAATAAAATTATAATTCCACAGTTTTGTGCTCGATAGGTTTCCATGGTTACACCACATAAATATATTTGAACTTTCGACTTTTGCCGGATAACGTTAACTGACTTTGCCGCACCTCTATATCATCGCGCTTCAAATTAAATGGGGATGAGCAGTAACCAAAAAAACCGAAATTAACTCAAAAGTCGCGGGTGATAGGCTAGTCTTCTATATCCATAAAAATGAATATTTGTCTGTTTGTTTGTTTGTCTCGTATGCGTTCCTATACCATTCGTCCGATTGCGATGAAACTTTGGTGATTAATTGTAGATTATAGTCGCGTCGACAACTCAGGTCATTAGCGTCTTCAACAAAACAAATAATCCATTTGTGTATTAGAATCCGCCATCCGGCATACACAAATCGACTGGTACGAGCTCGGGTCCCTGGGGACGCTAATTCCTAAAGAACATTGGAATGCAATTTGCGATAGCAACCACATTCCAATGTCCCCCCTGAGGGGGACACTTTGGTGAGTTGTTGTGCTCACTACCGGGAAGGTTTCTGTAGGTTCATAAATTCTTAGCACCCTGACGAAGCCGGACGGGACCGCTAGATTTCTTCGCATGGTGGAAGTACATGTATATAATATGGCGGAGGGACGGGTGTTTAATCTTTATTATATTTACAAATTCTTAGCACCCGGGCGAATCCAGGCCGTGCCGCTAGTTAATATATATAAAATAGTATATTCAGGGTTTTCCACAAATAATATCTCAAAATACCTAGGTACCTATAATAATTTATTCAGTATTAAATTTTTGCAAAGTTTCGTAAATTTACTAAAAAACAGAAAATACAGGATTTATTTATTTATTTATTGTAAATTATAGACGCGTCGACAACTTAGGTCATTAGCGTCTTGATTACATTAAATAGCAACTCACTTAAAACTAAATTACATCACAAAACATCCATGAGCGGAGGCGGGATTCGAACCCACGACAGTCGAATCCAGAGGCTGCGACGCTAACCACTGGACTACACTGTCCTGAAAATACAGGAGGTCGGCGACGAATGAAACATGCGGTATATTTTATACAACGCTCCTTGACTCAATGGGTCTGCTAACGGAGTTAATATTTAGCGGGGCATTAGCTCTTCCGATGGTTCCTATAGCTCCTACTTACGTCGGGGATACTTCGTGCGGAACGCTAGAGATAACAACTCTTAAAGGAACTTCATAACTACGTTCTATTGCCGTTGATCGTTTATTAAAATATTACAGGCTTGACTTTACACGTTATTCGAATCAAATTCAAAAAAACATGCCTATTCGTTTGAATTAAACAAAAAATTACTTACATTTTTTTTAGTTTTCTAGAAAAAACTACCCGTTTTTAATTGAACAAGTATAACTTTTGACACGTAACATATAGGAACAGCCCTATTGTTTTGTTTTTGAAGTTATACTTCTTTTCCAAGTTATACTCCTTTTTCAAGTTATAATTCTTTTTGAAGTTATACTCCTGTTTGAAGTTATACTTCTTTTTGAAGTTATACTCTTTTTGAAAGTTATACTTCTTTTTGAAGCTATACTGCTTTTTGAAGTTATACTACTTTTTTGAAGTTATACTTCCTTTTGAAGTTATACTTCCTTTTGAAGTTATACTTTTTTGAAGTTATACTCCTTTTTGGAGTTATACTTCTTTTTGAAGTTATACTCCATTTTTAAAGTTATAGGTACTCTTTTTTGAAGTTATACTTCTTTTTTGAAAAAGAGACTAATATTCCCAATCCATCATCCCGTATTTTGCCGCCATGTTTGTTGTGACCTGTGACGTCAAACCTGGCTTCAATTTTGTATAAGCAGTTGTATATTATAAGTAGTATGTTTCTTCTCTATCTTTTACCTCAGTGCTGTATTGATACACTACCTGACATCTATCGCTGGCGACTGAATTACTGTATTCCAATACATGGCTGCCATTTCGCATGGCGCAGTATTTAATGAATTCCCTGTAGGTACGGGACACGGGTTGAAAATTGTACAACATAATATTGTATTATTAAATTGACGAATTTTGCAGCGGCAGTGGAATGTCGATCTGAACCCGGATTTGACTTCATCTTCCGTTTGTCAGTTGTTTTACGTGCTAGCCAATACAAAAGCCATACTTCAAACTTTAAACAAATCAATTCACATTCATTGTCGTTCATTCGGAATAATTTTTCATTCAACTACATAACCTAACTTTATTTGAGTTGTTCACTGATTATTTCTTAGTATTATTTAATTTTCGTTTGTTGTTATTAAACCGTTATGATTCTCACGGTGTAATAAATATCAACTGACTAGCGGCCCGGTCCGGCTTCGCTCGGGTGCTATGAATTTAAAATTTATTAATACTGTAGCAAACCCCAAGATGTTACGACCCTGTCTGCAATAGAAACCACGAGAAAAAAAGGTCACAGTAGTAAAGCGTGGAATGGTATCGAAGATTCCAGGCAACGCTAGAGAATACGAGGACGCACTGAGCGTACACCGCACACAGGTATATAAACAGGAATGTGTCGTGTTGAATCGGGCAGTGAATGGCGAGTCGTGCCATCAGTCAGTACAGTGAAATAAATATTGATCAGTAAACGGGAATCAGTCAGTGTAGATTGTACTGTGACAGTGTTGAACAGCGAAATAAATCTGATATAAATACAGTGACATAAATAATTACAAATAAATAATCCTTGTATATATAGTTATTTGTTAAGTGTTATTTAAGTGGCTCGTTTAGTTCAATAATTACCGTTTGCGTTTTTTTATTGTTAGAATTGACTTTTCGTTGTTGCATTTATTGTTATTGTATTTTTAATTATTGTAAATAAATATTTATTCCGCCAACTCAGAAAACAGTTTTGTAACAATACATTACTCACTCGCTTCGCTGTTCGCTCGAATTTATAATTATTTAAAACATTACTCACTAGCTTCGCTCGTTCGCTCGAAAATATAATTATTTAAAACATTACTCACTCGCTTCGCTCGTTCGCTCGAATTTATAATTAATCAATAGTTTTCGCAGCGCACGCCAAATAAAGACTTTTATAGGCAAATTTTTAATACCTTGGGTTACATTATTGTAATTTTCGTAGGGATCTCTAATTTTTTTGAAAATAAAATACAGCCCATGTTACTCACTGATAATGTAGCTTTATATAAGTGAAAAAATTTTTAAAATCAGTTAAGTAGTTTTTGAGTTTATCCATTACAAACAAACAAACATACAAAAAATCAAATCTTTTCTCTTCATATTATAGTATGAAGTATGATAAAATAAATAAGGTTATGTAGAGTTACATAACCTTATTTATTTGAAAGTTTTCATATTGTTCTTATATTTTTGATAGAAATTAAACAAAATATTATTGGATTCCGCTAATTTCATAGTCTATTCATTTTCGAGATGAAGTGACCCATGTGCGTGATCAGCTCGTGTCCTTTTGTTTCTTGAGTTGTGATTGGTCGGACGGGAGAATTTCAAATTTTGCAAATGTACTAGACCGTATTTATCTATTTATTTTGTTGTAAGCTGTATAAGCTGAAATTTTGAGAATAAATGTTATTGGCTCATCTTCATATCACCATGCCCAACACTGGTCAACCCTAGCGCCGCTATTGATTGATCGCACGATTACTTAACATTAGAGAAAGAGAGAAATAATATAGCAAAGTGTTGAGCAACAATACAATTTTTGATACCACACTGTAAGAAATGAGAAGGCCGATTACATAGATTATCGATGGTCCATTTGTAGCCAGCGATTAATCTGGTAACAGGCAAACAAAGAGACAATGGCGTCGCAAACAGGTATCGCCTGCACATCGCGTAGATTCCATAAAAAGACATTGCGCATGCGTGGTTACTAATTTTACATTAATTTGTTTTGTATTCATCCATTTTATATATGTAAGTATATAAATTTTATTTTGTAATTTTTACACACTTTATTGGAATATTACACAAATTATGTAATTTTAATTTACTTTATGTAAAAATCACAAATTTGTTTAACTTTACAGTAAAAGTCCAAGTTTTTATGAAGTTTTCTGTGTAAAAATAAATAATAATGTAAAATCATTTAGAAAATCGAGCGAATTCTACCTTAACTTTCAAAGTATTTTTACATCCATTTTTTACAGTGCAGATATTCGCTTTTGAAACACTCTGTATATAAGTTACTGTTATTGTTTACTGTCCAAAAGGGTGTTTTCTTCATCATCTCAGTCCTCAGATAGCAACATGTGGCCACAGTCGCAAATATTATTAACATAAGTGTTAAACATATAACATCTCTACATCCTCCTTTTATATGTACTTCCTTAATAGAGTCGAATAATGTATAGTACTATACAGTATGTCTCAACAATCAGTTCGTACCTATAATAAATGCAGGTCATTTTATCTCTACATATTATAAATTAGAAATTATAATTATTTTTGGAAAAATATCTTCGAATAACAGTTTTAGAACATAAAATTCTGCATCTAAATCATTAAACAAAATTAATTTTGCATGCTTTGTAACGGCAGAAATTTGATATGAAAATGTCAAAATTACCTTAAAAACAGATAGCGATAGCCATGGAACTTGAACAAAATGATTAGAAATTATTCTGACAGCTAAAACGTCATCATTTTGTTCAAGTTCCATGGCTATAGCGGTGAGGCAATTATTACAAGACAAATTGTACTATAGCGTAAATGAGTATCTGGATGATAATTTGATTTCCTAATTTTTTTGTATTTACTTGACTTGTCACATTCGATGTACTATGTTGACTACGTGATAAATAAATTTACTTTACTTTATCGCTATCTGTTTTTGATTTTTGAGGTAATTTTGACATTTTCATATCAAATTTCTGCCGTTACAAAACATGCAAAATTAATTTTGTTTAGTGATTTAGATGCAGAATTTTATGTTCTAAAACTTTTATTCGAAGATATTTTTCCTCAAATAATTAGGGAAGCAGGAAATCGCAAAAGTTTGATTTTACGGGTTAAATTCCTATTACCCGCAAAACGATTCAGCACCTTGTATATCCAAATAGGCCGGATCGGAGAGTAATTAATAGCCTGTGTCCTAAAGGAAAGGATCACCTATTGAGCAATAAAAAGTTTTTTGAAATCGGTTCAATAGTTTCTGAGATTCCCCCAACAAACAAACGAACTCATAAATTTTTCCTATTTATATAATAAGCATTATAAAAAAATATATACACTGTGTCCAAGATTGATGTATAATACTTATTATATACATAGGGATTTTAGCATTGGGACAAAATGAATGGATCAGAATAAGCCATGATATTCCTAATGATATTTTTATTTGCCAAAGCATGAAAATGGGACAGCCTGTAGATGAATAGTATTGTTGGAGCACGCTGTATGATGTACCAGTGTTAGCAGTGGTTGAATTATACTACAGTAAAAACTGTCTCACCTACTTTTCAGTTTTATTTCAGGGTTTCATTTATAAATTTCAACATTTATCGTCCCCTCATGATTTAAATCTGCAAAAGATTGTAGATTTTCTTCACGATTTTTCTGAAACTGAAAAATTACTGTACCTATTTTTGAGAGGACAGTGTGGTCCAGTGGTTAGCGTCGCGGCCTATGAATCATACTGTCCTGGGTTCTAATCCCGCTTTCGCTCATGAATGTTTTGTGATGACATTTAGTTTTAAGTGATTTATGTTCTTATGTAATCAAGACAGTAATGACCTAAGTTGTCGACGCGTCTATAATTTACAATAATTAAACCTATTTTATAAGAAAATAGGATAATTGTGGGGTGAATAATACATGAATAAAAAAGCGGCCAAGTGCGTGTCGGACCACGCACAGTAAAGGGTTTCGTAGTCAAGAAGAACGTTCACGGTTAAAATTAAAAGTTAATAATAAATTTTATAATATTTTATAGTCTTTTAAATAGCGTGTACGTAGGATATTTATGAGAGTTCGACAACCTCTCTACTCACGGCCAGAGTACGGATTTTAATTCAAACCTTTTCACTGAAAAAAATTAACTTTATTTTTTAATTTTCCTATCTTTTGCCTGAATAAGAGTAAATGCAGGAGAGATGCCGCGGTAGGAAAGACGCCGCATAGCTATTAACTTACCTATTTACCAATGGATGATGCTACAAGTACGTATGTTCGTTCTTCTTATCTTGACACATACGTCGCATGTGTTTAATATGATTTTGTGCGTATTTAAGTTAAAGTTTTTCGAAGGTATCTCTAAATTTTTGTGATGAAATTTTATTAGTGGTTTTATATACCTATAATATCTGTAAAAATGCTGGGGTGAAATTTTCGCAGCATTTCATGGTTTCAGAAGCACTTTTAGGGTCTTGTGAACACGTTTAAAATCAACATAACCTAACTTGACATTTGTACTCCACCGCCCTTACATGCGGCGTCTCTCCCAACAAAAAGGATAGTTCCAAGTCTTCATGCTTTCCGGGCTTGTAGGCCGTGGTCCGGTAGTATTTCTACCTGACGTTTCGTCTACAACTGCGGTAGACATTCTCAAAGGCGATGTGGCAGCGGTCGAAGTTTCCTCCTTGGCGGCTGCCACATCGCCTTTGAGAATATCTACCGCAGTTGTAGACGAAACGTCAGGTAGAAATACCACCGGACCACGGCCTACAAGCCCGGAAACCATGAAGACTTGGAACAATGCCGGCCGTGAAAGCTTGCACACTTGGATAAAAAGGATAGTTGTCGCACTATGATTTGGGATAGATGCCCTGCAGTAAAGTTGACATGTCATGCTCAAATAAAACCAGCAGTCTACATGAGTGGAGCAGCAGTGACGAAGAACCCATTGCCAAAATAATAAATACACAAAAGAAAAAAAATATTTTTGCGTTGAATGCTTTGATTATCACAAAACCACAAGAACAGATGATTGGTTGGAATGCCTTAATTAAATGCTTAGAATGGCTTCATGAGTCTTGCACAATGTATCAAGACAAGTGCAATGCATGTTCCAGGGACGAATTACGAAAAATAATTTGGAAAGCAGCATAAAAGGGACTGCGGCATCTATCCTTTTTCGATGCGGCGTCTCACCTAAGAGTGAAGGAGAGGCGCCGCTTTGCAATGTTTTTTATTATTTTTATTTTAGTATGATTTTTATCAGAATTTTTATTTTGTTTTTGTGTATAATTAAGGCTAAATGAATGTATTAGGCTGTGTTAAAATATAAAATCGTAAAATTCAATATTTACAAAACGTGCGGCATCTCTCCCGCATTTACTCTAATCGAAATAGAGCAAAACGTTAATTAATACATTTGTTAAGAAATGTTTGTACGATGAATCTAGGTCCGACTGTACAACATTACGTAATGTATCATATTACATAACGACGAAGTTAGAGGCTATACAAGATGCAATAATATTATGAACACTGTCGTACGGCATGTAACTCGGTTTCAGACAAACTTTTTTTTATTACTTATTCTTTTTTGAGTTACAGCATTCTTATATAGTAGGTACAATACGTACACAATATAATACAATATTATACTAAGCGCATACACAACTGTCAGTGGCGGACGCACCACTGTTTGTACAGCTATGCTCGTATACAATGTGATTTTTTATTAGGGTTCCGTTGCCAAATAGCCAAAACGGAAGCGTTATAATTTCGTCCTGTCCATCTGTTTGTCCGCACATCACAGATATACTAACTGACTGATAGATCTTCATAAATCTGGGGTACTGTCAATCGAGCTAAAAGTTTGAAATTTGGAACATAAATAGTGTTTAATAGGTGATAATTACGAGAAAAATCGGAAATAAATGAAAATCCAACATGGCGGATAAAAAATTCAATATGGCGGATTCTGACACGAAATAAAATCTAGAGTACTTCCAATCGAGCTATAGGTTTAAAATTTGGAACAAAATAGTGTTTAATAAGTGATAATTAGGTACGAGAAAAATCGAAAATAAATGAAAATCCAACATGGCGGAAAAAAAATCCAACATGGCGGATTCTGACACGAAATAAAATCTAGGGTAGGTACCTACCTACTTCCAATCGAGCTAGAGGTTTAAAATTTGGAACAAAAATAGTGTTTAATAAGTGATAATTAGGTACGAGAAAAATCGAAAATAAATGAAAATCCAACATGGCGGATTCTGACACGAAATAAAATCTAGGGTACCTACCTACTTCCAATCGAGCTAGAGGTTTGAAATTTGGAACAAAAATAGTGTTTAACAGGTGATAATTAGGTACGAGAAAAATCGAAAATAAATGAAAATCTAACATGGCGGATAATAAATCGCGGATTCTGACACGAAATAAAATCTCTAGGGTACCTACCTACTTCCATTCGAGCTAGAGATTTGAAATTTGGAACATAAATAGTGTTTAATATGTGATAATTACGAGAAAAATCGAAAATAAATGAAAATCCAACATGGCGGATAATAAATCCAACATGGCGGATAATAAATCCAACATTGCGGATTCTGACACGAAATTAAATCTAGGGTACTTGCAATCGAGCTAGAGGTTTGAAATTTGGAACATAAATAGTGTTTAATAGGTGAAAATTACGAGAAAAATCGAAAATCAATGAAAATCTAACATGGTGGATAAAAAATCCAACATGGCGGATTCTGACACGAAATAAAATCTAGGGTACTTCCAATCGAGCTAGAGCATTGAAATTTGGAACATAGATATTGTTTAAGGTGATAATTACGAGAAAAATCAAAAATCATTAAAAATCCAACATGGCGGATTTTGACACGAAATAAAATCTAGGGTACGTCCAATCGAGCTAGAGCATTGAAATTTGGAACATAGATAGTGTTTAAGGTGATAATTACGAGAAAAATCAAAAATCATTAAAAATCCAACATGGCGGATTTTGACACGAAATAAAATCTAGGGTACTTCCAATCGAGCTAGAGCATTGAAATTTGGAACATAAATAGTGTTTAATAGGTGATAATTATTACGAAAAAAATAAAAAATCATTAAAAATCCAACATGGCGGATACGTTCTTCCCGACTACGGCACCCTTCACTGTGCGTGGTCCGACACGCACTTGGCCGCCTTTTATGATTTTTTTACCTACAAAGAAAACAGAAAAATATATGTAAAAAAACTTTTTGAATTGGATTGGTAGTTCCTGAGATTAGCGCGTTCACACATACATTACACAAACAAACTCTTCAGCTTTATAATATTACTATAGATTTTATTAGATAAGTGAAACATTATTTTAATTCTGTTCAGAATTTCAAGGACACGCAGCTAACAGCTTTTATGCTCACATTGTATACGAAACGTCTAAGTTTTAACTTGTTATAAAGTTTCTTGAAGCGAATATCTCTCTGTGTCGAATTATGTTAAAGAACAATATTTCTCCTACGTTACAGTACATGTATATGTATATATATATTTTATAACAGACACAAACATAAATAAAATATAAATGTTTGTTTAAAAAAAAAGATACGGTTCGTAGATTTCTTTTTAATTTTTATTCTTTTTAAAATCACTGTCAGTTTTATTGTCGCTCGTATCTCGCTGGGTATATCCACAGGGGGGGGCTTAGAGGGCTATAGCCCAGGGCGGTAAATTCGTAGGGGCGACACCCGACAAGGAACGGCCCTGTGCAGATCCGTATGCTTTACATTGTTTCATTGATTTGCCGCTCTGTTAACTTTGCTAGTAACTATGCATGACTCACTTTCTATTATTTCCGAACCGTACTATATAGTACTAGTGGAATGTTTTGTACAATGAGAGAAGTTTTTCGTGTACTGTACTCAGCGGCGTAACTTCAAAATTTTGGCTTAGAGACCTGAATTCTTGAAGAGCTCCTTTTAGTCAATAAATATTAAAATATAGGGTAGGTAGCAGGTAGGGTTGCCAACTTCATGTGGAACTTAACCCGGAAATTTTAAGAGCAGTGAGAAAGCATAAATATTTTCCTTGGATAGACACATCCGGGGAGTCTGAAGGGTATGGAATACACCCCAGCTTAAGGGGAAAATAAGCTTCCAAGACGCAAATTTCATCATGAATTGGAAACCGTATGCTGCCGCACTGCGAACGGCCGCTGCGTCATCTTTGCAGCACTGCGGACCGTCGCTGCGTCATCTTTTCCGCACTGCGGACGGCCGCTGCGTCATCTTTGCCGCACTGCGAACGGCCGCTGCGTCATCTTTGCCGCACTGCGGATGGTCGCTGCGTCATCTTTACCGCACTGCGGACGGCCGCTGTGTCATCTTTGCCGCACTTCGGACGGCCGCTGCGTCATCTTTGCCGCACTACGGACGACCGCTGCGTTATCTTATCGGACAATTAATTTATAGAATGCGATTTCATAACACTTACAATAAAAGTAATACAGGATGTTTCAGGGCCCCCAAGACTTCCGGGCTTGGGGGCAATTGCCCACTCTGCCCCCCGCTGTAGTTACGCCACTGACTGTACTAGATAGTTTTGTCTGTACAATGTATACTAACATACGTACGTAAATACTTGCTCCAAACTTTGAGACACAGAGACATATCCTGAGGGACTTTGCAACTTCAGCTCCTGTATATAACTTGCTGTTTCTGTCTCATTCTTCGTCATTGTTTTAACTATATGCGTATCTTTGTCTAATGCACAACTTCTATATCTGTTTGTGTTGATTACGACTTTACAAGGCGTTTGGAAAAATGTTTAGGCGTCGCGTCGCGCGTTGATAAATCTGTACATAAGTACTAATAACTTTTGTTACAAAACTGTTTTCTGAGTTGGCGAAATAAATATTTATTTACAATAATTCGTAACAATTAACTATATACAATAATTGCAACAACGAAAAGTCAATTCTAACAATAAAAAAACTTAAACGGTAATTTTTGAACTACACGAGCCATTTAAATAACACTTAACAAATAACTATATATATACAAGGATTATTTATTTGTAATTATTTCTGTCACTGTATTTATATCAGATTTATTTCGCTGTTAAACACTGTCACAGTACAATCTACACTGACTGATTCCCGTTGACTGATCAATATTTATTTCATTGCGTGACACCGTCGATTAATCTTCTGACTCACTCGTACTTCGCTTATATAGGTCGCCGCGCAGCCCAGCCTAGTACGTTCTCGCGCTCTCCAGAACATTCCGGCAGGTACTCGTTGTTCAGTATCTTCGATACCATTCCACGCTTTACCACTGTGACCCATCCTTCTCGTCGTTTCTATTGGAGGCAGTGGCGTAACATCTTGGGGTTTGTTACACTATTATATTCAAAAGACGGACAACTGCGAGTGGAACTCACGGCTTGAGGATTCCGTGCCGTTATAATAATTTAATGTAAGCGCACGGAGTGCGCCGACCAAGTTCGACCACGCGCGACTGTTTGCAATATTTACACGAACCATTTCGAGGTCTTTTCGACCCCCTCTATCTCCGAGGCTAGTTGCGTTACATGACTGATTTTTTTTTCAGAGGGGTTAAGGTTACTCATGTTTGATTTTTGTGTCGTTTGATTTTTGTGTCGGAATTTTTTGTGTCGGTATTTTTTGTGTCGATATTATTCTGATTGACTATGCCTCGCTAAAAATAAATACAGATGGTCTGATACTGCTATGCCTCGTTTTCTTGTATCGTTGGCGATACGAACATTGCAGAACAGCCTGTATATCGCGTGGTTATCTTGAGGAATTTTAATAATGATGTAACATTGAACCAAATAAACATCAACTTATTCTGCACACACACATACAAACACACAAACACTATATAGACACTAAAACGCTACTAACACAGATATGCCGACACTATTCTACACTACTAGAGCTTGCACTACGTGGTACTCTAGTTCCTAATGTACTCATTATAATAAAGTTTGTTCGTGACTAAGATGAACGTTCTGAAGACTTTTCGAATTTAAGTTGGTGCATAGATTCTAAATTGCTTCAAATGATTCATTTATTTCAAAGTCACCAACTTCCGAGATCATACGGGTTAAGCCATTAATATTTTCGATCTATTATCATTTTTAATGAAGAAACTAAAATTCAGTTAATACTTTCACCAATTATTTATAGAGTAGAACTTGAGAACTGATGGTTTTTATTCAGTACTAACAGGGCCGGATTTAGGGGAGGGCAACCGGGGCTACAGCCCCGTGGCCACCACAAAAGAGGGCCCCCACAATAGAGACTTCTGAAAGTGATTTACTTCGGGAACTGGATTTCAGCGAAAAGATCAACGATTTTTCGGCGAAAAAAGCTCGGAAGCTTCCGTTCGTTAACGCTAAAATTTAATTTCAGATAATTCTTGTTTCCGATTATATTTATATGTTTGTTAAATAATAAAAGAACCTATACTTACTGGGTTTCACAATAAATTATTTATTGAACTCGACTGAAAAAAATTGTCCATTTTATTTGGAAAATAATTTGGGGCCAGGGGCCCTCCACTCCTTTGTTGCCCCGGGGCCTCCAGACCTCTAAATCCGGCATTGAGTACTAAAAATAAACTATATAGGTAAAGCGAGATTTTCCTGAAAGTTGCTTTTTACAAGCTTTTATTTAACTTGCAATGTGTATGTTAGTTAGTTTGTGTGTTTGTTTGTGGGATTGTTTAGGTCAAACTTGCAAGTCAATTATGAACGACTTCCACGTATCCGATCGATTTGAAATTTTGCACACATATGTATTCCCGATGACAATACATGAATAAATCGGTTTTAGAAATAAATTCAAGTCTTAAGGGGTTCAAAAGGGGATGCAGGGTTTTTTTTGACTATAATCAACGCCTAGGCCAAATCGCTGAAGCTAGAAACTTGAAATTTGGACAGTTGGTTTCTTTTCTGACGTAAGAATCCACTAAGAAAGGATTTTTCGAAATTTAACCCCTACGGGTGTCAAAGGGAGGTAAAATTTTGAAAGACTAAAATGAACAAAATAAATACCTATTAGTAACAAAAACTTTTTAGAGACAAGCTTTTATTTAAATGCACTAAAAAGGAAAAAATAATTTAGGATCATAATTATAAAAGCGTGGGTCGTGTCTATTAAACTATCATAGAGTTCCGAACTCACGCTTTTATAATTATGAACCTAAATTATTAAAAATTATTTTTTCCTTTTTATGGCATTTAAATAAAAGCTTGTCTCTAAAAAGTTTTTTTTACTAATATTTATTTAAGATTAATATCTGGATGACCGAGCTTTGCTCGGATGAGTTCAAAAAAAATAGTACTTAAAGTTCCCATTTCATCAAAATCGTTTGTCGTTTTTAAGAAAAAAATTACATAGGTAGGTACCTATAAGTAGATAATATTATTATACGTCAGTATACGTCATACTACATAACTTATATACCTACATATTTTATATAGGTAATATAAAAGTAATATACCTATTTATTTAAATATTAGTTGAAAAAATAACAACAATAAAATCTAAACATAATTATGTAAGTATAATTATGTTTAGATTTTATTGTTGTTATTTTTTTACTTTTCAAATAATTACTGATTATTTTAATAAATTAAAGATTGACTCTGTCAGAGTAATTTGACATAAATAATGAAAATAGTTTGTTTTTTCCAAAGCCTACTCACCATACTACACTACTGTTTTATAACGTTAAAAAAACTGTTTTTTTAAATGATAAAATCGATAAAAAACGAATTTTTCCAGGGATGAGACCTAGCTAGATCGATTTTTTGCCCCCCGAAACCCTTTTTCGGTAAATTTGATCAAAATCGTTTGAGCCGTTTTCGAGACGAAATGTTACAATTACCACAAAACACCAAACCATAACAAACACTCTCGACGTACGTTTCGCCAACCAAGTTGGCATCATCAGGAGATGATTAATCATCTCCTGATGATGCCAACTTGGTTGGCGAAACGTACGTCGAGAGTGTTTGTTATGGTTTGGTGTTTTGTGGTAATTGTAACATTTCGTATCTTTACACCAAAGGTTCCACCATTTTTTACCGTTTTCGAGAAAAAAATTATATAGGTACATATATACAAGATTTGCTCGTTTAATAATATATGGATAGGGATATATAGAATGGAAGATTTGTGTACTTTTTACTTAGAATTGATCTTGATTTTGACAAAATGTGGAGATAGGGCGTTCTTTATGTATAAGATCTGCAGAAAGTACAGTCACATACGTGATCTGTCAATTCCTGAGAGTGAAACGTCGGTCGGTTTTTCCGCGTCGTTGAGCGTCGTTGAGCGCCGCTGATGGAAAACGACTTTTGTTTAGATTGATTGACTCATATTATGTTACATGTATTTTATATATAAATTATTTTCATTTTTACTTACATGTACCACAACTGTACACAATACGTTTGTACAGAGTGCAACATTAATGCCAATTAAAATTACAACAAGCGCAAATGATTGTTGTGAAACAATTTTGTCTTAGGGTTGTTTATAAAATGGACACAAACTACGCACAAATAAACATTAAATAAATAATATAAACACAATGAGTATTATGAAACAAAAAAAATATAATACAGCACTGTGCGTCCTACTGTCGCTCTGACTAATATGTAGTAAAGCACCAATTAGAAAATAGTATGGGCGTGGCAGAACGCTCTGTAGGTTTGGCTATTCTCTGTACTCTATACATATCAGTACAACGGCTATGAAGACAAGTAGATTGGTAGGCCAGAGGTACGACTCTAGTCTTCTATACATGGGGACTTGGGTTCGGAAACTCATGGCATCGTACAATTTTTGACGTTTTTTTTTCTAAATTCTATATGTTATTTATTCATAAAATTTTTTATTTTTGTTATATTCTTTCTTTGACAATAATTATAATTTTTTGAAATTTCCTGACACCAAAAATTAATTTTTTTGTTTTTTTTTTTTAAACGAAAATTTGGGTAAATTAGGGTATTTAGGGTAAATTTGGGCAAATTAGAGTAAATTAGGGTAAAGGCAAAGGGGGCTAAATAAGAGTAAATTAGGGTATTTAGGGAAAACTAGGGTAAATTCAAGAAATTAGGGTATACTAGGGTAAATTTGGGTAAATTGTGTTAAATTGTAAATTCTTATCTCTCGAACTACTGAACCGATTCTAAAAATTGATTCACTTATTATCTTCGCAAGGGGAGAATGTCCCGCGGCGTTGTAATAAATCATAAATTATTATATCTGGAACTATTGAACCGATTTAAAAAATTCTTTTACCAATAGAAAGCTACACTATCCCTAAGTGATATAGGCTAGATTTTATTTTGATAAATTTGTCAAGTTCAGTAAATAAAAGATTCAAGCTATAAAAATGTTTCACATCTGTCGAGGGTCCCGCGACCCACACCTTTTTTTTAATAATAAAGTGAAAATCCAATTGACACTTTTACCAGCTCTCGAGCTAGAACCCGGGAACTGGGGACTTGTAATAGAGGAACTATAGGAACGCCATGTAAACAACAGCATTGCTACACTCTCGGTTATTCTCAAGCCCTATTATTAATAGAGGACAGTTTGGTGTAGTAATGGTCAGGACGCTAATGACCTCTGTTGTTGAGCGTCTATAATTTACATTTCATTCAGTAATGGTCATTGTGCTGGCCTTTGAATCAAGCTCTCATGGGTTCGAATCCCACCTCGTTCATGGATGTTTTGTATTGTCGAATAGTTTTAATTGATGATGTTATATGCTGTATCTAATTAAAACGCTATAAATGACTAAATTGTCGACCCCCAGGGGGGACATTGGAATGTGGTTGCTATCGCAAATTACATTCCAATATTCTTTGGGAATTGGCGTTCCCAGGAGCCCGAGCTCGTACCAAACGGTTTTTGTATGCCGGCTGGCGGATTCTAATAAGTACATAAATGGATTATTTGTTGTGTTGAAGACGCTATAATGACTTGAGTTGTCGACGCGTCTATAATCTACAATTAATTAAGTTGTTGAGCGTCTATGATCTACAATAAATTAAAAAAAAATAAAACCATTCAATATCTACAAATACCCCCTGAACTCTTTTTATCAAATCCTTTCCCCCCTCAGAGGGCAGTATAGCCTATTGGTTAGCATGCTTGGTGCCGCAACCTCTAGACTGGCCTGCCGTGGGTTCGAATCCCACCTGCGCTCATGGATGTTTTGTGATGTTATTTAGTTTTAAGTTAGTTGTTATTTATAGTGTAGTTGAAAGACGCTAATGACCTTAGATGTCGACGCGTCTATAATCTACAATAAATAAAAAAAAATAAATCCTTTCCCCTCGCTTAAAAACTGTCATGATTCTCCCGACCTTCATTATTTCATATATTAGGTTGTCTGTCAATTTTGAGATCTTCGTCATGGATCTTTTGAAACAGTCTGTATAAATGATTCGATCTGACATCCACGATATAAGTAATGTACCTACACACATGCGGTCGGTCGGGCGGCCATTTCTTTTGAGTTATCGTCCTTATTGTTGCAGGCCAATGAATTAACGTCACGGCCAAGAAATGAAAAAAATGGCTCAACTCGCTTATATTACCTACTAGCTGTAACCGCGTCCCCGCTCACGTGCATTCCGAACTGCTGCTATTATTTTTTATACCTACTTATTTTTTTAATTTCCCGTGAACGACAACCTCAGTAATACCCGGTCCTCACTTTTATATGTGATAAGAAGAAGAGAATAATATTTCCAATTCATCCCGTGTTTTGCCGCCATGTTTACTCGGCCCTGTGACGGCAGACCATGGCTTCAACTTTGTTTAAGCAGTTGTTATACGGTATGTTTCCTCCATTTTTAACCATTTTAACCATTTTTAACCTCATTGGTGAAAAATTACAAACTAGTATAGTTTATACATCTGATAAAAATAAGTATAAGACGCGAGGGGTGAAGTTGGGACGCGAGCCACAGACAAGAGTGCTAACACCCCGAGCGTCTTATACTTAATTTTACGAAGATGTATTCATTATTTATAGTAATATAAATTCCCGTATGATTATAATAATAGTTTTTTTTATACGGCTGAAATGCAATTGAAAGATTTTTCGTAGGAGAGCAGCCAATTATATAATTGTTTCGAAACATATAGGAAAAAATCATTTTACCAACCAGTGGTCACAATCTTACATGTAGATTATCTTATGATTTCTACAAGATATGATTGTTTCTAGAATATTATGTGGTAATACCGTTTATAGCATCGATATATCTAGGTACCTATGTATTTATTTAATATATCCCATTATTGGATATTCGAAATAATTTTCACTCTCATGTTAGACTCTCGCTGGTTCGAGGATTCACTTCATATCATATAGCTATTGAATTAGCAGATATGAATTGACACTCGCATGTAGTGAAAATCTATTGATTCTGAAGCATATATGGAGAATATTAGTTTAACAATCTTGTCACAATTGAGTATTGTAAGCTCATTCCGCCGCGAAAGTGGAAAGGTTCAGGTTAGAATCCTGATTGTGACCACTGGTTGGTAAAATGATTTTTTCTTATATGTTTCGAAACAATTATATAATTGGCTGCTCTCCAACGAAAAAATCTTTCTTCCCGTATGATGTCGCTAGTACTACTCAATTCACTATTTTCACTCACTGCTAATCCATAGTGTTGTGGACGCTAATGACCTCTGTTATCGAGCGTCTATAATGAACAACAATACACAGTGTTGTGTCTGAGAGCTTAGCATACTGATACATACTATGTTTTGCGACACCCCGTTTCTATTTCATCTGGCATTTTACCCCTCAAATTATTGTTGTCGTTTAGATCTAGATTTTCTAGACTCTTGTTTTGTCTTGTCTAGATTTTCAAGGCAAGACTTGCAAAAGTCTTGTCTAGAAATTTTCAGGACAAGACAAGACTTGCTTTATCTAGATCAAGACTCTTGCCAAAACCCTAGACAATTTTCAAGAGTCTAGATAAACTAAGTAGTTTCTAGTAGGTAAAGTAAACCAGTCGGTTAATCTAGAGTCTTGATATTAGACAAGACAAGAGTTTTTTAATCTAGACTTAGACTTAGTGAAGTCTTGATATTTCAAGACAAGACTTAAGTGAAGTCTTGTCTTGATATTTCAAGACAAGACAAGACTTTGAAAGTCTTGTCTTGTCTTGTCTAGACGGCAACACTACCGTAAATCGACGAGTCAGTTCTGCCTAAGAAGTTTTACTTCAAAAATACTAGCACAAACAAAACTTGAAAAATGTAATGTACTTATTTAATGTATTTAAATTTTAGGGAGTGCCTTGGCAGATGCGCGATTGTTTTGTTTATCGTCAGTCGTATAACGTTTTAATTAAAGTTAACAACTGACCGTTTGCTGCGGTCGTATTTTTCCCGCCGTTGACCGCGCGTTAAAACAAAACACGATTGTAAAACAAAACACTGCGCCACACGGCTGGGGCTACTAGTCTGTAATGTGTTGAAATGCAAAATGGCTGATCTTGATCAGTTTATTCATAAAAAAATGTGTTTGAAAAATTTGTGTAAACTCTGTTTTTATTTTTATTTTCTTTAGTAAAAAAATTTTTTGAAGCTATGCTTCTATAGGCGCGTTAGACGATATCTAGCAGGGGGTAAACTTATAGAATCGCGTCACGGTAAAATCGTCACGCTCATGTTATTAAACGTATATCTATAGCTATAGCCAGCGGTGAAAGTAATATACTGGCGCACGCGCAGTGGCCTATGTAAACTTAATATCTGAGAGTTTTATAGGACACAAAAAAATGAAATGGCGTTAGCATATTATGTACTTTTGTAATAATTATTCGATCTTTTTGAAAATTGATATTTAAGAGTTTTATAGGACACAAAAAAATAAAATGGCGTCAGATTTCAAAATGGCGCCATATGTAGTACTTTTGTAAAAATTATCCGATCTTTTTGAAAATTGATATTTAAAAGTTTGTATAGCACACAAAAAAATAAAATGGCGTTAGATTTCAAAATGGCGGGCATATGTACTTTTGTAAAAATTATCCGATCTTTTTGAAAATTGATATTTAAGAGTTTTATAGGACACAAAAAAATAAAATGGCGTCAGTTTTCAAAATGGCGACCATATGTACTTTTGTAAAAATTATCCGATCTTTTTGAAAATTGATATTTAAAAGTTTTATGGGACACAAAAAAATGAAATGGCGGCCATATCTTTTGTAATTATTATCCGATCTTTTTGAAAATTAATATTTAAGGGTTTTATAGGACACAAAAAAATAAAATGGCGTCAGATTTCAATATGGCGATCATATGTACTTTTGTAAAAATTTTCCGATCTTTTTGAAAATTGATATTTAAAAGTTTTATAGGACACAAAAAAATAAAATGGCGTCAGATTTCAAAATGGCGGCCATACGTACTTTTGTAAAAATTATCCGATCTTTTTGAAAATTGATATTTAAAAGTTTGTATAGGACACAAAAAAATAAAATGGCGTCAGATTTCAAAATGGCGGCCATATGTACTTTTGTAAAAATTATCCGATCTTTTTGAAAATTGATATTTAAGAGTTTTATAGGACACAAAAAAATAAAATGGCGTCAGATTTCAAAATGGCGGCCATATTGCTTGTTTTATTTTTGTAATAAACAATTTCACGATAAATTTACACTATAAGCATGTAAATTTCTCTCTTATTCAAATAAAATTTTCTACCACCAGATGTGATATGCCCATTTGACAGATCTCAATAGGTTCATTAGTTTCAAATAAAACACTACACCCTGTATAAAATATACAGTGTATAAATACTGCTATATAGTTAGTTGTACTGTGAGTTGTCTGAGTTGGATTAGATTCAGTTGGAATCAGTCTTCTGCTTATATAAATTAGTTAAGATGCAGCCATTGGCGTGCTATCTATTCATCGTGACGGGGACACTAATTGATAGCATGTTAAAAAGCGTGACATTACTAATTAGAATCACGTGACGTAATTACGCGTTGTATCGAAAACTGTCTTATTTATATTAGAGTGAAATAGTATAGCGTGACTTGACATTGTTTGACGTGGCGTGAAATTACCTGATATAATGCGACGCGGATCAACATATTATATAGCATGGCATGACCTTGACAAATATGACGCGACATATTTTATAATAATGCACTGCAGTTAAGTTACATTGCATATTAACATGATGTGACGTGACTTGGTATATTAGCGTGATTTAACGTGGCATTGCATAACAACGTGGCATGGCGTGATCTTACGCGATACCGTGATTTGACGTGACATTGCATTATAGCTTGACATTCCATAATAACGTGGAGTTACGTGGAATCACATCAATGCGACGTGACATTGCATACTAACGTGACACGGCCGTGACATGCATGATAACATTGCGTAACACTAACAACGTAGCATGGCATGACCTTGAGAAATATGACGCGACATATTTTATAATAACGCACTGCAGTTAAGTGACATTGCATATTAACATGATATGACGTGACTTGGTATATAAGCGTGATGTAACGTGACATTGCATAACAACATGGCATGGCGTGACCTTACGTGATACCGTGATTTGACGTGACATTGCATAATAGCTTGACATTCTATAATAACATAGAATTACGTGGAATCACATCAATGCGACGTGACATTGCATTAAACGTGACACGGTCGTGACATGCATGATAACATTGCGTAACAACGTGGCATGGCGTGACCTTGAGAAATATGACGCGACATATTTTATAATAACGCACTGCAGTTAATTTACTTTGCATATTAACATGATGTGACGTGACTTGGTATATTAGCGTGATGTAACGTGATATTGCATAACAACGTGGCATGGCGTGACCTTACGTGATACAGTGATTTGACGTGACATTGCATAATAGCTTGACATTCCATAACAACGTGGAATTACATCAATGCGTCGTGACACGGCCGTGACATGCACGATAACGTAGCGTGACATTTCATGATAGCGTGACATAGCGTGATGTTGCATTATAATAAATAAAAATAATAAATTATAATAAAAGGTAGGTATGCATGACGTGATACGATTTCATCTACATATATTAGCGTGACATTGCGTGACAGTGGGTAACACAACGTGACATCCCATGCAACGAAATGTCTATGGTCTTAGACGAAAAGAACACACTGAAAGTGAAGTGATGGGGTGGCAAAGGAGGGGATGCTGGAGGTTGGGGAAGGGGGAAGAGGATAGAAGCACCTCTAAGGAGTACAGACAGGACGTAGCGAGTGGCTTGGTATGCGCGGGGCTTATCTTATCGCACCAGCGGTACCACCTGCCGGATGTCACAGCCTGCAAGAGATATACCTTACACACTGTTGCCAAATTAACTTCCTCTTCCTTTCATTTCCCCAAGCATCTGCCGGCAGTCAGTGCGTCCAACATAAATAATATTTTTCATCATTGCTTTTCCACTTGTTAAACGCATTTGAGAGTTTATGAAACAAATTTACATAATATTTTCATCTGCGAATTAAACGATTATTACGAGAGAAGATATATTTTTTTGTATTTTTAACCGAAAATTTTCATTCCGTTTTTAAATAAATTCATTTCTTTTTTTGTGTTTCAGAAAGGGTTGTTTTCCTTTTCTTATGCGATTTTTTTTATTTTAATGGCTCGCAGATTCAAGTTTTATTTATTTTTTTAACTACGTTTACGTTAATTAGAAAACTGAAGCCCAACAAACGTACCTTTTATATACCTATTATTATTTATATTATATTATTATTTATATACCGGGTGGTGAACTGCTCAGGTGTATATAGGGATTTAACATGTAAAATCATAAATATGCAGTTTCCTGCTCTCCTGATTTTTTTAAAACAAAAATTCATTAAACTAAAAATGATCACTGTTAAATTATCTACATGATATGTCACTTAGTTACAACGAAAATAATTTTTATACAGCGTGGTTACAAACAATGCATATTTTTGACCTTTTGACTATTATTAATTTGTCAGAAAAAATTATTCTTGATAAAAGTTTATTTTTGCTCTAAAACCTAAAAGGAGATAATTAGAATAGATATAACTCTTCTCGTGTACAGGGAGGATCTGAAAGTTTGATTTGGTCTAAGAATAGAAAGACATTTATGAACTAATAGTGATTTATTACTAAAATACTAAAATTGTATTTTTAATTAGTTCCATCTTGGTTTTAAAAAAATATAAATTATTATTGTCAATGCAAGAATACAACAAAAATTAAAAAATATATAATTAAATATCATGTAGAATTTAGAAAAAAATACGTCATAATTGGGTTTTTAAATGAATTTTTTTTTTTACTTAAATGGAAGGACGACATACGAGTTTTATAGCAAAACTGTTTTTTATAACTTTTCTGCTTACTAATTAAAAAGTTATATTTAAATAAAAATTAATTTTTAAACTCAGTTCCGATAACGCGCCGAAAGAATCCGAACGCGTGTGACGTCATTATGTTATCTATGGTCTTTGTATCCATGGTTACCAAGTTAAAAATTTATTATTTCTGATAGTATATGTAATACATATACACAAATACCAACAAATGCAGACACATTTTAACATAACGACGTCACAAACATTCCTGGCGCGTTTTGAAGTCACGTGATATTTTTTAAATTTTTATACATTTTAATTAATTTTTAGTAATTTATCTATAGCTTTAAAAAATGTTTTCTTTTCGATTTTCAATATTATTTATGTTAAATTATTAGAAAACATTAAAAAATTAGTAATTTTTTTAAACTTAAATACCTAATTCTACGATGCCATCAGTTTCCAAACCCAAGTCCCTATGCATAGAACGCAAACACGCTGCTAACTGAGCTATTGACACAACAATATACCTCGCAGTTTTTATGATATTGTAAGAAATACTAAAATGTTACGCCACTGACTCCGCAAGAACATTCCAGAATGAGAAGCGACTGTTTGTTGCGGCATCGAGTGTCTGCCGAAAAGATCTAGAACACAGGCAATGCGTGTATATAAGGCGGTGCGCGCGACTGAGTGGGGATCAGTCTACAATCAGCGTCGTGATCAGACAGTATTCTGTGGACATACTTGATATAAAATAAATAATCATTGTATTTGTTAAGTGTTTATAATTATTATAAACAGTGTTGACTGTTGAAATTGACTTTTCATTGTTACGAATTATTGTATATTGTTGTTTACATTTTTAATTATTGAAATAAATAATTTATTCCACCCACGTAAGAAAACAGTTTTGTTACAATATTCTTAAGTTGCGAATTCTTACGCAAAATTGCGAACGCTTCACATTTTTTCAGTACCCAGGCGAAGAGTGCCTAACGCGCCTAAGGAAGTTTTCACTTCAAAATATTGTAACAAAACAGTTTTCTTACGTGGGTGGAATAAATTATTTATTTACAATAATTAAAAGTGTAAACAACAATATAGAAATAATTCGTAACAATGAAAAGTCAATTTCAACAGTCAACACTGTTTATATAATAATAACACGAACAGTATTTCTCAAACAAAGTGAAAACACTTCAATAGCACTGTATTTATTTATTTCCGTTGTTTATAACACGACACTAATTCACGACTCTCCTTTTCTCTCCGGTGACCGCTCCTCTTATATAGAGCTGGCAGCTTGACCCTCCCCCCCACGCTCGCGAGCTTTCCAGAACATTCCTGTGTCTTCGATATAATGCCACGCCTCACCGTTGTTACTTGTTCTGGATGCTTCGATTGTCGCCAGTGGCGTAACATCTGGGGTTTTCGCTTCACAATATAAAGCAAATGCGGTCCTTCGAGCCGGTTACTGTGATGGACATGTTACGTGTCCCTGGGTCAGCTCGGCTAACAGAGATAAGCCAAGTGAACATCATGTATGTTTGTATGTGTGTTAGAAGGAGATAGACATACACTATCTAATATAGAAAATAATTAATTTAGAAAGTTTTTAGAAACTTCATTCAGTTTAACTTCAGCTTCAGTCTACTCGATCGACAAACTAAAAGTGACAGCTGATTTCAGCTGAACTTGCATTACACTACTATATGATGCGTTCACAATCGATACCTAATGTTATGTTGACGTTATGTTAACGCACTAAATTGTACGAGATAATTGTGTTTGACCGTAGTGATGAGCAAAGCAAGACCAAGACCAAGGCTTGGACAGTCTTGGTCTTGCTGATTCAGTCTTGGTCTCGGTCTTGCTCAAATATGTCTGGTCTTGATCTTGGTTTTGGTCTTGCTTATTTAGTCTTGGTCTTGGTCTTGCGTATCAAGTCTTGGTCTTGCTCATTTTATCTGTCTTTTTTTTAGTTTTTTACTTCTGAAGATCATCATAGTTATAAATTAAAAATAATTCACAATCTATTATTAACTAACAAAATAAGTACTTTATTTTATTAAAATGTTAAAAAATATCAAAATTACATCATTTTTAACACGCTTGTTCATTCGGTCTTGGTCTTGGTCTTGCTAGTCTAATGATAGTTTTGGTCTTGGTCTTGCTTTTTCGCAAGATCAAGACCAAGACTGCAAGAGGTCTTGGTCTTGCTAGTCTAATGATAGTCTTGGTCTTGGTATTGGTTTTGCTTTTTCGCAAGACCAAGACTGCAAGACCAAAACCAATTTTGTTCATCACTAGTTTGACGTGAATAACGTCTAATGTCTCATACGGGGGTGGCATTTTAGAAATATTAGATGAAACGGAAAAAGTTTGAAGTGGTTGACATGTGAAATAAAACACAGCATGTATAGCATAGACATAGAAATCTAGGGACATAGTACCAGCAAGTGGGGTGGTTGCTGTTAAAATTAGGGGAGGCGGTGAGGAAGCATGTGTGCCCACATTTTATTGGTCGCTTCAGTTGCGCAAGCGCTGTACGAGCAATTGAGCATGCGCAAATACGCGGCCAATAGAACGTGGGCACATGCATAGCATGGACATGTCCATAAGACAGGCATGTACCCTCCCCTGAATGGCTTCCCCCCTTGTCTAAACTGGCACTTTATACTACATCCCCAGATTTATATAGGTACCTATCTATGATGACGTATAGTAGCTATGTTAAGATCTAAGACACAGTAAGCCAGGTAGCCGTGCGGAAAAGTACGAGTCTACCGGCAGGTACAAACGCCAAGTCCAGGTTCAAATCCCGAAGGCTTTTAATATTTTTTTATTTTTTTAATAATGAAAGTTTGTCGAGCGTCTATAATTTACAATTCATTCATTCATTCAATAATGAAAGTATATAGGTAGGTACTTATTAGATAACAATTTAAAATATAAAAAAAATAATATTATAATTATTTTATTTATTATACTTATTTTACGAACATTTGATTTTGTAAGATAAATAAGAAGTAAAAAATAAAGAACTTTTTAACAAAAAAAAAACCTCCTTCAAAAAAGCCACTAAAAAGAGGAAAATAATAAAATTTTGAGGACGGCGCCAATTTAATAAAATATGAAGTCAGTTAAAAAGTGCCAGATATTAATTAAATTGGCACTTTTTAACCGACTTCATATTTTATTAAATTAGCGCCGTCCTCAAAATTTTATCATTTTCCTCTTTTTAGTGGTCTTTTTGAAGGAGATTTTTTTTTTGTTAAAAGTTTTTTATTTTTTACTTTTTAGTTAAAACAATCACACGCCGTTACTCACTTTTATCAAACCGATTTCTTACGCTGTGTGATGTGTCAAAAAATGACATTTACCTTAAATGAATCACACGCCGCTACTCGCTTTTATTAAAATCAGCCGAACTACTGAACCGATTTAGGTAACATTTATATGGGACCAACTTCGAGGTGTACCCTATCCAATAAAAAAAGAATTTTCCAAATCGGTTAATAAATGACGGAGTTCTGAGGTAACAAACAAAAAAAATACAACCGAATTGAGAACCACCCCCTTTTTTAAAGTCGGTTAAGGCCGGTTCTCACGGGGCGATTTTAATTGATCAACTTTAGTTGATCAACTAAAATCGAATGAAAATGAGTGTGAGAACCTATATTTCAACTTTTGTTGATCAATTTTAGTCGATTCCACAAAAGTTGGACTGAGTCTAACTTTATCGTTCAAGTATGAGTCATATTCAACTTCAAACTAGTTGAAACTGCTATTTGAAACATGATTGAAGCGTATGAACTGCGAACTATTGTATTGTCAGCCAACTTCAGTTCATTCGTCCGTCAGTACTGTCAATGTTGTCTGGTATCCCGAAGTGTTATATTATTATTTATAATAATGAAGTGGTCAGAAAAATTAACATTAAATTTCTTAGAGTTGTATCAAAAACACAATTGTTTGTGGAATCACAAATTAGACTCATACAGAAATAAAGATTGCCGAGAAAATGCATTACATATTATAAAGAGTGAAATGAGGTTAGAAGACCTGTCTATAGCGAACATTAAAAATAAAATTGAATTTGATATCTTCTCAAAATCCACCGTCTAACCCAGAAACGACGTTTTTTGCGTTGTTTCGTCATTTTCATTAAATTTTTTTTTAGTTCGTCCCTTAACAAAGTGGCTGTTATTCCTAGACCTGCACGGAAAACTGCATTTGGCGCCATTTTGAAGTTGAAACAGTCAATCAATTTTCATTGAAACATGGGAACGAAAAGTTGTTCAATTTAAGTTCAATTTTAGTTGATCAACTAAAGTTGATCAACTAAAATCGCCCCGTGAGAACCGGCCTTTAATGAAAATGGATGTATCAATACAATTATTTGTGTTTAATGGTATTCACGTGATATGTCTGCATACCCGTGATATAGAGACATACCTACCCATTTTTTGTGCTAGTAACCTTAAAATTTGTACAATTTATAACCTACATTTTTAACGCAGAATTTCTAATAAAGTAACTATTGTTGACACCAATAAACTTAATGGGCTGGAAAAGGTAATTGTTTCCACGCCGAAACCTCGAGGTAGACCAAAAGGCTGTCGTGATACAATAATAGATATAAAAAAAGAAAATCTACCGAATTAATTATATTTTGTATATTACATTTCAAACGCGTTGTAATCTATAGTTACCTATTAGTTTTGTCTGTATCTTTTTTTTTATTCACATGTCAAAAATGCGTTAGTTATTAAATTAAAAAAAATTCGACTGATCACCAGTCCTTTACTTCCCACCTAGTAAATATGCATTTGCAAAAAATAAACACTCTTTTTTATTCTTTGAAAAAAAGCATGGCCCTCTTTTTTCTTTAGTGATCTACTGATGGCTAATTTAATATAGCAAAAATCATGGTTACCTTGATTTACGTACAATTTTTATTTTTTTTAGTAAAATATTTTTTTTGTCGAAAACTGTCCATTTTAGACAAAAAAATATTTACATTTTTTTCATATTATAACATCTAGAATTCATTTATATTTTTTTTTACCTATGTTAATACGTGACATTGAGAATGTTTGTTTTTAATATCTCAGGATTCACTGAACCGGTTTGACTCAAAATCTAATCAGATTTAAATTAAAGGCTGATAAACACAATAGAACAATCGGCATGGCCGTATGTTGTTCCGTTTTTACGATATCGAAGGCGAAAAATTGACCACATACAGACATCAGTCAGAAAATGATCTTAAACGATTGCTAGGGTCTCAAAACGTGAAGATCTGTTAAGAATCTCGAAATATTATTCCTTCGGACTAAATCTATTACTTCCCTGTCATAGTAGAGGTGGGAAGTAAAAAGAAAACACGCGAATATATTTTATTACCATCACCTGGAAGTACCTACATTCTAATTAGGCCTTTTTTCCTTTTTTTATTTATCGTCAGCTTCACCAGGAACGACTGTTAAAGATAGAAGTTACCAATCTTAGAATAAATTTATTCCCTTGGAATACAAATGTAACTTTCAATTCACCAAGCAATGTCATGGGGCGTCGGATAGAAGTAGCCTACACTTCAGGTACAGATTTACTTTATACGGCACTACACCTTGGACATGTCAAATATTTTGATTCTAAAGCACGTTTACCAAAGATCCGACCGACGGCGCATCGATCGAAAATGTAAATTTATTTTATTTTACTTCAAAAGTCTTTACCTGAAAGATATGGAATTAATATTTACCTGAAAAGGTCGCCAGGTCATAAAGTAATTTGTGCATTTCGTGCCCGTCCTATTTTACTAGGCGAATAAATATTTATACTCTTAAAATTGAACAGAATAGTTATTCTTACGATTTATACCTACAGTAAACTTAACTACGTTTGGTGAATTGAATTATCACTATTTATTCCAAGTAATAGTTACCAGGGGAATAAATCAAGGGAATAAATAACTAACTAGGCTCGGTGAATACGGGCCTTAAGAATGAATCATGGGTAAATAGGAACCACGGTTACTAACCAATCCCGAATACTGCCTGTTTGCCTGGTTCCCGCAACGGTGGCAATTTATTTTGTTTAAATACAAAAAAATGTATGCTGGAGGTAGCGTGTTTCGATTGCCGAAACCCGTTTCCTCCACCATCTGCGTTGCATAAACTGCGTCAACTGGGTTACGCCATACGTCACGTGGCGCATGTTATACGCGCACTATATGACGTATATATGTTGGAAGCTGAGACCAGTGTGCATTGTATCGTCTGATACACATATGTTACACGTTAAATTAGTCTAAGAGACACCGACGCATTTTCTTAAGTCGTGAACTTAAAGCAAAATAATTTCACCAAACCCTGTAAAAGTGTTCCACATTTGAGAATTTGTAAGTCTGGCAACTTTTCTCCCTTGCGTTTTAGGTGGCAGGCAGAAATTAGACAAATTTTTCATGTAATAACGTAACACTATTTTTTAATTATTAAATTGTATTATTGAGTCAATGTTGTAATCTTTAAATAATTTCGTTTCCACGGTACCCATCTAAATTTTTAAAGACCACCAACAGCTAAGGTTATTTGGGCCTAGCACCTATTCATATTTTCAATTAATTTTTTTTTTAATAATAAATTGAAAATCCAATTGACACTTTTACTAGCTCTCGGGCTAGAACCCGGGAACAACTGGGGACTTGTGATAGAGGAACCATAGCAACGCCATGTAAACAACAGCATTGCTACACGCTCGGCTATTCTCAAGCCCTAGAAATAAATAATATTATTTTTAAAAATAGTGGATTGTCAATAATTTTTTTCGAAGTGTTCGCGTCAACATTTTGGTCTGGCATTTTAGAATTACAATATATACAGGGTGCTGAATCGTTTTGCGGGTAATAGGGATTTAACCCGTAAAATCAAACTTTTGCGATTTCCTGCTTCCCTAATTATTTTAGGAAAAATATCTTCGAATAAAAGTTTTAGAACATAAAATTCTGCATCTAAATCATTAAGCAAAATTAATTTTGCATGCTTTGTAACGGCAGAAATTTGATATGATAATGTCAAAATTACCCAAACAGATAGCGATAGCCATGCGGAACTTGAACAAAATGATTAGAAATTATTCTGACAGCTAAAACTTCATCATTTTGTTAAAGTTCCATGGCAATCGCTATTTGTTTTTGAGGTAATTTTGACATTTTCATATCAAATTTCTGCCGTCACAAAGCATGCAAAATTAATTTTGTTTAATGATTTAGATGCAGAATTTTATGTTCTAAAACTTTTATTCGACGATATTTTTCCTAAAATAATTAGGGAAACAGGAAATTGCAAAAGTTTGATTTTACGGGTTAAATTCCTATTACCCGCAAAACGATTCAGCACCCTGTATGTCAAAAAAATATGCCAGACCTTACGTAGATACAATTTTTTTAATTATAAATAAGTCTAACGACATGATAAGAATGACCAATCGAGCAGGCAATGTTATTTTATGTATTCTAAATTATTCTTAATAAAAAAAACTCGGGTCGCAGTGCCAAACCCTGCCGACAATATAGTGTATTTGCTAATACAGGTATTGTGGCATTATTATGTGAACTTAAGTTTGTTTTTTGACAAAATAAAAAATTTAACCCCTTAATACATCCCTTAAAATAAATAAATTTTTCTAAATTTCAATATTAGACATGGATTTTATCAGTACACCCAATTAAAAACACCCTTCCATAAGTAAATCCGTATCAACAAACTAGTGTTTTCATAAAATTTGAAAGTCCGGTCCTGTCGGGCTGATTTTATTAAAATTTTAGCAGCACATTTTAATCTTTACTAAAGAGTTAAATTTCAATTTTGAAACGATTCTGACAAATTTTTCGGTATTTTTGGGCCCAAAAACTTTTTGGAACCCCTAAATACAACCCTGAAAATGGTCCGATCGGGCCCATTTTAAATAGGCTTCTTGCGGTGATGGGTTCCAATGTGTGTACCAAATTTCGTTTCAATCGATTAAGTCTGTCGAGAGTTATCGTGTACACACATATATATATATATATATAATATATATATGTATATAAATATATCAATATATAAATATATATATAAATATATACATACATATATATATAAACATTTTTAAAAATGGTGCCAAAGTGTTCAGGAGGGTATGAAACGTCGAGAAATTTTGTTCCGACCCCTAGGTCCCGCCATCCGACCGACGCCAATAGTGTATGTGCCATATGGCAAATACACTAAAAAGTGTTGCAATATTAGATACAAGAAAAATTCATATTTGACCTGTCTATAATTTCTACCTGCCAACTAAAACTCAAGGGAGAAAGGCTGCCAGACTTACAGATTCTCAAATGGGGAACACATATATATCCGTATATTTTTAATATTATTTTGCCTTACGTAGACACTTGAGAAAAAACGTCGTCAGCTCTCCGTCTACACGTACGTTACAGATAACGGTTCTGGTTTTACAGCGTCGAATAATTCTTGTTTTTAAATGACATTACGGTTTGTAATCGAACGTTATTTATTGCAAATTGATTTTGATTAAAAACCGTAAACGTCATTTTATTATTCTTTTTTTTTTGGTGACCGCGTGTATGCAAGATTCTGCTCTTAAGCCCGTATTCACGGAGCCTAGTTAGTTATTTATTCCGTTGATTTATTGCCCTTGTAACTATTACTCGGAATAAATAGCGATAATTCAATTCACCAAACGTAGTTAAGTTTACTGCAGGTATAAATCGTAAGAATAACTATTCTGTCCAATTTCAAGGGTATAAATATTTATTCGCCTAGTAAAATAGGATGGGCACGAAATGCACCAATTACTTTATGACCTGGCGACCTTTTCAGGTAAATATTAATTCCATATCTTTCAGGTAGAGGCTTTTGTAGTAAAATAAAATAAATTTACATTTTCGCTCGATGCGCCATTGGTCGGATCTTTGGTAAACGTGATTTAAAATCAAAATATCTGACAAAATGTCCAAGGTGTATGGTATAACGTAAATTTGTACCTGAAGTTACTATTCTATATATCTACTAGGTATCTACTAGGTATTTGTACAAAATTGTAAATGTTCCCAATGTTATTTGCCCTATGTTTAGTGAAACCGTTTAAACCCTGTATATCATGAAGTAAAAAAAAACAGAATGTTCATAATGTTGTTAAAATATGTTTTTTTAACCCCCGACTCAAAAAAGGAGGGGTATGTTCTTAATTATTTTAAGTTGCTAATCATTTTTTTTTGTTTCAGGTAAGTTTCTAAGCTACATACTACTAGAAACCAACTGAAAGGTTTGATTTTGCTAACTGAAATTATATTTATATTTTTACAAGCTTTTATTTAATTTGCAATGTATGTTAGCTTTTTGTTTGTGTGTTTGTTTGTTTAGGTCAAATCTTGCAGGTCAATTTTGAACGACTTTCACGTATCCGATCGATTTGAAATGTTGTACACATATGTACTCTCGATGACAATACATGAATAAATCGTTTTTAGAAATAAATTCAACCCATAAGAGGTTCAAGCGGGCATGTAGAGTTTTTTTTGACTAATCAACGCCCAGGCCAAATCGCTGAAGCTAGAATCTTGAAATTTGGACAGTTGGTTCCTGTTCTGACGTAAGCATCCACTAAGAAAAGATTTTTCGAAATTCAACTATCATAAAGGTCACGACCCACGCTTTTATTAATTATGAACCTAAATTTTTAAAAATTATTTTTTCCTTTTTAGTGCATTTAAATAAAAGCTTTACTCTAAAAAAAATTTTACTAATATTTATTGTTTAGTGGTTGTTCCATTTTAAGTGAATCGATTGTCTCTACTGCTAATGACCTCTGTTGTCGAGCGTCTATAATTCACAATTCATTCATTCTACTGCATTAATGTTTTCCGTAACTAACAGGTAAACAAAACTCGACTATGTTGCGTCTTAAGTAAAATTCACTGTATAAGTTCAGACATTCAGGACGACTCTGTACACTGCGTTAAGTTTGACGTACCGAATACAATGTTCGATGGATTCACAGTACTACATGATGACGTAATGATAGATTGTTGCAAATACCGCGTACAACGCTTTACCAGTCTTGCTGTTTGTTTGTAGCGTCAGCAGTTCTTCTTTCTTTGTATTAAACAACAAAAACAAACCAACTAGTAGGTAACGACATTCACTTTCGAGCTTTGCTGAACAACCAACCATATGGTTACAAAACTGTTTTCTGAGTTGGCGGAATAAATATTTATTAACAATAATTAAAAATGCGACAACAATAAATGCAACAACGAAAAGTCAACTCCAACAATAAAAAACTTAAATGGTAATTATTGAACTAAACGAGTCACTTAAATAACACTTAACAAATAACTATATATATACAAGGATTATTTATTTGTAATTATTTATGTCACTGTATTTATATCAGATTTATTTCTAACGTTTATTTGTGTCGGTCATTTACTCAGTTACTTCAGTACTATTTATTTACATCCACTCCACTATTTATATCACTGTACTGATTCGACCGTTGATTGACTAATATTTATATCACTGATCCACTTGATGGCACGAATCGCCAATCACTGCTTACCGATTGAGTGACACCGTCGACTGATTCGCATTCACTCGTATACCGGCTTGTTTATATACCCTGCGCGGCCCAGCCTAGTACGTTCTCGCGTTCTCTAGAACATTCCGGCAGGTACTCGTTGTTCAGTATCTTCGATACCATTCCACGCTTTACTACTGTGACCTTTCTTTCCCGTGGTTTCTATTGGAGGCAGTGGCGTAACATCTCGAGATTTGCTACAATATTTTAAATTCATGCATTTGTTTATTTAACGAAGCTTTCCATTGGACAATGGGCCAGTGGTGGTGATATAACATGTAAATGGTTCGGCAATCAGTAGGTGGTTTTAAACCACCTCGTAAATGGTTATTGTTGAAATGTGAGAAATAACAACGACTTTATTTTTAATTTCGGTATCTGCAATTATTTATTAATTTACGGTATTTTTTGAAAATAACATCTCTTAAGTGAGCGCCATTGCAGTTTAAACATTCTTGGCATCTTTCTAGAAAGTTTTCCATTACTCTTCGTAATAAATCAGGTCCTATATTTCTAATTTCATCTCGAATCAGGGCCGGATCTATATAAGGGCCCCGTGGATATAAAAGGCCCCCAGCCCCCATTATTTCTATTAGGGCAATATTGTGAATTTAAAAAAAATCTAAAATTTTAAAAATTTCTATCATAAAGGTTGGCAACCCTGAGAGATCAATTAAACTGTGTGCGCGCGCGCCCGCCTATCGAACGGAATGGGGGATTCCCCGTCGCTTGCTTTGGTTATATTGCCTCGTGTCTATTACGGGGCCCCCAAGTTGTATTAGCCCAGGGCCCCACAAACTCACGGTCCGCCCCTGTCTCGAAATGCGTTTTTCAGATCTTGAAGTGTGCGTGGACGCTACCATGCACTCGGAACTGACCCACCCAATTCAAAATTGTGTCCCGTTTTGGTATTCTTCCGTCCCTGGCAACTTCAAATTCACGCCTAAAATTCCTTTGAGTCTGCGCAATTCTCTGTGTTCGAATAAAATTTTCAACAACGAAAGCACGCTGATTTACTGGAAAATGACCCATAACTGGACAAATTGCATGAAATAAGTTTAACAATTACGGGCAACTGACAGTCGTACGTCAATTATTTTTCATTTCATAGGCTACTCGAATCTGCCGGTATTGATTGCCGGACCCTTTATAAGCGGGTAAAAGCAATGCTTCAGGGCCCCACCAATGAGGGTTCCCGGGCCGAGAGAATCCGGCTCTGTTTGTTGTATTCAATGCCAAGGTCGTACTTCATACTTTTTACTTCCCACCTCTACTATGGTAGGGAAGTAATGGATTCAGTCCGAAAACAATATTTCGAGATTTTAACAGATTTTCACGTTTTGAGACCCTAGCAATCGTTTAAGATCATTTTCTGACTGATGTCTGTATGTGTGTGTGTGTGTATGTGTGTATGTGTGTGTGTGTGTGTATGTGGTCAATTTTTCGCCTTCGATATCTTAAGAACGGAACAACATACGGGCATGCCGATTGTTCTATTGTGTTTATCAGCCTTTAACTTAGATCTGATTAGATTTTGAGTCAAATCGGTTCAGTGGATCCTGAGATATTCAAAAAAACGTCCTCAATGTCACGTATTAACATAGGTAAAAAAATATATAAATGAATTCTAGATGTTATAATATGAAAAAAATGTAAATATTTTTTTTCTCTAAAATGTATAGTTTTCGAGAAAAAAAATATTTTACTAAAAAAAATAAAAATTGTACGTAAATCAAGGTAACCATGATTTTTGCTATATTAAGCTAGCCATCAGTAGACCACCAAACAAAAAAGAGGGCCATGCTTTTTTCAAAGAATAAAAATTAAATTGTGTTTTAAAGACCACCAACAGCTAAGGTTATTTGGGCCTAGTCAAAGAATAAAAAAAAAGAGTGTTTATTTTTTGCAAATATTTACTAGGTGGGAAGTATAGGACTGGTCATCAGTCGAATTTTTTCGGGATGGGTTTACCCGGCCACTGCAGTGGTCTTTTAGAGTGCATACAATTAGAGAAAACTAAATCATATAATGGAAACCTGAGTGATAGTTTGTCTCAAACTGTAACGATAGTTTTAGAAAAATCGTTCTGTCAGTAGCTACAATATTCGATTTCTTTCTTTTTTTAGTACATGTCACTATTTCTGTGCTCGCAAATTGAACAATTTATCTTTATAATTTCTGCAGAAAATATACAGCGTGTTACCAAAAATAGGTATTTAATATACTCTTGTTTACAAGAGGAAGGGGGACCGCGTGATCTAGTTGTTAGCGCGACGGACTCTAGATCAAACGGTCATGGGTTCGAATCCCACCTGCGCTCATGGATGTTTTGTGATGTTATTTAGTTTTAAGAAAGTTGTTATTTAGTGTAGTTGAAAGATGCTAATGACCTGAGATGTCGACGCGTCTATAATCTACAATAAATAAAACTAATCCCACTTCTGCAGCTCATGGATGCTCATGGATGTTTTGTAATGTCATTTAGATTTAAGGAAGTTGTTATTTAGTGTAGTTGAAAGACGCTAATGACCTTAGATGTCGACGCGTCTATAATCTACAATAAATAAAAAAATACAAGAGGAAGGATACAAGAACGAAAAAGTTGGTTTACATTATTTGTTTATGTAGGAAGACTAACTTTACAAACGTCTATAGTAATAGCCGTACTTTGGTACGCATGCGCATTGCGTTGTAATTAAAAAAAAATTAAAAAAATTATAAGAAAAGTTTTTATTAAAAAAATGTACTAAAAAGTACCTATAAAAAAATTTGATACATCTGGAAACTAAATGATATATGAAAAATATTTTTTACTTTTAAGTAAGTACATTTTTTTAAATAAAAGCTTTTCTTATACATTTTTTAATTTTATTTTTTACTTTTTAGTCTTTAGAATGACGTCACATTGCTCATCGTATTTTATTCGTCAAACCCTTTCATTTGATACTCATGTCAAAAGGGTTTTAAAAGAAAAAAGGTAATCCGCCATCTTGGGACGTCCGCCATATTGGATTAAGAATGACATCACATAGCTTATCGTATTTTATTCGTCAAACCCTTTCATTTGATACCCATGTCAAGAGAGTTTTAAAAGAAAAAGGTAATCCGCCATCTTAGGACGTCCGCCATATTGAATTAAGAATGACATCACATAGCTTATCGTATTTTATTCATCAAACCATTTCATTTGATACCCATGTCAAGAGGGTTTTAAAAGAAAAAGGTAATCCGCCATCTTGGGACGTCCGCCATATTGGATTAATAACGACGTCTTATTGCTTATCGTATTTTATTCGTCAAACCCTTTCATTTGATACCCATGTCAAGAGGGTTTTAAAAGAAAAAGGTAACCCGCCATCTTGGGACGTCCGCCATATTGGATTAATAACGACGTCATATAGCTTATCGTATTTTATTCGTCAAACCCTTTTATTTGATACCCATGCCGAGAGGGTTTTAAAAGAAAAAGGTAATCCGCCATCTTGGGACGTCCGCCATATTGGATTTAAAATTACGTCACATAGCTCATCGTATTCTGCTCGTAAAGTCCTTTCATTTGACATTCATATCAAGGGGGTTGTGAAGAAAAAAGTAATCCGCCAACTTGGGACGTCCGCCATTTTGAATTAAGAATGACGTCACATAGCTCATCGTATTCTACTCGTAAAGTCCTTTCATTTGATATTCATATCAAGGGGGTTGTGAAGAAAAAAGTAATCCGCCATCTTGGGGGCGTCCGCCATATTGGATTAAGAATGATGTCACAATCAAACTTAGCGGTGGTGCACTTTTGGCTTTGCCAACGATTGCAGGATAGAGGTTCTCGCGGCGGGGGGGGGGGGGTGCCGGTGCGATGACATTTTTTGCGGAGTAAAAAGGGGGGAGTTCACCCAAAAAACGTACCCGGGGGGAGAGGTGTTTGTGCAATGGTGTTTTTCGCGGTGCTATAAAACTCAATATACGTACAGTTGGTACGGCTAAACCACTGAGTTAAAAGGTAATAGAGTCACTACAAGCATTTAAAAGTGAAGCCCAGTCGCCATACTTTCTCAATTCTCATTTTATATGTAATTATCTGTAATTGGAGCTTGGCTCTGTTGATTAGTGAAATAAATAAATAAATAAATCAGTATATCCCTAAAAAAAATGAAAGAAAAATAAGAAAAGAAGAGAATATAATATTCCCAATCCATCCCGTGTTTACCCGCCATGTTTGTTATCCCCTATGTGAAGTTAGACCTGACTTCAACTTTGTATAAGCAGTTGTAGCGCCTCTATACCTTTCAACTCAGTGGGTTTAGACGTTTGTTTATCACAGGGGTCGGCAACCTTTTGGGACGGAAGAGCCAAAAGTTACAATTTACAAAATTTCCCAGTTTTTAAAGAGCCACTAAAATTTTGTTTCAATATTATGGTATTTGATTAGGATTAGGTACATAAAAAAAAGTTCTGACTGCGACCGTTGACGACACAGTGCACCAATAACTAAACAGACATAACAGTGTTGCCACATTTAAAAAATGTCAGCTGTCCGTATGCTCTCTACAGCTGGTCTACCACAATGTCACACTTTTCGGAAACATCTTATAGATGTCGGTCGCTACGTATGCAGTTCCACGCGCGCGCCTTTAAACGTGTGTGTCGGTGTGTGTGTGTGTGTGTGCGTTCGCAACAGAAACGACGCTGACAACCGCCAGATGGCTGTCACATGCAGCCTTCCCCCGGCAACTGGTGGGGAAGATTAATCTTTATTTACTGCATTGTAACAGAATGATTAACTTTCTTGTGAACGCGGTATATAAAACTTCCATCATGTGCACATATAAACTTAATTTGATGTTAAAATTACCGGAAAATTAATTTCTTTTGTAGCATGTGAAGGAAAATCTCTATTTTATACCTATAACTATAAAGAATCTTGTACACTGCCGATGCACGGGTTTATTGTTGTTGTAGGCCTTCACCTCCCCAGCCCCCTCCCCGCGCTGAAAAGAGAAAGACATTGTTTAAGTAGTTTCCCTTTTATTTCTCGATTGTTTATGTTTTATTTCTCTGTTGATTATGTTTTGTTTCATTGTTTTTTTTTACTGACCGATGCACTGGCTTATTGCTATTGTAGGACTTAGCCCCCTGAAGAAAAGAAGACATTGTTTAACAAATTTCAATTTTATGTCTCGATTGTTTGCTGTTATTATTCTTTAGCGTAGGTAGTGATTCGGAAAAACAAAACCAAGGGCAATGCAGCGTAGTGAATAGCGTACTTGGTACCGCAGCCTCTAGACTAGACTGTCGTGGGTTCGAATTCCACATGCGCTCATGGATTATTTGTGATGTTATTTAGTTTTAAGATAGTTGTTATTTAGTGTAGTTGAAAGACGCTAATGACCTGAGATGTCGACGCGTCTATAATCTACAATAAATAAATAAAACATAAGCCGAGGTCAGTGTAGCCTAGTGAATAGCGTACTTGGTACCGCAACCTCTAGACTAGCTGTTCCGGGTTCGAATTCCACATGCGCTCATGGATGTTTTGTGATGTCATTTAGTTTTATGAAAGTTGTTATTTAGTGTAGTTGAAAGACGTTAATGACCTGAGATGTCGACGCGTCTATAATCTACAATAAATAAATAAAACATAATCCGACTCAAAAATTAACGAAACGCTGAAATTACTGAAAAAAGGTTTCGGGGGGGGGAAGCAAAAAATCGATCTGGCGTTTCATATCAGGAAAAATTCGTGTCTGTTCGATATCAGTTTCAGGTCTATTCGGTTCTTTTTGTTCGGTGTTTTTTTTTGACTTAAGTGCTTTTGACATGAATTGCTTATGGGTCCCAATTTTTTGACTTAGGTGCTTTTGACATGAATTGATTATGGGTCCCAATTTTTTGACTTAGGTGCTTTTGACATGAATTGCTTATGAGTCCCAATTTTTCGACTTAGGTGCTTTTGACATTAATGATCTAAATAGGCTTCCAGTACACTACTATAGGGTTCGCCTAGTTGTAATAATGATGGGTCGATAGCACAGGTGGTAGACTCTGGTCGAATCGGCGAAAGAATAACGGCTATGAAGTGATGTTCTGAATCAAGGCCGACTCAGCCTTTGAGAACTTGATTTATTAACAGATTTTTCATATCTTGACAAAGGTTTCTATCGATTGCCTTACAATCTCATTTTTTATTTATTTTCAATAGCAATTCACTGTATACATCTCCTTTCTCAGATTTCGGCCGAAACTCTTCTAAGAGCTTGAGTATTTCATTTAGTTGCTTATTTGTATCTTATTGTAGCAAACCCCAAGATGTTACGCCACTGCCTCCAATAGAAACCACGAGAAAGAAAGGTCACAGTAGTAAAGCGTGGAATGGTATCGAAGATTCCAGACAACGCTAGAGAATACGAGGACGCACTGAGCGTACACCGTACGCAGGTATATAAACGACGAGTGTGTCGTGTTGGGGCAATCAGTGAATGGTGAGTCGTGCCATCAAGCGGATCAGTGAAATAAATATTGATCAGTCAACGGGAATCAGTCAGTGTGGATTGTACTGTGACAGTGTTGAACAGCGAAATAAATCTGATATAAATACAGTGACATAAATAATTACAAATAAATAATCCTTGTATATATAGTTATTTGTTAAGTGTTATTTAAGTGGCTCGTTTAGTTCAATAATTACCGTTTAAGTTTTTTTATTGTTAGAATTGACCTTTCGTTGTTGCATGTATTGTTATTGTATTTTTAATTAGGTATTGTAAATAAATATTTATTCCGCCAACTCAGAAAACAGATTTGTAACATTATTTTACTGAAAAGTCAATTATAACCTCAAAGTTTAGCGATTGAGTTAGCCGAACGTGCACTGTAAGAAATCAGAAGGCCGATTACGTAGATAATCTATGGTCCATTTGTAGCCAGCGATTAATCTGGTAATAGGCACACAATGGCGTCGTAAACAGGTATCGCCTGCATATCGCGTAGATTCCATAAAAACACTTTGCGCATGCGTGGTTACTAATTTTACATTAATTTGTTTTGTATTCATCCATTTTATATATGTGACTATACATTTTATTTTGTAATTTTTACACACTTTATTGGAATATTACACAAATTATATAATTTTAATTTACTTTATGTAAAAATCACAAATTTGTTTAACTTTACAGTAAAAGTCTATGTTTTTATGAAGTTTTTTGTGTAAAAACAAATAATAATGTAAAATCACTTAGAAAATCGAGCGAATTCTATCTTAACTTTCAAAGTATTTTTACATCAATTTTTTACAGTGTGTAGCTTCTCTATTACAAACCCCAGTTCCCGCAGGAACTAGTGCAAATAGAACCTACGACGGGAATGAAGGTGTTAAAAAATTAATCCTCTATCAAAATAATATTAAATGTGCTTTTTAAAATAATAAATAAAATATATAAATATAATAAATACAAATAAAATTTTAAACATTTGACATGTGAGTTAAAGTGCCATTAGTTGTGATGAAGGGTTTAAATTTTTTAACACCTTTAGCTTTCATACATATTTTGCACCTTTTTGACAAGTTCATTTTTCTGGTGATTTTATACATAAATCGTAACCGAATTTTTTTATTTAATAATATTTTAGATAGATACCTACTTTTAAAAACAGATTGTGTGTTTTTATACTTTACCCGGGCCTCCTCGGGCTTGAGAATAGCCGAGCGTGTAGCAGTGCTGTTGTTTACATGACGTTGCTATGGTTCCTCTATTACAAGTCCCCAGTTCCCGGGTTCTAGCCCGAGAGCTAGTAAAAGTGTCAATTGGATTGTCAATTTATTATTAAAAAAAAAAATGAATTGAAAATATGAATTGGTGCTAGGCCCAAATAACTTTAGCTGTCGGTGGTCTTTAAAACACAATTTGCAATTTTTGCCGGGCCTCCTCGAGAAAGGGGGAGGTTCTCAATGACATATATTTATATTGCCATGCCATTTTGACTTATCGGCAACGAGCAGGGCCAAACGTGAAGACGTAACCGTCGGCCCCCCCCCGGGGGGGGTAACAATGCCTGCCTAAAAAGCCTCCCGCGTTTATGGAGCACTAACGGCGTTGACCGATTTTTTCCGAATGATTAGCTCCCCGGGCGTCATAATATTATAATAGGTACAGCAGATCTGGGGGTGGAGAGGGGATTTAGCTTGAGTGTCAGTCACCGAGATGTCACCACTATAGACAAGGCACATGCTTCATTATATCCGTCGAATGATTTTACTTATACTTGCAATATTTTAACGCTGCTTCTCCATGTCTCATCAATCTCTTTCTGTAGTGCTTGTAACCGCCGCCGCCGCCCCCACACCACAAACCACATGTGCGCTATACTCTATAAGCCTTGTCACTATGCAGTGTAGTAATAGTGGATCCACCTTGCCATCAATTGCCTGCCAATGGCGCTTGCTGAAATGGAAAATAAAACATGTTTGTATATCGCCTGTTTCTTGAGGTGGACCTGTACCTGCCGATCGCAATGTTGATATTAAAATCTATACATATTGTAGCAAACCCCAAGATGTTACGCCACTGCCTCCAATAGAAACCACGAGAAAGAAAGGTCACAGTAGTAAAGCGTGGAATGGCATCGAAGATTCTAGACCTAGCGCTAGAGAATACGAGGACGCACTGAGCGTACACCGTACGCAGGTATATAAACGGCGAGTGTGTCGTGTTGGAGCAATCAGTGAATGGTGAGTCGTGCCATCAAGCGGATCAGTGACATTGATCAGTCAACGGGAATCAGTCAGTGTAGATTATACTGTGACCGTGTTGAACAGCGAAATAAATCTGATATAAATACAGTGACATAAATAATTACAAATAAATAATCCTTGTATATATAGTTATTTGTTAAGTGTTATTTAAGTGGCTCGTTTAGTTCAATAATTACCGTTTAAGTTTTTTTATTGTTTAAATTGACTTTTCGTTGTTGCATTTATTGTTATTGTATTTTTAATTATTGTAAATAAATATTTATTCCGCCAACTCAGAAAACAGTTTTGTAACAATATTATAATAAAATCGTAGACGCTTTTTTTGTCTGTGCGATTCCCTCATAGTGGGGGCGTAAGCGTTTCGACCTTGCACTTTGTGATAGAGAGATGCCACTCGGTACGAATGTTGGTCGAACCCATATCTTCACTTTAAGAAGTGGAGACATTTTAGGCCTCGCGACCGGGCCCATAGACAGGGTGACTGCGTAACTTTCAGGGGCCAAACGCTTGTAACTCAGCAACCATTTTACGCACAGCCCTGGGGGTAGTCTCATTGGATTCAGCACACTCAATTTCATACGAGACGGCCCTGAGACACATTGGAATGTAGTTTACATTCCACTGTTTTGTGGGAATTAGCGCTCCCAGGGACCATAGCTCGTACCAGTCGGTTTGTGTATGCCGGCTGGCGGATTCTAAAACACACATGGATTGTTTGTTGTGTTGAAGACGCTAATGACCTGAGTTGTCGACGCGTCTATAATCTACAATAAATAAACTTGTCTGTGCGTTTGTGCACGCTAATTTCCGCAATGGCTGAACCAATTTGGATGTGGTTTTCAGTGATGTTTGAGATAAGCTTGGGCTAACATTTCGTGTTTGTTTCATTTAAATCGGTTAACAAATAAAAAAGATATGTCAATTTTAAAATGCTATGTGACACCGTTAATGCAAATGTCAAAACCGTTAAACATAAGAAGTGGGGATTTATAATAGAGAACCAAATGATATGTCAATTTTAAATGCTACTGTTTATTTATGTGACACCGTTAATGTCAAAACTGTTAAACATAAGAAGTGGGGATTTATAATAGAGAACCAAAAGATATGTCAATTTTAAAATGTTACTGTTTATTTATGTCGACACCGTTAATGCAAATGTCAAAACTGTTAAACATAAGAAGTGGGGATTTATAATAGAGAACCAAAAGATATGTCAATTTTAAAATGCTACTGTTTATTTATGTGACACCGTTAATGCAAATGTCAAAACTGTTAAACATATAAGAAGTGGGGATTTATAATTGAGAACCAATGTCAGATTAATAACAACACCGCTACACGTTCTCAAGCCCTAATTTTTCTTGCACTTTGTATAAATAAATTATGATTGTGATTTGTGGTAGAAGAATGACTTTCGTGAACTATAGGAAAAAGCACACTCTGTATATATTAGAATGTAAGAAAAGTCGTACATGTCTTATATCAGTTATCGTAGTACCTATCTATTCTTGAAATTTTTGTTGTGGCATGTCCTTGCCAATAAATAAAATAGAAATCTTACGGGAATGGAAGAGTGCTGTGCTTACGTGGAAACAAAAGTATAAATATTTAATAGTTTAAAATGTTCCATTCGACGATGAAGACAGTAGCGATAAATAAGTTTATTTGTTGACAGTTAAGTCTTCATCAGAAACTTTTTGAAGACCAGAATTCAAGGACAGACATAATTTATTGTAGATTAAAGAAGGCTCAACAGGTAAGCAAACTTCAAGGGTAATCTATAAGTTCGTTAGCATCTTTGTGAAAAGAGAAAGTTATTGTTGATAACCGGAACCTACATACTCTTCATCTCAAATCGTTTCCCCTCGCCTAAAAAAGATTAATTTTGGGAATTTTTTTCTTGTAGAAAAAGCTTCCGAAAAATTCTCAAAAATTTTTAACTTCCCATTGGAAGTTATTGTAATGGGTCCGAAAATCGAAATCAAAATGTATAACAAATTTTTATGTTTCAAGGTCACTACACTATTTTTAGAAAGATGTCTGTATGTGTGTGTACGTATGTAAATCTCGAGAATGAAAAATGATATCGACTATGTTAGGACGCCAATCGACGCATTAACGTAAATATGATCTGAAAGAAATTTTTTCAAAATCGGTTCAGCCGTTCTTTTTTCTTAACCAAATAGATTCCAAAAAAGTAGATTTTACACAAAATCTCGCGAATAAAAAATTATATCGACTTCGTAAGGGTGTCAATCGAGGCGTGTTAACGTCATTCTGATCCGACATAAATTTTATAAAAATTGGTTCAGCCGTTTTTTTTTAAATTAAGTATTGTTAAAAATAAATAATAATTATGTTTTAATAATTAAAATGATTACTTTTCTGTGTAATATCTAATTTAATTATTATTAAATATTTATCAAACTGGGAAGTTCGTCGTGTGAACCTCAAGGGTCGCACTTTAGTCCTAATAAACGACCCACCTCACGGCTTGTTTTATTATCTATTTGTAACATGAATATAAGTGGGTCGACCTTATTGTTTTTGGTGGGATAATGGTGTCCCGAAAGTAAAAACAAATAGTAGAACAATACCAATTGTACACCCTGTATACATTTAAAACCACACTCGACGACAAGATATAACTAATGGAAGTCGTAATGTGCAGTTAAAAGCACCGACTCACACAGCTTCTTTTCTTTGACAATTGACATACAAAATGGCGTGCAAGCTTGGCACTTTTAACAGTAGAAAAATTGAATATCGTCGTCGACCTATTTTTTGCAACTTTCAAGTACAGGCAACTGTTTTTAAGAACTATAAGTTTGGATCTAAAATTAAGTTCATATAGACCAAGAGCTAGTGACAGTTTTTTGGTGTTATTTATTCAAGGTCTTATTTTTGTGAAGATATTGAGGGAGGCATATTAAAATGCCCTGAGTAAGGAATTTTGCTAGATAGTGGTGAGGGATGCAGACCGCCCCCAACATGTAACAAAAAAAATGGTCACAATTATTATTGTTTCAAGGCTGAAATTGTTTCTATAGCTTGTCGGTGACTCAATAATGCCATTATAATATTTGCAGATCGATTGGTCAGTATTAAAGGGGTGGCAGATCACCCTAAACGTGTCATGTACCCGGCGAATTTTATATTATTAGTTCAAGGTTCAAATTTTAATATGTTGTTACGGCGACTGTTTTCAGCATATATTTCAATTTGCAGAACAAAATGTCGGTATTAACCCCATCTCTTAGAGGGAAACTTGCTCGCCTAGGTGTTTATATCGTTCTGCAAGGGGTTAATACCGACATTTTGTTCTGCAAATTGAAATATATGCTTAAAACAGGCGCCGTAAAAACATATTAAAATTTGAACCTTGAACTAACAATATAAATTTCGTCGGGTACATGACACGTTTAGGGTGATCTGCCACCCCTTTAGTACTGATCAATCGATCTGCAAATATTATAATAATTACATTATTGGACACCGACAAGCTATACAAACAATTTCAGCCTTGAATCAATAATAATTGTGACCGTTTTTTTTTGTTACATGTTGGGGGGCGGTCTGCATCCCTCCCATACCGCTATCTAGCAAAATCCCTTACTCAGGACACTTTAATATGCCTCCCTCAACATCTTCACAAAAATAAAGCCTTCAATAAATAACACAAAAAAATTGTCACTAGCTCTCGTCTAATACTAATAATGCCCTTTTGACACATTCCATTCCATGGTTTAATAATAAATGTCAATAAAAAGCTGTCAAAAACATAATCAACGCTTGTTTAAATAATTTTGAGAGTAACTGTTTATCATCATAAAAAATCATAAAATTCAACTCCCTAATAATTGAAAATCGTGTCACTCCCCTGTTCAATAATTAATGACGCATACCTGTTCAACGACGAGAGAGGGGGGGTGGATTTAAACCGCCAAACTTCAATTGAGAATGGCATATCGTTGCCACAATACGCATGTCAAATTATACAGTATGTTCTTTTATTAACTAATCGACGTACTTATACAGGTGTAAACGGTTTTATCGAACATGGGACAAATAACATTGCAAACATTTACAATTTTGTAGTAGGCTACGGGCTATAAGATCACAAATGTAAATATGTAGTAGATGCTTTGTTTTGTTTTTTTTTATTCAGCAGGTTTAATAGTCAACCGTTATTGGAAACAAAGTAAACGCCTTTTCATTAATTATTCTTTACTGCCATCTGTTAGCGAGTTAACTAAATCCACGCGTGTATTCTTTTCTATTTACCTCCACTACTGCCGTCACGCTTTATTCATATCCGATCGGAATCACTTCTACCTACCGCGCCTATAAAACAGTTTCACTTCGAAAAAACCAAAGTTGCATTTTGGATATAGTATCGGTAGAATACATGCGTCGTCCGTGTTGAGATGGTGCATGTTGACACACGTAGTGGGGCTTGAGAATGACCGAGCGTGTAGCAGTGCTGTTGTTTACATGGCGTTGCTATGGTTCCTCTATTACAAGTCCCCAGTTCCCGGGTTCTAGCCCAAGAGCTGGTAAAAGTGTCAATTGGATTTTCAATTTATTATTTAAAAAAATAATGAATTGAAAATATGAATTGGTTCTAGGCCCAAATAACCTTAGCTGTTGGTGGTCTTTAAAACACAATTTTTTTACATGGCGTTGTTATGGTTCCTCTATTACAAGTCCCCAGTTCCCGGGTTCTAGCCCGGGAGCTAGTAAAAGATTCAATTGGATTTTCAATTTATTGTAAAAAAAAATAATGAATTGAAAATATGAATTAGTGCTAGGCCCAAATAACCTTAGCTGTTGGTGGTCTTTAAAACACAATTTTTTTACATGGCGTTGTTATGGTTCTTCTATTACAAGTCCCCAGTTCCCGGGTTCTAGCCCGAGAGCTAGTAAAAAATTCAATTGGATTTTCAATTTATTATAAAAAAAATAATGAATTGAAAATATGAATTGGTGTTAGGCCCAAATAACCTTAGCTGTTGGTGGTTTTTAAAACACAATTTTTTACATGGCGTTGTTATGGTTCCTCTATTACAAGTCCCCAGTTCCCGGGTTCTAGCCCGAGAGCTGGTAAAAGTGTCAATTGGATTTTCAATTTATTATTAAAAAAAAATAATGAATTGAAAATATGAATTGGTGCTAGGCCCAAATAACCTTAGCTGTTGGTGGTTTTTAAAACACAAGTTTTTACATGGCATTGTTATGGTTCCTCTATTACAAGTCCCCAGTTCCCGGGTTCTAGCCCGAGAGCTGGTAAAAGTGCTCAATTGGATTTTCAATTTATTATTAAAAAAAATAATGATTTGAAAATATGAATTGGTGCTAAGGTCCAAATAACCTTAGCTGTTAGTGGTCTTTAAAAACACACACGACACACATGGTCGATCCGTCGCACCGGTGACGACAACAACAGCCACTCCACCAGCATCCATCGCTCCAACTAGCAGCCGCACAGGTCGACTAATGGCGGTGATAATATTTTGAGAGCTTCGACAAAGCTCTCTACTGGTAGCCGTCATGTGACGCGAGGTGGAAAACGTGGCACGATGACAACTTGTAGAGGTCCGGTGTCTAACTGCACCTCGTCCGAACGGCATCGATGCATAGCACTTTCATTTTATTTGTCAACTAGTATTCTCAAAAGAACACTGACGTCATCATGCGCACATAGACGAATTTGTGTTCAGACTTCAAACCCGTCTATTTTACCTGTGAAGGGGTGGGTATTGATGCATAGCAGTTTACTTTTATTTGTCTACTAAAAATGTCTTAAACATTGACGTCATCATGAGCACAGACGAATTTGTGTTCAGACCCGTTTGTTTTACCTGTGAAGGGGTGGGTAACGATGCATTTTAGTTTAGTTTTATTTGTCAACTAGTATTCAGAAAGGAACACTGGCGTCATCATGAGCAGAGACGAATTAGTGTTCAAACCCGTCTATTTTACGTGTGAAGGGGTGGGCATCGATGCACAGCAGTTTAGTTTTATTTGCCAACTAGTATTCAGAAAGGAACACTGGCGTCATCATGAGCAGAGACGAATTTGTGTTCAAACCCGTCTATTTTACGTGTGAAGGGGTGGGCATCGATGCACAGCAGTTTAGTTTTATTTGCCAACTAGTATTCAGAAAAGGACACTGGCGCCATCATGAGCACAAACGAATTTGTATTCAGACCCGTCTATTTTACCTGTGAAGGGGTTTGCTATCAATGCATAGCAATTTAGTTTTATTGTCAACTAGTATTCAGAAGAGGACACTGGCGTCATCAGGAGCACAGACGAATTTGTGTTCAGACCCGTCTATTTTACCTGTGAAGGGGTGGGTAACGATGCATTTTAGTTTAGTTTTATTTGTCAACTAGTATTCAGAAAGGAACACTGGCGTCATCATGAGCAGAGACGAATTTGTGTTCAAACCCGTCTATTTTACGTGTGAAGGGGTGGGCATCGATGCACAGCAGTTTAGTTTTATTTGCCAACTAGTATTCAGAAAAGGACACTGGCGCCATCATGAGCACAAACGAATTTGTGTTCAGACCCGTTTATTTTACCTGTGAAGGGGTGGGTAACGATGCATTTTAGTTTAGTTTTATTTGTCAACTAGTATTCAGAAAGGAACACTGGCGTCATCATGAGCAGAGACGAATTTGTGTTCAAAACCGTCTATTTTACGTGTGAAGGGGTGGGCATCGATGCACAGCAGTTTAGTTTTATTTGCCAACTAGTATTCAGAAAAGGACACTGGCGCCATCATGAGCACAAACGAATTTGTGTTCAGACCCGTTTATTTTACCTGTGAAGGGGTGGGTAACGATGCATTTTAGTTTAGTTTTATTTGACAACTAGTATTTTTCCAAAAATCTCATCATTTCTGTTTTTGGGTCATCAACCTATGTACCGTATACTAATAATATAAATTTCGTCGGGTACCTGACTCGTTTAGAGTGATCTTCCACCCAATTAATACTGACCAATCGATCTAGAAGTATTATAATGGCATTTTTGGGTCACCGACAAGCTATACAAACAATTTCAGCAATAATAATTGTGACCATTTTTTTTGTTACATGTTGGGGGCGGTCTGCATCCCTCCCATACCGCTATCTAGCAAAATCCCTTACTCAGGACACTTTGATATGCCTCCCTCAAGGCCTGTAGTTTGGTCAGCGTGTAGTTTAGTATCGGGTCACGTCAGCTACACAGCATTGTCCGAGCTAAATGTAGTCGTCCACGCCGTTTCTGTTAGCGTGTTAGCGGAGGGATTTGACAGACGTGTTAATACGAGTAGCTGTTGAAACATGTGTAAAGGGGGCCTATCACCAACATACTGCCGACTGTGCCTCTATGTCCCCCCGCCTCCTTCCTCTCCCAATAGATATCAAACCACTACAACTTTTTTGCGCGCTTGTGTTTTGCATTGGGGTGAATATTTATAAATATTAAAAGTCCACCCAAAAATGTTGGCCGGTTTTGTTTTCTCAGTTATTCACTGTAAAAAATGGATGTAAAAATACTTTAAAAGTTAAGGTAGAATTCGCTTCGATTTTCTAAGTGATTTTACATTATTATTTATTTTTTACACAGAAAACTTCATAAAAACTTGAACTTTTACTGTAAAGTTAAACAAATTTGTGATTTTTACATAAAGTAAATTAAAATTACATAATTTGTGTAATATTCCAATAAAGTGTGTAAAAATTACAAAATAAAATGTATAGTTACATATATAAAATGGATGAATACAAAACAAATTAATGTAAAATTAGTAACCACGCATGCGCAATGTGTTTTTATGGAATCTACGCGATGTGCAAGCGATACCTGTTTGCAACGCCATTGTCTCTTTGTGTGCCTATTACCAGATTAATCGCTGGCTACAGATGGACATCGATAAACTATGTAAACGGCCTTCTCATTTCTTACAGTGTTGTTTTTTGATCGTGGGTTGGTCAAAGCTTCGGAGGGCAGTTCACATACTGCATTACGCGATTTTTTTTCTAAAATGCCACCCCAGGTATGAAACATTCACGACAAAAAAAGTTAATGTCTTAGGAGGTTGCTCTTTCATAATGAGCATTTTCCTGAGAGTATTTCTTTCAATTTTCCACGAGAGGCAGCACTTGTGGTAGGTACAAACATTATTTATTGGTATTAGGTAAATGATAAAATCAAACGATTTTTTAACCCCTTATATCCACAACAATATTATTCACACAACAATTAGAGGTGAAAATAATATATATATCAGACAGCCAAGCTGCCATGATTTGTATGAGCTATATCTAAGAAAAAATCAAATGACCACTGTCGGGACTTGAACCCGAAACTCCCAGTTTCCGGCTAGGTGAGTTACCAATTTCTCCACAGTGCCCGAGAGTGGTAACTGATCCCCTTTTATATATAGCAATTTCAGATATGAAAACTCACTACATGCGAGAGCTGATTATTTAAATAAGCTACAATGCACAATACAACCATTTAAAACAGTCAAGTCAATTAACATGCAAGAGGGGATCAGTTACCACTCTCGGGCACTGTGGAGAAATTGGTAACTCACCTAGCCGGAAACTGGGAGTTTCGGGTTCAAGTCCCGACAGTGGTCATTTGATTTTTTCTTAGATATAGCTTATACAAATCATGGCAGCTTGGCTGTCTGATATATATTATTTTCACCTCTAATTGTTATGTGAATAATATTGTTGTGGATATAAGGGGTTAAAAAATCGTTTGATTTTATCATTTACCTAATATTACTATCCACAAGAACTCAAACCTTTGTTTATTTATTATTTATTGGAGTATCGTGTCGTTTTAGTGGTATAACTTAATTATTAAATTATTTTTATCATTGAATTAATTAAATAATTAAGTTATATACCACTAAAATGACACGACACTAATGGGGAATAAATAATGTTTGCACCTGCCACAAGTGCTGCCTGAGTGGATAATTGAAAGAACTATCTCTCAGGAAAGTCTGATAAGGTAATTAACAAACATTGCCAGCCAGACAAGTTTTAAAATAAAAAGCAAGTAGGTGTTATGAAGTGCACTTTTATGAAAAAAATCAATCATAACTAAAGGTCTGTCAGTTAATTAACAAAAATTGTCAGTCAGGCAATTTTTTTCAAAAATGTGTAAATTCATTAAAAATAGCAATTAACAAATTTTTACCTGTCTGGTGGTTACAGATTTTTTACATGTTTTTCAACCATTTTCAACTTTTGAGGGGTTCGATGGGGTACTTTTTTTGTACAATGGGAGCTTGGACTTATAATACAGTAAATTTCTTCAATAACAAATTATATTTTTTAAATATTATACATATTAAATATACATTATACATAATTATACATATTTTTTAAATATTATACACATATTAATTCTTAACATAAGTACCTACATATTTTTGCAAAATATAAAATAAGACAATAAAAATTAAACGACAAAAAAACAGTTGCTCCTTCAAAAAAACTAATCATATTATGTGAAATGATTCCACCCGTCATTTTCAAGAACTTACTAAATTTATGGTAAAATTGGGACGATAGAATAAAACAATACAAAATAAAAATGTTAAAAATAACTTAAATTGACAAATCACTATATGATTCCTCATTAAAAAACACCATATGAGAAATGAACCCACCTTGCAATTTTCTAAACTCCTTCCCATGCACTTTGACTGGTTTCTTGTCTTTTAATTTGAAGTCATTGTAAAATTCATAAAATCCACCATTGTTGAATTTTATTTCCAAACAAATCTTCGTATATGTCGATTCAGGTAGCTCGACGTTGCTTAAATCGAACGAAATCACTATAATCTTTTCTTGAGTCACAACATTTCTAAAATAATTCGTTTCAATCCGCTCATCATCAATGTACAACGAAACATCCAAACTTTCCCGATATGGAACCACCTCTTCTTTGTCCGATAGTCTTTTTTGACCCATCAATATAATCTTCACCATTTTTATTTTCTTCTGATCCATCCCCAATACATAATACTTTTCGCAAAATGTGGTGTCCCTTTCCGTTTTATAACGTACAGGTCGTTGGCAAGGATATAAATTAACATTAAAACTTACAGGCCTTTTAAAAACTATTTCGTCAATTTCGTCTTCGTTCAGAATATCAAATTCTTCGTTTACGCTGCTTAAGTCATATGGAGTTAATCTATCGAACACCAGTAGAGGAAATATTCCGTAGAAATCTAGAGTATACCTTACGAAACTTCTAGGATCGTCGGGACTTTTGGATGTTACGGTATTCTCTAAGGCCCATATGGCCACTGCGTTTATAAGATCAATTTTATAATAAAGTAGAATTTCCCGGTTGACTTCCAATAAACATTTTAAAGTCTTGTAGTGGAGTTTAGAAAAGTCATTACATTCTATCAGATTCTTAAATCTGGTGAATGCCACGTGGACAAATGTGCTCAAAATAGCACGATTGTTAAATTCACAGCCTGCATTTAAAGTTAAAAGCACGGACTTACTGATTTTGTCTTCTTGCAATGACTTTAAACAGAAATGAGCTAAACTTGGAATTTTAAATTCGAATGCAAGTTTTAAAAGTTCATATTTTAAAGTCGGATTAACAAAACAAGTGAGGTTATGTGAATAACAGTAACCTAACATTAAATGAACTACTTTTTCTGAATAATTTACAGTGACAGTTCCATCGAAATGTTCTTGGTAAATTTTTTTCTTCCACCAAGGACTGAATGTTGATAAAATAAATTTATGGCTTTTAATTATTGATCCATCATTGCACAAAATTTGAATATCGGTGTACTTGCTTTTATTTAATGCCTTGGTATACCTCGTTAATAGAAGAGCTCGTGCATCCACAATGACTTTTTCGAAATTGTCCGATTCCGAAGGTATCCTGACTTCTTCACTTTCATTTTGATAATTTTTTCCAGGATTCATTTTAATTTCACTATAATTTGATTTATCACGTGGTTTTAAAATTGACGAAACTAAAGTCGTAATGGAGGTCGTAATAGTCAACATAGTACGACAAAATTGTTTTATTTTTCTAAGATTTTAAATAAAAACACAATAAATAATTTAACTTTCAAATTTTCTTTTGAAGTCTTCTTACGTCCGTTGTATTCTTATTAGAAGTAAGAACTAGTAATCCGACTTAGTATATTTCTTTTATATACTTAAATAGTAACCGTTTTACCTGAATATTTAAATTTACAATTTACCGATATACTATAGACTTCAGACGCTAATGAGTAATGACCTCTGTTGTCGAGCGTCTATAATCTACAATTCATTCATTCGATATGCTATAGACGTATATAGTCGTATATAGGTCTATGAAAAGTTATGAAGAAAATAGAACCTCTTTAAAAAAAGTCACTAAAAAGAGGAAAATAATAACATTTTGATGTCGGTGCCAATTTAATTATTAAAAATTTTTAATCTATTTTTAGTTTATTAAACTAGCGCTAACCTAAAAAGTTATCACAATTCAGTGTTGTTATTTACAAAAGAAATCAATAAAATAATTTTTTACACTTCATTAAAACAATAATAAAAAATGTTAAAATGTTTTTTTAATAAAATTAAGAAAAATCGCAGGATAGTGGACAAAATATTTGATTTATTAAATTTTCATAAATATTGTTATTTTTATGTATGTACTTGAAAAAGTCTAAATCTATAGACGAAACGTCGTACATTTAATTTAATAAATCAAATATTTTGTCCACTATCCTGCAATTTTTCTTAATTTTATTATAATCACGATGAACACGATTTCTAATATAAATGTTTTTTTAATTTTTCGACAATTTTACTGTTACTATTGACGGCATTTGGTAAGTTATTCAATAATTTTATACATTATTTTTTAAGTATTTTTCCAAACTAATAAAATTTTACAAAGTTTATACAGAGCTCTGATGATGAATATATAATTTTCTAAACGTTAGCGAATAAATGCAATAAAAAAACTTTTTAACAAAAAAAAACCTCCTCCAAAAATGCACTAAAAAGAGGAAAATAAAGAATTTTGGAGGTCTGTGCCAATTAAAATATGAAATTGGTTAAAAAGAAGATATTAATCACTATTAGTGCCTTTTTGAAGGAGGTTTATTTTTTGTTAAAAAGTTTTTTATTTTTTACTTCTTAGTGACAAAAAGTAACATTTACCTTAAAGAATCACACGCCATTACTTACTTTTTTATTAAAATCAGCCGAACTACTGAACCAATTTTGATGAAATTTCTATGGGACCAATCTGAAAGTATATCCTTTCAAATAAAAAAAAGTTTTCAAAATCGGTTCATAAACGACGAAGTTATCCGCGAACATAAAAAATATATACGGCCGAATTGAAAAACCTCATTTTTTTGAAGTCGGTTAAAAACAGTATTTGCTTCTTATTTGGATCCTTAAGCCACTTTTGAGTCGTTTTGTTCCGTTATCACAATTGTTTCAAAATTGAAAACCGTTTTGTAAAGATTAAAATGTGCTGCTAAAATTTTATTAAAATCGGCTCGACAGGACCGGACTTTTTTTTTCCCTGTAGTTTGGTCAGCGTGTAGTTTAGTATCGGGTCACGTCAGCTACACAGCATTGTCCGAGCTAAATGTAGTCGTCCACGCCGTTTCTGTTAGCGTGTTAGCGGAGGGATTTGACAGACGTGTTAATACGAGTAGCTGTTGAAACATGTGTAAAGGGGGCCTATCACCAACATACTGCCGACTGTGCCTCTATGCCCCCCCCCCTTCCTCTCCCAATAGATATCAAACCACTACTACTTTTTTGCGCGCTTGTGTTTTGCATTGGGGTGAATTTTTATAAATATTAAAAGACAGTCCACCCAAAAATGTTGGCCGGTTTTGTTTTTTCAGTTATTGTTTTTTGATCGTGGGTTGCTCAAAGCTTCGGAGGGCAGTTCACATACTGCATTACGCGATTTTTTTTCTAAAATGCCACCCCATTCACGTCAAAAAAAGAAAACGTTATTGAACTCGGTGGTATTCTCTATGTAGTAGTATATATTTTTTCAAAAGCAGCAACTAACTGTTATGCTTACGTAATCCTATATACTGCACTGTAACACCGCGTGTGTTACAGTGCACGCCTGAGCCAAGAGAGTGAGAGTGCCGCAGTGGTGGGGAGAACATTTCGTTTCATATTTCCCCTCGCGCGGCTGTTCACAGCCCGACATAAGATGTTGCACATCTAAATGTTAATGTCTTAGGAGGTTGCTCTTTCACAATGAGCCATTTTCCTGAGAGTAGTTTTTTCAATTATCCACGAGAGGCAACCAGGGCCGTAGCTAGAGCTGAATTCAAGATAGGGCACTGAAAGTTTAAAGTAGTGCTGAAACAAAAGACTACAATTTATTAATTGGATTGCCCACCTCATCTGGTGATATCAAATTACAAAAGCAAAAAAAACGATGAATGACAATTTAATCAAAAAAAAAATACAGAACTTGCCATGTTATCAAATTTCCGAACAACTTCATTTAGATCCAACGAATTTAATCTTGTTTTTCCAAATGTCAGATAGATCAAGTCTGTCATTCTGTCGTCACAGTCTTTGCGGCTTATTTATAATTCCTTAAAGTAGGGCACTGGATGTTTTAAGGTAGGGCATTAATGCCCCCCCCTAGCTACGGCCCTGGAGGCAACACTTGTGGTAGGTACAAACATTATTTATTGGGATGTCGTGTCGTTTTAGTGGTATAACTTAATTATTAAATTATTATTATTATGAGATTAATTAAATAATTAAGTTATACCACTAAAATGACACGACACTAATGGGGAAAAAATAATGTTTGTACCTACCACAAGTGCTGCCTGAGTGGATAATTGAAAGAACTATTTCTCAGGAAAATGGCTCATTAAGTCTTATAAGTATAAGTATTTATTTTGTTTACATGGTAAACAAGTCAGATTCATAGTTTACAATACAATACAATGCTAAAATGTTAAATTTAAAAACTGTTTAAAATTATATAATGCACTATTTAATAACATGTTCTTTATTTCCTGTTTAAATTTAAGTAAAGATAACTCCCTGACTTTTCGAGGTAACTTATTATAGAAGACAATTGCCCAATAATTGGCTCCATATTTATATTTATCAGCTGAGAACCTGGGCTGAAGAATATCAATATTTGCCCTAGTAGAGTAATTATGGCTTTCATATTGAAAATTAAAAATTGAAATATTTTGCTTAATGTACATTAAACATTCATATATAAAAACGGAAGGTAATGTTAAAATTTGATTTTGTTTAAAATATTCTTGACACGGAGTTCTAGCCGGTATCTTCGATAAAATTCTAATGGCTCTTTTTTGTAATTTTAAAATGGTAATAGACTCTGGAGAAGAACCCCATAATATAATGCCATATGTTAAAACTGAATGAAAATTTCCATAGTAAAAATTTTTTAAAACTTCATAAGACGTACTTTCAGCCATTTTTTTCAAGAGGAATAGTATTTTTGACAATTTTTTACTGATGATGCCAATGTGTGCTTTCCATTTAAGGTCGCTGCTTAAATATACTCCTAAAAATTTTACATTAACTACCTCTCTTTTATCCTCAAAACATATCTGCTTAGTTTTAGATTTGTTGAGCTTTAAATGATTTGCCTCAAACCATTTAGATGTTTCCTCTAAAGCCCTTTCTCTGGAAGCACAGAGGGAGTCATGATCCTCAGAAATATGAAGCAGTGACGTGTCATCTGCATATAAAAATATTTCGGCATTATACACATTAACAACTAGGTCATTAATATAAAAAAGGAATATAATCGGACCCAAAACTGATCCCTGAGGAACGCCGCATTTACACTCTAAATAAGATGATTCATTGCTCTCTATAACCACTTTCTGAATTCTATTTTTTAAATATAATGAAAGTAATTCCCATGAAACACCTCTTACACCATAGTAATCAAGTTTATGTAATAACAGACTATGAGGTACGCTATCAAAAGCGTTGCTTAAATCACATAAAGTCAAGGCAACGAGTTTTCGACGATTTAGATTTTTTAAAATTTCATTAAAGACATTTACTAGTGCTAAGGACGTAGATTTATTTTGTTGGTAGGCAAACTGTCTGTCAGTAATAATCTTAAACTTGTTGCAGAAAGATAAGAGTCTATTTTTAATTATTATCTCAAAAATTTTGGACAAGACTGGAAGAATCGACACTGGTCTATAATTATTTTTATCATCTTTGTCACCTCCTTTAAAAATTGGTACAACCTTAGCGATTTTTAAAAAATCGGGGAAAATGCCCTCAAACAAACACTTATTAATTACGAAAGCTTAGCAGATTTAATAATATTATTACTGAAATCATACACATCAGCACTATTTTTATTCTTTAGATTTAAAATGATAATATCTATTTCCTCTATCTGTACTGGTGACATGTACATAGATTCTTTATGACCATTATTTATATTTTCTAAATGCTTTATTGACTCGTATGTGTCAGGAACATCTTTAGGATTGCCTACTTTTATGAAAAAATCATTTACCTCATTTGGATTTAAATTATTAAGTGACTCAAATTTATTATTACTAGTTTCTAGCTTAATAATATCCCATACCGCCTTTTGTTTATTATTTGCTTTTGACACATAATTATTATATGTTTCTTTTTTGGAGTCAATAATAGCATTTTTATACAGTTGTTTATATTCCATAAATAATGTGTATATTGCAGGAGTATGGTTTAATTTTAATATTTCACAAATAAATCGGAAAGTTTCCTTTATCATTTCTAATGTACCATTGTTATTAAAATTTAAATCAGGCCTACACCTACTACTTTTTATTTTATTTACCACCGGAAAACTACTATTAAATGCTCTACCTAGTAATTCATTAAACAATTCAAAACACCCATTGGCATCATCCACTTTTTCAATCAGTTTCCAATCTGTTTGTTTCAATTTTTCTTTAAATAGTAATTTATTTTGTTCATTTACTATCCTGCTTCTGATATATGTTTTTGTCTCCTTTTTTACCCAATCAGCTGCTATTTTAATTACTTGGCCATAATGGTCCGATATACCCGGATTAACTATCTCCTTCTTATAAAATGCTTTATCGCAGTTAGTTACACAATTGTCAATGCATGTTGAACTTAAGTTATTTACCCTCGAATAGTCATTAAAAATAATATGCAAATTATAGGAATAAAATAAATTGGTGCATTCGTCCAGGTCTCTAGATGGAATTAAAAAATTAATATTAAAATCACCTACAATAAAAATATTTTTCTTACTGTTAAAAGTCATTTCCAAAATTAAAATTAATTTTTCATAAAATAAACTAAAGTCACCTTTTGGTGATCTATATAATACCACAATTAGACAATTAAAATCTTGCAGCTCAATAGCAGCAAATTCGCCATGTATTTCTTCACTGAGGTCCTCAATATCTGTTAATTAGAAGTTTTGATGCCATTTTTGGCTAAAATTGCTACCCCGCCATGCAAGTGTGTATGCCTTGAGAAATAACTAATTGGTGAATAATTTGGAATAATAATAGCATCTATCATGTCTTCTTTCATCCAGTGTTCCGTTACACAGACAATATCATATTTATTTTTATTCAGATATATATTAAGCTTATTTATTTTATTTGATATACTTTGTACATTTAGGTTTAATATGGACAGTTCATTTTTATTTTTTTAATTCATGTTTTTGATTTTCTGATTCACGAAAAAACTGATTTTCTCGAGATTTAACATAGCAATTTCGAATAGTAATACCTAGTGGCCAAAAACTAGGATCTAACAAAATATCTTTTAAATTATAGTTCAAACAGATTTTAAAGAAGACAGTGCCACTCCTAGTAGTACATCTTTCAACTTCAAAAGTTTCATCGGGACACTTTTTAAGTAAATAATTTTGAATCTGAGTGATTTCAGTATCATTTTTTACTCTGCCAATTGTAATGTAAAATTTTCTTTCAGCTGCTGTTAAGGCATCAGTTTCTGTTTTGGCTGTGCCGACAATTATGTCTTTTTTTCTATTTCGTCGCCTATATTTGACTTCTACAAAGTTATCATCTTCAGTTTTTTCGTTTTCGTAATCAGTTTGAATTTTTTCAGAAGTATCAGGATTCCCCTCATTTTGATGATTTTCATGATTAGCATTAATTGATTCAGATTGTAGGTTCCTACTTTCTTCTTCATTCACCAGATTTTGTTTTCTGTATGATCTTGTTCGAGGACGAGATGATAAATTACTTGTAGATTTATTGACATTAGTTAACTGGTTTTTAGCCTTTACCTCCATCTTTCCGGGAGTATTAGAATTATTTGCATCCACAGAAGTTTTTTCGCTATCTAAATTAATGATATCTGCTTTATCAACTTTATCTACATTTTTATTTACCTTTACGGAATTACTTTTAATTTGACTCTTCAGAGATATAATTTCAGACGATAAGTCATTTATACATTTAGTTTGTTGTTCAGTTAATGCTTTGAGCTCACTTATATTATTATTTGCACTTACTATCATTTTCCACAAAGTTGTTACATTTGAGCATGAGTTGCAAAACCATTTAATGTTTCTTTTTTCAATCATCATTTTAAGTTCTGCTTTTTTATGTCCGCACATTCTATACAAAATTTCTCTTGACAAAAACCAGTACACTCTACAGTTTCTATTTCCAAGAAATTTCTTCCACATTCAAAACATGGAAAATTCTTTGTTTCCATATTTTTGTTTACACGGAGGCACCTGCCTCCGACTAGATTTTTTTAAGAAAACTAATATGACTTCCTTAGTTCATTGTTCAAATCATTTCTATCATTATAAATACATACTACTTAAATTAAATTTAAAAGATTATATTAAAAAGAAAAAGGAAAAATCACTTTAATTAATCAATGATAATTTAGGTGACTATAGTCCAATATACTCACAAGGTAATTAACAAAAATTTCCAGTTAGACAAGTTTTAAAATAAAAAGCAAGGAGGTGCTATGAAGTGCACTTTAATGAAAAAAAATCAATCATAACCAAAGGTCTGTCAGTTAATTAACAAAAATTGTCAGCCAGGCAATTTTTTTTCAAAAATGTGTAAATTCATTAAAAATAGCAATTAACAAATTTTTACCTGTCTGGTGGTTACAGATTTTTTACATGTTTTTCAACCATTTTCAACTTTTGAGGGGTTCGATGGGGTACTTTTTTTGTACAATGGGAGGCTTGGACTTATAATACAGTAAATTTCTTCAATAACAAATTATATTTTTTAAATATTATACATATTAAATATACATTATACATAATTATACATATTTTTTAAATATTATACACATATTAATTCTTAACATAAGTACCTACATATTTTTGCAAAATATAAAATAAGACAATAAAAATTAGACGACAAAAAAACAGTTGCTCCTTCAAAAAAACTAATCATATTATGTGAAATGATTCCACCCGTCATTTTCAAGAACTTACTAAATTTATGGTAAAATTGGGACGATAGAATAAAACAATACAAAATAAAAATGTTAAAAATAACTTAAATTGACAAATCACCATATGATTCCTCATTAAAAAACACCATATGAGAAATGAACCCGCCTTGCAATTTTCTAAACTCCTTCCCATGCACTTTGACTGGTTTCTTGTCTTTTAATTTGAAGTCATTGTAAAATTCATAAAATCCACCATTGTTGAATTTTATTTCCAAACAAATCTTCGTATATGTCGATTCAGGTAGCTCGACGTTGCTTAAATCGAACGAAATCACTATAATCTTTTCTTGAGTCACAACATTTCTAAAATAATTCGTTTCAATCCACTCATCATCAATGTACAACGAAACATCCAAACTTTCACGATATGGAACCACCTCTTCTTTGTCCGATAGTCTTTTTTGACCCATCAATATAATCTTCACCATTTTTATTTTCTTCTGATCCATCCCCAATACATAATACTTTTCGCAAAATGTGGTGTCCCTTTCCGTTTTATAACGTACAGGTCGTTGGCAAGGATATAAATTAACATTAAAACTTACAGGCCTTTTAAAAACTATTTCGTCAATTTCGTCTTCGTTCAGAATATCAAATTCTTCGTTTACGCTGCTTAAGTCATATGGAGTTAATCTATCGAACACCAGTAGTGGGAATATTCCGTAGAAATCCAGAGTATACCTTACGAAACTTCTAGGATCGTCGGGACTTTTGGATGTTACGGTATTCTCTAAGGCCCATATGGCCACTGCGTTTATAAGATCAATTTTATAATAAAGCAGAATTTCCCGGTTGACTTCCAATAAACATTTTAAAGTCTTGTAGTGGAGTTTAGGAAAGTCATTACATTCTATCAGATTCTTAAATCTGGTGAATGCCACGTGGACAAATGTGCTCAAAATAGCACGATTGTTAAATTCACAGCCTGCATTTAAAGTTAAAAGCACGGACTTACTGATTTTGTCTTCTTGCAATGACTTTAAACAGAAATGAGCTAAACTTGCAATTTGAAATTCGAATGCAAGTTTTAAAAGTTCATATTTTAAAGTCGGATTAACAAAACAAGTGAGGTTATGTGAATAACAGTAACCTAACATAAAATTAACTACTTTTTCTGAATAATTTACAGCGACTGTTCCATCGAAATGTTCTTGGTAAATTTTTTTCTTCCACCAAGGACTGAACGTTGATAAAATAAATTTATGGCTTTTAATTATTGATCCATCGTTGCACAAAATTTGAATATCGGTGTACTTGCTTTTATTGAATGCCTTGGTATACCTCGTTAATAGAAGAGCTCGTGCATCTACAATTACTTTTTCGAAATTGTCCGATTCCGAAGGTATCTTGACTTCTTCACTTTTGTTTTGATCATTTTTTCCAGGATTCATTTTAATTTTTAATAAAAACACAATAAATAATTTAACTTTCAAATTTTCTTTTGAAGTCTTCTGACGTCCGTTGTATTATTATTAGAAGTAAGAACTGGTAATCCTACTTAATATCTTTCTTTTATATACCTAAATAGTAACCGTTTTTACCTGAATATTTAAAATTACCGATATAACTATAGACTTCAGACGCTAATGAGTAATGACCTCTGTTGTCGAGTGTCTATAATCGACAATTCATTCATTCGATATACTATAGACGTATATAGTCGTATATAGGTCTGTGAAAATTTATAAAGAAAATAGAACCTCCTTAAAAAAAGTCACTAAAAAGAGGAAAATAATAACATTTTGATGTCGGTGCCAATTTAATTACTAAAACTTTTTAATCTATTTTTAGTTTATTAAACTAGCACTGACCTAAAAAGTTATCACAATCGTTTCAAAATTTGAAAGCCGTTTTGTAAAGGGTAAGTTCGGTTTTGAGCTCAGATCGATCTGATTAATGCGTTCGAATTTAACATTTATATGCTCTGAAAGATCTCTATCCTGCGTTCGGATTTTAAATCTGGAGGAGATCGAGCACGCTCTAAGATTCCGAGGAAAGCGAGCGAGCAAGCAGATTTAACCATCTTCAGATCATTCATTTTAAAAATGAGCGGAAACACTTGTTGTGAGAATGGATAAATTTCGAAGTTTATTTATATGAGGTAATTTTTCAATAGGTAAAAGTACACGAATAATATTTATTCAAAGAATAGTAATAACCAATAAGTCTATATCGCACAGAATGATTAAATAAAATATTTATTATATCTTTGGGTTGAAAAAATCAACAACCGGCAGTACTATTAATTTTAAAATTAAGGAGTAAAACGAAAAAAATTGTGAATCATGATTTATTATTATAACAATGTTGAATTAAATCAAAATGAGGAGCAATAAAGAATATATTTCAGCTTTAATAATAAGAGTTTAACTTGTTGGGGCCATTTTATTCTGACGTTTGGAAAAATCTGCTAGATTACGTTCGAAATTGTTTAGATGGCTTGATTTGCTCGCTTGTCACGTGACCAAAAATCTGTTCGCTCGGCTCGATCAATCGAGTGCAAAATCGAACTTACCCAAAGATTAAAATGTGCTGCTAAAATTGTATTAAAATCGGCTCAACAGGACCGGACTTACAATTTTTATGAAAACACTAGTTTGCGGATGATTTAAAAATAATGTAAAAAATTAAAAAAAAACTTGTAAATTGAATAAAAATTGAATTATTTTAATGTTAAATCTGTATTCTTAAAATGACAGTGTAAATATTTAATTGGGTGCATATGTTGAAATGATAATATTAATTAAGAAAAAAATATTATTTTAAGGGATGTATTAACGGGTTAAATTTTTTTATTTTGTTAGAATGAAAATGCATAAATAAAAATTTTGAATTTCGGACCTCAAGGGACGTTATTTTCAAAAAATATTTTTCGATGAGAAGCGGTCTTAAAATGCATTTTAGAGAAAAAATTAAAAGAATAAAAAATATTTTAAAAATAATTTTTTTTTGCAAAAAAAATTATTTTTATTGAAACTTTAAAATTTTTGGGAGTCACGATAGATCATAAAATTACCTGGCATCATCACATTACGGATCTAAATATAAAATTGAGCAAAGCTTGCTATCTACTACGGAGACTCAAGCCTATAACAACAATGGAATCGCTTATAATGGTCTATTATGCCCATTTTTTAAATCACTGCTGCACATATGGAATCATCTTCTGGGGTAGGTCTCAACTAGATAACATTTTCGTGATGTAAAAAAGAGCGTTGAGGATAATATGTGGCGTTGGACAACATCATCACAGCAAAGAACTATTCATACAGCTGCAAATACTGCCGGTTGCCTGTATTTATATATTAAAAATTTTAACATTTTTCAAAACCCACATAAGTAAGCTTGGAGTAAGCACCTTAAACCAAATTCATAGTCATAATACGCGTCATAATGATTGCTAATGTAAAACCTCAGCATATGCTGAAAGTATTAAACGATGGTTTTATGGTTAGCGCTACTCATGCTTACAACTGTCTACCAACAGAAATAAAAAATATTAAAAATCTCAATAAATTTAAAAATGCTGTGAAGAAATTTTTACTGCTTAAAATGTTTTATAAAGTATCTGAATTTATTATTATATAATCTGCTTTCTCTCTGACGTGTCATAGGTATACCTACTGTGTCAGGGCCGCAGTAAGGGTAGGGCGGAGGGGGCGACGGCCCCGGGCGCATCAAGTTATGGGGCGCCAAAGGCGCGCCAGTATTTTATGTGCCAGGCTGATTACTACTAGACAAAACATAAAATATACAATAAATAAAAAATAAAAATATTGCAAAATATAATTACTATAAAGATAGAATTTATGAAATATTTGGCGATAATTTTTATAGAAATATCTATAGCAAAAGACTTGAATTATGAACGTTTAATAAACCAATTTGCTCAATTGAAGGCCAGAAAAGTGAAGTTTTGATTTTTCGTAGACCGTAGTTAGGTAATTTTTTTATAACGTTTATTTTGCAGTTATTAGTGAACATTTTTTATGTTTTTAATTATTTATGTTGAAATCTCTTATAAAAATCTCGTATCATGCATTTTTTGTTTGTTTGAGGGAGGGGGCGCAAATTAAAATTTTGGCCCCAGGCGCAAGATTTCCTTACTGCGGCCCTGTACTGTGTAGTCAAAATGATTAATAAATATTATTATTATTATTATAATAGTGTTGTGGAAAGTCGAATTTTCTAATAAGTGACGAAAAGATCTGTGGAAACATTTCCAAAATTTTTTGTCTATTTGAATCACAAACAAATCGAATTACAAGCACCGGAATATTTTAAAAATATTTTAAAAATAATTTTTTTTTTGTAAAAAAATTTTTTTTATTTATTTTTTAATAGTGTTGTGGAAAGTCGAATTTTCTAATAAGTGATAAAAAGATCTGTGGAAACATTTCCAAATTTTTTTGTCTATTTGAATCACAAACAAATCGAATTACAAGCACCGGAATATTTTAAAAATATTTTAAAAATAATTTTTTTTTTGTAAAAAAATTTTTTTTATTTATTTTTTAATAGTGTTGTGGAAAGTCGAATTTTCTAATAAGTGACGAAAAGATCTGTGGAAACATTTCCAAAATTTTTTGTCTATTTGAATCACAAACAAATCGAATTACAAGCACCGGAATATTTTAAAAATATTTTAAAAATAATTTTTTTTTTGTAAAAAAATTTTTTTTATTTATTTTTTAATAGTGTTGTGGAAAGTCGAATTTTCTAATAAGTGATAAAAAGATCTGTGGAAACATTTCCAAATTTTTTTGTCTATTCGAATGACAAACGAATCGAATTACAAGCACCGGAATATTTTAAAAATATTTTAAAAATAATTTTTTTTTTGTAAAAAAATTTTTTTTATTTATTTTTTAATAGTGTTGTGGAAAGTCGAATTTTCTAATAAGTGATAAAAAGATCTGTGGAAACATTTCCAAATTTTTTTGTCTATTCGAATGACAAACGAATCGAATTACAAGCACCGGAATATTTTAAAAATATTTTAAAAATAATTTTTTTTTTGTAAAAAAATTTTTTTTATTTATTTTTTAATAGTGTTGTGGAAAGTCGAATTTTCTAATAAGTGATAAAAAGATCTGTGGAAACATTTCCAAATTTTTTTGTCTATTCGAATGACAAACGAATCGAATTACAAGCACCGGAATATTTTAAAAATATTTTCAAAATAATTTTTTTTTGTAAAAAAATTTTTTTTATTTATTTTTTAATAGTGTTGTGGAAAGTCGAATTTTCTAATACGTGATGAAAAGATCTGTGGAAACATTTCCAAAATTTTTTTTTCTATTCGAATCACAAACGAATCGAATTACAAGCACCGGAGGTGTGGATTTAAGTAACTATAATATGGATTCAGAAGACAGTGTATATAGTTGTGTGAAGTTGTATCTTTCCGAGCTGAGACGGAAGCCTGCGGGGCTGATGTCAGTTTCAAGTCAGCTTGTTGACACGGCATCACAAATCCTCTTTGACAGTCAGTGCGTAAATACATACCCCCGACGTCGTCGTCTTCTTCTTCGCCGCCGCGACGCCCCCCCCCCCCCCCGAATGCACTCTATACAGGACGTCTTATAATGCTTCGGCGAGTTTAAACCACTGAATTTATTATGACAGACATGCGGACATCGAATAACGCCGCGTCATTTAAAATTTTTCTGCTGTCAACTTGCGTATCGAGAGAACTTATCGGGTAGTTATCGGTCTGTGAATTTACAGTACGATTTTTAATCTACAGATTGTATCAAATTAAAGCTGTGCATAGGGCATTCTGTGTGTAAGATAGAGATCGATATAAAGCAATAAGTAAGAACGAGATAAATGATCGCTAATAGGAAGTTTCTGTAGTTACTGACTACTGAAATAAGAAATTATTGATAAAATCACAAAACAAAGATGACGCTATCAGGTTGTATGGGTATTATTTATTTACAGTAACTACAGAAACTTCCTATTAGCGATCATTTATCTTATTTACTGCTTTATATATCGATCTCTGTCTTACACACAGAACGCCCTATGCACAGCTTTAATTTGATACAATCTGTATACTAATATAATAAAACTGAATCTAAAATCTCAAGAACTATCTGTCCGAATTGAAAAAAAAATTTTTTTTTGTTAGATAGTCCGTTTATTGAGGAAGGTTATAGACTATTCGAGTTTTTTTAAATTTAACGTCAAAGGGGATAAAACGAGGTATAGAATTTTTTGCCTATTTATTCTATCTAATTAAAGCTGAAGAGTTTGTGTGTTTGGACGCGCTAATCTCAGGAACTACCAATCCGATTTGAAAAATTTTTTTTGGTTAGATAGCACGTTTATTGAGGAAGGTTATAAGCTATTCGAATTTTTTTAAATTTAACCGCTAAGGGGGTAAAATGTGGGTGTAGGATTTTTTGACTATCTATATTCTATTCTAATATTATAAACTGTAGGCAAGTACGCGAAGCGAGAACAACGGCAAGCGACTTCGCTTCGCAGGGAAAGATTTTCTCGTGCTTCTATAAATAAGTATACTTAATAGTAGGTGGGATTAGGGAATGCAATCTCGATCTCGCGAGATCTTGAGCCATTTTTCGAGATTTAATCTCGTGGGCAGGCAATCTCGTTTTTGAAATCGCGTTCGAGATCTCGACCCGATATGGTCGAGATCTCGAACGAGATTTTAAGAACGAACGCGCTTGAAAAAAACTTATACGTAATAGATTTTGACAGTCGCCCTAATTGGTTCTGTTTGTTTCTCTGCATATATTGTTTTAATTATTGTTTTCTTGAGTAAAATGGACAGTTATTTAACTTATAACAAGCATTAGATGGCTAACAAATTTCAAAGTTAAGTCAATATTGAATATGTCTAAGAACAATTCAAAACAAATGTTCGTGAACGTTACTAATAGTAACTTACCCTATGCTTCCTAACTCCTAAGAAGTTATTTCCAAAATAATTAATTGACATATAGTGTGTTGTATGAGTTGGGGTATTGCTGTTATATATTTTGAAAATAAAACAAAACTTTAATTGAATCTTGGAACAAAAAAATCAACGTTTATTTAAGGAAAGTAATGAATAATAATCATCTGCACAGTGCACTACGCAATAAATCACACACGTACACAGTGACACAGTCACACTGTCTCAAGTAAGTATAGTTTTCATTAAGTTCAAGTATTTTAGATACAAAATAATACGTTCTTTTTAAAAGTAGGCGAAATCTCGATATTGTCGAGATCTATCGAGATCTCGCCAGACAATCTCGCGAGATCTCGAATTGCCAATCTCGAACCCAGACTGATCTCGCGAGATCTCGAATTGCCAATCTCGGCTCGAGATTGCATTCCCTAGGTGGGATGAATTAACAATAACCACTGAAAAATCATAACCCTTCTTTTTTTTCGTAGTCTAATAAAAATAAGTCCATCTCTTGAAATGGAATGCAACCTTTGGCGTGGAGACACTGATGCTGGGTTGCAGAAAGTATTGTCAGAAAATCTGATTTTTCTCTCCGTTTTACAAAACACCTTCCCTAAGCTACATTCAATTAGTCGGTAGAATTATTATTCTCTATTGACTTATTTACGAAGACTTCTAATTGAATGTAGGTTAGGGAAGGTGACTGTAAGACGAAGAGAAATTATTTTATCCTTTTTACAGACATTCTGACTCATTTTTTGAAGTCTGTTCAATTTTTTTAAAAATACATTATTTTTAATTACTGATTTTATTTTTTATTTTTTTCGATCGTGTGTTTATTTCACAAGGACGACCTGTATATCGTATGAGACACGAAAGTGCGGCATGCCAATGTCTCATAAGCCTCTCTCAGTCTCATCTCCGCCCCCTCACCGCCTCTCCCGCCGCCCCCGCCTCAGTCGCTTTCAAACCCAGATTAGAGGGCCTCCGCCGTTGCGGCTTGCTGCCAATGTGCACACATATACAGGAAGTCTCCGGTATCATACACCCTCCGATCGGGTGTGTCAAACTAATTAATTGCGGCCCACTTTACAAAATTACTCTCAAAGCTATCCAAATGACCAGGGTGTTGACGGGAAAACTTTTCATACATTTTTTTTTTGAGTTACAAATTGGAAACTTTGGGAGGGGCTGTAAAAAATGGATGTAAAAATACTTTGAAAGTTAAGGTAGAATTCGCTTGATTTTCTAAGTGATTTTACATTATTATTTATTTTTACACAGAAAACTTCATAAAAACTTGAACTTTTACTGTAAAGTTAGTTATTTTTACATAAAGTAAATTAAAACTACATAATTTGTGTAATATTCCAATAAAGTGTGTAAAAATTACAAAATAAAATGTATAGTTACATATATAAAATGAATGAATACACTACAAATTAATGTAAAATTAGTAACCACGCATGCGCAATGTGTTTTTATGGAATCTACGCGATGTGCAGGCGATACCTGTTTGCGACGCCATTGTCGCTGGCAACAAATGGACCATCGATAATCTATGTAATCGGCCTTCTCATTTCTTACAGTGTGTTGTTATTTAATGTAATCAAGACGCTAATGACCTAAGTAATCGACGCGTCTATAATTTACAATAAATAAATAAATTGAAATAGGTGAAATGCATGCCACTTTTGACTTAACAGCTAACAGATTTAAATCGGACTTTCAAGAATTGTTTATGTCTATGCGAGCCCCAATCGATTATTAGTTTGACCAGGCCTGTACCACACACACTCTCGCTCTGCAGCGGTAAATGCTATTTAATGTGAACCACTGCTGGTTCTCAACGTCCTTCTTATATTCTTAACGCCATCTAGCGACACTCACGTCTACTGACACGTATTATTATGAGCTCTCTGAACCAGTGGTTCACAACATTTGTCATTTTGCGGACATCGACTCGCAAACGAAATGTAACATTGGAATCTATAGTTGAACTACAGAACTTGGCAGAGACAGTACCAATCTAAGTATACCATACAATGCATATAGTTACAGGCTGGGGATATTACCTATACAGGGTGTCCCAAAAAGAATGGGACATAAAGTAACAACTGATTCCTTACAAAAAAATTCGACTGATGACCAGTCCTATACTTCCCACCTAGTAAATATTTGCAAAAAATAAACACTTTTTTTTTTTTATTCTTTGACTAGGCCCAAATAACCTTAGCTGTTGGTGGTCTTTAAAACACAATTTAATTTTTATTCATGGTTACCTTGATTTACGTACAATTTATATTTTTTTTAGTAAAATATTTTTTTTCTCGAAAACTATACATTTTAGAGAAAAAAATATTTACATTTTTTTCATATTATAACATCTAGAATTCATTTATATTTTTTTTTACCTATGTTAATATACGTGACATTGAGAACGTTTTTTTTTAATATCTCAGGATCCACTGAACCGATTTGACTCAAAATCTAATCAGATCTAAGTTAAAGGCTGATAAACACAATAGAACAATCGGCCGTATGTTGTTCCGTTCTTAAGATATCGAAGGCGAAAAATTGACCACATACACACACACACACACATACACACATACAGACATCAGTCAGTGAAAATCTGTTAAAATCTCGAAATATTTTTTTCGGACTAAATCCATTACTTCTCTACCATAGTAGAGGTGGGAAGTAAAAATATTGCGATGGACCCCAACACGTTTATTCCGAAAGTTGATATTAAAAGAGATACAGGGTGTCAAAGTTTAATTTTTATTTTTATCATTATGACGCGGCATTTTAATAAGAAACATTGAATTTTTAAATAAAACTGTTAAAATTACCATGATAACACCGCGCCGGCGTTTTCAAAGCCACCTATGTTCATTTTCAAAATTTACCATTTGAAACCACATTGCATCGATAATTTTAAGTGCAAATATCTTGAAAAAGGTTACTCCTAGCCACTTTTACAAAATATACCTTTTTTACGTAAAAATGACGGAAAAATGAATTTTTTAATTCAAAAAAATAGTACGAGCGCGTACAAAAAAGTTATGACTATTTGAATGAGTGAAAAGGTGTGTAAGTGGCGCCCCCTACAAGTAAGAGCCATACCAAGGTCAGATTTGAATTTCTCATGTCAAAAAATCCCCATAATATACCAAATTTCATTAAAATGTTTAAATTATTTTAAAAGCTATTTAAGAAAATCAAAAATCAAAATTAAACTTTGACACCCTGTATCTCTTTTAATATCAACTTTCGGAAGAGACAAGTTGGGGTCTATTGCAATATTTTTTTGTAAGGAATCAGCTGTTACTTTATGTCCCATTCTTTTTGGGACACCCTGTATACAATCTACTATTTCTGAAATATCTTAAAAAAAAACTGATCTGTTTTCTATTATTATTATTATTTTGCGTTTTTACTTTCAAAATAAATATTATAAAAAAGTGGGTGTGTGCTTATGACCACATGACAGAAGTTAAAACTTGATTATATGCAAAACATAAGTACATAATATTATAATATTACTAGTTGCCCCGTCCGGCTTCGCTCAGACCGCAAAACACTACTCACTCGCTTCGCTCGTTCGCCATATATGTATTTTTTAAAGCTTAATATAAAAATCGCGATTAAAAATCAAGGGTTGATCGTATAAGGGTGAAAATTTAGAATTGTATGTATTTTTTAATGCTGAATCATGAAAAAATAAAAACAAAAAATTTTGTCCAAAAAATAAAAAAAAATAAAAAAAATTTTTTGGGGTGGACCACCCTTAACATTTAAGGGTATGAAAAATAGATGTTGGCCGATTCTCAGACCTACCCGATAAGCACACAAAATTTCATCAAAATCGGTCCAGCCGTTTCGGAGGAGTTTGGCAACAAACACCGCGACACGAGAATTTTATATATTAGGTAGATTAATAATAAAAACGTAATTCTTGAAACGATGCACTCCTTGTTAGACAGTAAACGTGGTCACTTGATGTCGAGTGGAGCCGAGTAAAGCCGATTCAGCGTCACCGACCCGAGCGTGACGGTTCACTTTCGTTCACTATTCAGAAAGAACGCAAAGCGCGCCTAAAGAAGTTTTCACTTCAAAAATTTGTTTCCTAAAGTAAAAAGCTCGGTTAGTCTAAATGCCTTCTTCTTGGGCTTGAGAATGGCCGAGCATGTAGCAATGCTGTTGTTTACACCCCGTTGCTATGGTTCCTCTATTACAAGTTCCCAGTTCCCGGGTTCTAACCCGAGTGTTGATAAAAGTGTCAATTGGATTTTCAATTTATTATTAAAACAAAAAAACTTTTTAACAAAAAAAAACCTCCATCAAAAAGCCACTAAAAAGAGGAAAATAATGAAATTTTGAGGTCTGCGCCAATTTAATAAAATATGAAGTCGTTTAAAAAGTATAGTAGGTATAGTGATTAATATCTTCTTTTTAACCAACTTATATTTTATTAAATTGGCGCAGACCTCAAAATTTCATTATTTTCCTCTTTTTAGTGGCTTTTTGAAGGAGGTTTTTTTTTGTTAAAAAGTTTTTGATTTTTTAGTGTCAAAAAGTGACATTAACCTTAAAGGAATCACACGCCGTTACTCACTTTTATTAAACCGACTCTTACGCTGTCTGATGTGTCAAAAAGTGACATTAACCTTAAAGGAATCACACGCCGTTACTCACTTTTATTAAACCGACTTTCTTACGCTGTTTGATGTGTCAAAAAGTGACATTTACCTTAAGGAATCACACGCCGTTACTAACTTTTATTAAAATCAGCCGAACTACTGAACCGATTTTGATGAAATTTCTATGGGACCAATCTGAAAGTATATCCTTTCAAATAAGAAAAAAATTCCAAATCGATTTATAAATGACGGAGTTCTGAGGTAACAAACATAAAAAAAAATACAACTGAATTGAGAACCACTTCCTTTTTTTTAAGTCGGTTAAAAAATAAATAATGAATTGAAAATATGAATTGGTGCTAGGCCTAAATAACCTTAGCTGTTGGCGGTCTTTAAAACACAATTCAATTCATTTAAATGCCTTCTTTCAATTCCATCGCCGTTCAAGAAGAAGAAGGATTTTGAATTATAGACGCTCGACAACAGAGGTCATTAGCGTCACACCGTTCAACGAGAAATAAGAATGCATTATTTTGAATGTATTATCGGTACGCGAGCTATCGTGTCCCCATATGGCGCGACCATCGCCGTCCTCATAAACTAGTCCCCAGTCCATTTGGTCTTCCTGCAGCCTGCAATGTCCCGGTACTTCTATTGATTCCAATCGCACTTAGCTTGCAGAATCAGATTCATCGGCCATAGAGCTCTGCTACCAACCAAGGGTTGGAAACTGACAGACAAACTATCCAATATTAAGGTACGTGCAGTATGGAGCTGTGATTCTAGATGGTAGCGTAGATCATAGCAGGGCTTGCTTAAATTAATGCATTGTTATAATATATGCGAGCGTACACAATGAAGCAGTGAGTGTAGCAGGTATAAGCGCTGTTACAAGAACTGGTGATACAAGAATGTATCTCATCCATCTTTCAGCGCGCTGACTACTACAATCAACGTGTGACAACTGTCAAATGGCCGTTACAAGTGTCGCAATGGATGTGACTAGTTTAATAAGTGAAATTTTGCCAGTTTTTATTTAATTTGTTTTGAGTTTTTTCTAAGACGTATTTAACAGTGTTAGGTTCCATACGTAAATATTCAAAAAATAGGTTTGGGTAAAATTTTAATTTTTGGTATAAATGATGAAATTCGCCATGTTTAGATCGTTTTCTATTAATAGGATGGACACGATAGCTGCTACCCAAATTTGTATTTAAAATATACCACTTTGTGGCAGAAGAACACAAATATTCGTCTTCGCTGACATTTCAAACGCGACTTAAGCTTGTATTAATGCTAGTATCAAAGCTTCGTTGTGCAAACCTATAAGCGCTTATAATTTCAGCCACTATCTACCATACATGCTACCATCTAGAATCCCAGCTGCGTACTGCACGTACCTTAAGGTGTGTTTTTTGGTGCAGTTAACTGAACTGGTTCTGTTAGTTCTAAAGCGTTATACCCGGGATGGCACATTTGTAATGGTCGATCATTATAGGTACTTATTTAATATAGCTCGTTTACTCGAATTTATGATTTACTTATATTACATTACTAAGGCCCGTATTCCCCAAATACTGTTAAAGATAGAAGTTACTAATTGTAGAATAAATTTATGGAATAAAATTAACTTTCAATTCACCAAGCAATTCATTCGATAAAATAGTAACTTCAGGTACAAATTTACTTTATACCATACACCTTGGACATTTTGTCAAATATTTTGATCCTAAAGCACGTTTACCAAAAATCCGACTGATGGCGCATCATTCGAAAATGTAAATTTATTTTATTTTACTACAAAAGCCTTTACCTGTAAGATATGGAATTAATATTTACCTGAAAAGATCGCCAGGTCATAAAGTAATTGAAAAATGTTTCGTTAGAGAGCAGCCAATTATATAATTGTTTCGAAACATATTGGAAAAAATCATTTTACCAACCAGTGGTCACAGTCAGGATTCTAACCTGAACCTTTCCACTTTCGCGGCGGAATAAGTTTACAATACTCAACCGTGACATGATTGCTAAATTAATATTCTCCTTATATGCTTCAGAATCAATAGATTTTCACTACATGTGAGTGTCAATTCATATATGAAGTTCATTCCGCCGCGAAAGTGGAAAGGTTCAGGTTAGAATCCTGACTGTGACCACTGGTTGGTAAAATGATTTTTTCCAATATGTTTCGAAACAATTATATAATTGGCTGCTCTCTAACGAAAAATTTTTCAGTTGCATTTCAGCCGTATAAAACTATTATTTATCATAAAGTAATTGGTGCATTTCGTGCCCATCCTGTTTTACTAGGCGAATAAATATTTATACCCTTGAAATTGGACAGAATAGTTATTCTTACGATTTATACCTGCAGTAAAATTAACTACGTTTGGTGAATTGAATTATCGCTATTTATTCCGAGTAATAGTTACCGCCGCCAAATTAAAAAAAAACTCGGGTCGCAGTGTCAAACCCTGCCGACAATATAGTGTATTTGCTAATACAGGCATTGTGGCATTATTATGTGAACAGTGAACTTAAGTTTTTTGACAAAATAAAAAATTTAACCCCTTAATACATCCTTTAAAATAATTACATTTTTTCTAAATTTCAATATTAGACATGGATTTTATCAGTACATCCAATTAAATACACCCTTCCATAAGTAAATCCGTATCAACAAACTAGTGTTTTCATAAAATTTGAAAGTCCGGTCCTGTCAGGCCAATTTTATTAAAATTTTAGAAGCACATTTTAATCTTTACTGAAGAGTTAAATTTCAATTTTGAAACGATTCTGACAAATTTTTCGCTATTTTTTGGCCCAAAAACTTTTTGGACCCCCTAAATACAACCCTGAAAATGGTCCGATTGGGCCCATTTTAAATAGGCTTCTTGCGGTGATGGGTTCCAATGTGTGTACCAAATTTCGTTTCAATCGATTAAGTCTGTCGAGAGTTATTGTGTGCACACACACACCACACACACACACACCACACACACACACCACACACACACACCACACACACACACAATTATATAAACATTTTTAAAAATGGTGCCAAACTGTTCAGAAGGGTATGAAACGTCGAAAAATTTTGGTCCGACCCCTAGGTCCCGCCATCCGACCGACGCCAATAGTGTATGTGCCATATTATGGCAAATACACTAATAATAAACCTTGTAATAGAATATTATTAATTATACAATTAAAAGTTTACATTGGTGCAAATATTATAACTATTATTTTATAATAAATTATTTTATTAAAAATTAATACAAATTTCAATTAATCACAATTCACAAACAACAACAAAAAATTCCACTGCACTACAATGTGACACGTTGCGTTGCGTCGCGTCAGGTAAATGTGTATCTGCCTTTATTCACCACTTTGCCTATTCTGTCGAGTCGTCACTGTATCAGCGTATAGGTGTGAATCATAAAATAATTTTTTGAAACAAATCCATATTTCCGTAAGTCGTTTTCGATTGAGTAGCCATTTCAGTCGTAAATATCGCATCTAGATGGCCGTAATAAAATGGAGACTTTATCATGACGGCTGCAACGGATGAAAATCGGAAATGGTCGTTAAAGAGAACATGATCTTCTCGGCTACCTCTTGAATCCTTTTTTCTGAAATCTGTCACCTAAAGAAATGACCGTCGTTTCAATGCGGTTTTATTTTGTTGATAATAATTGGATATATAAACATCGAAAAAAAATATTATAAAAGTGTAGGACGGTATAAAAAAATGGGTGTGTGCTTATGACCACATGGCAGAAGTGAAAACTTAAGATTTTCTAATTGTAATACAGGGTGTCCCACGACATGACTGCCATAGCCTGGGACTGTGTTGCTGGGGTGATTTCAAGTTAAAAATGTCTAATGAACATATACCGGAACGCTATCCTAACTGAGCTAGAAGCATTTGAAATTTTAAATAAGTAAGCCCACTAATGCAGGTATTAGGTTCGGCTGTTGGTTTTGTTATTATTAAAAAGACCAGGTGGCTGTGAATCACTCTTCGCAGAGCTACCACTTCAATTCTAAGAAGAGCTAGACTATGTATACAGCAACTGAGTGGGCATTTTGAGCAACTAATTCAATAAAGCGATTTCTTTTTAAATGGTTTTTAAATTAGTAGGGAATTCCTACTACTACTTATCTAAAATTTCAAATGCTTCTAGCTCAGTTAGGATAGCGTTCCGGGTGTATGTTCATTAGACATTTTTGACTTGAAATCACCCCAGCAGCACAGTCCCAGGCTATGGCAGTCATGTCGTGGGACACCCTGTATATTCAGTGTCCGCCAAAAAGTTAGCACCATATGGGAAAATTTTTTGTTTTTGATTTTTTTTGAAATTTTTTTTGGTGAAAAGTTTGTGCTTTTAAAAAGATTAAATTTGAACACACTAGATCCATTGAGTGAATTTTTGTTCCGGAGAAAATGGCGTTTATCTAAACTTACGTATTTTAAGGGCGTTAGATTTAAAGTAAACAATTTTTGTGACTTAGTTGATTTTAAAAGTTAATTTATGTTTATTTATCATGAAATAGAAAATAAATTTGGACTTAAAAGATGAGTTTTTCGTGCCGAAAACGCTTTGCACCAAAAACATAGAAAAATGTGTTAGAAATCAATATCATATTGAATTCGAAAATTTCGCTGTTGTTAGTGTTTTATGTTATTCTTGTTTATTTTTCCAATTAATATAAACAACATAAGCTAATATTGCAGTCAAAGTATTTGAAATTTAAAATTTCACTCAGAAAAATGACCAAAAATTTGAAATTTCAAAAGTTGACTTTTTTTGGCCACCTGTATAAAAAATTACTTTTTCTTTCATAACTAACATTACACATGGCGAATATCGAACGAATGCTACAAAAATTTCCGACAAAACACTTTTAATTTTCGAAATATTGGATTTTTTGTAATTTTGAAGTTTAGATAAACGCCATTTTCTCCGGAACAAAAATTCACACAATGGATCTAGTGTGCTCAAATTTAATCTTTTTAAAAGCACAAACTTTTTACCAAACAAAATTTCAAAAAAAAAATCAAAAACAAAAAATTTTCCCATATGTTGCGAACTTTTCGGCGGACACTGTATATGTAGAATAGAATAGAATAAACATTTATTGCTGAGCCCACCTGGGATACAATAGGTACGTCACACAAAAAAATTACAATAATTAGAAAAAACACTTAATTACAAAGCCCATGTAATGAATAGGGCTCCCTATTCATTTTTTATCACATAATCATAAATATATTAAAATCGGCCTATACAATTAAATTTAATGAATATAATACCTAACGATAATATTAAGTCTTAGTGTCATCTGTTAGCGCACTTGTCAACTACAAAATATATGTTTAAGGGTGCATTCCACTTGGCGACCATTTCGCCCACTACGCTCGCGCCTTATGGCCGCGTTCATTACGTTTGGTCGTTGTAAGCGTTGCGATCGCCAAGTGGAATGCACCCTTAGTGTCATCTGTTAGCGCACATTTGTGAACTACAAATGACTTTTTACTCGTATTAAGTTTTTAGTGTCATCTATAAGCACACTTATGAACTACACACTATTACCAGCATATCTATCTATCTATCTATCTATTGAGAGTACGTGTTCGTGTTTGAGCCGAGTAGCCCCGATTGTCACCGTCGGGTGCGTTTCACATCACTGTTGTTAACAGCCCAGGCAAAGCGCGCCTAAGGAAGTTTTCACTTCAAAAATCGGACTGTTTCCAAAACTTCCCTACCATAGTAGAGGTGGGAAGTAAAAAAATAAGTATAATTTATTCTTGACGTGTTTTCATACTTTGACTGTTATATCTGTTAAGCAAAAAAGATCACCTATATAAATGGCACGTACTTCGTGACCAACCTCTACAAGCGGTGAGTTTTAAAACGATAGTATTAATAATGTTCTTTTTACTGTTATTTTATAATCTTAAACTTCTTTGAAAGATTTAATAAAAAATTCATTTTATTCCCTGAGACAACACAACGCTCCATCACAATATCACACAAAAGAGTGACTACTAAAGTCTATCCGTCTCGCTTTATCTCCATTGATAATGTGTTCGATGTGAGAGAGACAAGTAGATAAAACGTAACAGTGCCAGCGGGTGGCGACTGTAGTGTTGGCACTTAACCCTTATAAACGATAAAAAAATGTTTAAGTATCAAAAGCACATCTGACATTCATACTAAGATCCACTTGCAGAGGGAACTTGCTGGCTGCAAGTAAAAAAAAGTATTAAAACTTAAATAAAAATAGGTAAAAAACTTTTAAGGTACACTGTTTTATTTTAAATCATCCGCTGTGCCAAAAACTAGAAAATAATTAGGACACAAACCAAGGGGCCCTTTGTGTCGCTGCGTCAGCGGAATAAGTAATAAAAACGTTTGTATAAAACGGTATTATACGGTATGTAAAAAAACTAAAATACCCTAGTTTTATACTAGGTATAAATACTGCATATTTTACTATTTTATACAGCACGTATAAAACGTTTAATACCGTTTAAAACGGTTTAAAACAGTTCAATACCAAAATGAGAACAGGAACTTTTCCTATTATGTAGTTGGCAATAAGAATCTTGAAATTTGGCACGAAAGAAGGTCTCATAGCACAAGTAAAGGAAAAAACCAAAATCCAAAATCATAAATTTCTAATTTTATGTGAAATTATCACGTGACCTACTTTATTTTTAGGGTTCCGTCAAGACACTTTTTCTCTGCAACGTTTAGAGGTATCGAGTTGCATTTATTTGTTTATTGTAGATTATTGACGCGTCGACAACTTAGGTCATTAGCGTCTTAAATATTACATTAAATAACAACTAACTTAAAACTAAATAACATCACAAAACATCCATGAGCGCAGGTGGGATTCGAACCCACGTCAGTCTAGTCTAGAGGCTGGTACCAAGTACGCTATCCACTAGGCTACACTCGATCGAGTTGCAATTATTATCATATACTAAGGTATAATTAGTGATGTAAAAATACGGTATTAAACTTTTTTGTGTATTAAGCCCATGGTATAATACCGTATTTTTTTCAGTATAAAACGGTTTTTTACTTTTTCACACTACGGTTACGGTGCATTATTCAATATTGCCAACTGCATAATAGGAAAAGTTCCTGTTCTGATTTTGGTATTAAACTGTTTTAAACGGTATTAAACCGTTTTAAACGGTATTAAACGTTTTATACGTGCTATATAAAATAGTAAAATATGCACTATTTATACTTAGTATAAAACTGGGGTATTTTATTTTTTTTCATACCGTATAATACCGTTTTATACAAACGTTTTATACCAGAGTATTATTACGCATTTACATCACTAGTATAGGTATAATACAACCCCATGACGGCCTAAAAATCAGAGGTTCCAAACTTTTTTTCTCATAGACCACTTTAAAAATTTTGCCGGTTCTGGTGGACCCCCTGCAGCTACATTTCTACCATATTCCCAAAACTCGACACAAAAAGTGAAGATTAGATCTAACTATGGAAATTTGCGTTGCGGCTGAGTTCCAACCACGAATTAACAGTTTTCGAAAAAAAGTGAGAATTGATTGCTTAATTAATTAATTGATTGTGCTGTGAGTGGATGTACTGAATATGGAATATGCAAGTTTTTACAAGTAACAGTCTCTGAGCTTCTTAAAATATTATCTGCCTACATTGATAGGTGAAGTCAAGCCAACATTTTAGTTCTTCGCTATCGAAACCAGATAAATTTTCGTGGACCCCCGCTTACGAATTGTGAACCCTCATTTTTTTGTCATGCCAACGTAGACCCCCGTCGAGTCTCCCGTGGACCCCTGGGGGTCCACCTGAACCATTTTGGGAATCAATGGCCTAAATGAATGAATGAGTGTGATGCCACTTCATAAGTACAATAATCCGCCTTCTAGTGCTAGATGTGACGTAAGTTGTTAGTGCTTATATAATATAATATGGCGGAGTCCTACATCGTCATCTGATATTATCTGCGACGGGGAGTAGTTTCGAGTGGCCCTTAAAGGCTTAACTCTAGTACCAAGATGGCGTGAACTCTCACCAACCAACAAATAGACATAACCTAGAATCTACCTGTTCTCTTAACATACTCGCCGACATAATGACTTCATGACATTCATCCGAAGGGTACATAAAAGCGAAAGCCACCAGTATATTAAAAGTTAAAGAGATTCAGATTCCAGGCGTGGATTGTCTCCATTTCGTCGTAAGGGCCAACTAACGTCTAACGTCTCATACTGTGGTGGCGTTTTAGAAATATTAGATGTAACGAAAATTGTCGCAAGTGGTTGTATGCATTTATACCAGAACTCGCGAGAGGGCAGTGTAGCCTAGTGGATAGCGTATTTGGTTCCGCAACCTCTAAACTAGACTGTCGTGGGTTCGAATCCCACCTGCGCTTATGGATGTTTTGTGATGTTATTTAGTTTTAAGAAAGTTGTTATTTAGTGTAGTTGAAAGACGCTAATGATCTGAGATGTCGACGCGTCTATAATCTACAATAAAATCAATTTAAAACCAGAACTCGTGTGATTACCGCACTCGCCTTCGGCTCGCGCGGTAAACACACACTCATTCTATTATATAAATGCAACATAACCTTCGACTCGTACATCGCAAAATCGCGACTGTCATATAATCCGTCACTAGTTGCATAAATTACTATTATAATATCAAATAACATCAATTAGATCTTTATATATCATATTTGATTTTTTGTGTCGAGGTTTTTTGTTTTGAGGTCATTTCGAATCAAGGTCGATTTATATTATCCCGTCAGACACAGCGCGGGAACGTAGCGTTTCCGACAAGACAAACATTTTTACATGCGTTTCAAATACGAATATTTATACTTAGCGAATTCCGTCCGTTCAGACACGTATCATTACTCGTATTGAAATGCATATAAAAATGTTTGTCTTGCTGGAAACGCTACGTTCCCGCGCCGGATAATATTATAAATCGACATTATTTAGAATGTCGGATACCTACCTAAAGTTCGATATATATTATCCGGTCAGACACGGCGCGGGAACGTAGCGTTTTCGGCAAGACAAACATTTTTACATGCACTTCAAATACAAGTATTGATACGTGTCTGAACGGACGGGATCCGCTAAATATAAAATATTCGTATTTGAAATGCATGTAAAAATGTTTGTCTTACCGGAAACGCTACGTTCCCGCGCCGTGTCTGACCGGATAATATATATCGAGCTTTAGGTAGGTATCCGACATTCTAAATAATGTCGATTTATAATATTATCCGGTCAGACACGGCCCGGGAACGTAGCGTTTCCGGCAAGACAAACATTTTTACATGCACTTCAAATACGAGTATTGATACGTGTCTGAACGGACGGGATCCGCTAAGTATAAATATTCGTATTTGAAATGCATGTAAAAATGTTTGTCTTACCGGAAACGCTACGTTCCCGCACCGTGTCTGACCGGATAATATAAATCGACATTTACCAGTCTCGCTTAAGAAGATTCACTTCAAAAAAGTTGACAGCCCCTGGTGTAAAGTGTAAAAATAGATAGCAAGACTTGTGTAAAGTAACTCAATCAAACCAATTTTCTCTTTTCTGTGTAAATTTGACCACTAAAAACTATTTGAAAATATTGAAATATTCTCGTGTGAAGAGCCAAAGTCGGCAGCAGTATTCGGTGTAAAATGTCGTGAGAAATGTTGAAAAACGATCAAAATAAAGAAAAGCACATTCAGACAGGCCGGTGCAGCAGCTAGCCAGCCAACAGTCGTGGTAATGCTTAGGTCGGCGCTTTTTTTATACAACACCGCATATCACTATAACCCGTTATGTGTCCCTGTTGTCGTCTCTGTCCAATGACCGGCCAACAAGGATTGTCCGTCCTTTACTGACACATAGAAGCGATGTCACTTTACACGGATCATTCTTTTTCTTTCTCTTATACCGTTATGTGTCTCCCTAAGAACGCGTTCACACTATTAGACCGAGAGCTAGTGACAATTTTTTGGTGTTATTTATTCAAGGTCTTATTAGTGTATTTGCCATATGGCACATACACTATTGGCGTCGGTCGGATGGCGGGACCTAGGGGTCGGACCAAAATTTCTCGACGTTTCATAGCATCCTGAACACTTTGGCACCATTTTTGGAAATGTCTATTTATATATGTATATATATATATATATGTGTGTGTGTGTGTGTGTGTGTGTGCGGGCAATAACTTTCAAAAGAGTTAATTGATTTTGACGAAATTTGGTAGGCACGTTGAAATCCATCACCGCACGAAGCCTATTTAAAATGGGCCTAATCGGACCATTTTAAGGGCAGTTTTTAGGGGTTAAAAAATGTTTTTGGGCCCAAAAATGCCGAAAAAATTCTCAGAATCGTTTCAAAATTGAAATTTAACCCTTTAGTAACGATTAAAATGTGCTGCTAAAATTTTAATAAAATCGGCCCGACAGGACCGGACTTACAAATTTTATGAAAACACTAGCTTGCGGATAGTGCTTTACTTACTGAAGGGTGTATTTAATTTGGTACCGAGGTTGCATTGATAAAAATATTAAAATTAAGAAAAAAAATATTATTTTAAGGGATGTATTAAGGGGTTAAATTTTTTATTTTGTTGAAAAACAAACTTAAGTTCACATAATAAAGCCACAATTCCAGTATTAGCAAATACACTATATTGTCGGCAGAGTTTTGGCACTGCGACCCGAGTTTTATTGTTTGTGAAGATGTTGAGAGAGGCATATTAAAGTGCCCTGAGTAAGGGATTTTGCTAGATAGCGGTATGGGAGGGATGCAGACCGCCCCCAACATGTAACAAAAAAGGGTGTGGGTCTCGGGACCCCCGACAGATGTGAAACATAAAAAAAAAAACGTTATTGAGCTCGGTGGTATTCTCTATATAGTAGTATATATTTTTTCAAAAGCAGCAACTAACTGTTATGCTGACGTAATCCTATATACTGCACTGTAACACCGCGTGTTACAGTGCACGTCTGAGCCAAGAGAGAGAGAGAGAATGCCGCAGTAGTGGGGAGAACAGCAGCGAAGGAGCGGACCAAACATTTCGTTGCATATTTCCCCTCACGTGGCTGTTCACAGCCCGACATAAGATGTTTCACATCAAAAATTGTCAGATCACCCTAAACGTGTCATGTACCCGACGAAATTTATATTATTAGTTCAAGGTTCAAATTTTAATATGTTGTTACGGCGACTGTTTTAAGCATATATTTCAATTTGCAGAACAAAATGTCGGTATTAACCCCCTCTCTTAGAGGAAAACTTGCTCGCCTAGGTGTTTATATCGTTCTGCAAGGGGGTTAATACCGACATTTTGTTCTGCAAACTGAAATATACTTGAATAAATAACACAAAAAATTTGTCACTAGCTCTCGGTCTATATACCTACTGTCGTTGCTTCGGTGACGTCATAATACAGTAATCTCTCTATAGTTGCCTGTTTCTTTAAATTCTTTTTCGGACATTTACGCACCAATATATAACTGCCAGTGAGTGCGTTTACAACACGATCGTTGCTTTGATGACGTCATTATACAGTAATTGGTATCTGTCAAATGAGCATATGACATCTGGTGGCAAAAAAAATACTCGAATAAGGGAAAAATTTACATGCTAGTAGCAGGGATGTCTTGCCTTACGGGAGAAAACGGCCGTCTTATGAGCGCCTTTATTGAATGATTTGTGTCATTTTATGGAACTAAAAACATAAACAAAATAAAGTACCTTCTAAACCTTGGTATTTATAAATAATATCCATTTCAGGCACCTAGTGGCAAAAATAGTAACTAAAAAATGATGCGTTAACAAAATTTTTTAATATAAGTACTTAATTATAATAGGCATGGTCAAAAATGTTAAATTAAAATATAGTTGTGTATATCGCAAATGACCATTCAATTCAGCAGTACAATAATTTATTGTACTGACACTGGCAACACTGGATCATATAATATTCTGTCTTAACTTCTCATCTGTGCCGTAGTGTAGGTACAAGTACATATCCCGCGACTACAGCGACAAAACTATAATATGTATTTATATTTTTTTAAACTATAAAATCATAGCAACAATCGAAATTTTTTCTTTAGCTCAGTCATGTTTTTAAAAAGGCAGGTATCTTTTCTAAGACTCAAACCCTGTCTCCAAACTGCAAATCAAACTCAGCCATCGCTCTCAGACCTTGAATATCATCGGCTTGATCACTCAACTGTAGTGATGCGCGATTACGAGATATTTTAGTCGATTGTCTCGATTGTTCAAACATCTCGATGACTCCCGATGGTTGTCACTTGGACTCGATTGTTGTTGTTTCATACTTCACCGAGACCGAGTCGCATAGTACTGAATCGGACACTGTCTAGAGCCACATAATATTATACAATCGTTCATCACTCAACAACTGCGTGGTCGAGTCGATGGTCGATTGTGCAGTAATCGCGTAATACGAATTCAATAGTGAAGAGATCACAGAATGGTGAGTACCGACTGAACAGTGTGAACAGTGAACAATCAACGGCCGTCGGTACCGCGGGGAGGACCTATGGAGCGAGTTAGAGGGGGTTTTAGTGGGTATGGGGCTGTGCCCGAGTCCCACACTACCCAGGGCTATCTTCCCTGGGTGTGCGTAAATGCATTTCCTCCTCCGCAAAAAAAAAAGTGAACAATCAACGAGTCGCGTGAACGTCAGTCGACTAGATATAACCTTGAATCGCGATTATATGTATTCTCAATCGCTGCTATCGCTATAACCTATATGTGGCAAATAATCGACTTGAACAATCGAACATTTCCGAAAACCCCGAGTCGATTGTGGACTCGATATTATTATGAACATTTACAATTGTTTCGATTGTAAAAACATCTCGTATCGCCCATCATTACTCAACTGCAACCGTGATGTAAATTTACCGTGTGAACGTGTCCGGTGAGAGTTCGCAGTGGGGTGGCGACCTCATTGGGAGGACGGCGAGCCATCGTCACAGATGGACGGGCGGGCGCACACAGCTTTGACACTCCATCCAAATTCATTGCAGATTTTCAGCTTGTCGGCTCGAGAAAATGTACAGCCAACGTCTCCAAAGCTGCGTTGGTTGTTCCGTTGCGAAAATAATGATAGAGGAGCCGAGTGAAAAAAGCAATATAGTGTGGCTCTTGTAGTAGACTCGGTCTCTGTGAGAACTGACTTTCTGCGGGAGGGTGTCGAGAACGAATGGTGCAGTTCTTAGCACTAGAAGGATGGTTTGACTACATGTAAAGCCGCACGGTCATCGATTGCTCAACTTGAAACGATGGCCAGATTTTTTTAAGATTAGAATCTACGTTACAAATAAATAATAAAACAAAGGACGGAATACAACCGAGTAGAGAACTTACCCCCCACCACTACACACTGCGCAGTTGACCAATTACAGAGAGACGGACTACGACCGAACAGAGAACACACTGGTAAATACGACCGAGTAGAGAACTCACCCTCACCACTACACACTGCGCAGTTGACCAATTACAGAGAGACGAACTACGACCGAACAGAGAACACACTGGTAAATACGACCGAGTAGAGAACTCACCCCCACCACTACACACTGCGCAGTTGACCAATTACAGAGAGACGAACTACGACCGAACAGAGAACACACTGGTAAATACGACCGAGTAGAGAACTCACCCCCACCACTACACACTGCGCAGTTGACCAATTACAGAGAGACGGACTACGACCGAACAGAGAACACACTGGTAAATACGACCGAGTAGAGAACTCACCCCCACCACTACACACTGCGCAGTTGACCAATTACAGAGAGACGGACTACGACCGAACAGAGAACACACTGGTAAATACGACCGAGTAGAGAACTCACCCCCACCACTACACACTGCGCAGTTGACCAATTACAGAGAGACGGACTACGACCGAACAGAGAACACACTGGCACTGGGCATAAAAGAAGGGAGGACACCAGTCACTGACAAACTGACCCAATGCCGGATTTAGAGGTCTGGAGGTCCAGGAGCAACAAAGGAGTGGAGGCCCCCTGGCCCCAAATTATTTTCCATATAAAATGGACAATTTTTTTCAGTCGAGTTTTCCAATAAATAATTTATTGTGAAACCAAGTATAGATTCTTTTATTATTTAACAAACATATAAATATAATCGTAGACAAGAATTGTGGAGGCTCCTCTTTTGTGGAGGCCCCGGGGCTGTAGCCCCGGTTGCCCTTCCCTAAATCCGGCTCTGCACTGACCTGTGAGCCGCCAAGGAGGACACTTCGACCGCTGCCACATCGCCTTTGAGAATGTCTACCGCAGTTGTAGACGAAACGTCAGGTAGAAATACCACCGGACCACGGCCTACAAGCCGGGAAACCATGAAGACGTGGAACAATGCCGGCCGTGAAAGCTTGCACACCTGGATAATAAAACATATTCTTTGAGAAATTTTCGGAAGCTTTTTCTACAAGAAAAAAGTTCCTAAAAGTGCGTGTTTTTCAATGTAATTTTAAACATAGAATTATACCGCTACGAAATACGTCGTTCACAGCCAGCCTTCTCTGATTGGCTGCTGTAGTTGAATCACGCCCACTGATCCATATATAAATAGAGAATATGGAAGGAAAAAATCTTTATAGACCGAGAGCTAGTGACAATTTTTTGGTGTTATTAATTATTCAAGGCCTTATTTTTGTGAAGATGTTGAGGGAGGCATATTAAAGTGCCCTGAGTAAGGGATTTTGCTAGATAGCGGTATGGGAGGGATGCAGACCGCCCCCAACATGTAACAAAAAAAGTGGTCACAATTTTTATTGTTTCAAGGTTGAAATTGTTTCTATATAGCTTGTCGGTGACCCAATAATGCCGTTATAATATTTGCAGATCGATTGGTCAGTATTAAAGGGGTGGCAGATCACCCTAAACGTGTCATGTACCCGACGAAATTTATATTATTAGTTCAAGGTTCAAATGTTAATATGTTGTTACGGAGACTGTTTTAAGCATACATTTCAATTTGCAGAACAAAATGTCGGTATTAACCCTCTTGGAGAATGATGTAAACACCTAGGCCAGCAAGTTTCCCTCTAAAACGTGAAGATCTATTAATATCCCGAAAAAAAATTTTCGGACTGAATCCAATACCTTCCCTACTATAGTAGAGGTGTGAAGAAAAAAAATATAACGTTTGCTTTGACCCTAAGTGAAGCGAAGCAACTGGTGATGGATCCGCAGCTTCACTTAAGCTACATTATCACCAGAACCGAGCATCTCATATGCACGTTCTTGTGTGCGTGTGGCGGGTAAAAAATTAGCCGGTTAAAGCTGTAGGAGTGGTGTCACTCACTCACTTACTGACTGCCTGCCTTCGAGGGAGGGAAGTGCTTATAATAGTTTTTTTTCCTTGCTACACGCACAGCCCAGCTTGGGACATTTTACCGCACTTTTTTTTCACCACAGCCGCCTACTTATTTTTTATCTGTGAAAACAAAAATGAATAAACGACGAGTAGACGTATTCTTCTTCTTCTTCGTCCTTTTTCTTTGAAAATTCTCGAATCGATTTTGAATTGTGTTTTGGCTTTTTGTCGATAAGCGTTTTATACGGCTTGTCACTAGCTCTCGGTCTACTATATTCTGTACACAGTACTTAAATAATAAAATAATTGATGTATGTTTCCCGACAGAACGAGAACAAGTTCGGACTTTACAGAATGTGCATTGTTTTAATTTCTACAGGACTATATAATATAATGAGAAATTATTGCGCTTGAAGCCGCAGACACATGGAATGCTAACATGACACGCAACAAACACAAATACATTGCAAACACGAAAAACAGTGTTACACCCCAGTATAAGACATTAGACGTTATTCACGTCAAGATTAGGAAATGTCAAACTGTTAAAAGTGTTTTTTAAAGACCACCAACAGCTAAGGTTATTTGGGCCTAGCACCAATTCATATTTTGAATTCATTATTTTTTTTAATAATAAATTGAAAATCCAATTGACACGTTTACCAGCTCTCGGGCTAGAACCCGGGAACTGGGGACTTGTAATAGAGGAATCATAGCAACACCATGAAAACAACAGCATTGCTACACGCTCGGCCATTCTCAAACCCTTAAGGCTTATCGAATATTTTAAGAGTTTAAAGGGCGTTGTATCACAAATATAAAAATCGGTCCAGCTTGTACACAGAAGGTCCCGTATTTGAAAATTACTATTATAATAGATGGAGATCCCAACGTCAAAATACACAGACTTTGTCTAAACGCTAGTGACCTCTGTTGTCGAGCGTCTGTAATTTACAATTCATTTATTCATACTTTGTCTCGGTAAGTTAACATTGGTACGACAAATAACGAACCATAATTATTTTTATTTTTAAATTAAAGATATTATTGATGTCTAAAATTTGTACGATAACAATATTCTTGAGGAATTGGACGAGTATACTTATATCTAATAAAATAAACAAAGCTAGTTAAAAAAGCCGGTCAAGTGCGAGTTAGAATCGCGCAACGAGGGTTCCGTACCAAAAATATAAGGAGTTAGGTAGGGGTAAAAAATTAACAGATTTAATTATTTAAGTTTGTTTTTAAAAAGTTTTTTTTTGCTTTATATTTTACTTTATTCTTTTCATTGTTTCAAAATGTTTCCATATTAAATTTAATTAAATTAATTTTTAAAGTAAAAAATTCCAAAATGTTTACATTATAAAAAAAAATCATGTACCTTCATTTGGATTTGAACCCGGTTCTTCGTGGTGGCATGCGAGTGCCTAGCGCGTTACCGCTATTCCCAATATCAAATATTCTGTTTTACTTTAAAATATCTATAATTTAATAAAATTTGATACGGAATAAAAATTTTGAAACACTAAAAGAAACAAAATAAAATATAAGAAATTCTTTTTTTAAAACAAACTTACTTAAATAAAAAAATCTGGTAATTTTTTACCCCTACTTAACTCCTTCTTTTTATTGTTGTACAGAACCCTCGATGCGCGAGTCTGATTCGCACTTGGCCGGTTTTTATGGTTAGATCTCGTATTTTAGTAGTAGCAGGGGGGTATTGCCTTACGGGAGAAAACGACCGTCTTATGAGCGCCTTTATTGAATGATCTGTGTCATTTTATGGAACTAAAACATAAACAAAACAAGCCGTGAGGTGGGTCGTTTATTAGGATTAAAGTGCGACCCTTGAGGTCCACACTACGAACTTCCCAGTTTGATAAATATTTAATAATAATAATTAAATTAGAAATTACACAGAAAAGTAATCATTTTAATCATTAAACCATAATTATTATTTATTTTTAACAATAATTAAAAAAAAAAAAAAACGGCTGAACCGATTTTTATAAAATTTATGTCGGATCAAAATGACGTTAACACGCCTCGATTGACACCCTTACGAAGTTGATATAATTTTTTATTCGCGAGATATTGTGTAAAATCTACTTTTTTGGAGTGTCTATTTGGTTAAGAAAAAAGAACGGCTGAACCGATTTTGAAAAAAATTCTTTCAGATCATATTTACGTTAATACGCGTCGATTGGCACCCTAACGTAGTCGATATCATTTTTAATTCTCGAGATTTCGTCTTAGAAAGAAATGGACACATACCTACGTACGTACATACGTACAAACACACTTACACACACACAGACATCTTTCTAAAAATTGTGTAAAAATAGTGTAGTGACCTTGAAACATAAAAATTTGTTATACATTTTGATTTCGATTTTCGGACCCATTAAATAACTTCCAACGAGAAGTTAATAAAGTACTAAACCTTTGGTATTTATAGATAATATCCATTCCTGGCACCTAGTGGCAAAAATGTAACTAATAAAATGACGCGTCAACAAATTTTTTTAATATATAAGTAATTATAATAGGAATGGTAATTTTTTCTCTTTCTATAATTCAGTGAAGTTTAAATTAGGGGGAATGTTTCATAAATGCCAGCAAAAGAATACATTATTTAATATTATCTAAATATTATCCCGCGACTAAAGCGACATACATTTTAATAGAATTGAGATTGTTTTAAGTATATATAGGATTAGAACCACTCTTATGTTTTGAATCAACTATAAATCACACATATACTTATTTCAAGCTTTTGAATTCTGCTAACAGATGCGAAGGTCAAATCTGGCCTTTAAAAGGTGGGTCACTCATTAGCACAGCCACAACTTATCTGTATTATATGTCATCTGTGGTAGTAGGTAGGTTTGCGTTTTCATTTTTTCGAGAATAAATTAATTAATATATTTTCTAATCTTAGAAAACGGTTAAGTTCTAATCCACAACTGAGATAGGAGAGCTTTAGCTCAGCTTCGAATGGGTTAAGTAATTAAGTCACAATGTTTCCTAGCAGATGAAGTATTTACAAACACGTTACATAATACATGTTCAAATTACTAAACCTCTCTAATCGTTAAATGCGCACGCGCACTAACCACTGTACAGTACTGTGCAAAAGAACAGAAAAAAGTACAAATTAAAAATCGAATGTCCGAAATATTAGAAAATAAACCTGAAAAAATTACCAAATTAATTAACTATTTAAAAATAACAAACTTAATCAACAAACTATAAATTTATACCCACAATATATTATTAAATACACCATAACCATATGCAATGTAAATACCAATACTTACCACAAGATAATTCACAAATCATACTTATTTATTTTATTTATTGTAAATTATAGACGCGTCGACAACTTAGGTCATTAGCGTCAATCATACTTATTGTTATTACATGTAACATACCTACACTAATTAGTATGTAATACCTATGTATAGCGATAATGGCCACAGAAGCCAAGTCGCATAGTATTTTTTTTTCGTTTTCAAATAAAAAAAATCGAATGAATGAATGAATCGTAAATTATAGACGCTCGACATCACAAATCGATATATCGCAACATGAGTATCGCACTACCACAAGTCAATGTCAGACTATAGTCCAATTTTTAACTCGCCCGACGAAAAAAGGCGGATGTTATAAGTTTAAAGCCTTTGTCTGTCTGTCTGTCTGTGTATCTATATGTGGCATTGTAGTTCCCAAACGGATGGACCGATTTCAATGCGGTTTTGTTTGTTTGTTTGAAAGCTGGTATTTGCGAGATTGTTCTTAGCCATGTTTGATTGAAATCGGTTCAGCCGTTTCTAAGATCTTCAACTCATCGTCATAACTTGTATAGAAATCTCGGCCAGTCAGTATTACAGCTAGAAACTTTGAATTTGAGCTCAAATATTCAGTTTTTGATTTGTTAATTTAAAAAGTATGTTAAATAAAAATTAAATTAAAAATTTCAAAAAAACCCGACGCAAAAAAGCAAACCTTTAAAAAGTGAGAAAATAATTAATATCTACTACCTATATATCTGGCCCAGGTGCGGATCCAGAGCAATTTCCCCCCTCCTGACCCATAGTTAAATAATATTTTACTCAATTTTTGGTTTCATACACACAAATCACAAAATCAGAACGAATCTCCTGGAAGATAGATAACTCCAATAAAAATTGCCCCCCCCCTTGCGAAAACCTTGATCCGCGCCTAATTTCTACGTTTAGATGAAATATTTAATTCATAAATGCGTCTGAGACCTTAACATAGTTATACGTGTTGTGTTTTGTTTCACATGTCAACCACTTCCGACTATTTCCGTTACATCTAATATTTCTAAATTGCCACTCCAGTATACACATTAGATGTTATTCACGCCAAAAATAATATCAGAGTTAATTCGAACTTACTTTTAAGAGAATTTACTGCTAATAGACCCCGAGAGCTAGTGACAATTTTTTGCTGTTATTTATTCAAGGCCCTATTTTTGTGAAGATGTTGAGGGAGGCATATTAAAGTGCCCTAAGTAAGGGATTTTGCTAGATAGCGGTATGGGAGCGATGCAGACCGTCCCCAACAAGTAACAATAAAAATGATCACAATTATTTTTGCTTCAAGGCTGAAATTGTTTGTATAGCTTATCGGTGACCCAATAATGCCATTATAATATTTGCAGATCGATTGGTCGGTATTAAAGGGGTGGCAGATCGCCCTAAACGTGTCATGTACCCGACGAAATTTATGTTATTAGTTCAAGATTCAAATTTTTAATATTGTTACACAACTGTTTTCTGAGTTGGCGGAATAAATATTTATTTACAATAATTAATTTACAATATTTATTTACAATAATTAAAAACACAACAATAATAAATACAACAACCAACAGTCAGTTCTAACAATCAACACAAGTAATTAACACTTAACTATATACAATTGACTACACTAATATTTATTTTATCAGGTGAATTTATATCACGGAACTATTTATATCACTGTATTTATATCAGATTTATTTCTAACGTTTATTTATGTCGGTCATTTACTCATTTACTTCAGTACTATTTATTTATATCCACTCCTCTATTTATATCACTGTACTGACTGGTTTGACCGTTGATTTATATCACTGATCCGTTTGGTTGCACGACTCACCATTGACTCCGTATTCGACCCTACTCTGACTGACTGCTCGATTCCCGTCGACTCGCTGCTTATATAGGCGCGCGGTGTACGCTCAGCGCGTCCTCGTATTCTCTAGCGTTGTCTAGAATCTTCGCGTAGGCACCAGTGTGTTCAGCAAGCAGACTCCCGTTTCTCAGAATTCTTGCCAGCCCCTTATATACAGGGTGATCCGTAACAATATGTTGTTACGGCGACTGTTTTAAGCATATATTTCAATTTGCAGAATAAAATAACTGGACAAGTGTTTCTTTTGAACAGTAGTGTAAGTGACTATTGTTGTTATTAAAACTACATAATAATAGTGTTTAAACTGGCATTAGAGTTTAAATCCGTCTTGATGTTGTTTTGAGGCTGAATCAAAGTTAAATTATTTTGTATATAACAACGCTCTTGGAATTAGGAAACTACAATGGAAATTATTTCATTCTTATGTGTATTTCATGTAAAATTTACCTTCTGCTTCCCAATTTATTATTTTTTGAAGTGAAAACTTCCTTAGGCGCGTTAGGCACTCTTTGCCTACGTAGTGAAATAAAGTGAACCGTTCGCGTTCGCATACCTAAAGGCGGCGCGGTTGATATACTTATATCATAAAAACGGCACGCCGTACAGTTGCACCGATAGCGTAGTGGCTGCGTCTTTGCGGTGTATGCATAGGAACCTCGTTTTGATTTTATTAAAATTCCCATTGGAATCAAAATGTATAACCAATTTTTATGTTTCAAGGTCACTACACTATTTTTAGAAAGATGTCTGTGTGTGTATGTGTGTGTGTACGTATGTTGGGACATAGAGCTGGGACATAGAGCTGGGACATAGAGAGCTATCACGTGTAGTAGAGGTCAAAATAAGTCGATTGGCCCCAATTTATTTATATACCAAAATGTACCATTTGCCCGTGAGAAGAGTTCAAAATTTACATAAAAACACATTTTTATACGCTGTTCAGAAATGAGTGAAACAAATTGAATTAAATTTGACAAAAGTGCATTTAGGAGGATTACTCTCCTTTCGGTAATCAAAGAAACCCAAAAGAAATTGTAGAAGGGTTAAAACCACCCTAACCCCCTGACATTTTTTTCTGAACTTTCTTAGGGGTGCTAATACGGTACTCAATTTTTTTAGCAAGAAGACTGATTAATTATCTTCATTTTGTTACTCTTGTAAAAATTTCGAATTCCGCATAGTTCCGAAGGAAAAAAATGTTTTCTTAAATAATGCTAACAGATATTCCTAGTACAAGTTTAATAAAATTGTAATACAAAATTTTATGTAAACTTTGAACTCTTCTCACGGGCAAACGGTACATTTTTGTATATAAATAAATTGGATCCAATCGACTTATTTTGACCTCTACTATACGTGGTAGCTCTGTGTCCCAGCAATTTTGGGACACCCTGTATTTAAACAACAAACCCCTGAAACTCAAGCTTGCAAATAATAACAATAAAAAATTATAATTATAATTCAGAACGCTGTTTGACTTTCTATGAGCCTTTATACACGCTTTCCGAACAGCCTTTTTAATGTACAATTGTCCAAAGCCTACTTGTGAGCTAATTTATGCATTCGTATCATCCGTTCAGAATGGCGCGTTAAGTCAACAGAGTCGACCATAATGTTATCAATATAAAAATAAAAAAAAATCTGTAAATCGGTTGACCCTGCTGGCCATCCCTGGAACTTCCCGCTATTTTCAAGCCCTTGGAGTTCGAAGCACTTGATAATATACCCAAAAGTAGATTCAGAAAATTGCTGATAACAACACTATTTAAATTTTTGAAAAGCTATAACTTTTGAACGCGTTGTTCGATTTTGATCTTTAAAACGGAATTCGACGCAGTTTTTTAAGCTCTAAAAATATTGTAAGAGGTACAAAATCGATTGGTTGAGAAATATCGAAGTTATTTTGAAATCTGTTGACTACGTAATCTCTCGAACGGATTAACCGATTTTGATCCGCTTAGCGGCATTCGACGCAGTTTTCTGAGGAGAAGAGCTGATTAGATTATGAAATAAAACGGTACAATATCCTAGAAGTTATTTTGAAAAAACACTTTTTTCGAAATCTGTTGACTACGTAATCTCTCGAACGGATTAACCGATTTTGATCCGCTTAGCAGCATTCGACGCAGTTTTCTGAGGAGAAGAGCTGATTAGATTATGAAATAAAACGGTACAATATTCTAGAAGTTATTTTGAAAAAACACTTTTTTCGAAATCTGTTGACTACGTAATCTCTCGAACGGATTAACCGATTTTGATCCGCTTAGCAGCATTCGACGCAGTTTTCTGAGGAGAAGAGCTGATTAGATTATGAAATCAAACGGTACAATATTCTAGAAGTTATTTTGAAAAAACTCTTTTTTCGAAATCTGTTGACTACGTAATCTCTCGAACGGATTAACCGATTTTGATCCGCTTAGCAGCATTCGACGCAGTTTTCTGAGGAGAAGAGCTGATTAGATTATGAAATCAAACTGTACAATATTCTAGAAGTTATTTTGAAAAAACATCATTTTAACAACTTTTTTTTAGGTTTTTTTGGAATTTCTCAAAATCTATTGAGCCGAATCGGTTCAAATTTTCAGGAAATCTAAGTTCACTGCTATAAACAAAACAAAATCGCTAAAAACAACTGGGACTTACTGCATTATGTTTTTCGAAATATCCATTCGCAAACCAACTTACGTTACGGAATCGACGAACAGTAATATTCTGAACTGAGCTTTAGGTTGCTCGAGCTACAACAATATAAAAACCCCAGTGTCCCAGTGAAAGACATAAATCAAACGGGGAAGAAGTGTTTATAACTCCTTTTTAAAAAATCGGAATGATATTAAAATCACGTAATCAGGCCGCATTTCGGTTTTTAAATTTATTCACAGTTCAGTTGCATAAATCCACGTTCGGAATGATAAAACTCGTGGAAATGATATCGGTGCTATTGTGTCAACGAAAAGGAAGCAGAGGGCAGTGTAGCCTAGTGGATAACGTACTTGGTACCAACCTTTAGACTAATAACCTCAGCTGTTGGTAGCCTTAAAAATGAACAGTAATTGATTTTTATATAGGTATTTAGATATCTATATAACTACAAAATATTTTATATCTTACTGTTAATGATAAAATAAAGATGCAGCTGACCGTATTTTCTCGTTAATTAAACTGCCCTTCATTTTCTTCTCAGATAAATACCAACGGCAACGCATTCAACTATTGAAACTTCAGAAAAGCAAATTGACCTATTTTAATTTTAAATATTCGAAGCGCTACTTCGATACATTTTTTTATTATTTATTGAAAAAGCGACATCGGCAATTAATAAAGTTTTTCTCGGCATTTCATATCTTCCTTTTTATAAAGTGAGGAGAGCCGTAAATAAACAAAGATAGAGTCAATCAGTTCGTTGACGACGACGCTGGGAATAAACAAAGCCAGATATATACAAATAGATAGTAAAATCAGTTGATTTATTTGTGAAGTACGAATAAAGTTTTTCTATTTCTCTCGATTCTGAATAAATAATACTTCAAAGGAAGTCCGACCTCTAAACGGTAAATATTTAACAGTAGTAGGTTTTGTACACCGCTCTGATATAAACTCTTGTCTGATACTGAACTATAATTGAACATAATTGAACGGGTGCTTCGTTCAATGCTGTCCTTAATACAAGCTTTTATTTAACTTGCAATGTATGTTAACAGTTTGTGTGTTTGTTTAGGTCAAATCTTGCAAGTCAATTTGAACGACTTCCACGTATCCGATAGATTTAAAAAATTTTACACATGTGTAATCCCGATGACAATACATGAATTAATCGTTTTAGAAATAAATTCAACCCCTAAGGGGTTCAAACGGGGATGTAGGGTTTTTTTGATTAATCAACGCCCAGGCCAAATCACCGAAACTAGAAACTTGAAATTTGGACAGTTGGTTCCTTTTCTGACGTAAGCATCCACTAAGAAATGATTTTTCGAAATTCAACCCCTACGGGTGTCAAAGGGGAGTAAAATTTTGAAAGACTAAAATGAACAAAATAAATATTAGTAAAAAACTTTTTAGAGACAAGCTTTCATTTAAATGCACTAAAAAGGAAAAAATAATTTTTAATAATTTAGGTTCATAATTATAATAGCGTGGGTCATGACTAAGAAACGATCATAGGGTTCACGATCCACGCTTTTATAATTATGAACCTAAATTATTAAAAATTATTTTTTCCTTTTTAGTGCATTTAAATAAAAGCTTGTCTCTAAAAAGTTTTTTTTTACTAATATTTATATTAAGTTTAGATTAGCAGTATGTTTCGTTTTCAGCCGTTTTCAACCAATTGTAGCTAATATATATTATTTATAATTTTTTTTGTTTGGTCAGCCCAAACTTCTTAACCGATTTGAATGATTTCGGCTCCGTTTTGTTTGTCTCAGTAAGGGTACTTACTCCATGCCTTTTAATTTTGATGCCCGGATCGGCGGTTTTGGAAAAATAGGCAACTTTGTGGATATTTTGTATCAATATAGTACAATATCGTCCATTCTGTCAAGTTCCACTTAACTTTTTCCATATTGAAAAAGAAGTATAACTTAAGTTTCACGAGGACAGTGTGGTGTAACGGTTAGCGTAGCGGCCTTTGGATCACACCATCGTGAGTTCGAATCCCACCTCCGCTCATGGATGTTTTGTGATGTCATTTAGTTTTCAGAGAATTGTTATTTAATGTAATCAAGACGCTAATGACCTAAGTTGTCGACGAGTCTATAATTTACAATAAATAAAATAAAATACAAATGTTTATACAAAGTTGAAGCCAGGTCTGACGTCACAGGGCCGAGTAAACATGGCAGCCAAACATGGGTAGGATTGGGAATATTATTCTCTTCTACTTCTTTTCACATAATGAAATGAGGGCCGAGTTCACTTTTAAATGCTTGTAGTTCCTCTATAATCTTCAGTGTAAAAAAGTCAAGAGATGTCATGGGACACCCGACAGAAGCTATGCTTTTTACGTCAACACATGCGATGGGCTACGCAAGTCCAGTACAAAATATAAATACAATTTAATTGAAATAAGTTTTGTTAAAATGCCAAATTTTTTCATATACGTACATCAACTATTTACACTTGTACGTCAAACTGACGTCCGTACGATCATCGTACACGCTCGTACATCTCCGTATCTTCAGATTAGGTTAGGACACGGCACAGTTCGACGTGCACGCGCATTATTTATGCATGTAGATAGATACTGGCAGTAGGACGGGCAACAGTGCTGCCTCTATCGTTAGAACTTTGAACATAAAGGCTCCCGACGCGTTATTCAAAGGATTCAATGAAGTTGTACTGTGCCAAGTGTAAGAAGGCCGTCCTGACTCTAGAAAGAGACAGACAACGCGTGCCGGCCGTCCGCTAAACGAAGACGGAAACTGTTTCGGGCTCACTCTTTCTATTTGAGTGTACGATGATGTGATTTGAAATCTCAGCATAGCTGCTGTGAAATCCGCTCTGACTGTGTCCCGTGTTGCTAAAAGAAGGCCTAACAAAATTTTTATTATTAGTTCAAGGTTCAAATTTTATTATGTTGTTACGGCGACTTTTTTTAGCATATATCTCAATTTGCAGAACAAAATGTCGGTATTTACCCCCTCTCTTAGAGGGAAACTTACTCGCTTAGATGTGTATATCTTTTTTTTATTGTAGATTATAGACGCGTTGACATCTAAGGTCATTAGCGTCTTTCAACTACACTAAATAACAACTAACTTAAAACTAAATAACATCACAAAACATCCAAGAGCACAGGTGGGATTCGAACCCACGGCAGTCCAGTCTAGAGGTTGCGCCGCCAAGCATGCTAACCACTAGGCTATACTGCCTCCAGGTGTGTATATCGTTCTGCAAGGGGGTTAATACCAACAATTTGTTCTGCATATTGAAATGTATGCTTAAAACAGTCGCCGTAACAACATATTAAAATTTGAACCTTGAACTAATAATACAAATTTCGTCGGGTACATTACACGTTTAGGGTGATCTGCCACCCCTTTAATACTGACCAATCGATCTGCTAATATTATAATGGCATTACTGGGTCACCGACAAGCTATACAAACAATTTCAGCCTTGAAGCAATAATAATTGTGACCATTTTTTTTGTTACATGTTGGGGACGGTCTGCATCCCTCCCATACCGCTATCTAGCAAAATCCCTTACTCAGGGCACTTTAATATGCCTCTCTCAACATCTTCACAAAAATAAGGCCTTGAATAAATAACACCAAAAAATTGTCACTAGCTCTCGGTCTATTTGGTTCTGAACACAATACAATATAGTATATTTAAAATTATGGTAGATCCAAAATGGCGGCCACCACAAAGTGGCGGATTACCTTGTTCTTTACAACCCCCTCGACATGGGTATCAAATAAAAGGATGACAAGTAGAATACAATAAGCTGTGTGACGTCATTCTAAATTCAATATGGCAGCCGACACAAAATGGCGGATAACCTATTTCTTTACAACTCCCTTGATATGGGTATTAAATGAAATGGTATGACGAATAGAATACAATAAACAGTGTTACGTCATTATAAATCCAAAATAGCGGCCAAAAATTTTGGAAGACTAAAAAGTACAAAATGAAATAATAGAAAAAAAAACTTTTTAAAGACAGGCTTTTATTGAAATGGACTAAAAAATGAAAAAATAATTTTTATAATAATTTAAATTAATAGTTATAAAAGCGTGGGTTGTAAACTCTATGATAGTTTATTAGTCACGACCCACGTTTTTATAATAATATGAACCTAAATTATTAAAAATAATTTTTTCCTTTTTCCATTTCAGTAAAAGCTTGTCTTTAAAAAGTTTCTTTTTTTACTAATATTTTTTTCACTTTATTATTTTTTTATTAATAAATCGAAAATCCAATTGATATCTACTTTTACCAGTTCTGGGACTAGAACCTGGCAACTGGGGGCTTGTAATGGAGGATACATGGAAACGCCTTATAAATAACGGCATTGTTACATGCTCGGCTGTTTTCAGATTAGCAATTATCGAAAGAAACGTTTAGGTCAATCATCGTACGAAATGTTCGGAGTTACGAAACTCCAGGACGTGGACCGAAGGAAGACGGGGTATATGCACCGAGTATAGACAGAGAGAGAAGGAGACAACGGAGAAGAAGAAGAAGCGAGATAGACGATGTATATTATACACTGGCATTGGACGGCTGTTTAAGTTGGAGAGTGCTCCAAATAACAATTAACTAGAAGTTGGTTTTCAAACCATCTACTCGCAAGTACTATTGCGGAATAAACTTACTCACTCCCGCATCTCTACGATGATACAGGATGTCTCGCAATCTTTTGACAGGTAATCGGCCATGGCCTTGAATAAGGAACCATCTCGATATTCATCTGGAATCATCAAGGAAAACCATGGAAAACCTCAAACAAGATGATCGAGGAATTACGCATTTCTCGGCACGAGACAGTAGGAAAAAGTCCTAACCACATATGCTCCCGCCGGGATTCGAACCCAGTACCTTCCGAATGCGAGTCTATAGTGCTCCACCACTAAGCTAAATTGCTCTGTTTGAAATATGTATTTAAAACCTTGATTAAGGAACCATCTAGATATTCATCTGGAATTATCGAGGAAAGCCATAGAAAACCTCAAACAAGATGATCGGTACAGGAATTACGCGTTTCTAGACACGAGGCAGTAGGAAAAAGTCCTAGCCACATCTGTTCCCGCTGGGATTCGAACCTAGTACCTTACGAATGCGTGTCTAGTGCTCTACCACTAAGCTACATTGCTCTGTTTGAAATATGTATTTAAAACCTTGAATAAGGAACCATCTCGATACTCATCTAGAATTATTTAGGGAAACCTTGAAAAACTTCAAACAAGATGATCGGTACAGGAATTACGCATTTCTCGGCACGAGGCAGTAAGGAAAAAGTCCTAGCCACATCTGCTCCCGCCTGGATTCGAACCCAGTACCTTTTGAATGCGAATCTAGTGCTCTACCATTAAGCTACATTGCTCTGTTTGAAATATCTATTTAAAACCTTGAATAAGGAACCATCTCGATATTCATCTAGAATTATTTAGGGAAACCATGAAAAACTTCAAACAAGATGATAGGTACAGGAATTACGCATTTCTCGGCACGAGGCAGTAGGAAAAAATCCTAACCACATTTGCTCCCGTCGGGATTCGAACCCAGTACCTTCCGAATGTGAGTCTAGTGCTCCACCACTAAGCTACGCTGCTCTGTTTGAAATATGTATTTAAAACCTTGTCAGCTGATGACCTTTGAAAAAAGTTTGGAACACCAGTTTTACCTTGACCATCATTCTCATAATTTGGCATTATTTCCAAAGCTTACTTCGTGCTGTATACGTGCAACACACACACGCACACACAGACAGAACATTAGGTAGCGCTTCTGAATGGTAGCGAATGATAAGGCGGTATACCTATGTGTGAGAGGCTACGGCGTTATAAGGCGCTATATATATGTATGGGAGGCGACGGCGCTATCATTGTACTTATATAGCTCCGACTAGGGGGAAACCCACCCCCGTTCTGTGGAATCCTGTAAAGAGACGAGTACAGAAGTCACTGTTTACACTCGTCGAGCCGCAAGCCACAACACGGTCGACTCGTCGCAAAAAGGCACTCAGTTACAACTAGTGATGTAAATGCGTATACTATTCTGGTACAAAACGTTTATATTGTAGCAAAACCCTAGATGTTACGCCGCTAGCGACAATAGAAGCATCGAGAACAAGTAACAGTGGTGAGGCGTGGCATGGTATCGAAGACACGGGTAACCACCAGAATATTCTGGAAAGCGCGCTAGCGTGCGGGGGTCAAGCTGCTAGCTCTATATAAGCAGGGGCAGTCACCGTAGTGAGTCAGTCGTGTGACAGTGTCGATTTGAAATAAATACAGCATATAAATTGTTCAGTGTTATTAAAGTGCTTCAGTTCGTTTAAGAATTACTGTTCGTTATTTATTATCGTTTGATTGTTAGCATTGATATACAGTTATTGTATTTGAATTGTTGTTACATTTTTGATTATTGTAAATAAATAATTTATTCCACCCACGTAAGAAAACAGTTTTGTTACAATATAAAACGGTATTACCTATACGGTATGTAAAAAAAAATAATACACCCCAGTTTTATACTAGGTATGAATACTGCCTATTTTACTATTTTATACAGCACGTATAAAACGTTTAACACCGTTTAAAATAGTTTAATACCGTTTAAAACGCTTTAATACCAAAATGAAAACAGGAACTTTTCTACACTCAGTTACATAAAAAGTGGATCACCTAAAAGTATATGTAATTTCGATTCGTTGTATTTTCAAAATTAATAAGCCGATTTTGAAAATTCTTTTTTTGTTTGATAGAGCAGAGTTTTAGGAACATTTTTATGTATGAATTTTGAATTTCAATCAAGGCTTGATTACAGTGGAGACGGAAGAATATGACAATGTTTTTTTAGTCAAGTTTGAAGAATCCTACGGAAAGTAGCAGCACCAGTAGAATTTTTTCCTTAATTGCATCTTATTCCTTGGCCTTTTTTGTATCGGTTCGTTTTTGTTTTCAGTAATTATCTCAAATAACACCCGAGTTATAAAGAAAAATTCAAAAAACTGCATTTATTCTTTATTAATGTCGTGGCCATAAGTAGGCTGCGTCCATCATTAGTCAATGCCATTATGATTGCAACTTGTTCAGGAGTTATTTGTTGCACCATTATTTATCCACATAAATGAAAAACTTAACAATAAACAATAATAACCATCAATAAATTCGGACTGTCAAAGAAATTATTCATTTGTTTTGTTCCTAAACACCGATACATTCCCAGCCTACTTATGGCCACGACATTAATAAAGAATAAATGCAGTTTTTTGAATTTTTCTTTATAACTCGGGTGTTATTTGAGATACTTAATTACTGAAAACAAAAACGAACCGATACAAAAAAGGCCAAGGAATAAGATGCAATTAAGGAATAAAATCTACTGCTGCTGCTACTTTCCGTAGGATTCTTCAAACTTGACTAAAAAAACATTGTCTTATTCTTCCGTCTCCACTGTAATCAAGCCTTGATTGAAATTCAAAATTCATACATAAAAATGTTCCTAAAACTCTGCTCTATCAAACAAAAAAAAAAAAATTTCAAAATCGGCTTATTAATTTTGAAAATGCAACGAATCGAAATTACATATACTTTTAGGTGATCCACTTTTTATGTAACTGAGTGTATTATGCAGCTGGCAATACTGAATAATGCACTGTAACCGTAGTGTGAAAAAGTAAAAAACCGTTTTATACTGAAAAAAATATGGTATTATACCATGGGTTTAATACACAAAAAAGTTTATTATGTACCGTATTTTTACATCACTAGCTACAACTACAAAAGTATCTTTGAGGCTTTGAAAGGCCAGTTTTTTAACCGAATCCGAACTTCGGATTTTTTCTCATCTTCGGCCAAAGTCGGATGTACTGTATAATGCTTAAAAAACGATGGAAAACATTTACTATTATAAGCTGGATTAAACTGCACTAAAGTTGATAAGTTTTTTTTTAATGCTCTTCGTTCACAAAGTTGTGTGTGTTATTTAAATAAAATAATATGGCCTGATTTTGGCCCAATCCGAATGTTTCGCCGAAGATGGCCGAAGCTTCGGCCGGACTCTAGTACTAGTCTGATACAAGCTCTTAGGTTCTAATTTGAAAAGCGGTGAAAATATAAATAAAATTTTCAATTTTTTACCATTCCAACTCCACAAGTAGGGGATGATGTTAATTTAGGTTAAAATTCACATTTCGCAATAGTACTATGCTTCCCTTCTTGAGGTCCCTGAAATGTAAAAAAGGCGAGTGTCGCGGCATACACGACGGAAGTGAAACTTATTATGTATGTATAATAATCTATCTATCTATAAAAATCATTATTATGGGGCTAGAAGCACTTGCAAACTGTGCGTCGTGTGAAGTCCAGAAGGCGAATGACTTGCCACTGGCTGTTTCAGAGTTTATATATTTCAGTAAACGGACCGACCAATCATAATCGTCACAACTGCCGTTCGAATGTATCTACAGACTATATTAAAACGCAGACTTCGTAAAGAAGAGGGGATGTTTCCAAACATTCTTTCCCGACCTGCATTTTTTGTTTCATCGAGCTAGTATTTTACCCTTCAAATCGTCGAAGCAATAACACCGCGGGGTTTGAGAATGGCCAAGCGTGTAGCAATGCTGTGGTTTACATGACGTTGCTATGGTTCCTCTATTACAAGTCCTCAGTTCCCGGGTTCTAACCCGAGAGCTGATAAAAGTGTCAATTAAATTTTCAATTTATTATTAAAAAAAAAAATAATGAATTGAAAATATAAATTCGTGCTAGGCCCAAATAACCTTAGCTGTTGGTGGTCTTTAAAACACAATAGCGCCGCGCATGAGAAGTTTCACTTCAAAAATAATCCACGTAAAATTTGTGAACTCGTTCGTGATCCATACTTTTACCCTGTGTTGTAAGTAGTGATGTGCCGGATCGTTAAAAATGTATATCCGCGGATACGGATCGGATACGGATATCCGGCACATCACTAGTTGTAAGTTTTAATGTGCCCCTTGGACGACGTGCCGCCACTGAACCAACACAATACACACGGACTGTATTCAACAACACGCACGACTGACAGCTTCATATGCATTTTATCTCGTCTTTCTCCGTCGAACAACTCGTACTGTGTCGGAGTAGATGTTCAACTGTTCAACATGCATTCTTCATACACCTATATAGCTATTATAGTTGCACTTACATAATATCTTGTAATTGTCCTTTGATTCTTTAATGGGATTTTCAGTTTATTTAATTGAAAGTTAAATAACATAAACTACAAGTTAAGTGTATATTATTCTACCATAAGGGTTAAAAACATCGATAAGTTTTGACAGAAAGAACCGTTAAAAAAACAGATTTTTTTTTGAAGTGAAAACTTCCTTAAGGTACGTGCAGTACGCAGCTGGGATTCTAGATGGTAGCATGTATGGTAGATGGTGGATGAAATTATAAGCGCTTATAGGTTTGCACAACGAAGCTTTGATACTGATACAAGCTTAAATCGCGTTTGAAATGTCAGATAGCGAAGACGAATATTTGTGTTCTTCTGCTACAAAGTGGCATATTTTAAATACAAATTTGGGTAGGAGCTATCATGTCCACTCTATTAATAGAAAACGATCTAAACATGGCGAATTTCATCATTTATACCAAGAATTAAAATTTTACCCAAACCGGTTTTTTGAATATTTACGTATGGAACCACACTTTTAAATACGTCTTAGAAAAAACTCAAAAGAAATTAAATAAAAATTGGCAAAATTTCACTTATAAAACTAGTCACATCCATTGCGAAACTTGTAACGCCCATTTGACAGTTGTCACACGTTGATTGTAGTAGTCAGCGCGCTGAAAGAGTGGTGAGATACATTCTTGAATCTATCAGCTCTTGTAACAGCGCTTATACCTGCTACACTCACTGCTTCGTTGTGTACGCTCGCATATATAGCAATGCATTAATTTAAGCAAGTCCTGCTATGATCTACGCTACCATCTAGAATCCTAGCTCCATACTGCACGTACCTTTAGGCGCGCTTTCCCTGGACAATTAACAACAGTGATGTGAAACGCACCCGACGGTGACAATCGGGGCTACTCGGCTCAAACACGAACACGTATTTGCAATATGCTGGTAATAGTGTGTAGTTCATAAGTGTGCTAACAGATGACACTAAAAATTTAATACGAGTAAAAAATCATTTGTAGTTCACAAGTGCGCTAACAGTTGACACTAAAACAGTTATTTTGTAGTTCACAAGTGCGCTAACAGATGACACTAAAACTGAATATTATCGTTAAGGTATTATATTCATTAAATTTAATTGTATAGGCCGATTTTAATATATTTATGATTAAACTGTGTGATTAAAAAATTATATATATATTTTAAAATTAGAAAATCTGAAGTTTTCACTTCTGCTTTATGGTCATAAGCACACACCCATTTTTTTTATTTAGTAAAAATAAAATACAAAAATGGTGTGCATCCACTGCTGTGGTCATTAGCACAAAACAAAAATATAGGAGTCAGTTTAACAGACAAAGAAATCAAAGACAAAGACACCAAACATATAGATTTACAGTCAGTGAAACTGACAGAGACATCAGATAACGACAGCAAACACAGTGCGTCTGAAAATTTGGATTTTTCGGAAATAGAGGTTCGGTATTATGGACGTGCCGATCGTATTTTTGAAACTAGGAGGGTAGGAGGGACAGTAAATGGAAAACAAGGAATCAGACTTACCCAAAATTTAAGATAGTGAGTATTTTGTGTCTGGCACATTGGATTAAATCCTTGAAGCCAAGGGGGGGGGGGGGTTAATAAAAAAAAAAGATAGTGAGTCATGGAACTATACATGACTCACTGTCTTAAATTTAAGGTTATAATGGAGCGCACAGACTTGTTCTAAAAATATGTTTTTTGGACTCGACGGAGCTAAAAATTATTGTAAAATTTTGAAAAGTGAATTTTGACCTAAATTAGTATCTACTATTCCCCACTTGTTGAGTTGGAATGGTAAAATCATACAAGTTACTTATCGAAGAAGTGGCTTGAGAATAGCCGAGCGTGTAGCAGTGCTGTTGTTTACATGGCGTTGCTATGGTTCCTCTATTACAAGTCCCCAGTTCCCGGGTTCTAGCCCGAGAGGTGGTAAAAGTGTCAATTGGATTTTCAATTTATTATTAAAAAAAAATAATGAATTGAAAATATGAATTGGTGCTAGGCCCAAATAACCTTAGCTGTTGGTGATCTTTAAAACACAATTTAACAAGTTAACAATTAGATTAACAATCAATTATTGTTATTACTTCCTATACTGTACAAATTCACTATTTTAGTGAAATTAACATAACGACATCAGACGATATTAATCGCCATAACATGCCCTTATTAATTATTGTAGAAAGGCTACATAAGAAAAATTTATATGCACCGCCGGGAATCGAACCCGGAACACCCAATTCGCAAATAATTGAAACAATTTAACAATTTTAACTTATCGAAGAAGTTCGAATCTAAAATGTGCTTTAATTGTCCGGTGCTAGTGATGTAGTTCTGTACCGTACTTGAGCCGCAAAAGCTTGTAGCACTACTCTACGGAGTATAGACGGATATGGGATATGACAACGGGATTCTGTAGCGCTAAGTCAGTGCTAATTTAATTAATTATTAACAATTGAATGACACTGACTAAGATGAAACTGAGCATTAGTTCTCAGCTTAGCTCCGACGCGAAGAGAGGACACCAGGAGCTACATAGCGCCCTTTCCGTATTAAGGACACTCGACAACCGGAAGATAGACCGCGTATACCGTTGTATATGTGTTTTGAATGTCTACCTCGCTGGTTTTACTTTAGGCTAATATTTCATGCACTGTAAGAAATGAGAAGGCCGATTACATAAATTATCGATGGTCCATTTTTAGCGAGCGATTAATCTGGTAATAGGCACACAAAGAGACAATGGCGTCGCAAACAGGTATCGTCTGCACATCACGTAGATTCCATAAAAACACATTGCGCATGCGTGGTTACTAATTTTACATTAATTTGTTTTGTATTCATCCATTTTATATATGTAACTATACATTTTATTTTGTATTTTTTACACACTTTATTGGAATATTACACAAATTATGTAATTTTAATTTACTTTATGTAAAAATCACTAACTTTACAAAAAAGTCCAAGTTTTTATGAAGTTTTCTGTGTAAAAATAAATAATAATGTAAAATCACTTAGAAAATCGAGCGAATTCTACCTTAACTTTCAAAGTACTTATTTTACATCCATTTTTTACAGTGTGGAGGTGACAACTGACAACGCTGTCGCAGGGTACAATTGCATTACAAGGGTCGAAACATAGCGTTTTCAATCACTGTGAATTTTGATGCCCGAAGGCAGCAATCACACGCGTTACAAAAGCTATGTTTCGTTCCGAGTAATTTGCATATTATTTTTCACAACTCTGTTGACAATTCGATTTGAAGTACCTGCAATTTGGGCGCGTCAAAAAAGCCGCAAAAATATTTCGTCTGTCAGATCCGCATGTCTGTCATTTTGACGTTTTCGAATATTTTATGCGAATTGAAGTTGACGCGACTTAATCGTTCTATCTCTCTCTTAATAACGTTAAAAACAGAGAAATCCGCCAACTGAAAATTTTCATCCCTAGGGTTGAAACTCTCAGGTACCGAAAATCGAATTTTCAATAACGGCGTTGTGAAAAATACATTTTTGCCATACCCACTGCAAAATAGATGCCTTACATGAATGTAAAGTGACTTTTGACAGGCCGGTGTGCGCAAACGTATCTTTCCCACACTAGTGTGGAAAAGGAAACCATTTCCATAGTGATTTATGCATTTATTCGCTCTAATCCGCCTGCTATTACCTACAGGCAGCTTCTCTTGGCCTACTACTACATATTTACATTAGATCATATAGCGAGAACAGTGTGGTGTAACGGTTAGCGTAGCCGACCTTTGGATCACATTGTCGTAGGTTCGAATCCCACCTCCGCTCATGGATGTTTTGTGATGTAATTTAGTTTTAGGGAGGTTGTTATTTAATGTAATTAAGACGCTAATGACCTAAGTTGTCGACGCTTCTATAATCTATAAATAAATAAAGATATTATAGTCCATAGACTACTACAAAATTGTAAATGTTCTCAATGTTATTTGCCCTATGTTCGGTAAAACCGTTTACACCCTGTATTTAAGTAACTGAAGGACGAGAATACAGGAACGGTTTCTCTCATTCTCTCGCACTTACAGTATCTTACAAGAGTATTAGCGTGCTTAGTGCCGCAACCTCTGGACTGGACTGCCGTGAGTTCGAATCCCACCTGCGCTCATGGATGTTTTGTGATGTTATTTAGTTTTAAGATAGTTGTTATTTAGTGTAGTTGAAAGACGCTAATGACCTGAGATGTCGACGTGTCTATAATCTACAATAAATAAATAAAGTATCTTACAGCGAATAAATAAGAGAGAGAGAAAGAAAAGGATTGTATGTCGTTTATAATAATAGCAGCAATATAATAATAATAATAATAATAATAAATGCTTTATTGTATTAAGGAAATTGTTCCTATTACAAGGGGAGTGATATACAATTTGCAAATAACAAAGATTTTTTACAATAGAAAAAGAAAAAAAAACAAAAAACAATTCAATCGAGCATAATGCTCAGTTAAGCATTAAAGAAATAACTTGATATAGGTACCAAAAAAATATAATAAATTGTCACTAGTTATAAATGTTGTAACTTTATAGGCTTATAATGTGATTTCTTGTTTTTAATAATTCCACAAAATAATTACAAAATTTTATAACAGTACTTCTGCTATCACCTAATAGTAAGCAAATTAAGTTTTGATAATCATTAGTCTCCTTTAAAACAGAAGCTAAAAAATATTTTCGGCTGGCTACATAAATCGGACATTTCATGACGAGATGGATTAAATTTTCCTTTGACTTCGCTGTACACATTGTGCATTCGAGCTCAGGGTTGAATTTATAGTAGTTCGTCTTGTATATTATTCTGGAGGAATAAAATCACCTCCAATTATAATTACACACTCCTTAAATTTATTTTTAATGTCAGATAAGACTAGTTGGAGGGATTCTAATTCCTCTAGTATATTTGACGTAGGTTTGAAATATACGGAACAAACAATATACACACTTACACTATTTTTCAATTTTATAATAATCCATGACAGCGTTTTATTTAATATTTCCAATTTAAAATTATTCTTTTTTGCAAACACAGCTATGCCACCAGAAGGGCGACCCTTAATATTGACTGTTGATGCTGGATGACTAACACACGTAAAATTGTTTAAACACAATGAGTGTATTAAATCGTTCATTGCCCATGTTTCACTTATGCATATTAAATCGTACAAAACTAATCGCTCGTTTGAATAATTAAGGAAGTTTTTTCTGCCATTAACATTCCAGAATAACACATAAACATTTTCTGGATGATGGTTTATACTTGTTTTATTGAACGTAATATTATTAAATAGTTTGTTGATGCAGTCAGCTGATTGCAGTACGCCATGTTTAATCATTGGTAATACGTCATTTGAATTTTGATTGCTATACACGGTTTCACTATTAGAAGATAACTCAGAATTTTCTTTATCCTTTACAATGTGTTCGTTCTCTCTAAAAAATATTTCTCCAACGTTGGGTTTGACTTACTTATTTTTCTTCTTTTACTTCTTTCTTCTATCTTGCTGTCCTTATTTAGACTTTCCTGCGTTGATTGACTAACTATTTCAGTTGCTTTTAGATCCTCAAGCGTAAATAGTTTGCCATCGTCGTATAGCTTGTTGTCCCTTAAGTAACTTCTTCGACCCTCTTCCCTCGCTTTTAGCATAAACGGCAACAGCTCCTTTCTCTCCTGTATGACTTCTTTTACGTAGTCATTTTGTAGCCATAAGTTAGTTCCTTTAAGAGCTTTTGAATTTGCCATTATATCATATTTCAAAAATCTTGAACTGAAAGCTAAAAGTACCGGTCTATCTTTTCCTGCACCATTCTTGCCTATCCTGTAAACATAATTCATGTCGTATAACTTTATATCGATGTCCATTTTTTCTTTGAATATATCCTGAGTCGTTTGTGCTAAAGAGTAAGTATTTTCTGTCCTCGATTCCTTGAGCCCATGTAAAATTATGTTGTTTTTCTTATTTTCTTTTTCCCACCTACATAACTTCTGTTCAACTTGAAGCGTTCTCGTATCAATTTTTTCGATCTTAGTTTTATATTGGCTTAATTTTGCTTCTAAATCCGCAAGTTTATTTGAAATACCCGACATCTCACTTTTTACTTCCTTCACTTCAACCACTAACTTTTCAACCAAGTCATACAGTTTGTCAATTTTTCCTTCCATTTTTGTGTTTTTTAACTGTGTAATTTTTAAATACAAAGTTATAAATTTATTTAAAGTTGAAATTGACTATATATATGGTTTACGAAATCTTGTATTTTTATTGGTTAATTACTTATAGACACAAGCAGACCAAACTCGACTTTATGCACAAATATAGAACTTCAGTTTTTTTTCAATTAAAATGTGTTTTTCACAATAGCTTGAAGATAATAATTAGTTTTCATTACAGGTAGCTTTATTAAAGCCTATGCATATATTTTTTCAGATTATAAGTATACAGAAATCACAGAAAATTATTTTTATAGCGGAGCTATCAAAAAACGTAGTAACTTTTATCACACTTATATCACTCTCCATAATAATAGCAGCAACTGGTTGTAATAATTGCATCGAAACGTCGACAATCAACTTATGATTAATTGAATATTAACCCGCGCGGCAAAATGACGACTTAAATGTGGGAATCTGTTTATGCAAATCGCTCTTTATATTGTGTGTGGAAATTGACTGTTATATTAACAATGGCTGGCAAAAAATCAAAGGGTTGTACAGGATGTGGCAAACCGACCTGACAGTTTTTAAATTCGATTGATCTTTCATCCATGCAAGTTGAAGCAGATAAACCTGATGGTTTTTAGGGGTCCGTACCTCCGAACCTACGATGTCCGTCCGTCTGTCACAAGGCTCTATTTCACAAACGGTAAGAGATTAAAAATAATAAATTGAACAAATGTAGGTACCTACATATAAGTATTGTGGCGCCCAACGTGGGGCGCCAAAATACAATATTATCTATTATTAAATAAACCTGATGGTTTTTAGTGGTCCGTATACCTTCGAACCTACGATGTCCGTACGTCCGTCTGTTACAAGGCTCTATCTCACAAAGGGTAAGAGTTTAAAAATAATAAATTGAAAAAATGTAGGTACCTATATACAAGTATTGTGGCGCCCAACGTGGGGCGCCAAAATACAATATTATCTATTATTTATTCATTTATTTTTTACATGGTTGACGAAGACGAAATAAGTTTCACTCCGTAACCGTGCGCTTATGTGGGTGAGGCACATTCCCTTTTTTAGGGTTCCGTACCTCAGTATGGAACCCTATTGTCCGTCCGTCTGTTACAAGGCTCTATCACACAAACGGTAAGAGGTAGCTAGTTGAAATTATCACAGATTGTGTGTTGTTGTGACATGAATCTTGGTAAATAATAATTGAAATTTATTAAATTACCAATTAATTTTTTTTTTATTTTATTACAATTCTGACTCCAACCGTATACTTCTATACTGTACTATAGAGCGTCAAGGGCTTGAGAATAGCCGAGCGTGTAGCGGTGCTGTTTACATGGCGTTGCTATGGTTCCTCTATTACAAGTCCCCAGTTCCCGGGTTCTAGCCCGAGAGCTGGTAAAAGTGTCAATTGGATTTTCAAATTATTATTAAAAAAAATAATAATAAATTAAAAATATGAATTAGTGCTAGGCCCAAATAACCTTAGCTGTTGGTGGTCTTTAAAAAAAAAATATAGAGCTTCAAACAGCATCGTTCGATGGCTCAGTTGGTTGAGCGTTCGACTGAAGATTAAAAGGTCCCTGGTTCGATCCCGGATTTGGATCGCAATATTTTTGTTTGTTTTTATTCATCAAATCTCTTAATACATTTTTTTTACTTTAAAAATTAATTTCATTAAATTCGATACGGAAAAATTTTGAAACTATAAAAACAACGAAACATAGAACTTTTTGTATATTAACTTATGAATCGTTTGTATAAGTATGCGGAGTATAGACAACAGCAGAGGTTGTACCGTTAATGTACAAACAACCGGGGCCAGATAATTATTACATGTTTGCTGTAATTATTATCTGGCAACATTGCTCTGCTCGCCGAGACCACCGGACTCTCTTGTTTAATGATTTCAAATATTCATTTCAGTGGTGCTTGTACATATTCCCGCTCTCCCTCCGCTCCCCCTTCTCCCCTTTCTCTATGTACCTCCCCCTTCCTCCCATCTCTGCACCCTGCAGGGCTCCTTCTTTGCTTTGTATGCACTCGTTCTCTGTCTTTCGCTATGCTGTTTTTGTTTTATTTCTTTTTAAAGGTCGAACTCAAATATTTGTTTTGTAACGTAGAGAGGGCTCTAAAATCGACGTTGCATTTTTGAAAGTGTGATCTAAGATCAATAACTTTGAAATTTGTATGGACAGGTGTTTTGGAAGTCTTGTCGGGATTTTTCAAATAATAAAGAGGGCAGTGTAACCTAGTGGATAGTGAATTTGGTATCGCAGCCTCTAGACTAGACTGTCGTGGGCTCGAATCCCACCTGCTCTCATGGATGTTTCGTGATGTTATTTAGTGTAGTTGAAAGACGCTAATGACCTGAGATGTCGACGCGTCTATAATCTACAATAAATAAAAAATGAGCAGACGTATACAGGATGTTGAAAAAGAGGGTAAAATATTTTAGGGGCATATAGTATGACCCAAAATAAGTCGAAAAATTTTAATAAACATAGGTCCGTTATTGAAATATTAATTCCACTTATGTGTGTAATAACTTATTAATATTAGGGTAAATGCGGGAGAGATGCCGCGGTAGGAGAGACGCCGCATTGCTATTAACTTACCTATTTACCAATGGATGGTGCTACAAGTACGCGTATGTTGGTTCATCTTATCTTGACACATACGTCGCATGTGTTGAATATTATTTTTTCGAAACGTGCGGCATCTCTCCCGCATTTACCCTATTATATACTTGACGAAGTGCCATTGAACGTGAGACGTGAGTTTTGGTTCATGCAGGATGGTGCTCCTCCCCATTTTGCATTGAATGTTCTGGAATACTTAAACGCAAATAACGAGGGAAGATGAATAGGACGTGATAAATCGATTCCATAGCCTCCTAGATCGCCAGATCTAAACATGCTGGATTTCTTACGAAGATGCACAGCCTGCGTGGACATGGAAGGTGGGAATTTTGAACATCTTCTGCAACATAGATAAAATAAAAATAAAATAAACTAAATTTAAAAAGCATGTTTCTTTTATTAAATGGACGATAAGTAACTTACGATATTGCATATGCATAAGTGAAAATATTTTACTAATGGTTCGTTTGCGGATCTATGTTTATTAAAAGAATCGTCAATTGGAAATTTAATTTACAATTAACATACGAAAGCAGACTATCTTTAATGAAACTACAAACTCTTGAAGTTAGAAGAAAAATTTCCGATCTATGTTGTTTACATAAAATTATAAACGGAACAATTAATTCACCCGACTTACTAGTGAGATTTTACCTGTCTGCTCCCGTCTACCATACCAGGAATAGAGATCTATTTTATTTACCCCCAGTCACGACCAATTATGCCTTTAACTCTCCACTTTTCAGGATGGCGCATATTTTCAACGCTATCAATAATAAAACTGATATTGATATTTTTGGGGACACTCTCTGCCGTTTTAAAAGACAAGTTTCTGTTTTTTTAAAGTAATAGTGAGTTCTTTTATTAACTTCCCACTGGAAGTTATTGTAATGGGTCCGAAAATCGAAATCAAAAAGGAAAAAAAATTTTAATGTTTCAAGGTCACTACACTATTTTTACACTACTTTTAGAAAGATGTCTGTGTGTGTGTGTGTGTGTGTGTACGTACGTACGTACGTACGTATGTGTCCATTTCTTTCTAAGACGAAATCTCGAGAACGAAAAATGATATCGACTACGTTGGGGTGCCAATCGACGCGTATTAACGTAAATATGATCTGAAAGGAATTTTTTTAAAATCGGTTCAGCCGTTCTTTTTTCTTAACCAAATAACCTCCAAAAAAGTAGATTTTACACAATATCTCGCGAATAAAAAATTATATCGACTTCGTAAGGGTGTCAATCGAGGCGTGTTAACGTCATTTTGATCCGACATAAATTTTATAAAAATCGGTTCAGCCTTTTTTTTTTTTTTAATTATTGATGTTTTAATGATTAAAATGATTACTTTTCTGTGTAATATCTAATTTAATTATTATTATTAAATATTTATCAAACTGGGAAGTTCGTCGTGTGGACCTCAAGGGTCGCACTTTAGTTCTAATAAACGACCCACCTCACGGCTTGTTTATATTATTTAATTATGATTTTTTCTGTCATATATTTTGTTCTGTGCTGCAAATGTGAATTTATTGTAATACTGTGTGCAGGCTTGTTACTGGACATTATTTGTCTGTTAGCCTGTCAGATTTACATTTACAAATTAAAAAAAAAAAATTCGACTTATTTTGGGTCATACTATATGCCCCTAAACTATTTTACCCTCTTTTTTCAACACCCTGTATACAGTGTGGTCAGTTTTAATGCTCTACTTTGGGCACTAAATTTTGTCAAATCGATGACATGGGACACGGCTGAATGTAAAACAGCGGCTGGTGGACACAGATAATAGATATATGCAATTCACGGTGACAATTTATATATATATATATATATATATATATATATATATTATATTTTTTACAATTTGCTGTGTTGTTCAGCCGTCCTCAAACACTATTAAATTTTTATTATTGAATTTAACAGATAATATAAAAATCAAATCGGTGGCAGACTAATTAAATTTTTTTTTCTCATTTTTTGTTGTCAGTATCTCGAGCGTTAATACGGCTCAACACTATTTTATGAAATTTTATGCTCTAAACCAGAGGTTCCCTAACTGTGCGTCGTGACGCCCTGTGGCGTCGCGGTGCTATTCTAGGTGAGTCGCGAGACGATACGCACAGGTCAAATCTAAATCAAATCGAAGTACAGGTCACAAAAAAATTTAGAAAAAGAAATGAGAAGTTATGCTCAGAAAGCAAGCTCATCCTTCTCATTTATAAAATTGTATTATTTGTAGTTTTTTATGTTTTCTAATTATTAGAATTAGAATCTAGTAAATAATAATTAAGATTCTATATTCTTTGGAGTTTTCTTCGAATAATAAAATAATTTTATTGTCTGCTGGAGCTACATACAATTATCAATTCTTTTAGAAGGGCGTCGCAAAAAATTGCAACCTGTAAAGGGGGTCGCAGTAAAGAAAAGATTGGAAACCTCTGCCCTAAATGATATTTTTTGTCCTGTCCCGATAACTTTAGATATTTTTCAATTATAGGCATTTAAGTCCAAGCGAATTGAATGAAAAATTACAAATTGAAGAAAAAAACTGATTTTTAAATGAACTTAAATGCTTATAACTTGCACATTTTTTAAGTTATTGGGATAAGACAATAAACATCGTTTAGGCCATTAAATTTCCTATGGATTTCTAGACGGATTTTTTTTAATGTGACTGATTTTTAATTCGGTATGGATGGTACTCGTAACGCGTGTTAAAAAAACACGTAAAACTTTGTGATGATTTCAACTTTAACTGCCTATAACTTCTTAATTTTTAAAGATATCGATATGGGACAAAAAGCACGATTTATAGGGCGCTTCTTGCTTTATGAACATGTATTTTCAATATAAAATTCGATGAAGAACACAATAATTAAAGCTATTGAAAAGGACATTACGTTTTAACCAATAGTTACCAAGGTTACAAAAAGCTCGTAATTTTCAAGAAGCTGTAGCGCGCTTATCATTAGTACCACAGAAAAAATGTAGGAATGGAAACTGTAGGAAATGTAAACCTCTTTAAGATATTATATAATGGAAGAATCGCTTAAGTCGACCGTTTCTGAGATATTCTGAAAAAACCGGAAATAACCGATTTTTGACACCATTTTACCAATATGGCGGAACAATCGGAATTTACAGAATGTAGTATTTCATTCAGGACTTATTCGGATCAAAGCACCTTATTCTCGTCCTGGAGCCTGTATTATAGTCGGACCGCTTAACAGATGGAGCAAGATCACTGCGTGCAAAGTACCTACCTGATTGGTTGCTTGAAAGTTCGGGAACGAAACTATATGCAAAGGCTACGCCTGCGGCGCAAGTTATTCATGCGATTTTCACGTGATCACTTCATCTGTTAAGCGGCCCGACTATACTAATAAAGCTTTGAACTTATTTAGAACAACTGGCACAGCTATCGACGTGTACACAGATCCACTTGCACAAAACAATTATAGTGCGGTTTTTAAATAGTTCCATATATTTACAGAACAGAGAGACTCCACAAAAGAGCGAGAGAGAGAGACTTGTTTGTTATAGACAAAGAGAAAAGCTGCAAGAGAGTCCTCTGTACAAAATACAATGCACGCTATTCTGTGAGTTTTGCTATTGTGTAAATTGTTGGAATAGTTCTTGTGCTTTTAAACCTTAGCACCGGGGATCATACATTTTTATGCGAATGAAAAAAAAGTGTCAATATACCGAGTGTTACTGGAAAAGGCACCATTGTTATACAATAGCTGCTCTTTAAGTCAGCGCTTCTAGATATTCCCAGCTCCTGCGCCTTACTCATTTCAACTGTTATTATTGTAACAAAACTGTTTTTTAGTTTGGCGGAATTAAATTATTTATTTATTAGGATTTATGTACAATGTCTATTTACAAAAATTAATTATAATAATTATAAACACAATAATAACAATAACGAAAATGTCAATTCTAAACAATGAAACACTAAAACGGTAATTATAACACTTAACAATACAAGGATATTTATTTTAACAGGTATGTTCACAGAATACTGTTTTATTTATTTCCCATTTATTTTCACAAATCACCGATTGACTGACTCAACACGACGCTGAATGACTGATCTCCTCGACCGTTGGCTCACCGCTTTATATAGAATGGCACGGTGTACGCACAACGCATTCTCGTTGTCTATAGAAACGTCCGGAATCATCGATACTATTCCACTGCTGTGTTATAACAAACAGACAATCGCTTCAGTGTGGAATGTTCTGTTGGAAACAGTGGCGTAGCATCTGGGGTTTTATTACATTATATTAGGAGACACGGTGGGTTTTTCGAGTAATCAACGAACAACCGAAACCACTGAACCTAAGAACTTGAAATTTTAGGAATATTTTCTTCTTATGATGTAGATGCCCACTAAGTTCGTATTTTTGAAAAATTAACTCCAAAAGAGGAGAAGTGGGGTTGATAAAATATACTTTCTCCGAAACTGCCTGGGATTCTAAACCCCACTCGTATGAAGTCGGGTTAAAAAAAGTAAAAACACATACACTGACAAATTGTAGCGAGGATCGAGGGCAGTGTAGCCTAGTGGATAACGTACTTGGTACCAGCCTTTAGACTAGACTGTCGTGGATTCGAATCCCACTTGCGCATATGGTTGTTTTTTGATGTTATTTAATTTTAAAGTTAGTTGTTATTTAATGTAATTTAAGACGTTAATGACATAAGTTGTTGACGCGTCTATAACCTACAATAAATAAACTAGTTTTCCCTAAATACCCTAATTTACCCTGATTTACTCTAATTTGCCCTAATTTACTCTAATTTACCCTAAATACCCTAATTTACCCAAATTTTCGTTTTTTTTAAAAAAACAAAAAAATTAATTTTGTCATGAAATTTCAAAAAATTATAATTATTGTCAAAGAAAGCCTATAACAAAAATAAAAAATTTTATAAATAAATATCATGTAGAATTTAGGAAAAAAAAAACGTCAAAAATTGTACGATGCCATGAGTTTCCGAACCCAAGTCCCCATGCATAGAAGGCTAAAGTCATACCACTACTCTACGGATGACCTTGTCTAGACAGCCGTTGCTACTGATATATGTATAACTTAATATACCCGGACAATTAATTTATATATTATTTATCCAGTACAATATTATAAGTGCCGCAGTGGTGGGGAGAACAGCAGCGAAGGAGAACATTTCGCTGCATTATTTCGTTACATATTTCCCCTCACGCGGCTGTTCACAGCCCGACATAAGATGTTTCACATCAAAAATGTGTAAAGGTTTGGTTTTAAGGTTCTTTTAGTTTAATAATAAATTAATAAAGTTGTTGATTTATTCATTATAGTTGTATTTAATAAAGTATAATTACAATTGTTTGGTACCTACACTGACATAGTCACGTCCTACGATACACTATCTACTTCCTCATGACCAAATACTATTACTATTAATATATCAATAGAACTGCTTAGCTTGCGTTGTCGATCTAGAACAGTTTTAAGCAATTGTTTATTAATTATGTTCTGATTTTGCATATCTAAGCATTGCTAATGACACCGTTAATACTTAACCTAATTACATAAATCTAGATACATTAATTGTACAATACTTACATACTACAATGTAGCAAGGATCAGAACCCTTTCCACTAGCGTTCAAGTGTCGTTTAACTCAACTATTGTAATTAATTTTAATAATCTATTGCTTAAAATAAACGCGTCTGCTTTCCATTCACATGTTATTTTCTTTTGAATGAGTAAAGCTACTGTCGAACGTTAAAAAGTAAACATATAGCAAAGAATGACAATTTATTGAATATAGACAATAGCGTTAAAATAACGGTTAGACAAAGAGTCGTTGTGGACCGGGATTTACAGAGACGCCCCGGATGCATATTCATAAACTAGCTATACACATTAGAAGCTGCGAATAGTGCCAATGACGCTTTCAATTCATTCGGAGGGCAGTGGATAGCATACTTGGTACCAGCCTCTAGACTAGACTGTCGTAGGTTCGAATCCCACCTGCACTCATGGATATTTTGTGATGTTATTTATTTATTTATTTATTTATTTATTTATTTATTTATTTATTTATTTATTTATTTATTTATTTATTTGTGTTGATTTAAGTTAGTTGTTATTAATGTAATTTAAGACGCTAATGACCTAAGTTGTCGACGTGTCTATAATCTACAATAAATAAAGAATAGCCGAGCGTGTAGCAATGCTGTTGTTTACATGGCGTTGTTATGGTTCCTCTATTACAAGTCCCCAGTTCCCGGGTTCTAGCCCGAGAGCTGGTAAAAGTGTCAATTGGATTTTCAATTTATTATTTAAAAAAAATAATAATGAATTGAAAATATGAATCGGTGCTAGGCCCAAATGACCTTAGCTGTTGGTGGTCTTTAATACACAATTTTAATTTTTTTTTTACAATAAATAAAAAATAAAATTCAATTCATTCGGCTATCCTGTACGACTCTAACGTCCTCTAATATGCATTTGTAGCTTATTTCAGTTTAATTGGCACCAAGCAGTTATAAAAGCTCAGAACAGATGGCACTGTTTGTTGGCACACGAGACCAGAGTTATTGTTATGAATAATATGCTCTTCTATACTTAAATAAAATATTAGTAAAAAAAACTTTTTAGAGACAAGCTTTTATTGAAATGTACTAAAAAGGAAAAAATAATATTTAATAATTTTGGTTCATAATTATTATAAAAGCGTGGGTTGTAAACTCTATGATAGTTTATTAGTCGATACCCCCGCTTTTATAATAATTATGAACCTAAATATTATTTTTTCCTTTTTAGTACATTTCAATAAACGTTTTATTACTAATATTTTATTTTGTTCATTTTAGTCTTTAAAAATTTAACCCCCCTTTGACACCCGTTGGGGTTGAATTTCTCAAAATCCTTTCTTAGTGAATGCTTACGTCAGAAAAGAAACCAACTGTCCAGGTTTCAAGTTTCTAGCTTCAGCGATTTGACCTGGGCGTTGATTAGTCAAAAAAAAACCTACATCCCCGTTTGAACCCCTTAGGGGTTGAATTTATTTCTAAAAACGATTTATTCATGTATTGTCATCGGGAATGCATATGTGTACCAAATTTCAAATCGATCGAATACGTGGAAGTCGTTCAAAATTGACTTGGAAGTTTTGACCTAAACAAACATAGGTACAAACATTGCAAGTTAAATAAAAGCTTGTAAAAACATCATTTCTAAAATTAAAATTTTGTATGATTACAAAATAGATAACAGTTTTATGTTACATGTAAGTAGTTTACGAATACGCATCCTTCGTTTCTTCGGCTGTTCTGCACATGCATTTTCCACGTTTCATATCCTTATTTATGAATAAAGATATTCGCCTCCAGTATATTGTAACAAAACTGTTTTCTTACGTGGGTGGAATAAATTATTTATTTACAATAATTAAAAAAATGTAACAATAAAATGTAACAATTATATCTCAATTCTAACAGTCAACACTGTTTATATAATAATAACACGAACAGTAATTCTCAAACGAACTGAAGCACTTTAATACCACTGAACAATTTATATGCTGTATTTATTTCAAATCGACACTGTCACACGACTTTCGTTGTTCTTTCCAGTGACTGCTCCTGCTTATATAGAGCTAGCAGCTTGACCCCCCACGCTCGCGCGCTTTCCAGAACATTCTGGTGATTACCTGTGTCTTCGATATCATGCCACGCTTCACCATTGTTACTTGTTCTCGATGATTCTATTGTCTCCAGCGGCGTATCATCCAGGAGCGGCTCGTGGTATTTGAAAGTGGTGAGGCACAGTTGAAAAAAATTTTTTTTCAGTAAGGTTAGATTTTAAAGTTAGTCTGGTGGTCAGTGGTCACTCTACTTCGTCAAACAAAAATCAGTACGAAAAACCACAAAAGTATTTAACGAAAACTATAATAACACACATTAAATGTCGCATTAAATTTACGTAGAGGCTTGCCTCAAAAGAATGTTTTTATGCGCTACTTAAAGCTAGATTCGACTGGACTATTACGGTATCATAAACACCACATTACTCACATTACTAATACGCTAGACAAAGAAGCGCGAGGCGAGCCTCTAACCATATACGACCGCATGCAGAAATGAGATGGATGATATAAGAACAAAAACAGGCAACCGCCAATGAAAGACAAGGAAGCGCGAGGCGAGCCTCTACCATATACGACCGCATGCAGAAATGAGATGGATGATATTTCTAGCGAAACGCGTTAAGATTGACGGCAGGCCCATATTTTACTAATTTCTATGAAGCCAAATATTAATTCTAATGGATATATTTATGCAAATAGTAAAATAATATAAATTTGTAATTTATTTAATTTGCCTCACCTGCCTCATAGGAGAAGCCGCCACTGGTATCATCTGGGGTTTTGCTACAATATATTCTGTTAAGTACATGCATGCAGTTTATGAATACGCATCCTGCGATCCTTCGGCAATCCTGAACACATGCATGGGTCCTCATTCCGCGGTTGTGTTTATGAATATGCGACCGGAATTCGAACAACAATAGCAGGTTACGGAACTGCATCGCATATAACTCAATGTCACAGCGGCGTAGTCAACTAATTACTAAAACAGCAACTCCGGGGTCTAGCACTAATCCAGTGGGCTTAACCGAGACTTTAATGGGTTCCTGCTGCCTAGTATGCCTTGTCGCTCTCGTATACAAAGTGTCCCGTCTGTCCGTAGACTCTTTATCTCACTTACTCTCAGAAAGACAGATGTACCTATATGGATGTTTCACTTGGTCGGATTGAATTGGCGCAGACGAATTCGGCATTTTACTAGATTTGTTTTTTTCGGCAAGGCAACTGGATTCCTATATAATCAGATAAGATTAGAATATTATTTTTAAAAAAATAGGTAAAAAAACTTTTAAGTTAAACGGTTTTATTTTAAATCATCTGCAGCTGTACCAAAAACTAGAAAATAATTAGGACACAAACCAAGGGGCGCTTTGTGTCGCTGCGTCAGCGGAATAAGTAATAATCTGGGACTTTTAACAGACTAAAATAAAAACGTGGGGCGCATTTGAAATATTTCTGTTGGTGGGCTTGGAAACACATTTTTCTAGACAAGCCGTTCTTATTTAATATTTATATAAGTACAGTTGTAATTATTACCTTAAACACTACCTATGATCCAAATTTAAAAGCTCTAGATTGATTGGAATTACCCTAGATTTTTGATGATCTATGAGTCAGTCAGTGAATGCCAAAAATGGCGATTTTTGGACATTCATATCTTGGAAACCATTCCACATAGACGTATGAAATTTGGAATACTTCTTTTTGGTAACCTTAATCCCTCTGAAAAAATTCAGTTCTGTAACGCATCTAACCTCAGAGATAGAGGGGGCTCGAAAAGCACTCGAAATGGTTCGTGTAAAAAATACATCTGCCCAAATATTTTTTTAAGGACACCAACTACTAGGGTTATTTAGGCCTAACACCAATTCATATTTTCAAATTATTATTATTTTTTATAAATAAGTTGAATATTCAATTGATACTTTTACTAATTTTCGGAACTGGGGGCTTGTAATAGAGCAGCCATGGAAATGTTATATAAACAACGGCATTCCTACGCGCTCGGCTATTCTTAAACCCTCAAATACATTCATAAAAAAGGGTGTGGGTCTCGGGACCCCCGACAGATGTGAAACATCAAAGATAACGTTATTGAACTCGGTGGTATTCTCTATGTAGTAGTATATATTTTTTCAAAAGCAGCAACTAATTGTTACGCTGACGTAATCCTATATACTGCACTGTAACACTGCGTGTGTTACAGTGCACGCCTGAGCCAAGAGAGAGAGAGTGTCGCAGTGGTGGGGAGAACAGCAGCGAAGGAGCGGACCATAAATTTCGTTTCATATTTCCCCTCACGCGGCTGTTCACAGCCCGACATAAGATGTTTCAAATCAAAAACTTGAAAACTTATGTCATGTCCTAACTTATCGAGAGTCTATATTTATTCATGTACTGCCATAACAAACAAACCTTTGATTCAGGCCTCAATCTCAGTAAAACCTGGACACCAGCACTCCGACATACAAAACCAATGACCAATCGTACAAGGACGGAATACGACCGAGTAGAGAACTCACCCCCACCACTACACACTGCGCAGTTGACCAATTACAGAGAGACAGACTACGACCAACAGAGAACACACTGGTACTAGGCATAAAAGAAGGGAGGACACCGGTCACTGACACACTGACCTGTGAGCCGCCAAGGAGGACACTTCGACCGCTGCCACATCGCCTTTGAGAATGTCTACCACAGTTGTAGACGAAACGTCAGGTAGAATTACCACCGGACCACGGCCTACAAGCCCGGAAACCATGAAGACTTATAACCTTTGATTGTAGTTTACTGTATTGTGACGTCACACAATAAAACTACGTTTTTTCCAGTTGTTATTTTGTTGCAGTCGATAGACGAGCAGTCGTCAAACATTGCGAACGCCGAACCAAGGTCGTGTTTCAGTATGTCGACTGTTGACTACTTGAGCTCTAGTAATTGTAATTCACGTCACACTACACTAGCGCCACTGCTGTTGGTGTGTGTGTTGCAAGCACTTGTTGTAACTTCAGCACTATGCTAATATCACTTCAAAAGTGATTTATATTTTAATATCTCCATCTGTGTGTGTGTGTGTGTAAGCGAACATGAGCCGACCCTACTAGCCGCTTTTCCCTGTGGAATAGGTTACAGGAGGTATTAATGTTTACTTATTGCTCCTCTACCGGTTGTCAGTAGCGGCGGCAGAGGCGATACCGCGCATCTGGGGCAAGTGCGACCCAATAACTGAGCATCATTCTCTGTTTCATTCTAGACTGGTATACGGAATTGAAATTTGGGGAAACTCAACCGCAGTTTCAAAAATATTTCTTATTCGAAAAAAGCAGTCCGTTTAATTATTGGTGCCGGCTATAGACAAGGATGTAGGCCGCTATTTAAACAACTTAAAATTTTAACAATCTACTGCCAGTTTATTTTGAATTTTTTAGTTTTCGTAAAAGAAAACAATGACAAATTTAATAGTCACATGCATAGTCACAACACTATAGAAATAAAATAAATTATAATTTAAAAAAACTAAAAAACACGCTTTAATGAACTAAAAAGTAAAAAATAATTAATTTTATTGTAAAAAAGCGTGGGGTAGTATGAAAATATGATACAAAACACCTCACGCTTTTTTACAATAAAATTAATTATTTTTTACTTTTTAGTTCATTAAAGCGTGTTTTTTAGTTTTTTTAAATTATAATTTTTTTTTTTTTTTAGTCCTGGAGATCCTGGTCAGGATAATGGGACAAACTTATTGAATTATTGTATTGTCATCGGTCCTTGATAAGTGTGCAAAGTTTCAGTTCAATCTGAAATTTTTGGCTTTTTTTTTAGTCCTGGAGATCCTGGTCAGGATAATGGGACAAACTTATTGAATTATTGTATTGTCGTCGGTCCTTGATAAGTCGACAAAGTTTAAACTAAATCTGACCGTTCAAAGTTGGTCAAAATCAAGTTCAAAGAAGTCGGTTACAAACTGACAAACAAGCAAGCAAGCCCGCATACAGGTGAAGCTAATATAAGCGTGTTAAAAATGATATTTGTCTACCACAACGTAGGTGTAAAAAAAGTACATACGGTCCTAACTGGCTCTGCATAAAACTATTCAAAAAGCTACCTTGCTCGGTTCGCAACCTAAATACAAAAAAATTCAAAAGCCTGACAAAGAAATATCTTACAAATGAGGCCTTTTAATCTAGGTTGAGGAATTTTTGACTGCAGATGTCACGATAAGCTAAATGCTGTATTTTATTATGTAATTATGACGAAGTTATTCACATTGTGGTTTTTAGCTAATAAAGTATTCTATATTCTATTCTCTTCTATTCTATAATAGAACCATGGAGGAATATGTTAGTTATATGGAGCCCATTCATTTGATATGTCACATGATGCACTTGTATTTTTTTAATTTTCTACTTTGCCCTCAAAATCAGACTTCGTTTAGTTACGCTATAGTCCGTGATTGGGTTACCTAACTCTATATATAAACCAAATTTCACTTTTTTTCGTCCAGTAGATTCGCAGGAAATCAGCGTTGACAGACAGACATGAGAGTGATCCTATAAGGGTTCCGTTTTTAACCAGTTTTATTTAGCTTGACCCCATATATTTGTTTGTTTGTTACTATCTTTGTTTCAAATCTTGCGACAGGTTTTTCAACTACTTTTACTTAACCGATTCTTATGAAACTTTGCACACACATTGAGTTCCCGTGACAATGCAATATTATGATAATTTCAACTTGGCAACGGGTCTGATGTATGGAATCAGGAGGTGGACAGTTAAAAGGATGACGAGTTTGCATAATGATACGGGCCAGAAATCAAACTTAACACTAGAAAATAAAAATAAATAAAGAAACTTTTATGTTAAACGGTTTTATTTTAAATCATCAGCTGTACCAAAAACTAGAAAATAACTGGGACACAAACCAAGGGGCACTTTGTGTCGCTGCGTCAGCGGAATAAGTAATAATCTGGAACTTTTAACAGACTAAAATAAAAACGCGGAGCGAATAAAAATCTGTATAACGACTGTATAATTATTAAATAAGAACGGCTTGTCTAGAAAAATGTATTTCCAAGCCCACCAACAGAAAGATTTCAAATGCGCCCCACGTTTTTATTTTAGTCTGTTAAAAGTCTCAGATAGACGCTAATGACCTCTGTTGTCAAGCGTCTATAATATACAATTAATTAATTAAAAGTCTCAGATTATTACTTATTCCACTGACGCAACAACACAAAGTGCCCCTTGGTTTGTGTCCTAATTATTTTCTAGTTTTTGGTACAGCTGACGATTTAAAATAAAACGTTTAACTTAAAAGCTTTTTTACCTATTTTTATTTCATTTTAAAAACATATCCGTCTACGAATTCATACGACAAATACCGTTTGACTACACCACTGCTTTATGACGGACTGTTGCTTAAAAGCGCGCGCTGAGATTCTTTCACAGACGTCGGGACGACGGCGTCTTGACGCTCCAGTTCCAGCTGAAACATTCATCACGTGTCTATTTCTATACACTTAGTTATTTAGCTATTTCTTTAAAATAAATTATGAACGGTTTTAGCGAATGTAAGCAAAAAGAACTTTGATTCAGTAGCGGATCAGCATTGGTGAAAAAAAAAATAAGAATGGGGAATGTTGGCCATCAAGTAGGTTAAAATAATCCTTTTTATAGAATCGAGAATATATAAAAAATTAAATAGTGCAACAAGGAAGACATAAACTCAATGCGTAGTGCGACAAAGATAACATACACATTACACATTGCTAACTAAATTAAAAAAAGTCAAGAGGTGTCATGAGACATCCGACAGAAGCTATGCTTTTTACGCATTGTAGATATATAAAACCGAATTTATCAAAGCTATAGAGAATACAATTGAAAAGTTATTATTTGACCGCCATTTTGAAATTTGATGCAATTTTATTTTTTTCTGTCCTATAAAACTCTTAAATATCAATTTTCAGAAAGATCGGATAATTTTTACAAAAGTACATATGATCGCCATTTTGAAATCTGACGCCATTTTATTTTTTAGTGTCCTATAAAACTCTTAAATATCAATTTTCAAAAAGATCGGATAATTTTTATAAAAGTACATATGGCCGACATTTTGAAATCTGACGCCATTTTATTTTTTTGTGTCCTATAAAACTTAAATATCAATTTTCAAAAAGAACGGATAATTTTTACAAAAGTACATATGGCAGCCATGTTGAAATCTGACGCCATTTTATTTTTTTTGCGTCCTGTAAAACTCTTACATATCAATTTTCAAAAAGAACGGATAATTTTTACAAAAGTATATATGGCCGCCATTTTGAAATCTGACGCCATTTTATTTTTTTGTGCCCTATAAAACTCAGATATTAATTTTACATAGGCCACTGCGCGTGCGCCAGTATATTACTTTCACCCCTGGCCATAACTATTGATATACTTTTAATAACATGAGCGTGACGGTTTACACCGTGACGCAAACCTATAAGTTTTTCCCCTGCCAGAAATCATCTAACGCGCCTATAGAAGCATAGCTTATATTTGGATCTGTCAAATGGGAGGGGCTTTAAAAACATGGCGGAGTTAAGGGAAAAATGTCAATATAAACAAATAATTTTTAATTCATAAATACAGTTTCTTCACATTTCATTAGAAAACAAGCCGTGAGGTGGGTCGTTTATTAGGACTAAAGTGCGACCCTTGAGATCCACACGACGAACTTCCCAGTTTGATAAATATTTAATAATAATAATTAAATTAGATATTACACAGAAAAGTAATCATTTTAATCATTAAAACATCAATAATTTAAAAAAAAAAAAAAAAACGGCTGAACCGATTTTTATAAAATTTATGTCGGATCAAAATGACGTTAACACGCCTCGATTGACACCCTTACGAAGTCGATATAATTTTTTATTCGCGAGATATTGTGTAAAATCTACTTTTTTGGAGGTTATTTGGTTAAGAAAAAAGAACGGCTGAACCGATTTTAAAAAAATTCCTTTCAGATCATATTTACGTTAATACGCGTCGATTGGCACCCCAACGTAGTCGATATCATTTTAGTTCTCGAGATTTCGTCTTGGAAAGAAATGGACACATACATACGTACGTACGTACGTACACACACACACACACACACACACACACACACACACACACAGACAGACATCTTTCTAAAAGTAGTGTAAAAATAGTGTAGTGACCTTGAAATATAAAAATTTTTTTTCCTTTTTGATTTCGATTTTCGGACCCATTACAATAACTTCCAATGGGAAGTTAATAATTTGCTGTAAAGTAAGTTTTACAGGGCAATAACAGTGTTTAATTGTCATGATATTAGAAAACGTCGCGGGTTCCATTTTCGATAAATTTTTTTGTTTATTTTACTTGTTAACTTCCCATTGGAAGTTATTGTAATGGGTCCGAAAATCGAAATCAAAATTTTTAACAGATTTTTATATTTCAAGGTCACTACACTATTTTTAAACTATTTTTGAAAAGATGTGTGTGTGTGTGTGTATGTGTGTGTACGTACGTACGTACGTATGTGTCTATTTCTTTCTAAGACGAAATCTCGAGAATGAAAAATTATATCTGCTACGTTAGGGTCCCAATCGACGCGTATTAACGTAAATATGATCTGAAAGAATTTTTTTCAAAATCGGTTCAGCCATTCTTTTTTCTTAACCAAATAGACGCCAAAAAAGTAGATTTTACACAATATCTCGCGAATACAAAATTATATCGACTTCGTAAGGGTGTCAATCGAGGCGTGTTAACGTCATTTTGATCCAACATAAATTTTATAAAAATCGGTTCAGCCGTTTTTTTTTTTTTTAATTATTGTTAAAAATAAATAACAATTATGTTTTAATGATTAAAATGATTACTTTTCTGTGTAATATCTAATTGAATTATTTTTATTAAATATTTATCAAACTGGAAAGTTCGTCGTGTGGACCTCAAGGGTCGCACTTTAGTCCTAATAAACGACCCACCTTACGGCTTGTTTCATTTTTATAATAAACAATTTCACGATAAATATTTTGTTAGCATGTAAATGTTCCCTTATTCGAGTAACATTTTCTACCACTGTTTTTACCGAACAACTTACGTAATATTAAAATTAAATAATTCCTTCCTTTAGTTAGAGCAAACAGTGTGAGGCATAAGACCTAAAAAAGAAGGTACGAACACGCTGGTACAAGCCAAATATATATTTTCTTTTTAAAAAAACTAATAAACAAATTTAATTTTATATTTTTAATTTCTTATACAGCGTGTCCCAAAAAGAATGGGACATAAAGTAACAGCTAATTCCTTACAAAAAAATATTGCGATAGACCCCAACTTGTCTATTCCGAAAGTTTATATTAAAAGAGAAACAGGGTGTTAAAGTTTAATTTTTGTTCTTGATTTTCTTAAATAACTTTTAAAATAATTTAGACATTTTAATGAAATTAGGTACCTATATGGGGATTTTTTGACCTGAGAAATTCTAATCTGGCCTTGGTATGGCTCTTACTTGTAGGGGGCGCCACTTACACACCTTTTCACTCATTCAAATAGTTATAACATTTTTGTACGTACTCGTACTATTTTTTTGAATTAAAAAATTGATTTTTCCGTCATTTTTACGTGAAAAAGGTATACTTTGTAAAAGTGGCTAGGAGTAACCTTTTTCAAGATATTTGCACTTAAAGTAATCGATGCAATGTGGTTTTAAATAGCAAATTTTGAGGGCTTGAGAATAGCCGAGAGTGTAGCGACGCTGCTCTTTACATGGCGTTGCTATGGTTCCTCTATTACAAGTCCCCAGTTCCCGAGTTCTAGTCCGAGAGCTGGGAAAAGTGTCAATTGGATTTTCAATTTATTATTAAAAAAAAAATAATGAATTGAAAATATGAATTGGTGCTAGGCCCAAATAACCTTAGCTGTTGGTGGTCTTTAAAATACAATTCTACAATTCTAGCAAATTTTGAAATTGAACATAGGTGACTTTGAAAAATGTGTTGAAGTTCATGGTTGTCATTTTGAAAACCTTCTACAATAAAATAAATGTTTTTGATTCGCTATTTAAAATAAAATATTAATTAAAATAAGATATTATTTAACTAAAATTTGCCACTTAAAACCCGCACATTGCATCGATTACTTTAAGTGCAAATATCTTGAAAAAGGTTACTCCTAGCCACTTTTGAAAAGTGTACCTTTTTTACGTAAAAATGACGGAAAAATCATTTTTTTAATTCAAAAAAATAGTACGAGTGCGTACAAAAAAGTTATGACTATTTGAATGAGTGAAAAGGTGTGTAAGTGGCGCCCCCTACAAGTAAGAGCCATACCAAGGTCAGATTTGAATTTATCATATCAAAAAATCCCCATATACCAAATTTCATTAAAATGCCTAAATTATTTTAAAAATTATTTAAGAAAATCAAAAATAAAAATTAAACTTTGACACCCTGTATCTCTTTTAATATAAACTTTCGGAATAGACAAGTTGGGGTCTATCGCAATATTTTTTTGTAAGGAATCAGCTGTTACTTTATGTCCCATTCTTTTTGGTACACTCTGTAGATAGTCAGTTAGCAAGATGTATAATATATACTTTAGTGTTAAATAATATTAAATAAAATGTATTATGTAACTTACGTAATGTCGGTCAATTCAATTATAAATTTAATGCTATTGCAACAGAATTTATCAGATTTTTGGACTGTTGAGTTGTGAATATTGTGATCGAGTGTTTTAATTATAGGTACATTTCTAAAATATATGATATTATTGTTGTGTATGAAAATGACTATTATGGAATATAATAATATTATTGTATGTGATATTGTTGTGTTAATATTATTGTGTACATATTTAAATTTGCCGATATAATTCTAAAAAAAGGTAAATAAAAAATTAAATTATTCTATAGTACGATTCCATCATTCCAAAACTTAAGGAGTGACGTATGCACTTATTATACTGCACTATTTATATAAGCGGCACAGTATGTACAGTATAAGTAACAACAAGCGACTATAGGCCCTGCAGTCAGGGTCTATTCTGATTGGTTTACCTGAAGTTTTCATTCTAATTTTGTGAACATGAATGCCTGTCTTAAAGAATAATGTATTTGAACATTCTCCACATACAAAACACATTTTTAATCGCTATCAACTATGCATATTACTTAGTACACATAGAGTTCACTAGTTAGTTGTTACATTCGTTTAGGTGTGTGTTTGTGTGTCAAACAACATCAAGATGGGGTATTTGACCAATCAGAATGGACCCTGACTGCAGATATAGTCGCTAAATATAATTTTTGTGCTCACATCCTAGCCCTGGCTTGCAATGTTGAGTGGGAAAGTTTTAAACACATTATATTTGTTAATCAAAAATATATCTATTTCCCCCTCTCTATCTCTCCCCCTGTCTCTCTCTTTTTAACACGCTTATATTAGTTCCACCTGTATGTATGTTTGTATGTAAGTAACGGATTCTTTGAACGCGATTTTCACCCACTTCAAAACTTCAGATTGAACTGAAACTTTGCACACTTATCAAGGACCGATTACAATACAATAATTCCATAAGTTTGTCCCATTATCCTGACCAGGATCTCCAGGACTAAAAAAAAAGCAAAAAACTTCAGAATGAGCTGAAACTTTGCACACTTATCAAGGACCGATTACAATACAATACATCCATAAGTTTGTTCCATTATCCTGACCAGGATCTCCAGGACTAAAAAAATGAAAATAAAATATAATTTAAAAAACTAAAAAACACGTTTTAATTAGCTAAAAAGTAAAAAATAATTAATTTTATTGTAAAAAAACGTGGGGTAGTATGAAAATATGGTGCAAAGCACCCCACGCTTTTTTACAATAAAATTAATTATTTTTTACTTTTTAGTTTATTAAAGCGTGTTTCTTAGTTTTTTTAGATTATAATTTAGTTTTATTTTTTTAGTCCTGGAGATCCTGGGCAGGATAATGGAACAAACTTATGGAATTATTATATTGTAATCGGTCCTTGATAAGTGTGCAAAGTTTCAGTTCAATCTGAAGTTTTTTGCTTTTTTTTTAGTTCTGGAGATCTTGGTCAGGATAATGGGACAAACTTATTGAATTATTGTATTGTCATCGGTCCTTGATTATAAGTGTGCAAAGTTTCATTTCAATCTGAAGTTTTGAAGTGGGTGAAAATCGCGTTCAAAGAATCCGTTACTTAGATACAAACATACATACAGATGGAACTAATATAATTTATTTTTTTATTTTTTCTTCATGAAACACTGTTGTGTAGCAAGAAATAAGATTCGAAATAAAACGTGAATTTTAAACGAGTGCTAAATGTGTTGTTTCAGGACAGATGCCGGTCACCGTGAAGAGTCCGGAGTTCTTACAGCCCCTGGAGAACCACACGGTCACGCAGGGACGAGATGTCTATTTCACGTGCGTCGTGAATCACCTGTCCGATTATAAGGTGAGTACAAAACAGTGTACTTTAATTATTATTCCGGATGTTTTCTTATCGGTAGAATCGTATTTAGTAGCGCAGCGTTTGCTAAACTTTTTCACCTACGGACCCCTTAGAGATTATAAAAAATAATTGTCGCGACCGCCATTAATATAAAACAGTCATTATTTATTTAATTTTTATAAAGTGAAACTTCTTAACGTACAGTAAGGTGAACTAGATTCATCTGTCGAAAATAGTTATTTTCGATACGTGTGCGTAAAGTGAGGTATTCTAGTAGGCTTAAATTGAGACACGAATTAAGAGACTGACGCATACACAACGAGATCGCGTCGACGCGTCTATAATCTACAATAAATAAAAATAAATGTATTGCATATCGAAAAACAGCAAAGAGATTAAATGTGAAAACTTCTAAGACTAAATGAAACTTTCTGCAACAAATGACAGACAGACGGTTCATTAATAAATGGGCTAATAAATTGTTTGTGGCAGTGTAAAACTGGCTTTAGGAGAAACATACATTTATATGTTTAGTCAGAAAATCGAATATAACAACAAATTGACAAACTACAAGACAGTGGAGAAGACACGGCAATTGAGGGCAAGAGGTGGTGCGGCGATGAGGAGGAGGCAATAGAGGAGAGGATGTATGGCGAGTTCACAAAGACCCCAGGCCATAAAACTACGCGAACGGTTTTCCTTATTTATCGGTTCGTCTCCGTCACATCCAACAAATGACAGCGGAATACCTCGAACTGGCATTTCTGACAATCACTTTTCTTGTTTTTCACGCGATCTAATTTTGTATATCAGAATAACTGTCTTGATTTTATAGATTGGGACAGGGACGGCCATAAATGATCCTGATATGGATTTCCAATATTTATGCTGGGTTGCACATTGTTCAGAAAATCTGTATTTACAATGACCTTGATTGTGACCATGCTGTTGTTAACATGGCGTTGCTATGGTTCCTCTATTACAAGTCCCCAGTTCCCGAGTTCTAGCCCGAGAGCTGGTAAAAGTGTCAATTGGATTTTCAATTTATTATTAAAAAAAACAAGCCGTGAGGTGGGTCGTTTATTAGGACTAAAGTGCGACCCTTGAGGTCCACACGACGAACCTCCCAGTGACGTTAACACGCCTCGATTGACACCCTTACGAAGTCGATATAATTTTTTATTCGCGAGATATTGTGATACTTTTTTGGAGTCTATTTGGTTAAGAAAAAAGAACGGCTGAACCGATTTTGAAAAAAATTCTTTCAGATCATATTTACGTTAATACGCGTCGATTAGCACCTTAACGTAGTCGATATCATTTTTCATTCACGAGATTTCGTCTTAGAAAGAAATTAACTCATATGTTGTATTTAATAATAAATATTTTGTTTCAAATTATTGTCAATATTTAATACAAGGTATTAGACGTGGTGTTATCGATGCCTGTCATGTCGGACGTCACAGAGATTACTCCAGACGTCCGAAAAAAAATCGTTCAAAAGTTAAAGCTATAGTAAATTAGATTGATCGATCCGACGCGTCTATCTTCACACTTGAAAATAATATTTTTATACTCCTTGGCCAGCACAAAAGGAGGCAGTCTATAAACTTCCATCTATATCAGTCACGGTATTTTACCTTCTACTAATACTTCACAATATTTACCTGTTTCGAAACCTGCAATTTAACTGCCAAAATAAAAACTTAAGAGTATTCGATACCTAAAGGCATCTGTTATCGAGCGTCTATAATTTACAATATCTATCATACTAATATCGATTAAGGGCACTATTGAAGGACATAAATCGAATACATGTTTTTAGAAAAGATTACCTAAGGCCCGTATTCACCAAACACTGTAAAGATAAAAGTTACTAATCTTAAAATAAATTTATTCCTTGCAATAAAATTAACTTTTAATTCACCAAGCAATTCATTCGTTAGAATAGTAACTTGATCAGGTACAAATTTACTTTATACCATACACCTTGGACATTTTGTCAAATATTTTGATTCTAAAGCACGTTTACCAAAGATCCGATCAATAGCGCATCGATCGAAAATGTAAATTTATTTTATTTTACTACAAAAACCTTTACCTGAAAGATACGAAATTAATATTTACCTGAAAAGGTCACCAGGTCATAAAGTAATTTGCGCATTTCGTGCCCATCCTATTTTACTAGGCGAATAAATATTTATACCCTTGAAATTGGACAGAATAGTTATTCTTACGATTTATAACCTGCAGTAAACTTAACTACGTTTGGTGAATTGAATTATCGCTATTTATTCCGAGTAATAGTTACCAGGGGAATAAATCAACGGAATACATAAGGGGCCATCCATAAATTACGTCACACGTTAAGGGGGAGTGAGGGAGTCAACAAAATGTGACATCGTATGACATGGACCAGGGGGGGGTCATAAATTTTGTGACGTCACATGTTAAAATTTAAATCTAAAATATTAAAACACGAAATTTCTGTCTATTATTTAAATTATTTGACTTGATGTTGATTTTATTAAAGATTTTATTAAGAAATTTAAAGAAATAAAAAAAATGTTTAACTGCTGTTTTATTTAAATTATTTCTAATTATAAAATTAAACAAGCCGTGAGGTGGGTCGTTTATTAGGACTAAACTGCGACCCTTGAGGTCCACACGACGAACTTCCCAGTTTGATAAATATTTAATAATAATAATAATTAAATTAGATATTACACAGAAAAGTAATCATTTTAATCATTAAAACATCAATAATTAAAAAAAAAAAAAAAAAAAAAAAAACGGCTGAACCGATTTTTATAAAATTTATGTCGAATCAAAATGACGTTAACACGCCTCGATTGACACCCTTACGAAGTCGATATAATTTTTTATTCGCGAGATATTGTGTAAAATCTACTTTTTTGGAGGTTATTTGGTTAAGAAAAAAGAACGGCTGAACCGATTTTAAAAAAATTCCTTTCAGATCATATATACGTTAATACGCGTCGATTGGCACCCCAACGTAGTCGATATCATTTTTCGTTCTCGAGATTTCGTCTTAGAAAGAAATGGACACATACATACGTTCGTACGTACGTACGTACATACGTACACACACACACACAGACATCTTTCTAAAAGTAGTGTAAAAATAGTGTAGTGACCTTGAAACATAAAATTTTTTTTCCTTTTTAACTTCCCATTGGAAGTTATTGTAATGGGTCCGAAAATCGAAATCAAAAAGGAAAAAAAATGTTTATGTTTCAAGGTCACTACACTATTTTTACACTACTTTTAGAAAGATGTCTGTGTGTGTGTGTGTGTGTGTGTGTACGTATGTACGTACGTACGTATGTATGTGTCCATTTCTTTCTAAGACGAAATCTCGAGAACGAAAAATGATATCGACTACGTTGGGGTGCCAATCGACGCGTATTAACGTAAATATGATCTGAAAGGAATTTTTTTAAAATCGGCTCAGCCGTTCTTTTTTCTTAACCAAATAACCTCCAAAAAAGTAGATTTTACACAATATCTCGCGAATAAAAAATTATATCGACTTCGTAAGGGTGTCAATCGAGTCGTGTTAACGTCATTGTGATCCGACATAAATTTTATAAAAATCGGTTCAGCCGTTTTTTTTTTTTTTTTTTTTTTTTAATTATTGATGTTTTAATGATTAAAATGATTACTTTTCTGTGTAATATCTAATTTAATTATTATTATTAAATATTTATCAAACTGGGAAGTTCGTCGTGTGGACCTCAAGGGTCGCACTTTAGTCCTAATAAACGACCCACCTCACGGCTTGTTGATTTCGATTTTCGGACCCATTACAATAACTTCCAATGGGAAGTTAAAAATATGTGACGTCACACCAAGGGGGAAGGGGCTTTAAAAGGGGGTAAAAATCGTAAAATTTGTGTGACGTAATTTATGGATGGCCCCTAACTAGGCTCGGTGAATACGGGCCGTAATAAAGTAATTATAGGAAGGTAGGTCCAAAAATAACTTGTAGCCAATAAAAACATTTTTAAATTCTTAACCTCAAAAATAGCTTTTTAAATTCATCGTATCAAGTTTGCGTTGTGAGGTCTATAGACGTGGCATTGTTATTGTCAGGTCAGACCGATAGCGGTCACCAGTCAAACATAGCATGAATCAATCACAGGTAGACAAGTTCGAGAGTTACTTATGTACTCCGGGATCTCCGGAACGTAGTTCTGCGGACTCCGGGACTTTTGATGAATTTATCTTGTCTCTTACATTACAATAGGCCGTGTTACATAACGTCCCGCGGGCTGCGATTTTATGACAGGGCTGGTAAATATACATTTTTATCATACGATCATAAATATTTCTTAACTTCCCATTGGAAGTTATTGTAATGGGTCCGAAAATCGAAATCAAAATGTATAACAAATTTTTATGTTTCAAGGTCACTACACTATTTTTAGAAAGATGTCTCTGTGTGTGTATGTGTAAGTACGTACGTATGTGTCCATTTCTTTCTAAGACGAAATCTCGAGAATGAAAAATGATATCGAGTACGTTAGGGTGCCAATCGACGCGTATTAACGTAAATATGATCTGAAAGAAATTTTTTCAAAATCGGTTCAGCCGTTCTTTTTTCTTAACCAAATAGACTCCATAAAAGTAGATTTTACACAATATCTCGCGAATAAAAAATTATATCGACTTCGTAAGGGTGTCAATCGAGGCGTGTTAACGTCATTTTAATCCGACATAAATTTTATAAAAATCGGTTCAGCCGTTTTTTTTTTTAATTATTGTTAAAAATAAATAATAATTATGATTTAATGATTAAAATGATTACTTTTCTGTGTAATATCTAATTTAATTATTATATTATTAAATATTTATCAAACTGGGAAGTTCGTCGTGTGAACCTTAAGGGTCGCACTTTAGTCCTAATAAACGACCCACCTCACGGCTTGTTTTTAAATCTAGTGGGCTCAGCTTTGGCTGTACTACTTCTGGGTTGCAGAAAGCATTGTTAAAAAATAGATTTGACAATGACCTTAGTTTGTGATCATTTAATTACAGATTTTATACATGTAAAAAAAATGTGAAATTGTGTTTTAAAGACCGCCAACAGCTAAGGTTATTTGGGCCTAGCACCAATTCATATTTTTAATTCATTATTTTTTTTTTAATAATAAATTGAAAATCCAATTGACATTTTATGTGTATTAATTATTTATTAAAGAGAAATGTAGTCAATACGTCATACAAGGCATGAGGTACGTAATAGAGTCATTCATTTAATGACATTGCGTCCTCTAATCTCTCCCACACGTTACATACACGCATATCATACATTCATAAGTATTTCAAACCTGGGATTATAATTATTATTGTCTAATGTCTACTATGTACAGTCGTGGACGTTTACACCTACATCTAGTTACCGGTTTTTTTAATTCTTGTATATTGTAATTTTGCTTTTAATAGTAATGTATCAATGACTAATAGATTAAGAGCTAGTGACAATTTTTTGGTATTATTTATTCAAGGCCTTATTTTTGTGAAGATGTTGAGGGAGGCATATTAAAGTGCCCTGAGTAAGGGATTTTGCTAGATAGCGGTATGGGAGGGATGCAGACCGCCCCCAACATGTAACCAAAAAAATGGTCACAATTATTATTGCTTCAAAGCTGAAATTATTTAAATAGCTTGTCGGTGACGCAATAATGCTGTTATAATATTTGCAGATCACTTGGTCAGTATTAAAGGGGTGGCAGATCGCCCTAAACGTGTCATGTACCCGACGAAATTTATATTATTAGTTCAACGTTCAAATTTTAATATGTTGTTACGGCAACTGTTTTAAACATATATTTTAATTTGCAGAACAAAATGTCGGTACATACGTTCGTTCGTTCGTACGTTGGTGAACTTTTTTTCGGCTCTGATATCTCAAGAACAAATAATGATATCGATTCCGGACCAATTTCATTCGACACATAATTACATAATGAAAACCTGATCAGGTTTGCAGAAAATTTCCATCAGCGATTTTTTGTTTATAACAAAAAAAACTGGACGGCAGTATAGCCTAGTGGTTAGCATGCTTGGCGCCGCAACCTCTAGACTGGACTGCCGTGGGTTCGAATGTTTTGTGATGTTATTTATTTAAGTTAGTTGTTATTTAGTGTAGTTGAAAGACGTTAATGACCTTAGATGTCGACGCGTCTATAATCTACAATAAAACTACTGTAAAATTGTCGTAAAATATACAAGACACCTTGTATATGTGACACCGACTGGCACCATACTGCGCAGACATTAAGGCGCTCCGTTTAATTAACCGAATTGGAGAAATAAACGTTATTACATTAATTAATTATTCACTGTTAATTATTGAAGGGTCACTTGATTCTGTATCGAGCTTCCCAGACACAATTTCTCGACATTGTAGTTTCTGATCATTTTAATTCGAGAGAGCTTAAAATTGCACAAAGACATTGTTTTTATGGGAGAAAGCTTTTTTCATATGAACTCTTGAGAGCTGGGTTAACTTCTACATCCACGAAAAATTACACATAAAGCTCGATTTATATTATCCGGTCAGACACGGCACGGGAACGTAGCGTTTCCGGCAATTAGACAAACAATTTTTTATGCATTTCAAATACGAGTATTGACACGTGTTTGAACGGACGGGAACCGCTAAGTATAAATATTCGTATTTGAAATGCATGTAAAAATGTTTGTCTTGCTGGAAACGCTACGTTCCCGCGCCGTGTGTGACCGGATAATATAAATCGACCTTGACACGTCTGTCTGTCTGTGCTCGATTTTCTCCATGACTACTGAACAGATTTTGTACCGGTTTTCACAATTAGATAGTTTGATTCATGAGGAAGGTTTAGATGTATAATTGAAACTGGCCGGCCCGGATTCGCCCGGATGAAAATCAGGGATAATCTCAGAAATTACTGAAGCGATTTCAATTTTTTTTTCACTGTTCGATATAGGTGATACTTTGCTTTAGGACATTTGCTATAATAACTGGTCGGCCCGGCTTCGCCCGGATGAAAATCAGGGATAATCTCAAAAATTACTGAAGTGATTTCAATTTTTTTTTCACTATTCGATAGGTGATACTTTGCTTTAGGACATAGGCTATAATAACTGGCCGGTCCGGCTTCGCCCGAGTGAAAATCGGGAGTGATCTCAGAAATTACTAAGCCGATTCCAAATAATAAATCAGAAACACATAGCACCCGAGCGAAGCCTGACCGGGCCGCTAATCTATAATATACTTGTACTCCTTAAGGAGTTCACAATCGATATGTACGCGTTATACAGACTTTTGAGGGCAGTATAGCTTAGTGTTTAACGTGCTTAGTGCCGCAACCTCTGGACTGAACTGCCGTGGGTTCGAATCCCACCTGCGCTCATGGATGTTTTGTGATGTTATTTAGTTTTAAGATAGTTGTTATTTAGTGTAGTTGAAAGACGCTAATGACCTGAGATGTCAAGGCGTCTATAATCTACAATAAATAAATATACACAAATCGTTGTGACGAAGTATGACGGAAATATCCGAAGTCTTGGAGAACATTTAGCGGCCACACTTCCCCTACTGCGTCAAGCCGTCAGCTGCAGCTGCGATCCGAAAATAGTCTGTTTGCCGCAGCTTCAAACCCTTCCACAAATCGTTATGACGAAGTATGACGGAAATATCCGAAGTTTTGGAGAACATTTAGCGGCACACACTCCTCCCACTGCGTCAAGCCGTCAGCTGCAGCTGCGTTCCGAAAATAGTCTGTTTGCCGCAGCTTCAGACCCTTCCACAAATCGTTATGACGAAGTATGACGAAAATATCCGAAGTCTTGGAGAACATTTATCGGCACACACTTCCCCTACCGCGTCAAGCCGTCAGCTGCAGCTGCGTTCCGAAAATAGTCTGATTGCCGCAGCGTATATAGGTATACTAATTAACAATTATATTACGAAGTCAGTGCATAATAAGTTAGGTTATATAATAAACTAATAACCAATAAGTTTAGTACGAGTTAGTGAATGCGTTATTAGCTGCTCATACAAAGCTCTCCGTTAATTAAGTGTTTATGTGCTCTGAAATATTGAGTCTGCCGCGCAACACTGCACGGGACTCTGTCCTCGTCCTTCGTTTATATGTTGACGGAACAACACGTTATTAAAGATATACGAATGAGCCATTTTTCTGAGAGTAGTTCCTTCAATTATCCACGAGAGGCAGCACTTGTGGTTAGGGAATGCAATCTCGAGCCGAGATTGGCAATTCGAGATCTCGCGAGATCAGTCTGGGTTCAAGATTCACAATTCGAGATCTCGTGAGATTGTCTGGCGAGATCTAGAGAAATCTCGACAATATCGAGATTTCGCGTACTTTTAAAAAGAACGTATTATTTTGTATCTAAAACTTAATGAAAACTACTTACTTGGGAGAATGTGACTGTGTCACTGTGTACGTGTGTGATTTTTTGCGTAGTGCACTGTGCAGATAATTATTATTCATTACTTTCATTAAATAAACGTTGTTTGTATTGTTCCAAAATAATAAGATTTAATTAATGTTTTGTTTTATTTTCAAAATATAACAGCAATACACCCCAACTCACACAGCACACTATATGTCCATTAATTATTTTGGAAATAACTTCTTAGGAGTTATGAAGCATAGGGTAAGTTACTATTAGTAACGTTCACGAACATTTGGTTTGAATTGTTCTTGGACATATTCAATATTCACTTAACTTTGTAATTTGTTAGCCATCTAATGCTTGTTATAAGTTAAATAACTGTCCATTTTTCTCAAGAAAACAATAATTAAAACAATAAATGCAGAGAAACAAACAGAATCAATTAGCGCGACTGTCAAAAACTATTACGTATAAGTTATAAGTTCAACAATGAGAGTTGAGTTTTTTGTGGTTATAATATAATAATTATTAAAATAGACAATATTAGCCAAACCACAAATAAATACTTTTCTTATCTTAACGTAATCAGTCGGCGAACATGCCATCGTGATGTTAATCGTCAAACAATTAAGATATACAAGGAAAAAATCAAAGACCACTGTCAGGACTTGAACCCGAAATTCCCAGTTTCCGGCTGGTTGAGTTACCTTACTCACACAGTGCCCCGAGAGTGGGATCTGTTCTCTTCCTATATATACCTATTTCAACACTAAATCACACTTCATGCGAGAGCGGATTTAATTTTTAAGTTATAAATATAACTAATTAACTCATCAGTCGATACACGACCGTTTTTTAATACAACAATCTCTCATTGTTGTATTTAAAAAACGGTCGTGTATCGACTGATGAGTTAATTAGTTATATTTATAACTTAAAAATTAAATCCGCTCTCGCATGAAGTGTGATTTAGTGTTGAAATAGGTATATATAGGAAGAGAACAGATCCCACTCTCGGGGCACTGTGTGAGTAAGGTAACTCAACCAGCCGGAAACTGGGAATTTCGGGTTCAAGTCCTGACAGTGGTCTTTGATTTTTTCCTTGTATATCTTAATTGTTTGACGATTAACATCACGATGGCATGTTCGCCGACTGATTACGTTAAGATAAGAAAAGTATTTATTTGTGGTTTGGCTAATATTGTCTATTTTAATAATTATTAAGTTATAAGTTATTTTTCAAGCGCGTTCGTTCTTGAAATCTCGTTCGAGATCTCGACCATATCGGGTCGAGATCTCGAACGAGATTTCAAAAACGAGATTGCCTGCCCACGAGATTAAATCTCGAAAAATGGGTCGAGATCTCGCGTGATCGAGATTGCATTCCCTACTTGTGGTAGGTACAAACATTATTTATTCCCCATGAGTGTCGTGTCCTTTTAGTGGTATGTATAACTTAATTATCTAATTAATTTAATAATTAAAGTTATACCACTAAAATGACACGACACTAATGGGAGTTCCCATAAAAAAACTTGTTTTTTCAACGTTCTTTTGTTTTTGCTCTATCGTAAAAAACGGTAATACATACAAGAGGCAAACTTGGTGTGATTATAGTGAAAACTCTAAACTAAAACAACACATAATAAAAACCGACCAGACGTGTGAGTCGGACTAAACAGTGTATTATGTTTAACAGTTTTGACATTTACATTAACGGTGGCACATATAGAAACACTCGCATTTTAAAATTGACATATCTTATTTATTTGTCAACTAATTTAAATGAAACAACCAGGCGACCAAGTGTTAGTCGGACTAAACAGTTTATTATGTTTAACAGTTTTGACATTTACATTAACGGTGGCACATATAGAAACACTCGCATTTTAAAATTGACATATCTTATTTATTTGTCAACTAATTTAAATGAAACAACCAGGCGACCAAGTGTTAGTCGGACTAAACAGTGTATTATGTTTAACAGTTTTGACATTTACATTAACGGTGGCACATATAGAAACACGCATTTTAAAATTGACATATCTTATTTATTTGTCAACCGATTTAAATGAAACAACCAGGCGACCAAGTGTTAGTCGGACTAAACAGTTTATTATGTTTAACAGTTTTGACATTTACATTAACGGTGGTACATATAGAAACACTCGCAATTTAAAATTGACATATCTTTTTTATTTGTCAACCGATTTAAATGAAACAAACACTAAATGTTATTCCAAGTTTATCTCAAACATAACCCTTACCTAAACTACTTATTTTTATTATTGTACAGAACCCTCGATGCACGAGTCCAACTCGCACTTGACCGGTTTTTTTCTTTCTGTTCTTTAAAAATTTTGCAAATACAACAGCAGCACGATCTAACATAGTGGGGTTCATTTTGTAACTAGCAAAAAGTTGGATTGTTTTACGTAAACGCACTCGCGGCGATGGATTTATTTATTTATTGTAGATTATAGACGCGTCGACAACTTAGGGCATTAGCTTCTTAAATTACATTAAATAACAACTTACTTAAAACTAAATAACATCACAAAACATCCATGAGCGCAGGTGGGATTCGAACCCACAACAGTCTAGTCTAGAGGCTGGTACCAAGTACGCTATCCACTAGGCTACGCTGCCCTCTACTCACATTCTAAACCATTGATTCCCAAAGTGGTCCAGGTGGACCCCCAGGGGTCCACGGGAGACTCGACGGGGATCTACGGTGGCGTGACAAAAAAATGGGGGTTCACAATTCGTAAGCGGGGGTCCACGAAAATTTATTTGGTTTCGATAGTGAAGAACTAAAATGTTGGCTTGACTTCACCTATTAATGTAGGCAGATAATATTTTAAGAAGCTCAGCGACTGTTACTCGTAAAAATATATGATAACAATAATAATTAATAGTGTAATAATTACATATTTACAACATAAATACAACACAAGAAAATATATTATTTTTCTTTTTATTTTTACCACTCCGAATGGGGAGTTTTCTAAATAAAATGTCCTATGAGTAGATGTCAAAAAAGTAAAGTTGGATGGAATCATTTTTTTGATTGCCCAACTTTACTTTTGTGACATCCACTCACAGCACAATCAATTAATTAATTAACCAATCAATTCTCACTTTTTTTTCAAAAACTGTTAATTCGTGGTTGGAACTCAGCCGCAACATAAATTTCCATAGTTAGATCTAATCTTCACATTTTTTGTCGAGTTTTGGGAATATGGTAGAAATGTAGCTGCAGGGGGTCCACCGGAACCAGCAAAATTTTTGAAGTGGTCTATGAGAAAAAAAAAGTTTAGGAACCTCTGTTCTAAACCGACGGAAAAAACGTTTTCTGTCTTGATACGTAAAATTCAGCGGATATCTCGTCTCGAGAAACACGCTGCTTGTAGTTTCGCTCTAAGTTTATATTTTGAGTGAATGCAGTTGCCTGTAACATATATAAACAGATTTCCCTTTTCTTATACAAGCCAAACTTTATAATACATAATACGTCTCAATTCAAACTGAACATATACACCTCAACTGGTAAAGTTTCAGTCTAGTGTACAAAAACACACGCTTCTATGCTCCGTTTCGGTTTAGAATGTGATTTGTTACAAGAAATGATACACAAGTACCTACATTCCACGAATTGAAAATACTTTTGTGTCTAAATTTAATCCTTAATGAAAACTGGGAAATCTGTTTAAGGTATCTTAATTGGTTCTGAAAATGACGAGATCAGCACAACGAGGTCGATGTATTTCCCTTTGGAAAATTGTTATTCATGTAGATTTCAGGTTCAAGGAAAATTCTTCGATATTCTGTATAATTAATTTTTTAACCGACTTCAAAAAATGAGGGGGTTCTATATTCGTGACCTATGTTTTTTTTAATGTATTATTATTATTATTTTTCTCTTTTCAGCGGCTTTTTTGAAGGAGGTTTTTTTTGTTAAAAAGTTTTTTAATTTTTTACTTTTTTGTGGCTTTATAATATGTAGTTTGCACGTTAATCGACTTCTGTCTTGATATTTGATTACTAAATAACAATAAAACTGCCATTTACTTTAACAGTATTACATTCCGTTACTAACTTTTTATTAAAATCAGTCGAACTACTGTACCGATTTAAGTAAAATTTATATGAGTTCACCCCGGAGGTATGCCCTATTAAATAAAATAATAATCATTAAAATCGGTTCACAAATAAGGCCCAAATAACCTTAGCTGTTGGTGGTACATTAATTTTTACCAGGAGTGTATAATGTTCATAGTAGTTAAATCTACTAAGAAAAATAAGCGAAGCGAGTTCAAAAATAGATTCATATACGTCTGTTGTACATAATCCACCGCCTTGTGTACGTTTTCCCGCGGACTGTACTTACACTAAGCTTCAGACGTCGAGTGTACACACCTGTATGACAGAGCAGTTTACAAAATAAAGAAGCACAAATTGCAACATTAATTTGTAGCCCTGTGGCGTGCTTAGTTTCGTGTTTTATAATTATTTTTTCCATTGTGATAAAAATCCTGTCACTGTAAAATAGGCATGTCAAACGTATCTTCAGTGGGCACAGTAGATAAACTTCTTTAAAAACCAAACTTAACTTCATATCATAGCTATTGAATTAGCATATATGAATTGACACTCGCATATAGTGAAAATCTATTGATTCTGAAGCATATAAGGAGAATATTAATTTAGCAATCATGTCACGGTTGAGTATTGTAAGCTCATTCCGCCGCGAAAGTGGAAAGGTTCAGGTTAGAATCCTGACTGTGACCACTGGTTGGTAAAATGATTTTTTCCAATATGTTTCAAAACAATTATATAATTGGCTGCTCTCCAACGAAAAAAATTTTCAATTGCATTTCAGCCGTATAAAACTATTATTTATCATAAACTTCTTTATTTCTACCTACAAATCTACAGGGTACCGAATTGCTTTGCGGGTGATAGGGATTTTACATGTAAAATCATGCTTATGAATTTTCCTGCTTCCCTAATTATTTTAAGAAAAATATCTTCGGATAAAAGTTTTAAAACATAAAATTCTGTATCTAAATCTTTAAGCAAAATTAATTTTGCATGCTTTGTAACGGCAGAAATTTGATACGAAAATGTCAAAATTACCTCAAAAACAGATATCGATAGCCATGGAACTTGAACAAAATGATTAGAAATTATTCTGACAGCTAAAACGTCTTCATTTTGTTCAAGTTCCATGGCTATCGCTATCTGTTTTTGAGGTAATTTTGACATTTTCATATCCTGCCGTTACAAAGCATACAAAATTAATTTTGTTTAATGATTTAGATGCAGAATTTTATGTTCTAAAACTTTTATTCGAAGATATTTTTCCTAAAATAATTAGTTAAACAGGAAATCGCAAAAGTTTGATTATACGGGTTAAATCCCTATTACCCGCAAAGCAATGCAGCACCCTGTATATATAATTAAAAAAGGGTGTGGGTCTCGGGACCCCCGACAGATGTGAAACATCAAAGAAAACGTTATTGGACTTGGTGGTATTCTCTATGTAGTAGTAAGTATATATTTTTTCAAAAGCAGCAACTAACTATTATGCTGACGTAATCCTATATACTGCACTGTAACACACGCGGTTGCCCGAGCGCGCGGAAGCCGAGAGAGAGAGAGAGTGCCGCAGTAGTGGGGAGAACAGCAGCGAAGGAGCGGACCAAACATTTCGTTGCATATTTCCCCTCACGCGGCTGTTCACTGCCCGACATAAGATGTTTCACATCAATAAGTGAACTTCGAGAATTATCGTACCTTTTTTTGCTATTTATTATAAAATGAGGGGAATGAAACTTGAATCATTCGAAAGGTACTGTGCCATAGATGTGCATAACAAAAAAATCATGTAGTTCAGTGCATCTTACTCAAAAAGTCTAGAGGAGACAGGAGTTGTTTCTTTTTTTATGCAAAATCTGAAAATGCTATTTAAAAACCAAAGTGACCTTAAAATTACTTTACCAACGAACACTAAATAAAAAATGAATTACGTCATTTCTTTTTCCCCTCGAAATTATACTAATTTTAAATACAAACTTATGAGAAATGTTATATACGGTGTTTTAATTAACAATGAAATACTTATAACAATCCAAATGATTTGATTTCCTCACCGTAATCGGGAATTTCGGGTTCAAGTCCCGACAGTGACATCTAAATTTTTCTTATTTAGCCTTCTAAAAAAATATCATGGCGCTTGATCCGTATGATATTATTATGTCAATTCACTAATACAGTGTTGCAAAACTGTTTTCTGAGTTGGCGGAATAAATATTTATTTACAATAATTAAAAATATAACAACAATAAATGCAACAACGAAAAGTCAATTCTAACAATAAAAAAACTTAAACGGTAATTATTGAACTAAACGAGTCACTTAAATAACACTTAACTAATAACTATACATACAGGGATTATTTATTTGTAATTATTTATGTCAGATTTATTTATATCAGACGCGCTACTCGTCGCTCAGTGCTTGACTTCGTATTCAACACGACACTGCTTGCCTGATCTCCAGTGACTCCTGCTTATATAGGTCGTGATCTCCAGTGACTCCTGCTTATATAGGTCGTGCGGCGTAAGTCCAGTGCCCCCCGATTTCTCTAGAACCTGTCTGGAATCTTCGATACCATTCCACGCTGTACTACTATGACCTTTACTTCTAGTGGTTTCTATTGGAGGCAGTTGCGTAACATCTTGGGGTTTGCTACAATAGTGAATTTATTTACGGTGAGGAAATCAAATCTTTTGGATTGTTATTTTTCATTGTTATACTATTTTTGTCTGAAATACTTCTTTATCTTCGACAGTCAGTTTTTGAGATATTCTTAGTGGAAATGTTTAAATGAAAATATTACATATGAAAGTCCGAGTTGTACCAGCATTCGATTTGTTTGACACTCCTACTGTGTGGTCGTCTGCCGGCATCCTGAATGTTTTATATAAATAAATTAGACAGGTCACAGAACAAAGCACAACCATTAAAAACTAGACAAATTACACGAGTGATAAACCACGAACAGATTTTTATTTTACGATATGAAATTTTAAAAAGGTCAGCTTTTAGTTAAAATGCAATCGTCCTTATATTTACTTAACAAAGCTTTAACCGACTTCAAAAAAAAGCCGAGGTTATCAATGCGACATGTATTTTTTTTAAATTATTTTTTAGGTTTTTTTATAATACATCATAATAGATATATTTGTTGTCGAGCGTCTATAATTCACAATTCAATTCAATAGATATATTAAATCACCTACGAAAAGCGCTCATAACTCCAAATATATAAGAGAAACACCCAATGCAACATCAGAAAAAAAATGGGTGTGTGCTTATGACCACCCGACAGAAGTGAAAACTTCAGATTTTCTAATTTTAAAATATATAAATAATTTTTTAATCACACAGTTTAATCATAAATATATTAAATTCGACCTATACAATTAAATTTAATGAATATAATACCTACTTTACCGATAATATTAACTTTTAGTGCCATCTGTTAGCGCACTTGTGAACTACAAAATATGACTTTTACTCGTATTAAGTTTTTAGTGTCATCTATTAGCACACTTATGAACTACACACTATTAACAGCATATTGCAAATACGTGTTCGTGATTGAGCCGAGTAGCCCCGATTGTCACCGTCGGGTGCGTTTCACATAACTGTTGTTAACAGCCCAGGCAAAGCGCGCCTAAGGAAGTTTTCATTTCAAAAATTATTTATTTAACAGGTCACTGTAGAGTAACTGATATTTCAGCCAGCGCAAAGTTTTGGGTTTTAGTCCCGACGGTGACGGGTTAAATAAATAAATTTTTCTGATATTGCAAATGATGGTGGAGGTACCGTGCCCCGATCATAGAAACCCGTCCCTCCGCCATCTAAATTGTACAAACCTGACCATTCGATTTTTCTCAGTAATTCTACCAATTTGTAATCCATCTTTAATAAAGAGATGCACTTTTTGGGAAACGTTTTTTGGAGATTTCGAAACATTAATTGAAAACCTTGCAGAGATCTTGGTGTAACGGTTAGTGTGCTGACCTTTCGATCAAACTGTCGTGTATTCGAATCCCACCTCCGTTCATGAATGTTTTATGGTGTCGTTTTAATTTACTTTGATGCTAAATACCTTAGTTGTCGAGCGTCTATAATCTAAAGTAAATAGAAAAGCGGATAGACTTGGATTTACAAAGTAATACTTAAGTGGGATCCCGTTTTTTAACCGACTTCAAAAAAGGAGCTGGTTCTCAATTCGGTTGTATTGTTGTTTTTTTATGTTTGTTACCTCAGAACTCCGTCATTTATTAACCGATTTGGAAAATTTTTTTTTTATTTGAAAGAATATACTTTCAGATTAGTTCCATAGAAATTTCATCAAAATCGGTTCAGTAGTTTGGCTGATTTTAATAAAAGTGAGTGTAGCGGCGTGTGATTCCTTTAAGGTAAATGTCACTTTTTGACACTGAAAAGTAAAAAATTAAAAACTTTTTAACAAGAAAAAAAACCTCCTTCAAAAAGCCAGTAAAAAGAGGAAAATAATGAAATTTTGAGGTCTGCGTCAATTTAATAAAATATGAAATCGGTTAAAAAGAAGATATTAATCACTATAGGTACTTTACTTTTTAACCGACTTCATATTTTATTAAATTGGCGCTGACCTCAAAATTTCATTATTTTCCTCTTTTTAGTGGCTTTTTGAATGAGGTTTTCTTTTTGTTAAAAAGTTTTTAATTTTTTACTTTTCAGTGTCAAAAAGTGACATTTACCTTAAAGGAATCACACGCCGTTACTCACTTTTATTAAAATCAGCCGAACTACTGAACCGATTTTGATGAAATTTCTATGGGACCGATCTGAAAGTATATCCTTTCAAATAAAAAAAGATTTTTCCAAATCGGTTAATAAATGACGGAGTTCTGAGGTAACAAACATAAAAAAAAACAACAATACAACCGAATTGAGAACCACCTCCTTTTTTGAAGTCGGTTAAAAAACGGGATCCCACTTAAGTACTACTTTGTAAATCCAAGTCTAGTGACTTTTTGAAGGAGGTTTTTTTTTTGTTAAAAAGTTTTTTTTTTAATCTTTATGTCAGATTTAGTACACAATGTTGGCATAAAGTGATGTTATTAGTGATTTAATTATTAAGTTGGTACCGACGTACGTGTGTGTGTATTCGCTGTGAGCAGATACATGGAGGCGATTTCAGAGTGACTGTTAGGGTGAAACAACCGATAAATAGAGAGACATTCGGTGGGTACCTAACTTCCTTCTCTATTGTAACTGCTAAGCATAAATACGTCATAGTAAATAATAACATTTAAAAAAGCCCGTGAAAGTGACACTTCTTATCAAAATAAAGTTTGCATTTTTATGCAGAAAAAAATATAACACGCAAATTCATTTGCTTTTAAATTTATTATACAGGGTGTTTCATAATATATTCGCAGGACTTCAGGATGTGATAGCTCGTCCAAAAATATGAAAAAAAGTTTAACTTACCCTCTAAAATGCACAGATACAGGATGTTGATACAGGGTGTTTGGGGAATTTTGAAAAGACAACTTTTGTATCATTTTTTCATTTTTTTTAATTTCGCAATTATGAAGTTAACGTTTGGTTTTGTTACTTGTTCTAACGTTTAAATAAATTTTGTTTAATTAGTAAGAAAAAAATTTTATTTAAAAAAATTGACCATGTTTTTCAACATAAAAGTTGATTTTTCTCGAAAACAATCGACTTTAGAGCTTATGACCAAGAGTACCTTTTTTGTGTAGAAAACATTGGCGGTTCAAATGGGCGTCTCAAAACCGTACTTTTTCCAGTAGCTAGAAGTTGGGGAGAAAAACACCCACTACCCCTTCAAAACCTTCACCAATTACTTTAAAAAATTTTTCCGCACAAAACATAGCTTATTATGAGTAGAAAATGCTTACAAAAGCTGTTTTCTGTACGATAAACGGTTCCGGAGATATTCGCAGAAAACGAAATTTTTTTCAATTTCAACACCCTGTATCTCTAAAATGGTGCATTTTAGACGGTAAGTTAATGGAAACTTTTTTTCGTATTTTTGGACGAGCTATCACATCCTGAAGTCCTGCCAATATATTATGAAACACCCTGTATAACGTAACTTATTATTATTTTTTTAAATTATTTAAAAATTATAAAATAATTTTTGGATATAATTTAACTACATATTTGACATTATTGCTCTAAGTTGACAGCTGAGATTTCGATTTTGCGCGTAGATTGGATGAAGTGTACTTATACCGAAATTGCTTTGCGAATCATGGAAAAGAAGGTTTATGATTTATATTGTTCACAGAATTTCACAAAACACACTTTTCAAATTGCTATTTTTGAATTCAATAGAATTTCACAAACACACTTTTCAAATTGCTATTTTTGAATTCAATAGAATTTGTAGAAGAGAGCAGGTAGCCTAGTGGATAGCGTACTTGTACCAGCCTCTAGACTAGACTGTCATGGATTCGAATCCCACCTGCGCTCATGGATGTTTTGTGATGTTATTTAGTTTTAAATTAGTTGTTATTTAATGTAATTTAAGACGCTGATGACCTCAGTTGTCGACGTGTCTATAATCTACAATAAAATAAGAATTTGTAGAAATTGTATCATTAGCACCGCCGATTTACGCTATCACTCACCAGACGGCAGGACCGTGCATCTACTCACTGCGAATAATTGTGGTGTCAGATGTTTGGCAGCTATCGCGGCGTATATCATTAATTTGGTAATAACAATAACATTTTATATTGCAGTTTCTAAAATGAACGGCACACTGTATTTATAATATATATGTATACAGGGTGTATGATGGAATGCGTTTATGATACAGGTAGTGATGTAAATGCGTATAATACTCTGGTATAAAACGTTTGTATAAAACGGTATTATACGCTATGTAAAAAAAATAATATACCCCAGTTTTATACTAGTTTTATACTAGATATAAATACTGCGTTTTTTATTATTTTATACAGCACGTATAAAACGTTTAACACAGTTTAAAACGGTTTAATACCAATAAAAAATTGCATTTATCTGGGTTTAGGTCAGATTATAGATAAAGTTCCTGTCAAATCCGACATTCACGCGAGTGAATGCAGTTGCGAGTAAAGGCTACTGCTTTTACCCCATTTTCATTGCACGGGAGTCGAGTCCTCTAAATATAGCTCCAATAAAAAAAATTCGACTGATGACCAGTCCTATACTTCCCACCTAGTAAATATTTGCAAAAAATAAACACTCTTTTTTTTTTTCTTTGACTAGGCCCAAATAACGTTAGCTGTTGGTGGTCTTTAAAACACAATTTAATTTTTATTCTTTGAAAAAAGCATGGCACTCTTTTTTGTTTGGTGATCTACTGATGGTTAGCTTAATATAGCAAAAATCATGGTTACCTTGATTTACGTACAATTTTTATTTTTTTTTAGTAAAATATTTTTTTTCTCGAAAACTATACATTTTAGAGAAAAAAATATTTACATTTTTTTCATATTATAACATCTAGAATTCATTTTATTTTTACTTCCCACCTCTACTATGGTAGGGAAGTAATGGATTCAGTCCGAAAACAATATTTCGAGATTTTAACAGATTTTCACGTTTTGAGACCCTAGCAATCGTTTAAGATCATTTTCTGACTGATGTCTGTATGTGTGTGTGTGTGTGTGTATGTGTGTGTGTGTATGTGGTCAATTTTTCGCCTTCGATATCTTAAGAACGGAACAACATACGAGCATGCCGATTGTTCTATTGTGTTTATCAGCCTTTAACTTAGATCTGATTAGATTTTGAGTCAAATCGGTTCAGTGGATCCTGAGATATTCAAAAAAACGTCCTCAATGTCACGTATTAACATAGGTAAAAAAAATTCGACTGATGACCAGTCCTATACTTCCCACCTAGTAAATATTTGCAAAAAATAAACACTCTTTTTTTTTATTCTTTGACTAGGCCCAAATAACCTTAGCTGTTGGTGGTCTTTAAAACACAATTTAATTTTTATTCTTTGAAAAAAGCATGGCCCTCTTTTTTGTTTGGTGATCTATTGATGGCTAGCTTAATATAGCAAAAATCATGGTTACCTTGATTTACGTACAATTTTTATTTTTTTTAGTAAAATATTTTTTTTCTCGAAAACTATACATTTTAGAGAAAAAAAATATTTACATTTTTTTCATATTATAACATCTAGAATTCATTTATATTTTTTTTTACCTATGTTAATACGTGACATTGAGGACGTTTTTTTGAATATCTCAGGATCCACTGAACCGATTTGACTCAAAATCTAATCAGATCTAAGTTAAAGGCTGATAAACACAATAGAACAATCGGCATGCCCGTATGTTGTTCCGTTCTTAAGATATCGAAGGCGAAAAATTGACCACATACACACACACACACATACACACATACACACATACACACATACACACACACATACAGACATCAGTCAGAAAATGATCTTAAACGATTGCTAGGGTCTCAAAACGTGAAAATCTGTTAAAATCTCGAAATATTGTTTTCGGACTGAATCCATTACTTCCCTACCATAGTAGAGGTGGGAAGTAAAAAATATAAATGAAATATAGATGTTATAATATGAAAAAAATGTAAATATTTTTTTTCTCTAAAATGTATAGTTTTCGAGAAAAAAAATATTTTACTAAAAAAAATAAAAATTGTACGCAAATCAAGGTAACCATGGTTTTTGCTATATTAAGTTAGCCATCAGTAGATCACCAAACAAAAAAGAGGGCCATGCTTTTTTCAAAGAATAAAAATTAAATTGTGTTTTACAGACCACCAACAGCTAAGGTTATTTGGGCCTAGTCAAAGAATAAAAAAAAGAGTGTTTATTTTTTGCAAATATTTACTAGGTGGGAAGTATAGGACTGGTCATCAGTCGAATTTTTTTTTACCTATGTTAATACGTGACATTGAGAACGTTTTTTTTAATATCTCAGGATCCACTGAACCGATTTGACTCAAAATCTAATCAGATCTAAGTTAAAGGCTGATAAACACAATAGAATAATCGGCATGCCCGTATGTTGTTCCGTTCTTAAGATATCGAAGGCGAAAAATTGACCACACACACACACACACACACACACATACAGACATCAGTCAGAAAATGATCTTAAACGATTGCTAGGGTCTCAAAACGTGAAGATCTGTTAAAATCTCGAAATATTTTTTTCGGACTAAATCCACTACTTCCCTACCATAGTAGGAGGTGGGAAGTAAAAATAGCAGCTATCTGGGTTTGAGTCAAATTATAGATAAATTTCCTGTCAAATCCGACATTCACGCGAGTGAATGCAGTTGCGAGTAAAGTCTAGTGCTTTATAAAACAATAGGTATACCGAGTGTCTTGTTGCCATAATCGTACATCCGGTATATTTTTCTGTTACACAAAAGTAACATTTTATGTATCTCCAGTAATAAATTTAATGTGCACCCAACCCACCGTTGAACAATAGCCACCTACAGATTGTACTGTGTAACCTATATAGCCAGGTTATATACCTATATATCTATGGTCTCAAGCAAAAACCGGTTATTCCGAGTTTTTTGGTAATTATTCCTGTATACCTTCAGATATATTTTTTTGTGTGTCAACTTTTGTTTTTGTATTGATTTTGCTTTGGTTTTATTGTTTTTGTTTTCTTTTTGCTTACTTTTTTTATTTTTAGACGCTAATGACCTCTGTTGTCGAGCGTCTATAATCTACAATTCATTCATTCATTCAGATATATTTTTTGAAGTGAAAACTTCCTTAGGCGCGCTTTGCCTGGGCTGTTAACAACAGTGATGTGAAACGCACCCGACGGTGACAATCGGGGCTACTCGGCTCAAACACGAATGTATTTGTAATATGCTGGCAATAGTGTGTAGTTCATAAGTAATAGATGACACTAAAAACTTAATACGAGTAAAAAGTCATTTGTAGTTCACAAGTGCGCTAACAGATGACACTAAAACTTAATAGGTATTATCGCTAAAGTATTATATTCATTAAATTTAATTGTATAAGTAGGCCGATTTTAATATATTTATGAATAAACTGTGTGATTAAAAAATTATGTACTTATATAATAATTTATATTAGAAATCGTGTCCGTCGTGATTATAATAAAATTAAGCAAAATCGCAGGATAGTGGACAAAATAATTTGATTTATTAAATTAAATGTACGACGTTTCGTCTATAGATTTACACTTTTTCAAGTACATACATAAAAATAACAATATTTATGAAAATTAATATTAATTACTAACCATAGCAATTAACATAAGATACGTCGTACATTTAATTTAATAAATCAGATTATTTTGTCCACTATCCTGCGATTTTGCGTAGCTTATATAATAATATTTTAAAATTAGAAAATCTGAATTTTTCACTTCTGTCGTGTGGTCATATAGCACTCACCCATTTTTTTATTTTTTTAATCGGCAGTGTTTTTGAATTTAAGGCTATTCATTTTTTTTGGAATTTTCAGACTCGGAAAGGCTTAAAAAATAAATAAAGTTGAAAATTGTAGATTGGATGACGTCACAGAACCACTAGTGAGTCAACCCCATCAAAAATACCAAAATTAGACTTGAGCTATTTTGTTTTGTGGGCACTGATTTGTAGGTGTGTTGTATATTATATTATTAGTGCATATTATATACATTCAACTATAACATTTTGACAATCGTTTAATTAACCAAAGCTCAGAGTGTGTTGTGTTTATTCCATTAATAATGCAAACATTATTATCTAAATTGCGACGGTTTATATTAAAATTTTGACCCTCCCGACTATCTGCGAATCTACACGATAGTCTACTTGGTGCGATCAAACATCAAAAATTATTAAATCAGCTAGCGGCCCGGTCTGGCTTCGCCCGGGTGCTAGGAATTTCCCGGGTGCAATACACTACTCACTCGCTTTGCTCGTTCGCTTGAATATTATAATTACATTACTCACTCGCTTCGCTCGTTCGCTCCCGGGTGGTGTGAATTTATGATGAAATTATGATTTATTAACACATTACTCGTTCGCTCCCGGGTGCTACTTAGTCTCGCTAAAACTCAAAAACGGCTTGACCGAATTAAATTTTTTTCTAATTTAGATCATTCTTGAATCAACTTAATCACACGCACAAAATTTCATCAAAATCAAACCAGCCGTTTAGGAGGAGTTCAGTCACACACGGACTGCAGACACGGACAGAAGAAATATATCTATAAGTACTTATAACTATAAAGATAAAAAAACCGACTACTGCTAACAAAAAAAAACCGGCCAAGTGCGAGTCAGACTCGCGCATCGAGGGTTCCTTAAAATTATAACAAGCCGTGAGGTGGGTCGTTTATTAGGACTAAAGTGCGACCCTTGAGGTCCACACGACGAACTTCCCAGTTTATTAAATATTTAATAATAATTATTAAATTAGATATTACACAGAAAAGTTATCATTTTAATCATTAAAACATAATTATTATTTATTTTTAATAATTAAAAACAAAAAACGGCTAAACCGATTTTTATAAAATTTATGTCGGATCAAAATGAGGTTAACACGCCTCGATTTGACACCCTTACGAAGTCGATATAATTTTTTATTCGCGAGATATTGTATAAAATCTCCTTTTTTGGAGTCTATTTGGTTAAGAAAAAAGAACGGCTGAATCGATTTTGAAAAATTTCTTTCAGATCATATTTACCTTAATACGCGTCGACTGGCACCCTAACTTAGTCGATATCATTTTTCATTCTCGAGATTTCGTCTTAGAAAGAAATGGACACATACGTACATACGTACACACATACACAGATATCTTTCTAAAAATAGTGAAGTGACCTTGAAACATAAAAATTTGTTATACATTTTGATTTCGATTTTCGAACCCATTACAATAACTTCCAATGGGAAGTTAATAAGTGTGACCAAGATAGACGTAGTATAAATAGAGAACACTGTATACAAAATGTTTTCTCTCTCACACTCTCTCTTTGTTTGATGAAAAAGAGAAAGGTGGAGAATAAAAACTGCTGTGTAAAGAATGCGAAATGAAAAGAGGGGCGAGGAGGGTGTGGAAAGACGAGGTTATGAAATCGTTTAAAATTCAATGGGCTATACTTTTTGATACATTTTAATTATAGAGAATTAGGGTTTAATGATAATTGGATTAAAAATTAATTACTTCTTCAACGGCGTCAAAATTAAAAAAGATATTTTTTTATTATGTACACTGAACGCCTATAAAGTTAACAATTTCTCTAGCGAATTTGTAAAGTTTTGTTTGTATTTTAGGTTTTTCAGTGTTAAAAAGAGTTATATAATAATTAAATGCTTATCAATGAAATTTAATAATTACAATTATCTACAGGGTGTTTCACGAGGACAGACGAATATTTCGGGAGATTGTAATAATCTCGGTAATAATAAGAAATAAAGTTACTAACTATGTATTTTAATATAAGTGATAAGGAAATACCTACACTAACAAGCCGTGAAGTGGGTCGTTTATTAGGACTAAAGTGCGACCCTTGAGGTCCACACGACGAACTTCCCAGTTTGATAAATATTTAATAACAATAATTAAATTAGATATTACACAGAAAAGTAATCATTTTAATCATTAAAACATAATTATTATTTATTTTTAACAATAATTAAAAAAAAAACGGCTGAACCGATTTTTATAAAATTTATGTCGGATCAAAATGACGTTAACACGCCTCGATTGACACCCTTACGAAGTCTATATAATTTTTTATTCGCGAGATATTGTGTAAAATCTACTTTTTAGAGTCTATTTGGTTAAGAAAAAAGAACGGCTGAACCGATTTTGAAAAAATTTCTTTCAAATCATATTTACGTTAATACGCGTCGATTGGCATCCTAACGTAGTCGATATCATTTTTCATTCTCGAGATTTCGTCTTAGAAAGAAATGGACACATACGTACACACACACACACAGACATCTTTCTAAAAATAATGTAAAAATAGTGTAGTAACCTTGAAACATAAAAATTTGTTATACATTTTGATTTCGATTTTCGGACCCATTACAATAACTTCCAATAGGAAGTTAAAAAAGTGGTTGCGTGTTAGAAGTTATATTGCTTTGGCGTGATTAAAAACTAATTTTTTATTTGCATGCAAATAATTTATTAAAATAAAATAATAAAAGACAAGATTTTTTTTACATGGTAACTATGGAAATCAATCCTATTAATTTGCTGCCATAGTTTTTGTGTCATAGTTTTTGATACGGCTCTTAAAGAAGTATAACTTCAATAAAATTTAAAACTTTCACAATGCAGAAAATAATTTTTTCCCATATCTACCCACTACAAAATAGCTATTTTTGATGTATGTATAGCGCTAGTGATGAGCAAAGCAAGACCAAGACCAAGACTTGGACAGTCTTGGTCTTGGTCTTGGTCTTGCGTATCAAGTCTTGGTCTTGCTCATTTTGTCTGTCTTTTTTTAGTTTTTTACTTCTGAAGATCATCATAGTTATAAATTAAAAGTAAGAATTTTTAGTTTAGTCTTGTGTATTTGGTCTTGGGCTTGCATATTCGGTCTTGGTATTGGTCTTGTTCTTGTTCATTCGGTCTTGGTCTTGGTCTTGCTAGTCTAATTATAGTCTTGGTCTTGGTCTTGCTTTTTCGCAAGTCCAAGACCAATTTTGCTCATCACTACATAGCGCCCATTAATGACCCATTTAACAGGCAGGTATGCGGAAAATGGTTTACTTTCTGTACTAGCGCAGAAAATAACGGTTGCCATAGCAACTTCTGTTTATTCGCTCTATACGCCTGCGTACGCCTATCATTACTTACTTGCACGAACTTCGCGGCACACTGAAAGAAAAGATGGCGACGCAAACGAACTGTCAGTATTTTTTGAAAATGACGTGAAAAGTAGGTATTTTGTAGTGGGTATGGCAAAAAATACCATAGATATCTCGTACGTAATGGTATTACTGCTCGTGTGACTGTAAAAACTCGCTGTCGCTCGTTTTTACATACTGTCAACCCTCGCCGTAATATGCCCCATTACGTATGTAGACATACAATCTACTATTTTGATTTGTAAAACAGGTAAAATATTTTTAAAAATTTTTAGATGCTGTTACAAAACTGTTTTCTGAGTTGGCCGAATAAATATTTATTTACAATATTTATTTACAATAATTATAAACACAATAATAATAAATACAATAACCAAAAGTCAGTTCTAACAATCAACACAAGTAATTAACACTTAACTATATACAATTGACTACACTAATATTTATTTTATCAGGTGAATTTATATCACGGAACTATTTATATCACTGTATTTATATCAGATTTATTTCTAACGTTTATTTATGTCGGTCATTTAGTCAGTTACTTCAGTACTATTTATTTATATTACTGTACTGACTGATTCGACCGTTGATTGACTAATATTTATATCACTGATCCGCTTGGTTGCACGACTCACCATTGACTGCTTGATTCCCGTCGACTCGCTGCTTATATACTGGCGCGCGGTGTACGCTCAGTCCGTCCTCCGTATTCTCTAGCGTTGTCTAGAATCCTCGCGTAGGCACCAGTGCGTTCAACGTCAGACAGCGCTTCTCAGAATTCTTGCCTGATGTTTATATACAGGGTGATCTGTAACAATACTTACCAATTATACTGTCAATATTTTATAGCAGTTATATTTTATCAACTTTTGACTTTAGTAGTATGTCGTATTTAGTATAATATTGTTAGTAATTAATTTTAAACCGCGTACCTTTCACAATATATCATTATCATGAAAATATTGTTACCATAAAACTGATATTGTTATACTTCCCACGGTACAACAATATAATATATATAGGTATATTCCCAAATGCTTTTCACTTCATTTGTTTGTGGAAAATCAGTTTCATTTGTTTACTTAGTTCTTTTTGATAACGATTTATTGATTATGTTTTAACCGTTTGTAATTTAGGTAAATCTGTTACTTTTGAATGTTAATAATAATTGTGTTGCAATGAAAGATCTTGAACTGTTTAGTCCGAGCTTCCATGTCACAAAAAGGTACCCCATCGAACACCTCAAATTTAAAAGGTGAAAATGGTTGGGAAAAGTAAAAAACATGTTACGCCCGCCAGACACAAAAATGTACCCCATCGAACACCTCAAATTTAAAAGATGAAAATGGTTAGGAAACGTAAAAAACATGTTACGCCCGCCAGGCTAGTAAAAATTTGTTCCCCCCCAGGGGGGACATTAGAATGTGGTTGCTATCGCAAATTGCATTCCAATGTTCTTTGAAATTTTGAAAGACTAAAGTGAACAAAATAAAATATTAGTAAAAAAAACTTTTTAGAGACAAACTTTTAATGAAATGTAGCTACTAAAAAGGAAAAAATAATATTTAATAATTTTGGTTCCTAATTATTATAAAAGCGGGGGTTGCATTCTCTATGATAGTGTTACCAAACTGTTTTCTGAGTTGGCGGAATAAATATTTATTTACAATAATTAAAAACACATAAATAATGGAAGCAACAACAAAAAATCAATTCTAACAATCAACACAAGTAAACAATAACTAAACAGTAATTACAAAGCAAAACAAACAACTATATACAATAATTCGTAATTATTACCTCTACACTAGTATTTATTTTATCAATTTGGTTATTTATATCACGGCATTATTTATATTCCTGATCCGCCGTAGGCTTGAATGTGTGACTCACCGTTGACTGATTCCTCACTCACTCGTGTTGGCTGTTTATATATGCTGCGTGGCGTAAGCCTAGTGTGTTCTCGCTTTCTCTAGAACTTTCGTGCAGGTACCAGTTGTTCAGTAAGCAGACCCCGTTTCTCAGAACTCTTGCCTGCCGTTTATATACAGGATGATCCGTAACAATAGTTTATTTGTCGCAGCCCCCGCTTTTATAATAATTATGAACCAAAATTATTAAATATTATTTTTTCTTTTTTAGTACATTTCAATAAAAGTTTGTCTCTAAAAAGTTTTTTTTACTAAAATTTTATATTATATAAACAATACAGTCATGCTTTAGTTTCGAGGAATATTTACCGTTAAACGGGGTATTCCTGTTTTGAAAAACGGTAAAGTATTAATCAATCGGAACACACGACTTTTCACTTAATTTATATTTTAAAATAAAATAACCAAAAAGTAATTAATAGAGCTGTAGATGAAGTTACTGGCTTTATGCTTTCCGAAGGTGAAGAAATTCCCGAAAGTCGAACGTGCAGAATACATACAGATTGTTTCAAAATACATTTTATTAATGTAGCAAACCCCAAGATGTTACGCCACTGCCTCCAATAGAAACGACGAGAAAGAAAGGTCACAGTAGTAAAGCGAGGAATGGTATCGAAGATACGATTACCTGCCGGAATGTTTTAATTGTTAATTGTGTTTTAAAGACCACCAACAGCTAAGGTTATTTGGGCCTAGCACCAATTCATATTTTCAATTCATTATTATTTTTTTTTTAATAATAAATTGAAAATCCAATTGACACTTTTACCAGCTCTCGGGCTAGAACCCGAGAACTGGGGACTTGTAATAGAGGAACCATAGCAACGCCATGAATGTTTTAGAGAACGCGAGAACATACTAGGCTGGGCTGCGCGACCTATATAAGCGAAGTACGAGTGAGTCAGGGGGTCATGTCACCGGAGATCAGTCGACGGTAATCAGTCAGTGTATATTGCACTGTGACAGTGTTGAACAATGAAATAAATCTGATATAAATACAGTGACTAATATAATTACGAATAAATAATCCTTGTATATGACTGTTCATTGTTGCATTTATTGTTATTATATTTTTAATTGTTGTAAATAAATATTTATTCCTCCAACTCAGAAAACAGTTTTGGAACAATACATTTCCTGTGTATAATTTTAGTAAGATAAATTTTTGGAACATTCTATATGTGGTACCTGCAAAGCGAACAAAAAGTCATAAATTGCATTGTAATGCAGGGTATAGTGGAGGAGACCTGTTTGGTTTGTCTTGTTTGTATAAAGTTTTGTGCCAAACTTGATCATATCGATGCATGGTGCTTACCCTAGCGGTATTATCGAGGTTTCAGCTCAGAGGCGCGACCGTACTTATCGACTTCAAATACCGAGGCGCCATTTCTGTACCGAAATAAATCGAACGCAACAGAGAATCTTAAGGCCATCGTTCACCAGCTGTTATGTCCCCTTATTCACCCGCATAGCTCTACCTTACGAGCATATTAATGTGTGTGTGCATACAAAAAAACTTTTTAACAAAAAAAAACCTCCTTCAAAAAGGCACTAAAAAGAGGAAAAAACTCGGGTCGCAGTGCCAAAACCCTGCCGACAATATAGTGTATTTGCTAATACAGGCATTGTGGCATTATTATGTAAACTTAAGTTTGTTTTTTGACAAAATAAAAAATTTAACCCCTCAATACAGCCCTTAAAATAATTAAATTTTTCTAAATTTCAATATTAGACATGAATTTCATCAATACACCCAATTAAATACACCCTTCCATATCTAAGTAAATCCGTATCAACAAACTAGTGTTTTCATAAAATTTGAAAGTCCGGTCCTGTCGGGCCGATTTTATTAAAATTTTAGCAGCACATTTTAATCTTTACTAAAGAGTTAAATTTCAATTTTGAAACGATTCTGACAAATTTTTCGGTATTTTTGGGCCCAAAAACTTTTTGGAACCCCTAAATACAACCCTGAAAATGGTCCGATCGGGCCCATTTTAAATAGGCTTCTTGCGGTGATGGGTTCCAATGTGTGTACCAAATTTCGTTTCAATCGATTAAGTCTGTCGAGAGTTATCGTGTACACACATATATATATAAATATATAAATATATATATATATATATATATACATACATATATATATAAACATTTTTAAAAATGGTGCCAAAGTGTTCAGGAGGCTATGAAACGTCGAGAAATTTTGGTCCGACCCCTAGGTCCCACCATCCGACCGACGCCAATAGTGTATGTGCCATATGGCAAATACACTAAAAAATGAAATTTTGAGGTCTGTGCCAATTAAAATATGAAGTTAAAAAAAGTTAAAAAGATGATATTAATCACTATACTATACTTTTTAACCGACCTCATATTTTAATTGGCACAGACCTCAAAATTTCATTATTTTGCTCTTTTTAGTGCCTTTTTCAAAGAGGTTTTTTTTTTGTTAAAAAGTTTTTTATTTTTTACTTTTTGGTATCAAAAAATAACATTTACCTTAAAGAATCACACGCCGTTACTTACTTTTAATAAAATCAGCCGAACTGCTGAAAATTTGGTACACATATGTATTCCCGATCAAAATACATGAATTCATCGTTTTTAGAATTAAATTCAATCCCTAAGGGGGTCAAACGAGGGAGTAGGGTTTTTTGACTATTCAACGCCTATAGGCCAAACCGCTAAAGCTAGAAACTTGGAATTTGGACAGTAGGTTTCTTTTGTGACGTAAGCGTCCACTATATGAAGGGATTTTTCGATATTCAATCCCTAAGGGAGTCAAAAGGGAATCAACTTTTAAACGACTACCTAAAAAGAACAAAATAAAATCTTAGTAAAAAAAAACTTTTTAAAGACACCATTTTATTTAAATGTACTAAAAAGGAAAAAAATAAGTTTTAATAATTCAGTTTCATAATTATAAAAGCGTGGGTCGTGACTAATAATATATCGTAGAGTTTACAACCCACGCTTTTATAATTATGAAACTAAATTATTAAAACTCATTGTTTTCCTTTTTAGTACATTTAAATAAAAGCGTGTCTTCAAAAAGTTTTTTTTACCAATATTTTAATTTAAGTAAAGAAGGTTTCAGACCTTGAAGGGAAGGGAACACATAACTTTTTTTAACTTACAGAGGTTTTTACGTTATCGAGGTTCTACTGTATATTATTTGATTTATAAATGATTAAAAAATCAGCAAAAAATGACAAAAAAGCATAAGTTTGACACCAATTTATGTGCAGAAAAAAATAAATTTCAAAAAAATTATTGAACAAACGTCATTTCTTCTGACCTGAAATCTCCTGAAGTCACTGAAAAGGAATTAACTGTATACCGATTATCTAACTTATTTATTTATTGTAGATTATAGACAACTTAGGTCATTAGCGTCTTAAATTACAATAAATAAATTAACTTAAAACTAAATAACATCACAAAACATCCGTAAGCGCAGCTGGGATTCGAACCCACGACAGTCTTGTCTAGAGGCTGATACCAAGAACGCTATCCACTAGGCTATACTGCCCTCTCCGATTTTCTAACAATCAGCAACGAAGTGGTATGTCCGATGATCTGATTGGCTCCTAAAAGAATTGGAGTTCGTGTATAAATAAGAGCATATCCATTATACGTTCAATTGATGCTAACAGATAAATAAAACTGTCCGTTGAACTCGTTCGAAAACATTTGCCTGCTGGCAAAATGAAGGACGACATTGCATGGCCGCCTCTGGATAAGTTTAGAATGGAGATTGGAGAATAGAAGAAATGAGAGATATAGAAAGAGTTTCTTAAAGGAGAAGGTGAAGAAGTTTATTGCATTATAGTTAGTTGAGTTTTCTGCTCGTAGTTCGACACCCGGCCACAGGAGTGCATTGCGCGCGTATTGATAGGGAAACAGAGAAGCATCGTTGCTTCCAATTGAGTCGGTTTGGAACTATAGTACTAGACGGCCGAACTGTATCATCGCCGTCCGCCAAACAGATGATTTGGAACGCAAGTTTGTATGTGGACAAAGCTATACAGTTCGGCCGTCGACGGTCGAACTGTATTATCATCGTCCGGCAAACAGCGATCTGGAACGCAAGTGGCCATCCTATTTTACTAAGCGAATAAATATTTATACCCTTGAAATTGAACAGAATAGTTATTCTTATGATTTATACCTGCAATAAACTTAACTACGTTTGGTGAATTGAAATATTGCTATTTATTCCGAGTAATAGTTACCAGGGGAATAAATCAACGGAATAAATAACTAACTAGGCTCAGTGAATACGGGCCTTAGACCTTAACATACCTAGTTATACATGTTGTGTTTTAATTAGTATATGATTAAATCAATCGATTTAAAACCCCTTATATTTACACCATATTATTCACATAACAATTAGAGGTGAAAATAATAAATATCTCAGACAGCTAGGCTGCCATGATTTTTGAGCTGTATCTAAGAAAAAATCAAATGACCACTGTCAGGACTTGAACCCGAAACTCCCAGTTTCCGGCTAGGCGAGTTACCGATTTCTCCACAGTGCCCGAGAGTGGAAACCGATCCTTTCTTATATATAGCAATTTCAAGTTGAAAACACACTACATGCCAGAGTCGACTATTCAAATAAACTAGCAAAGCATAATACAGCTATTAAACAGTCGAATCACTATACATGCGAGAGTTAACATTTTATAAGTTTTATCAACTTAATATGTTGTGTTTTGTTTCACATATCAACCACTTCCGACTATTTCCGTTACATCTAATATTTCTATAATGGCACCCTAGTTTGAGACGTTAGACATTCTTCACGTCAAACACCGGACCTTAATGCTAACCGTTGACGATTCAGACGCAAGGATATTCGGTATCGGATCTCCCGATTCAGTCAGAATGGAATATTTCTATTTCCGACAATTTGTTCGTATATTCAGTGATTTGATTGTGGCTCCGACTGGTGGAGAATGAAAGAAACACATAATATATAGAAAGAGAGAAAGACACACGTCTTTCTTTTTCACAATCCTCTTGATTTTGTGTCGATATTGTGTAATGTGTTTTTATTTTCAACTTTGAAAACTAATTTCAGAAGTTAGAACGCTTCTTCCCCTTTTAGAAATACAACGTCCATTTATTTCTTCATATAGTTTTCTGACGAATTGGTATTCGCGGCGAGGATTTAAAAATTTTAAGTGCTTTGTTTTTTAAAGACTATCGCAAACTTTTATTTCAAAGAATCGACAGATCTGGTGAACTTCGGAGCTTAGTTTGATTGGGTATAACTACGTGTGATGAATGGCAGCGTTCAAAAAGTAATTCTAATTAAGCAGCGCTGCGGAGTGTCGTTCCTGGCGAAGGAAGGACTTGGCGCCCCTGACAAAAGAAGGATTTGATGCTCCTGGCGCAGGCGCGGATCCAGGTTTTCGTTCAGAGGGGGGGGGGCAATTTTTATGAGAGTTAGTGATGAGCAAAATTGGTTTTGGTCTTGCAGTCTTGGTCTTGGTCTTGCGAAAAAGCAAGACCAAGACTATCATTAGACTAGCAAGACTAAGACCAAGATCGAATGAACAGAAACAAGACCAATACCAAGACCGAATATTCAAGACCAAGACCAAATACACAAGACTAAACTAAAAATTCTTACTTCAGAAATAATGAGCAAGACCAAGACCAAGACCAGACATATTTGAGCAAGACCAAGACCAAGACTGTCCAAGTCTTGGTCTTGCTTTGCTCATCCCTAATGAGAGTTAACTATCTTCCAGGAGATTCGTTCTGATTTTGTGATTATTGTATGTATGAAACCAAAAAAAAACGGTTTTATTTAGCTTGACCCCGTATATTTGTTTGTTTGTGACTATCTTTGTTTCAAATTTTGCGACAGGTTTTTCAACTACTTCTACTTAACCGATTCTTATGAAACTTTGCACACACATTGAGTTCCCGTGACAATACAATATTATGATAATTTCAACTTGGTAACGGGGGTCTGATGATGGAATCAGGAGGTAGACAGTGGAACTCTTCAACCGTTACTAGTAACCCCCTCGAGTTTGGGCTCAATTGATTGGTTTTGACGAGTCCTATACATTATACTTGGTGACGAGGGTCTGATGATGGAGGCAGGAGGTTTAAAGGGGAACAATTCCGTCATAATGATTTTTGCGTAACTTTAACCGATTACGCAGCGGAAGTTCTCAAAAGGAATAATTTTTCCCGTTTTTGCAACATTTTTCATTGATGCTCCGCTCCTATTGGTCGTAGCGTGATATTATATAGCCTATAGCCTTCCTCAATAAATGGGCTATCTAACAAAAAAAATTTTTTCAAATCGGACTGGTAGTTCCTGAGATTAGAGACGTGACTAAACTCTTTGTTATTAAAAAAATTGGTTAATAAAAACAATATTTCAAACAATCTGCGACAATAAATAACATCAACAAAGCAAAAATATTTTTTTGCTTTTATTTTGAATTTCTTTTTCTTATACTTACTAATTTTTAAATTTTAACACTAAATAACATATGCGGCACATTTTCCATAAATAATAATATAAACTCTATTGTCTATTAACAATATAATTATCTTTCATTGTTGGTATAATATTTAAAGTGATTTTTGTTGTTTTTTTTCTGTCAAATTTACGTTTTAAACCAAATAATGCGTGTCAATAACTGTTTTTATGGTTAGTTTTGTTCCCTTTTTGGTCCCTTTTTTTTTGGACTGACAAGTCCCTTTTTCCCTTTTTTTGAGGTAGTAAGTCGCTGGGAGCCCTGAAATAATTAGGACACAAACCAAGGGGCACTTTGTGTCGCTGCGTCAGCGGAATAAATAATAATCTGGGACTTTTAACAGACTAAAATAAAAACGTGGGGCGCATAAAAATCTGTATAATTATTAAATAAGAACGGCTTGTCTAGAAAAATGTGTTTCCAAGCCCACCAACAGAAATATTTCAAATGCGCCCCGCGTTTTTATTTTATAGTCTGTTAAAAGTCCCAGATTATTACTTATTCCGCTGACGCAGCGACACAAAGGTTTGTGTCCTAATTATTTTCTAGTTTTTGGTACAGCTGATGATTTAAAATAAAACCGTATAACTTAGAAGTTTTTATCTGTTTTTTTAACTTAATAACTACTTATACACATTGATGAAAAAAACGGTAAATGATAGATTCGAAATTTTACAAGAAATACCAGCTTCTCAAAATATTCAGCGTCACTTTTGTGACACCCTATATATTTTATTGTGCACGTGTACAAGTTGATTTGCGTTTGGTTTGTGTCTTCTTCTATAGTTGTCTTTTCTTTATAATTGGGACTTATTGTCTTTAGTATAAAAAAACAAACAAAATACGGTAATAATAACGAAGCAATTTTCCGCGAAATATAAAATAAACGCACAGAATATATTTTAGCTGTGCGTTGTCTTTAGGGTTCCGTACCTCCGTATGGAACCCTATTACTCTGCTTACGATGTTTGTCTGTCTGTCCGTCCGTTTGTCACAGGGCTCTATCTCACATACGGTAAGAGGTAGCGAGTTGAAATTTTCACAGATTTTGTGTTGTTGTGGCACGAATCCTGGCGAATAATAATAAGATGGCGACTATGTTTAGCATATATTTCAATTTGCAGAACAAAATGTCGGTATTAACCCCCTCTCTTAGAGGGAAACTAGCTCGCCTAGGTGTTTATATCGACATTTTGTTCTGCAAATTGAAATATATGCTTAAAACAGACGACGTAACAACATATTAAAATTTGAACCTTGAACTAATAATATAAATTTCGTCGGGTACATGACACGTTTAGGGTGATCTGCCACCCCTTTAATAATGACCAATCGATCTGAAAATATTATAATGGCATTATTGGGTCACCGACAAGCTATACAAACAATTTCAGCCTTGAAGCAATAATAATTGTGACCATTTTTTTTGTTACATGTTGGGGGCGGTCTGCATCCCTCCCATACCGCTATCTAGTAAAATCCCTTACTCAGGGCACTTTAATATGCCTCCCTCAACATATTCACAAAAATAAGGCCTTGAATAAATAACACCAAAAAATTGTCACTAGCTCTCGGTCTATAATTCCTTATTTTTATTACTATACGGAGCCTTCGATGCGCGAGTCTGACTCGCACTTGGCCGCTTTTTTGTTCTATCCTTAAGGTACGTGCAGTACGCAGCTGGGATTCTAGATGGTAGCGTAGATCATAGCAGGGCTTGCTTAAATTAATGCATTGTTATATATGCGAGCGTGCACAACGAAGCAGTGAGTGTAGCAGGTATAAGCGCTGTTACAAAAGCTGCTAGATTCAAGAATGTATCTCACCATTCTTTCAGCGCGCTGACTACTACAATCAACGTGTGACAACTGTCAAATGGCCGTTACAAGTTTCGCAATGGATGTGACTAGTTTAATAAGTGAAATTTTGCCAGTTTTTATTTAATTTGTTTTGAGTTTTTTCTAAGACGTATTTAAAAGTGTGAAGTTCCATACGTAAATATTCAAAAAACCGGTTTGGGTAAAATTTTAATTCTTGGTATAAATGATGAAATTCGCCATGTTTAGATCGTTTTGTATTAATAGGGTGGACATGATAGCTCCTACCCAAAGTTGTATTTAAAATATACCACTTCATAGCAGAAGAACACAAATATTCATCTTCGCTATCTGACATTTCAAACGCGACTTAAGCTTGTATCAATGCTAGTATCAAAGCTTCGTTGTGCAAACCTATAAGCGCTTATAATTTCAGCCACCATCTACCATACATGCTACCATCTAGAATCCCAGCTGTGTACTGCACGTACCTTTATGCAAGATGATGCCCGACGATCGAGAAGGCGCGCGCATCTTCTTCTCGGGCGAGTTTATTGTTAAAACTCTTATTAATATTCCATTGCCGTTTTAAAATGAAACGCTGAATAATATAAAAATAATATACATAAGTGTTTACCTACGAAATAAAATGTCTGTTTTGTCTGTGCTGATTGTCGAATTCACAGAGCCGGACTCTGAATTTTATTAGTGTATTTGCCATAATATGGCACATACACTATTGGCGTCGGTCGGATGGCGGGACCTAGGGGTCGGACCAAAATTTCTCGACGTTTCATAGCCTCCTGAACACTTTGGCACCATTTTTGGAAATGTCTGTTTATATATGTATATATATATATATATATATATTTATATATTTATATATTTATATATATATATATATATGTGTGTGCGGGCTATAACTTTCGAAAGAGTTAATTGATTTTGACGAAATTTGGTAGGCACGTTAAAATCCATCACCGCACGAAGCCTATTTAAAATGGGCCAAATCGGACTATTTTAAGGGTGGTTTTTAGGGGTTGAAAAATGTTTTTGGGCCCAAAAATGCCGAAAAAATTCTCAGAATCGTTTCAAAATTGAAATTTAACCCTTTAGTAACGATTAAAATGTTCTGCTAAAATTTTAATAAAATCGGCCCGACAGGACCGGAGTTACAAATTTTATGAAAACACTAGTTTACGGATAGTGCTTTACTTACTGAAGGGTGTATTTAATTTGGTACCGAGGTTGCATTGATAAAAATTTTGAAATTAAGAAAAAAAATATTATTTTAAGGGATGTATTAAGGGGTTAAATTTTTTATTTTGTCAAAAAACAAACTTAAGTTTACATAATAATGCCACAATGCCTGTATTAGCAAATACACTATATTGTCGGCAGGGTTTGGCACTGCGACCCGAGTTTTTTTATTTATTGTAGATTATAGACGTGTCGACATCTCAGATCATTAGCGTCTTTCAACTACACTAAATAACAACTATCTTAAAACTAAATAACATCACAAAACATCCATGAGCGCAGGTGGGATTCGAACTTACGGCAGTCTAGTCTAGAGGCTGCGGTACCAAGTACGCTATCCACTAGGCTACACTGCCCTCGCCGGATTCTAAAACTAATTTTGTTAATTTGTAATAGCATAACTTTCTTAAAACTAAATAACATCACAAAACATCCATGAGCGCAGGTGGGATTCGAACTTACGGCAGTCTAGTCTAGAGGCTGCGGTACCAAGTACGCTATCCACTAGGCTACACTGCCCTCGCCGGATTCTAAAACTAATTTTGTTAATTTGTAATAGCATAACTTTCTTAAAACTAAATAACATCACAAAACATCCATGAGCGCAGGTGGGATTCGAACTTACGACAGTCTAGACTAGAGACTGCGGTACCAAGTACGCTATCCACTAGGCTACACTGCCCTCGCCGGATTTTAGAACTAATTTTGTTAATTTGTAATAGCATAACTTTCTTAAAACTAAATAACATCACAAGACATCCATGAGCGCAGGTGGGATTCGAACTTACGTCAGTCTAGTCTAGAGGCTGCGGTACCAAATACGCTATCCACTAGGCTACACTGCCCTCGCCGGATTCTAAAACTAATTTTGTTAATTTGTAATAGCATAACTTTCTTAAAACTAAATAACATCACAAGACATCCATGAGCGCAGGTGGGATTCGAACTTACAACAGTCTAGTCTAGAGGCTGCGGTACCAAGTACGCTATCCACTAGGCTACACTGCCCTCGCCGGATTTTAAAACTAATTTTGTTAATTTGTAATAGCATAACTTTCTTAAAACTAAATAACATCACAAAACATCCATGAGCGCAGGTGGGATTCGAACTTACGGCAGTCTAGACTAGAGACTGCGGTACCAAGTACGCTATCCACTAGGCTACACTGCCCTCGGCGGATTTTAAAACTAATTTTGTTAATTTGTAATAGCATAACTTTCTTAAAACTAAATAACATCACAAAACATCCATGAGCGCAGGTGGGATTCGAACTTACGACAGTCTAGACTAGAGACTGCGGTACCAAGTACGCTATCCACTAGGCTACACTGCCCTCGCCGGATTTTAAAACTAATTTTGTTAATTTGTAATTTGTAAATAAGTGTTTTTCTTTTTTTAGTTATTTAGTAATGAAATATGAAGACAGAAATCGGTTCATAACGTGCAAACTACGTATTGTAAAGCCACTATAAAAAGTAAAAAAAAAAACTTTTTGACAAAAAAAACCTCCTTCAAAAAAGCCACTAAAAAGAGGAAAATAATAAAATGTTGACGTCGGCGCTAATTTAATTAATATCTACTACATATTTTATTAAATTGGCGCCGAATTCAAAATTTTATTATTTTCCTCTTTTTAGTGGCTTTTTTGAAGGAGGTTTTTTTACAAATTTTTATTTAACTTGCAATGTATGTTTGTTTGTTTTTTTGTGTGTTTGTTTAGGTCAAAACTTGTAAGTCAATTTTGAACGACTTCTACATATCCGATCGATTTGAAATTTTGTACCTACACATAATATGTATTTCCGATGACAATACATGAATAAATTGTTTTTAGAAATAAATTCAACCCCTAAGGGGTTCAAACGGGGATGTAGGGTTTTTTTGACTAATCAACGCCCAGGTCAAATCGCTGAAGCTAGAAACTTGAAATTTGGACAGTTGGTTCCTTTTCTGACGTAAGCATCCATTAAGAAAGGATTTTTCGAAATTCAACCCCTACGGGTGTCAAAGGAAGGTAAAATTTTGAATGACTAAAATGAACAAAATAAAATATTACTTAGTAAAAAAAACTTTTTAGAGACAAACTTTTATTTTTTAAATGCACTAAAAAGAAAAAAATAATTTTTAATAATTTAGGTTCATAATTAATAAAAGCGTGGGTCGTGACTAATAAACTATCATAGAGTTCACGACCCACGCTTTTATTAATTATGAACCTAAATTATTAAAAATTATTTTTTCCTTTTTAGTGCATTTAAATAAAAGCTTGTCTCTAAAAAGTTTTTTTTTACTAATATTTTATTTGTTAAAAATTTTTATTATACCTACAGAAACGTAAATTGTTTAAATCAATGAAACAATTTATTTTTTGGTTGTTACCTGACGTTGGGTTGTGTTAAAGCCGTGCCTGTCTATTTAGCATATTCAATTAGCATTTCTATTAAAGATTATTCAAATGAATGATAATTATAGCCCATCATCAGCGCCGTCTCACCGGGCTCTCGACTTCTCCTTTCCCAATCTTTGTCTTCGCGCTTCCACACTCGCAATACGAGCCCCGTTGCAACGATACCCCCTATAATGATTGTCCCACTGGGACGTTTCTATAAACCGTGTTACAGATGTCCCTTGCCTGCAATAATAATTATTATTATTGGTAATTTCTACATCCGAGTCATGCATTCGCTTACACGTTAGTAAAGTCATGATAAAGGTCGAATTATATTATCCGATCAGACACGGCGCGTGAACGTAGTGTTTCCGGAAAGACAAACATTTTTACATGCATTTCAAATACGAATATTTTTTCAGACACGTATCAATACTCGTATTTGAAATGCATGTAAAATGTTTGTCTTGCTACGTTCCTGCGCCGTGTCTGACCGGGTAATATAAATCAAGCTTAATAGGATTGCCAGGTGTCCGGCTGTTATGTTTTTTAACACGCTTTTATTAGCTTCACTTGTATGTTTGCCTGTCAGTTTGTAACCGACTTCTTTGAACTTGATTTTGACCAACTTTGAACGGTCAGATTTAGTTTAAACGTTGTCGACTTATCAAGGACCGACGACAATACAATAATTCAATAAGTTTGTCCCATTATCCTGACCAGGATCTCCAGGACTAAAAAAAAAAAACAAAAAACTTCAGATTGAACTGAAACTTTGCACACTTATCAAGGACCGATGACAATACAATAATTCAATATGTTTGTCCCATTATCCTGACCAGGATCTCCAGGACTAAAAAGCAAAAATAAATTATAATTTAAAAAAACTAAAAAACACGCTTTAATAAACTAAAAAGTAAAAAAAATTAATTTTATTGTAAAAAAGCGTGGGGTAGTAAAAAAAGTTCTATAAACACAATTTTTTCACTCAACGGTCATTTGAGGCTATTAACCCATCATCAACTTGAACTAAATTTACTTCTATAAGTATCTGTGCTCCTGGTACTGATAGAGTGCCCGCGGTGAGAGATGAAGCCAGGCACGTCATCAATAATATGTTAGTGAACGCCTGCTTGCCCGCAGACAGTGCCGTGTACACAAAACTGCACATTGGGTTTTATGACGTTATAGGTACAATTTTGGCAAACTGCTATTCACGACAATAAACAGCCAATAGTAAGCTAGAAGGCTGGCGCAATGCAGTCACGTTACTATGACGCGGTGACTTCATCTTTCGCCGCGCAAGGTCTACTACTAGACCAGTGTTTAATTTTTCTTCCTTACTGACCCATGGGCTTTGTTTGTTTCAGGTTGCTTGGATCAAATCTGATTCGAAGGCAATTTTGGCCATTCACACGCATATGGTGGCCCACAACCCGCGCTTATCGGTCACGCACAATGGCCATAACACGTGGAAGTTACACGTGTCGAATGTGCAACGAAGTGATTCCGGGACCTACATGTGCCAGATCAACACTGACCCCATGCAAAAACAGGTAAGGCTTTATAAGACTTCAAATTATAACATTGTTACAAAACTGTTTTCTGAGTTGGCGGAATAAATATTTATTTACAATAATTATAAATACACTAATAATGAATGCAACAACGAAAAGTCAGATCTAACAATTAACACAAGTAAACAATAACTAAACAGTAATTAACACTTAACTATATACAATTAACTATATACCAGGACTATTTATTTCTAGTTATTTATGTTTCAAATATTTATATTCACTGTATTTATATCGGACGCACTATTTGTCGCTCAGTATTCTCCATTGACTGCGTATTCGACACTACAGTGACTGACTGCACTCACTTGTACCGGCTGTTTATATAGGCCGCGTGGCTGAAGCACAGTGCGTTCTCGCGTCCTCTAGAACTTTCGTGCAGGTACTCGTTGTTCAGGAAGCAGACCCATTTCTCAGAATTCTTGCCCGCCGTTTATATACAGGGTGATCCGTAACAATATGTTCGATTTTTAACCGACTTCAAAAAAAAGGAGGTGGTTCTCATTCGGTTGTATTTTCTTTTTTTTATGTTTGTTACCTCAGAACTCCGTCATTTATAAACCGATTTGGAAAATTCTTTTTTTATTTGATAGGGTATACCTCAAAGCTGGTCCCATATAAATTTTACCTAAATCGGTTCAGTAGTTCGGCTGATTTTAATTAAAGTGAGTAGCGGCGTGTGATTCCTTTACGGTAAATGTCACTTTTTGACACATCACACAGCGTAAGAAATCGGTTTAATACTAAAAAGTAAAAAATAAAAAACTTTTTAACAAAAAAAACCTGCTTCAAAAAGGCACTCAAAAGAGGAAAATAATGAAATTTTGAGATCTACGCCAAAAGGGTAGATGACTAAAATTTTTTTTTGTGTTATATTAATAGAGCAGTAAATTATGAACAAAATGACACCTAAATCACTTCATTCTGATTTCAAATAAGCTCAAAAATAATTTTTGAAATATTTATGTTAGCCCCGCCTGCTAAAAATCGTTTTTGCTCTACTCCTTGGCGGCTCACAGGTCACACTGACCTGTGAGTCGCCAGGGAGGACACTTCGACCGCTGCCACATCGCCTTTGAGAATGTCTACCGCAGTTTTGGACGAAACGTCAGGTAGAAATACCACCGGACCACGGCCTACAAGCCCGGAAACCATGAAGACTTGGAAAACCGATTAAGTTCAAATTTTTAGTAAATCTAAATTGAGTAAAACTCCTTCGGATGCCGCAAACCCGATCTCAATCGGTCGATCCGTTCAAGAATTATTGAAGATTTACACACTTACATACATAGTACATACATACACTGTAGAGTGTAGAGTATATAGACATACACACATACAGACATCCGCTTGTAAATAGTCAGAATAGCTTCCAAGGACCTCAAAACGTCGAGATCTGAATTGAAAACTCGATTTTCGAAAACCGGACTGCAACCAATAACTTCCCGAATTTTTGAAAATTTACAATTTTCTTAGCGGGAAATTAAAAATACAAATTTAACAACGTGATTTAAGATGACGAAGTGACAAAATCCGCGAGTGGAGCGATTTAAAATTTTAAATAAGCTTTGCGTCAGTTGTTTAGAATTTTAATCAAGGCTTTATTAAACGAAACTTTCGTATAGTCTGAAATAATGGGACTCATTCGTCGATAAAAATAGATATACAGTGTGTTCTCTAAAATCTATATATTTAAAGCACAACACGTTTTTTACACAATCCGTAAATGACTCCCACTCGAACGACTGTCAATGATTTTTTGAAGTGAAAACTTCTTATATAGGCGCACTTTGCGTTCTTTCTGAATAGTGAACGAAAGTGAACCGTCACGCTCGGGTCGGTGACGCTGACTCGGGTTTACTCGGTTCCACTCGACATCAAGCGCGCTCGGGTCGGTGACCACGTTTACTGTCTAACAAGGAGTGCATCGTTTCAAGAATTACGTTTTTATTATTACGTATTATAATAATAAAATAATATTATAATATGTATGTTTTGCATAATATAATCAAGTTGTCTCTTCTGTCGTGTGGTCATAAGCACCTAGAATGTACATCCGTCGCCTCGTCTAGTTTGCCCCGCACTAATCAATGTTTTTCGTTTCTAGCGTGTTGTGGCGGTGACAATATCAACGAAATCAGAACATTTTACCCAGCATCCGTCAGTGATCCGTCGCCTCGTCTAGTTTGCCCCGCACTAAACATTATTTTTCGTTTCTAGCGTCTTGTGGCGGTGACGATATCAACGAAATCAAAACTTTTTGCCTGGACTGTACATCCGTCGGTGATCCGTCGCCTCGTCTAGTTTGCCCCGCACTAAACAATGTTTTTCGTTTCTAGCGCGTTGTGGCGGTGATTATATCAACTAAATCAGAACTTTTTACCCAGACTGTATACCCGTCGGTGATCCGTCGCCTCGTCTAGGTTGCCCCGCACTAAACAATATTTTTCGTTTCTAGCGTTTTCAGTTTTGTGGCGGTGACGATATCAACGAAATCAAAACTTTTTGCCCAGACTGTAGGTACATCCGTCAGTGATCCGTCGCCTCGTCTAGTTTACCCCGCACTAAACAATGTTTTTCGTTTCTAGCGCGTTGTGGCGGTGACGATATCAACGAAATCAGAACATTTTACCCAGACTGTACATCCGTCGGTGATCCGTCGCCTCGTCTAGTTTTCCCCGCACTAAACAATGTTTTTCGTTTCTAGCGTGTTGTGGCGGTGACGATATCAACGAAATCAGAATATTTTACCCAGACTGTACATCCGTCGGTGATCCGTCGCCTCGTCTAGTTTGCCCCGCACTAAACAATGTTTTTCGTTTCTAATGTGTTGTAACGGTGACGATATCAACGAAATCAGAACATTTCACCCAGACTGTACATCCGTCGGTGATCCGTCGCCTCGTCTAGTTTGCTCTGCACTAAACAATATTTTTCGTTTCTAATGTGTTGTAACGGTGACGATATCAACGAAATCAGAACATTTCACCCAGACTGTACATCCGTCGGTGATCCGTCGCCTCATCTAGTTTGCCCTGCACTAAACAATATTTTTCGTTTCTAATGTGTTGTAACGGTGACGATATCAACGAAATCAGAACATTTCACCCAGACTGTACATCCGTCGGTGATCCGTCGCCTCATCTAGTTTGCCCTGCACTAAACAATATTTTTCGTTTCTAATGTGTTGTAACGGTGACGATATCAACGTAATCGTAAGCGTTGAACTCGCTCACGCCGATGGAATTTAAAAAAAACGCGACGTATATTCCGTTCGTCTAGTTTCACTCGTTTATAGGCACGGTTACGATTTGGACGTGCAATTCGCCGCGTTAAAAACGCCGCGGAAAATCCGCCGCGTTAAAAAAGCCGTGGAAAATCCGCCGTGTTAAAAAAGGCGCGGAAAATCCGCCGTGTTAAAAAAGCCGCGGAAAATCCGCCCCGTTTAAAAAGACGCGGAAAATCCGCCCGTGTAGTTTCGCTCTTACTGGAACGACTTTTTTTGCTAAACTTATCGTGATTTTGACGAAATAACTGTTATTTACGATATTCGCCGTACGTAATAACGTCTTTGAATAAAGTTTTCTTTTATATTTATATCTCATTTTAATTAAATTTTAAAGTGAAAAGTCACGAATGAAAAGAAGGGATCTTTTGAATTAAAGCGAATTGATGGAGTTTAACCTTTATGCGTTGGCAACTTGTATGTATTATAGTTGTAAAATGGAGGGGGTGTTTTTAACGATCGTTTCACCTGCTCATCGCGTCCCATCTATGTACGTATACCTAATTAGCAGTTACCGCTGTGACGGCGAAAAGGTGAACTTTGAGTGTTACGGATTATTGTTTTATCAATAGCTTTGGCGTGGCTAAGAAAATGGCGCGAATTATGTAATTGTTTTACAGTCGACTCTCGTTAATTCGAAACTCGAGGGACTCTTAAAATATTACGAATTATCGAGTGTTTAAAATATCAAATGGTTCGAAACAAAAGCTCAACAAACAAACGTTGATACAAGTTTGAACTTGTCGCAAAATGTATGTATGTACTTACAATCTTTCCGCCTCTTTCTCTCTGCAACTTTGAATTGTCGAGTGTTGGACGCCGATGAGTTCGAATTAACGTGTCGTTTTGTTATATAGCAATGATTTTTTCGTACGAATTACCAAGTGCATAAAAATGTATTGATTTAGTTCGAAATATAAAGAGATTTTGTAGGGAACTCGTGATAACTTTGAATTATAGAGAGGTTCGAATTATCGCAGGTTTGAATTAACAAGAGTCGACTGTATATAATTTGAATCGGTGGTTCTCAATCTTTATTCGCATGTCATCTAAATTTTAAGAGTTTTTGCTGATTCGTTCATCGAGTTGACCACCGAATTAGCCGTCGAGTTTAGCACACTTTAAAAAAAAGCGGTCAAGTGCGTGTGGAACTCGCGCTACGAGGGTTCCGTACGGTTACAACAATTAAATTAGGTAGACACATTCTGTGAAAATTTCAACTGGCTACATTTTACGGTTCCAAAGATACAGCCTTTAAAAGTTTAAAAGGTTTTTCCGTTTTTTGTGTGGGGACCCCCTTTAATTAAAAATTAATTTAATAATTACATTTTGATATACGGAAAATTTTTGAAAAACTAAAAAGAACAAAATAAATTAATTGAGTACAAAAAAACTTTTTAAAATCAAGCTTAAATAAATAAATCTGTTAATTTTGTTAACCCTACCTAACTTCTTATTTTTATTATTGTACGGATCCCTCGGTGCATGAGTCTGACTCGCACTTGACCGGTTTTTTTAACCCTTACTTAGAAGATGTTAAAACGGAGAACAAAACATTTTTGTTGATACTAAATGTTTTCTTGATATTAACAATTCAGATTTTTGTTTTCGACAGTTTTGTTTTTTTGCGCAAACACTAGGGTGGATCAAAAAAATCAATTATTTTTTTTACAAGTGACACGGAAAAATGGGTTGCTAGACGCACCTTAAAAAAATTCTCACCAAATAGAGCCTAATTTTAATAGAAAGATCCTCCGCATCACAGTTATTTATTTTTTTCTCAGTCCAATAAAAAAAAATTCATAACCTCATCATTAATTGATTGTACAGAAAAATGTTTTAAGAGAATTTTGTAGGAAATTTAATGCTCTACAAAAAAGGTATCTTCTATTTTTTCCGCAAACCTCACCATTTGAAAGATATTGAAGATTTATAATAGTCATTTATTGTCGAGTTATAAAATTCATAAACAAAAGTGATATTTGTCTTAAAATAATCAAACTTAAATCTTCAATATCTTTCAAATGGTGGGGTTTGCGGAAAAAATATAAGATACCTTTTTTGTAGAGCATTAAATTTCCTACAAAATTCTTTTAAAACATTTTTCTGTACAATCAATTAATGATGAGGTATGAATTTTTTTCTATTGGACTGAGAAAAAAATGAAAAACTGTGATGCGGAGGATCTTCCTATTAAAATTAAGAGCTCATATTTGGTGACAATTTTTTTAAGGTGTCTAGCAACCTATTTTTCCGTGTCACTTGTAAAAAAAAAATAATTGATATTTTTGACCCACCCTAGCAAACACCCTATATATACAGAATGTCTTGTTTTCAAGTTCTTCTTCCATTGGTCCATAATTCTTGAAAAATGATATAGAAGTTTCAAAACGACTTTTTAATTTAAGTCAATAGTTGGTGAGATATGCGCTTCTAAAGTGGTAAAAAGTGTGTCCCCTCTCACTCTAACTTTTCAACTATGTGGTGGAAAATTTTGAAAAAATGTAAGGTGGTAGAACTTAAAAAACACTTCCAACGAAAATTGGTTTGAATAAAATATATTGTGTAGTTTTTGATATATGGGATATTTTCGGTTACACGCTATTTTTTCAGTGTACGATCGCAGAAATAACTTCGTTTTTCACAGTGTCTTTGAGAAATACTGTGAAATACAAACTTATTTTTGGAAAGCTACGTTCAACTTAATAAATAAAAGACTATAAATTATTATTATAACAAGCCGTGAGGTGGGTCGTTTATTAGGACTAAAGTGCGACCCTTGAGGTCCACACGACGAACTTCCCAGTTTGATAAATATTTAATAATAATAATTAAATTAGATATTACACAGAAAAGTAATCATTTTAATCATTAAAACATAATTATTATTTATTTTTAACAATAATTAACCGTTTTTTATAAAATTTATGTCGGATCAAAATGACGTTAACACGCCTCGATTGACACCCTTACGAAGTCGATATAATTTTTTATTCGCGAGATATTGTGTCAAATCTACTTTTTTGGAGTATATTTGGTTAAGAAAAAAGAACGGCTGAACCGATTTTGAAAAAATTTCTTTCAGATCATATTTACGTTAATACGCGTCGATTGGCACCCTAACGTAGTCGATATCATTTTTCATTCTCGAGATTTCGTCTTAGAAAGAAATGGACACATACATACGTACGTACATACGTACACACACACACACACACACACACATACACACACAGACATCTTTCTAAAAATAGTGTAAAAAAATAGTGTAGTGACCTTGAAACATAAAAATTTGTTATACATTTTGATTTCGATTTTCGGACCCATTACAATAACTTCCAATGGGATGTTAATAAATAAAATCGAACGCCGTGTATGCGCTGCACTATAGTAAACAATGCCAATACGTCGTCGGGAATGACGTAGTTCTTCGTCGAAAGTAGTAACTTCGTAATTACTCGTATGCTTGCATTTTCGGCACAAATTCGCAGAACATTCTGTATATACGTAGTAGTTCTACAATCCGAATCGAACAATGGGCAACATTGGTATTGTTATCCGACAATACTTTGCTTTTTTTCCTTCAGTTCATCCATTGATGCTGTTTAAGCAGAGGGATTTTCTCTCCCTTCTTCTTTATTCTCTCGTCTTCTTCTATTTTGATAGCGACACAAAGATAAACAGAAGATAGATGCCAATTGAAATTGAACTTGCGTTTTGAACAACGACGACAACGCCGCCACCGTAACCTTTACAGAAATAATTAATTAGTTTACATTTGAGGTTTGTTTCCAGACTAATGGAATTAAATCTCCACCCCCCGGACATGAAATAAAAAATACCATTCGGCTTTATTAGATTTTCACATTTAAAAAATAAAAAAACTGCACGTGCATATAAGTAATTAATAGATAGATAGGTTTTTAAATGGTTTTATTTAGTCTTCAGTATATACACTGTAAGAAATGAGAAGGCCGATTACATAGATTATCGATTGTCCATTTATAGCCAGCGATTAATCTGGTAATAGGCACACAAAGAGACAATGGCGTCGCAAACAGGTATCGCCCGCACATCGCGTAGCTTCAATAAAAACACATTGCGCATGCGTGGTTACTAATTTTACGTTAATTTGTTTTGTATTCATCCATTTTATATATTATGTAACTATACATTTTATTTTGTAATTTTTACATTCTTTATTGGAATATTACACAAATTATGTAATTTTAATTTACTTTATGTAAAAAACACGAATTTGGTTAACTTTACAGTAAAAGTCCTAGTTTTTATGAAGTTTTCTGTGTAAAAATAAATAATAATGTAATAAAATCACGTAGAAAATCAAGCGAATTCTACCGTAACTTTCAAAGTATTTTTACATCCATTTTTTACAATGTAGTAGTGTTGACCCAATGAATGTTAATAATTGAAGGAAGGTTTGGTTGAGGGTCAAAATAATGATGCTTTACCAAAATATCGCTTGTGACCAACGTTTCTAAATATTTAATTTCATCTTCAGGGCCTATGAAGATGTGTATCCAAAATTAGAATTCACTATTTGCCTAGCAGTATTATCTTCTAGTTTCATATTGACTGAATTGTTCTAATTTTGGATACAAAGTTTCATAGGCCCTGAAAATGAAATTAAATATTTCGAAATGTTGGCCACAAGCGATATTTTGGTAAAACTTCATGGTTTTATTTAGCTTGACCACGTATATTTGTTTGTTTATTTGTTACCATCTTTGTTTCAAATTTTGCGACAGCTTTTTCAACTACTTCTACTTAACCGATTCTTATGAAACTTTGCACACACATTGAGTTCCCGTGACACTACAATATTATGATAATTTCAACTTGGTAACGAGGCTCTGATGATGGAATCAGGAGGTGGACAGTTGAAAGGATGAGGAGTTTGCATAATGATACGGGCCAGAAATCAAACTAAAAACTAGAAAATAACAAGCCGTGAGGTGGGTCGTTTATTAGGACTAAAGTGCGACCCTTGAGGTCCACACGACGAACTTCCCAGTTTGATAAATATTTAATAATAATAATTAAATTAGATATTACACAGAAAAGTAATCATTTCAATCATTAAAACATCAATAATTTAAAAAAAAAAAAAAAAAAAAAAAAAAACGGCTGAACCGATTTTTATAAAATTTATGTCGGATCAAAATGACGTTAACACGCCTCGATTGACACCCTTACGAAGTCGATATAATTTTTTATTCGCGAGATATTGTGTAAAATCTACTTTTTTGGAGGTTATTTGGTTAAGAAAAAAGAACGGCTGAACCGATTTTGAAAAAATTTCTTTCAGATCATATTTACGTTAATACGCGTCGATTGGCACCCTAACATAGTCGATATCATTTTTCGTTCTCGAGATTTCGTCTTTGAAAGAAATGTACACATACGTACGTACGTACGTACGTACGTACACACACACACACACACACACACACACACAGACATCTTTCTAAAAGTAGTGTAAAAATAGTGTAGTGACCTTGAAACATAAAAATTTTTTTTCCTTTTTGATTTCGATTTTCGGACCCATTACAATAACTTCCAGTGGGAAGTTAAAAATAGGAAAAAAAACTTTTAAGTTAAACGGTTTTATTTTAAATCATCTCAATTGGGGAACACGTATAGGTACAGGTCTTTTTAATATTATTTCGCCTTACGTAGACACTTGAAAAGAAACGTCGCCGGCTCTCCGTCTAAAAGTATTATTACAAAACTGTTTTCTGAGTTGGCGGAATAAATATTTATTTACAATAATTAAAAACACAATAATAATGAATGCAACAACGAAAAGTCAGTTCTAACAATCAACACAAGTAAACAATAACTAAACAGTCATTCTTAAACAAAGCAAAACAAAACAATAAATAGAACTATATACAATAACTCGTAATTAATACCACTACACTAGTATTTATTTTATCAATCTATTTATTTATATCACGGCACTATTTATATCACTGATCCACCGTAGACTTGACTGCGTGACTCACCGTTGACTGATTGATTCACTCACTCGCACTGGCTGTTTATATATGCTGCGTGGTCTAAGCCTAATGTGTTCTCGCTTTCTCTAGAACTTTCACGCAGGTACTAGTTGTTTCTCAGAACTCTGGCCTGCCGTTTATATAAAGGGTGATCCGTAACAGTATCAATTGGATTTTCTATTTATTATTAAAGAGTTTTAAACTGTAAATACGAACTCGTACCAGGCCCAAATAACCCTGGATGTTGGTGGCCTTAAAAAAATAAAAAAATAGATCAAATTTACGCTTATTAACAAAGGAGTTAAGTGTAATCACTTTCGTGGCTCGACCTTGATAATTATCATTGTTATTGACTAGATAACAATGATTTACTGTGTATTTTATAACGGCTGCAACAATAAAGCCAGGTAAAACTGAAGTAAGAACGGTTTCTCGAAGTTTTCACTTATCAGTTAAGTGACGGTTAAGTATTGTAAGTTTCATTTAAAGTTTGAATTTACGCTTGTATTATGTTCCAGTTAAGGCAAACGAGTTGCCTGTATTCTAGAAGTCGATGCCAGTCTGCCTATAGTCGATTAAACGTTTAGATAACGTTTTAGGTGGCGAGGTTGTTAGCTGATAGAGGGGCTTGGTGCAGCGGCGTACGTGACAAAATATTTTTAATCAATACAAATTAACTAGCTGCCCGGCCCGGCTTCGCTCGGGTGCTACGAATTTATGATTTTTTAATACATATATTACATTACTCACTGGCTTCGCTCGTTCGCCCGAATTTATGTCTTACTAATACTTTACTCACTGACTTCGCTCGTTCGCTCGATTTTATGACTTATTAATACTTTACTCACTAGCTTCGCTCGTTCGCTCTAAATTATGTCTTATTAATACATTACTCACTAGCTTCGCTCGTCACTCGAATTTATGACTTATTATTACATTACTCTCTGGCTTCGCTCGTTCGCTCGAATTTATGACTTATTAATACATTACTCACTAAATTCGCTCATTCGCTCGAATTCAATATGACTTATTAATACAATATTCACTAGCTTCGCTCGTTCGCTCGAATTTATGACTTATTAAAACATTTGTCACTAGCTTCGCTCGTTCGCTCGAATACATGCCTTATTAATAATAATGACTTATTAATAGATAAATTACTCACTGGCTTCGATCGTTCGCTCTAATTTATGACTTATTAATACATTACTCACTGGCTTCGCTCATTCGCTCGAATTTATGACTTATTAATACATTTGTCATTAGCTTCGCTCGTTAATATAATTAATATATAATAATAATATATAATGCGTTTAACGTCCGTTTCTCGACATTATATGTCATAACAGACGCCATTCGCATCATTACTATTTTCCATTTTTACCACTTCCCGTTTTATAAGTAAATTTTTTTATTATACTTCAACTTATTTAATAGCAATGTGCGAATGGAGGAATTATAGGACATTAGGATAAGGTAGGCAACTTTGGGAGAGTAGGAGTTTGACAGGTAATCGGCCATGGCCTTGAATAAGGAACCATCTCGATATTCATCTGGAATTATTGAGGGAAACCATGGAAAACCTCAAACAAGATGGCCGGTACAGGAATTACCGTTTCTCGGCGTGAGGCAGAAGGAAAAAGTCCTAGCCACATCTAGTGCTGTACCACTAAGCTACATCGCTGTATGCCTTATTAATAGATACATTACTCACTGGCTCCGCTCGTTCGCTCGAATTTATATCTTATTACATTACTCACTGGCTACGCTCGTTCGCTCGAATTTATGACTTATTAATACATTTGTCATTAGCTTCGCTCGTTCGCTCGAATATATGACTTATTATTACATTACTCACTGGCTTATTAATACATTTGTCATTAGCTTCGCTCGTTCGCTCGAATATATGACTTATTATTACATTACTCACTGGCTTCGCTCGTTCGCTTGAATTTATGACTTATTAATAGATACATTACTCACTGGCTTCGCTCGTTCGCTCGAATTTATGATTTATTATTACATTACTCTCTGGCTTTGCTCGTTCGCTCGAATTTATGACTTATTAATACATTACTCACTGGTTTCGCTCGAATAGAGGATCCATGAAACCGCTATATAAAAGTGAGCTCCTGTGAATCCTTCGGGAAGTACGACACTGGTCCAGAATATGTTCCCGCATATCACTCTCTTATCCAGTTACAATCTCCTATCTCAATGCCTGGAGGAGTTCTCCTACAGTTGCACGAGAACCAAATACCTATCTTCCTTCTTCTTATGTCTCCCCGTCCTTTCCCAGTCTCTTTACCTCTCTCTCTCATTGTTGGAATTATCCTTCGGAACGATCTTCGTACTGGCTCTATGTGTACATTGCATAGTGCCACGCGACATATTGAGGGTTAATACCGGTGCTCGGAGTGTGAGAAACGTCTGTCAAAGGTTCACGTGAACTCGCAGGTTCACTGTCAATAAATAAAAATGGACGAAGACATTGGGTTTTGTGTTGCTCTTCAAAATTTTAATAAGATGTTGCACAGGGTGTCTCTAAATTAATTTTAGGTCTGATTTCTGTACAAATGCTAGTAGAATTCCGTATATAATGGTCACTATAAGAGCGATGACATACACAGCGGTTTGTGCCGACTCGACGATGACACACACAGCGGTATCAACTCGTCAGTCAGGCGTTTCTTGTGGAGAATGATGTGTCGAGGCGGCTGAGAGTCGGCTTTTAGTCGGGAGGCAATTCTCGCCGCGGTGTGTGTTTTGCATCATTGAAAAACATTAACTCGACAACCGCCTCGGCACAACCCGCTGTGTGTGTCATCGCTCTTATGAGATAGGAGTTGTGTATTGCATAATGGCTGGGACACAGTATAATAGATTGTATACTTAGGTACTACAGGTCAGCTATATATATAGCTACGTTTGGACATTAGTTTGGTCAACCTCTGATTGACCCTAATTTAGCTAATTCCATCTTCCAGTCATGTCCATTGCACTCCATTTTTGTTTAAGGTCTGTTTACACATTAATGGGCAGATCTTAATCAGGACCGGACTCGAAAAAGTTCAGTGACACAGTGACGTTGATAAGAAACTAAAATCGAATTTTCATCTGTCATTTAGAATAGTTTTATTTTATATATATTTAGTGTTGCCGTCTAGATCTAGACTTTCTAGACTCTTGTCTTGTCTAGATTTTCAAGACAAGACTTGCAAAAGTCTTGTCTAGAAATTTTCAAGACAAGACAAGGCTTGTTTTATCTAGATCAAGACTCTTGCCAAAACTCTAGACAATTTTATAGAGTCTAGATAAACTAAGTAGTAGTATGTAAAGGTTTACTTTACCTACTACTACTAATCTAGACTCTTGAAAATAATCTAGAGTCTTGATATTAGACAAGACAAGAGTTTGTTAATCTAGACTTAGACTTAGTGATATTTCAAGACAAGACAAGACTTTATTTTTTACCATACCCACTATAAAATAGCTACTTTACATGCATGTATGTATGCATGTAAAGTGACTTTTGACAGGCCGATGTGCGACAACGTACCTATCTTTCCCACACTAGTGTGAGAAAGGAAACAATTTCCATAGTGATTTATGTTTATTCGTCCTGATCCGTCCGCCATTATCTACTGACAGCTATGTTCGACCTACTATAAAGGGCAGTATAGCCTAGTGGTTAGCGTGCTTAGTGCCGCAACCTCTGGACTGGACTGCCGTGGGTTCGAATCCCACCTGCGCTCATGGATGTTTTGTGATGTCATTTAGTTTTAAGAAAGTTGTTATTTAGTGTAGTTGAAAGACGCTAATGACCTGAGATGTCGACGCGACTATAATCTACAATAAATAAAATAAATCGGCCTACTATGTAGAAGTGAATTTGGCGACACAAAACGAACTGTCAACATTTTTTGAAAATACTGAAAAATGAAAATGAAGTGAAAAGCAGCTATTTTATAGTGGGTATGGCAAAAAATACCAATATATATCTCATGCGTAATGATATTATGACTCGTGTGACTGTTAAAACTAGCTTAGTTGCTCGTTTTAACATACTGTAACTACTCGTCAGTAATATACCTCATTACGCCACTAGATATACAATCTACTATTTGCGTACAATATTCCGTTACCCGGTCCCATTTTGGTTTTGGGGTCAAGGAAAAATGGTTAGCCTATCTGAAATCTGAATCGTTTCGAAGATACTCGGGCTTTAGAATAGCCGAGAGTGTAACAATGCTGTTGTTTAAATGGCGTTGCTATGGTTCCTCTATTACAAGTCCCCAGTTCCCGAGTTCTAGCCCGAGAGCTGGTAAAAGTGTCAATTGGATTTTCAATTTATTATTAAAAAATAAATAAATAATGAACTGAAAATATGAATTGATGCTGGGCCCAAATAACACAATATTTTATCAATTTCGAAGTTACTCGATAGTGTCACGTAAAATGTGTCACCCTGTATAGTGTATAGACGGCCCTGCCGTGACCCTACCTATCCCAGTAATCAAACTTCTGAGACAGTAATCTGTTGATCTCTGTATTATCATGTTTTAGTTGTAGTCACCGACGCGACGCTGTATTTAAACAGTCCGAAGGCCGTCTCAAGAAAAAAAATTATCCCCTTTAAGTTAAACTTGCATACTGACTGTCATGCCTGCGTAGGTATACACTCTCTATAGTAAATTATAGACGGTCGACAACTGAGGTCATTAACGAGGTACACTCTCGCTGAGCTCGCTCGCAGGAGATCTCGCCGAGAGATTAGGTAAAGCGAGCGTCAACGAGTGCGTGCATATTTATGCAAAGTGGTCGTATTTTTTCGAAATGAACGATACTGACGATGAAATGATATTGTTACGAATCGCCCTGTATATGAACGGCGGGCAACAATTCTGAGAAGCGGTGTCTGACGTTGAACACACTGGTGCCTACGAGAACATTCTAGGCAACGCTAGAGAATACGAGGACGCACTGAGTGTACACCGCGCGCCAGTATATAAGCAGCGAGTCGACGGAAATCGGGCAAACAGTGAATGGTGAGTCGTGCCATTAAGTGGATCAGTGATATAAATATTAGTCAAGCAACGGTCGAATCAGTCAATACAGTGATATAAATAGTGGAGTGGATGTAAATAAATAGTACTGAAGTAACTGAGTAAATGACCGACATAAATAAACGTTAGAAATAAATCTGATACAAATATAGTGACATAAATAATTATAAATAAATAATCCTTGTATATATAGTTATTTGTTAAATGTTAAAAGTGGCTCGTTTAGTTCAATAATTACCGTTTAAGTTTTTTTATTGCTACAATTGACTTTTCGTTGTTGCATTTATTGTTATTGTATTTTTAATTATTATAAATAAATATTTATTTCGCCAACTCAGAAAACAGTTTTGTAACATTATGAATATAGTTAAGCTAAAAAAAAGCGAAAATTGAAATATAATCGCCGATTTTGGATCAGCGAAATTTTTAAAAATTTGATCGTCTGTGAAGTCAATTTTGAAAATAATTATTTTAGTTAAAAAAACAACACCACTATGTGCACTATACACTGACAAACTGACAACTGAGAGATAGATTAAAGAAATAATTTTATTTTCGGTATCTCCATCGAGTCAAACAATAAAAACATTAGAGGAAAGTGTAGTCCAGTGGTTAGCGTCGCGGTCTCTGAATCAGACTGTCGTGGATTCAAATCCCCCCTCCACTCATGGATGTTCTGTGATGTCATTTAGTTTTAAGTGTGTTGTAATTTAATGTAATCAAGACGCTAATGACCTAAGTTGTCGACGCGTCTATAATTTACAATAAATTAAAAAAAAGGATAAAAACATGAAAAACCGCGTCCAATAGTAAGTAGTAATAAATCTCTGATGTACCGCTCTTATAGCGATCACAAAATACGTATGTGTGCATTGTGTGGTACTGTTTGTAAACACGTCCACACGAACTCTTTTTCGTATATGCAATGATTTGCGTTTGTTGCGTATCATGTTTGCATTCTATGTGTCTGCGGATGGAGACAATTGAATGATATCTTCATTCCGGTCCGTCAATTTTCGTCAAACAGTCGGTATATCAGCTCGGATGCTTATCACGTTACGCGAACAGAAAGGCCGATCCGCCTCAAGTTGAATCCGTCCACCAGACGGCATCCGCAGAATCAGTAAGGGTTTAAATCCATACACCGCGAGGTGTATTCCAACTACAACTTCGTATATTTCTGCGACCACGAGGAAGAGTGGCTTATGTCAAATCAGGGTAAACTTGGGTAGTTTCGGACATGTATAACTCCAGAAACCATTAGACCGAGAGCTAGTGACAATGTTTTGGTGTTATTTATTCAAGGCCTTATTTTTGTGAAGATGTTGAAGGAGGCATATTAAAGTGCCCTGAGTAAGGGATTTTGCTAGGTAGGGGTATGGGAGCGATGCAGACCGCCCCCAACATGCAACAAAAATAAAATGGTCACAGTTATTATTGCTTAAAGGCTGAAATTGTTTGTATAGCTTGTTGGTGACCCAATAACGCCATTACAATATTTTCAGATCGATTGGACAATATTAAAGGGGTGGCAGATCACCCTAAACGTGTCATGTACTTGACGAAATTTATATTATTAGTTCAAGGTTCAAATTTTGATATGTTGTTACGGCGACTGTTTTAAGCATATATTTCAATTTGCAGAACAAAATGTCGGTAAAAACCCCCTTGCTGAACGATATAAACATCTAGGCGAGCAAGTTTCCCTCTAAGAGAGGGGGTTAAATTCCGACATTTTGTTCTGCAAATTGAAATATTTGCTTAAAACAGTCGCCGTAACAACATATTAAAGTTTGAGCCTTGAACTAATAATATAAATTTCGTCGGGTACATGACACGTTTAAGGTGATCTGCCACCCCTTAAATACTCACCAATCGATCTGCAAATATTATAATGGCATTATTGGATCACCGAGAAGCTATACAAACAATTTCAGCCTTGAAGCAATAATAATTGTGACCATTTTTTTTGTTACATGTTGGGGGTGGTCTGCATTTCTCCCATACCGCTATCTAGCAAAATCCCTTACTCAGGGCACTTTAATATGCCTCCCCATCTTCACAAAAATAAGGCCTTGAATAAATAACACCAAAAAATTGTCACTAGCTCTCGGTCTAGTATTGAAGCTAGTCGTAAGCTACTTTGCCTTGTGATTGGTACACAAACATTGCAGAGCGACTTAGTGACTCACTGCCTTACTGTCTCGAAAGTAGTATCGGCCGTCCTGTATACGCTGTGCCTGTCCCCGAGTTGAAATCTCCGCTGCAGTAAAACACAGTTGTCGTATATCAAGTGATACTGAGTTTATTTTATTTCCGGGTGCCATTTCCGTAATGCGATAGCATCATGGCGGCGCGGCGAACCAACCGGTCCAATGTTCTCCGATGTCGAGAATACTTGTTGTATTTGATACTGTTGTTGTTGTTGCATTTACGTAAAGCTAGGGCCACACTCATGTCTCATCCTGGCCCAACAGTCATTCTCAAATTTTTGCTTCCAATGTTTGCCTCTCCGTGCTGCAATGCAGTACCAGCGGCAAAGACTGGTATACACTGGCCCAGTTTGGCCCAATGTTCTTTAGCGGATGGGGGCTTGAAGGTCCTGGTCGTTTTTTTAACAATCGACTAGACCATGCAGTCAGGGTCCATTCTGATTGGTCGAATACCCCATCTTGATGTTGTTTGACACGCACAAACACACCTAAACGAACGTAGCAACTAACTAGTGAACTCTGTACTAATTTGTTAGCGATTATAAAATGGGCTTTTTATGTGGAGAATGTTCAAATACTTAGTTTTCAAGACAGGCATTAATGTTCACAAAATTAGAATGAAGACTTCAGGTAGAGGCTTGTAAATTAATTCTTTCTATACAAGTCGATCAATTTTTTGACATTTCAAAATAAAACCTAATTTAATATTATTATTTGAGATATTAGGATGTCCAAATTTATACAGTAACAGTGTTCTTGAGACATTGGAATGGAAAAATAAATTTTAATTAAGTTTTATTTTGAAATCTCAGAAAATTGATTGACTTTTATAGAAAGAATTAGATTACAAGCCTTATCTGAAGTTTTCATTCTAATTTTGTGAATATTAATGCCTGTCTTGAAGAATATGTGTTTGAACATTCTCCACATACAAAACCCATTTTTTAATCGCCATCAACTATCCATATTAGTATACAGAGTTCACTAGTTAGTTGTTACGTTCGTTTAAGTGTGCATGTGTGTGTGTCAAACGACTCAAACGACATCAAGATGGGGTATTCGACCAATCAGAATGGACTGCAGGGCCTAGTCGCTTGTGTTCTTTTTGACCAGTCTTCCAACACACCTTCCAACCTTTGACGAGCATTTCCAATGGTGGAGCGGCCACACTACTCACCCATGACCTTGGAACGTATAGGGGTTCGAAAACTGTTTTAAACGAAAGAAGAGAAATTTTTACATAGATTTCGTATGTAAAAATGTGTCAAAACAGTCTTATTTACAGATTTATAACTATTTAAAACGGTAAAAAAGAAGATAAGTAATATTGTAATTATTGATGATTGAAACCTGTCTTAAACGAAAGAGGAGAAAATTTTACAAACATTTCGTATATAAGAATGTGTCAAAATAGTTTTTTTTACAGATTTATAACAGCTATTTAAAACTGTAAAAACGAAAATAAGTAATAATATTGTAATTGATGATTGAAACCTGTCTTAAACGAAAGAGGAGAAAATTTTACATAGATTTCGTATATAAAAATGTGTCAAAACAGTCTTTTTTACAGATTTATAACTATTTAAAACTGTAAAAACGAAGATAATATTGTAATTGATGATTGTAATTGATGATTGAAACCTGTCTTAAACGAAAGAGGAGAAAATTTTACATAGATTTCGTATATAAAAATGTGTCAAAACAGTAATTTTTACAGGTTTATAACTATTTAAAACTGTAAAAACGAAGATAAGTAATATTGTAATTGATGATTGAAACCTGTCTTAAACGAAAGAGGAGAAAATTTTACATAGATTTCGTATATAAAAATGTGTCAAAACAGTCTTTTTTACAGATTTATAACTATTTAAAACTGTAAAAACGAAGATAAGTAATATTGTAATTGATGATTGAAACCTGTCTTAAACGAAAGAAGAGACATTTTTTCATAGATTTCGTATATAAAAATGTGTCAAAACAGTATTTTTTACAGGTTTATAACTATTTAAAACTGTAAAAACGAAAATAAGTAGTAATATTGTAATTGATGATTGAAACCTGTCTTAAACGAAAGAAGAGAAATTTTTACATAGATTACGTATATAAAAATGTGTCAAAATAGCCTTTTTTACAGATTTATAACTATTTAAAACTGTAAAAACGAAGATAAGTAATATTGTAATTGATGATTGAAACCTGTCTTAAACGAAAGAGGAGAAAATTTTACTTAGATTTCGTATATAAGAATGTGTCAAAATAGTTTTTTTATACAGATTTATATCTAATTAAAATTATAAAAAACTCGATTCTACTTAATAAATCTTAATAAATAGCGAACTTGTTTCGGTTGTCCTTGTCTGTTGCACAGTGTGATATTTGCAGTTTTGGAAATATTTTGAAAAAAATATTTTTTTTCTGTGAGAAAGTTACAGGTAAATTAAAGTTCCTACTCATTTTTGCCAGACCCAGCAGTGGTCAACGAAAACGATAAACAATTCCCGAAATTATTATTGAAACAGGAAATGAACCCAGAACACCGGAAACGTTGACCGCAAATTTAAGATTTGTTCCGGAAATGATTGCGAGTCTGCAGCGCGGCTTGGCATAAATCAGTTCAAGATCGGTCGGTTGCGATAAGCGATAGCTCGAAACTATAGTCACGTTTATGGCCGGTTTCTGTACGTGCATAGTTACCCGTCGGTGACCATGAAATATTCTAGACCAGGGACACTTAACCTTTTCACATCTACGTGCCAATTTTTTTCAAAAAATTTATTGTGGCCATGGCGACGTGCCAACAAGCACCTAAAGAAATTTAGTTGGCAAAAAAAATTTCGAACGTTGATGAAAAGAATTATTTCAACAATGCATTGAGTGCTATGAAACTTTCGTCGGCTTGTCGAATTGAATTGAATTGTGAACTATAGACGCTCGACAACAGAGGTCATTAGCGTCGGTCGTCGGTTTGTCGTGTCGATCTCATAATATATGTTTTTTGAATGATAGTCAAATTTTTTTGACTGCATCTAACTTAGGTATTTTTAATTATTCGATTGTGTACCTCAATAAATGGTGTTACTATCGACTAACTTCATGGTGTTACTATCGACTAGCTTCATGGTGTTACTACCGACTAACTTCAAGGTGTTAAACGTAAAAATTCACTCTCATAATTTTTCCACAACGCGCCAAAAGAAGTATAACTTCAAAAACAAATTTATCCTTTCCGCGACCCTTCTTCCTATCGCAAACTACGAGCAAAAGAGGGCAGTGTAACCTAGTGGATAGCGTCCTTGGTACCAGCCTCTAGACTAGACTGTCGTGGATTCGAATCCCATCTGTGCTCATGAATGTTTTGTGATGTTATATAGTTTTAAGTTAGTTGTTATTTAATGTAATTTAAGACGCTTATGACCTAAGTTGTCGACGCGTTTATAATCTACAATAAATAAATAAAATAAAATCTACGTACAAAATCTACTTCGGGAAACACTGATCTACAGAAACTATGCAGTAGACAGGTAGAGGTCGGTTACGCAGCTTTCACGCAGTCTACGTCACTCTTGTCGCAGAACACAATTGGTCCCTAGTGACGTCAACTTTGAATGTCTTATGACTGCAATGAATAACCGATGTCTACCGGTGATCTACGGTTATTGCCGATTGAGGTGAACTCGAGTTATTGGTGCCTACAGTGTAATGCATGAAGAAATATGGGTTGACAATTAAAATACTTAAAAAAATTCCTTCTTCGTCGTTTACAATATTTGAAAACCTTTACGATACATTTTGGGTCTCCACGTCACTATATGAATATTATGAAGTATTAGAAATACCTTGTATTATGTCCGTCTTGTGACTTCTTGTGATTTAACACTACGCGTTTCAGCAACGAGTTGCCATCTTCAGGTGTGGTTAATTATTTTTTTAAAAACACACATTGAGTATTCGTAACACTATATAATATTATGATGCTAAGCACTGTGTATTATGTCGTGGTTTGTGAAGTACTGATTTAAATTTCGAGATTAAGTGTGTTGTTATTTAATGTAATCAAGACGCTAATGACCTAAGTTGTCGACGCGTCTATAATTTACAATAAATAAATAAAAATAAATAAACAAGCTCTGTTCAAAATTTCATCTATAGTCCCCGATTTCAATCACGAGAAAAAAAAATATTGCTGAAAAGTATCAAACAAATAGCGTACTTTATAAAAAGCGTGTTTATATTTGACAACCGCGCTCTCATAGTCATACATTATAAACATTATTAACTTATTATTACCTTCCATTTTTGAGAACTAACCAATGAAAATGATAGATTCTTTGCCGTTCGATTCATAGTTTGAATGCAACGCTGCCAAGCTTTTCGCTCTTTTAGTATGCAGTCATATGTATTACCTATAATTTATGTATATTATGTGAGTAACCTATGCCTGTCTGTACTGAGGTAAAAGTTTTCGCTATACATCGGATGTGCTTGCCATGGTATAGGAGCAAGAGACAAACTTTTGTCTAAAACTATACATGCCATACAATCTTAATAGCTGTTCAAAATTCTATGCCTAGACCAAATTAACCAACACGCAGACGCCCGAACTTTATGAACGCCGCGCCGTCCTGAAAACAGTGATGTATTGTTCACACTACACACTGCAGAAGTGAAACTACTTTCCGCTTTTTAGTTTAATTATTGTAGATTTTTTTATTAATTAATATTCTCTATATACCTGTGAATTGTTTCTTGCAAAACTCTATAATAATATGCATACATTCGTTAAGCCTTTTCGAGGACAGTGTGGTCCAGTAGTTAACGTCGCGGCCTCTGGATCAGACTATCGTGGGTTCGATTCCCGCCTCCGCTCATGGATGTTTTGTGATATCATTTAGTTTTAAGTGTGTTGTTATTTAATGTAATCAAGACGCTAATGACCTAAGTTGTCGACGCGTCTATAATTTACAATAAATAAAAGAAAGTTAAGCCTTTTCATTTGATTCCTCACGGAATTGGTTTAGCTGACTTTTGATTTTTGCATTTTAACAATATGCAGTTTAATTTCTATTATTTTTTAAGATTTCAAATACAACACACATTCAGCATTATGGAATATAAAAATAGCAGGACATAATTTTTATTTTCGTTCAATTTCCTAAGTATTACGTATTTTTATCTGTTCAATATATCAGTCGGTAAACATTTCAACAAACATCTTCTTTTCAAATACAATAATCAATCAGCTACTACCAAATGAGTACTATAAGGCTTAATAAAATTTCAGTTAAAAAAATTCGGAAGTTTAGAGAAAAAACAATTTTGTTTTTATTTATCCTTCTTCTATTGACGTCACAGACATCAAGTATCAAGCAATTGATGAATATTTCAACATGATTTCAAACACAACACAGAGTATAACATTACCGAAAACTTACTCATTAGTTTTTGAATGCGAGATGCAACGTTCAATAGTAACTGATGTCTACAGCATTTTTTTTTCAAATACAATACAGAACAGATATCGTTATTTTTTAAGCGGCCAAAGTTCAGAAATTTATTTATGCATAAAATAACAACCGAGATCGTTGGAACGTCATTGGTTATATGGATGATGTTTTACAACAACCGGTCATTCAGTAGAAATTTGTATCAATTTTTTTTTCAAATAAAATATATATTTAATATTATTTGAATTGAAAGTTTCAGAATTTCTGTAGAAATATTCAATAATCTTGAAAAATCACAGAGATTTGGACAATTTTTCTTGGGGAAATATTATACTCTTATATAACCTCGAGAATTGTGCGCCAGGAAAACTGAAAATTACGTAACGAAAAAAAAGAAGTTTATTATTTATCAATATGTTGTTACGTCGTAGAAAAGCTATAAAATTTTTAAAAAAATGTGAAAAAAACTTGTTCTCCCCGGCGGGGAATCGAACCCCGGTCTCCCGCGTGACAGGCGGGGATACTTACCACTATACTACCGAGGACATGTTATGTAGGTCCTTTAATTATTTATACTAACTACTCGTATAGCTGTAATTTGTGAAAATCACTGTAGTTATGAAAAAATTAGGTAATATTACTTACCTGTTTTGTAGAGAATTTAATTATCTAAGTATATTTTTTTTTAGAACATATTTTGATAAAATTGACGAGAAATATTTGAAAAAAATCGAAATTACCTCCGTTTTTTACTAAATAAGGTTGAAAATTTTGTGACAAAATCCCCATATAATATGAAAAAATTACTTAAAACCTGTTTTATAGAAAATTTAATAGTCTTTATTTTTTGTAATGAAACATTTTTTTGGGAAAATCCACCATTAACGAGAAATATGCGAAAAAAATTCGAAATAACTTCCATTTTTTACTTTATGACGAAATCCCTACAGTTAACGAAAAAATCACCCAAGACCTGTTTTATAGAAAATTTAATAGTCTTTATTTTTTGTAATGAAACATTTTTTTGCAAAATCAACCGTTAACGACAAATGTTCGAAAAACCATTTCGGAAATTACTCTCTTTTTTTAGTTCATTGACTTTTGACATTCAGCAGTTAGTGAATGCCCATACAAATACGAAGGGGTGATCTAGAGGGCGCAGAAGGACTGTGGGAAGGAATGGGGGGCACAGCACCCACAGTCATCTACTCACAGTAGGTACTTTATACTGCTCAGTGCTCAGACGCCCTGTACGGCATCTCTCAGTCGGTAAGGAGCTTAACTTCCCTATACATTCTGCCACACTACACTGGAGCTATACTATAGCCTTCTCCCTCAATATTATGTGTAGTGTAGCTCCTCCGACAACGTCTTCTATTCTCTTATGTAACTAACATGTATGTAAGTACACTGAACTTACTGCTTGCAACCATCCAGCGGAAGATAAACGTTTTTACCCGACTGCCAAAGGAATAGTGATGTAAAAATACGGTATTAAACTTTTTTATAACTCCTGCTTCTAAAGTTCAATATTCGAGTACTGTGAAGCGGGCGTAAAGAGGCGTATTTTAATCACCGTGCGTGAAAGTCCAAAGCATGCGTAAAAGTACCGTCACAGTGCGTAAAAGTCCAAAGCGTGCGTAAAAGTACAATCTCTACATCTTATAAATTCGAAATTTCCGCACTTTGTACAATACAAGCATTTACTGGCTATCGAGCGATGTGTTCCTATATATAGTATCGCGCATACAAAGTCCACATCATGAGAGAGTCATGTTTTTAATCATTTATACAGACGTTAATAACTTTAATAAAAATAAACTAAATCGTAACTTAGTCTGTAATTGTAAAGTTCTAAGGACTAGAAGAGCGAATTTTCCGTTTTCATATTTTTTTTTTCTCTCTATTAAACTTTAGAAGCAGTCGTTATAAAAAATTATGTTCGATACGTCCGCTTAAAGCGAGATATCTAGTAGGCTTAAATTGAGGCACTCGCTTAAAGGACTGACGCATACACAACGAGATCTCGTGCGCTTACCCCCACTCACCTAACGGCTCGTGGGGGTATACAGCGCATTCGATCTGGTTGTGTATGCGTCAGCCCCTTAGCTCGTATCTCAATTTAAGCCTACTAGAATATCTCACTTTACGCACACGCATCGAAAATAATTATTTTGTGTATTAAACCTATAGTATAATACCGTATTTTTTCAGTATAAAACGGTTTTTTATTTTTTCACACTACGGTTACGGTGCATTTTTCAGTATTGCCAACTGTATAATAGAAAAAGTTCCTGTTCTCATTTTGGTATTAAACCGTTTTAAACGGTGTTAAACGTTTTATACGTGCTGTATAAAATAATAAAATACGCAGTATTTATACCTAGTATAAAAAAAACAGGGGTATATTATTTTTTTTACATACCGTATAATACCGTTTTATACTAACGTTTTATACCAGACTATTTATACGCATTTACATCACTAATTTATATTAGAAATCGTGTCCATCGTGATTATAATAAAATTAAGAAAAATCGCAGGATAGTGGACAGAATATTTTATTTATTAAATTAAATGTACGACGTTTCGTTTATATATTTAAACTTTTTCAAGTACATAAAAATAACAATATTTATGAAAATTAATATTAATTACTAACAGTAGCAATTAACATAAGATAGGGTACATAAGACAAAAACATGGTAACATGGTAACAAATTTGAAAAAGTTTAAATATATAAACGAAACGCCGTACATTTAATTTAATAAATAAAATATTTTGTCCACTATCCTGCGATTTTTCTTAATTTTATTACATCACTAATAATTTGCTATAGCAAAGATATGTGTCCTGTGTCACTTCTATAACAGCATACTTTCGCATGAAACTTTACTTTTAGTTCATTGAGGTATATAAAGCTCCTTTATTGGGGATATAAGCTCGTGCTCCGTGTCATCCATCCAAGATTACTGTCATAAAACCAAATATCCTGACACACCCATTTCTCACTGACCGTTTAGAACGCTCGACAACTAAAGTCATTAGCGTCCACTGAGTTAAAAGGTAACAGAGGCGCTACAAGCATTTAAAATTGAAGTCAGTCGCCATATTTATTCAGTTCACTTATTTTATATGTAAGAAGAAGAAGAGAATAATATTCTCTTATACACCCTGTGTCTCGTCGCCATGTTTGCTGTCCCCTGTGCCGTCAGACCTAGCTTCAACTTTTTATAAGAAGTTGTATACGGTACAGCGCCTCTATACCTTTTAACTCAGTGTTAGGCCGGGAGCATGCACACAATTTGTTTCCACGACTAAACAGTTTACTCGAGTTGTGTACGTGTCGAGATTTCAACTCGACTAAACTGTTTAGTTGTTAGAGGTGCGCATACAACCAATCAGTTGTGCCATAATTTCATTATTAAACTATAATGGGTCGTCGAACAACTATTTAGTCGAGCGAATGCTCGACTAAATAGTTGTTCGGCGACCCATTAGTTTAATAACGAACCGTCGAACAACTATATTTAGTCGAGCATATGCTAGCGTCGATAGTGATACACAGCTTTGAATATAAGCTGCCGACGAATCGTCGGCGACGATAGTTGTTCGACAGAAAAGTCAAAAAGACGATCGATGCGGTCTTTTGATTTTTTTGTCGTACAACTACAGTATCGATAGTATGCGCAGTCCCTTCTGATTTCATGGCTTTTTGACAAACAACTAAACAGTTGTGCGATTAAAAATTGATTGTATGCGCCGGCTCTAATGGACCGTCGAACAACTATTTAGTCGAGCATATGTTAGCGTCAATACACAGCTATGAATATAAGCTGCCGACGATAGTTGTTCGACAGAAAACTCAAAAACGATCGATGCGGTCTTTTGATTTTTTGTCGTACAACTACAGTGTCGATAGTATGCGCAGTTCCTTCTGATCCTATAGCCTTTTGACAAACAACTAAACAGTTGTGCAATTTAAAATTGATTCTATGCGCCGGCTCTAATGGACCGTCGAACAACTATTTAGTCGAGCATATGTTAGCGTCAATACACAACTGTAGACATAAGCTGCCGACGATTTGTGCGATTAAAAATTGATGGTATGCGCTGGCCCTTAGCGTCTAATGAATGAATGAATGGTAAATTATAGACGCTTGACAATAGAGGTCATTAGCGTCTAAACAAAAATAAAATAAAATCAGTGATTTGATCCCGTACGATTATGATGTAGATACTTGCGCGCGGTCTAAATACCAAAGGCTTGTAGTCTAAGTGCACTTGGCACTACATCCCTCCCACCGGCCGATCCGTATTGCTCAACCTCCTCCCCTCCGCCTCCACCCCCAACCGCCAATGTATATGCAGCACTCAAAGCTTTAGCAGCCGCATAACAAAACACACCGACATACAATACTCTAGAATATAATTATCGAAACTTTTATTGCTGCATGGTGCAATCCAATATCGTTTGGTATGCAGAAGTGGGATACATCGATGTTAGTTTGTTTCTGTGTCACTTTAACAGCGACGACTATAGAGCCCAGGGATGGAGAACCTATGACACATATGCCATGGGTGGCACGCAACAGAATATTGTCGGCACGCCATTGATTGAGGTACACAATCGAAATACATAATTAAAAATTCGACTGATGACCAGTCCTATACTTCCCACCTAGTAAATATTTGCAAAAAATAAATACTCTTCTTTTATTCTTTGAAAAAAAGCATGGCCCTCTTTTTTGTTTGGTGATCTACTGATGGCTAGCTTAATATAGCAAAAATCATTTTTATTTTTTTTAGTAAAATATTTTTACTTCCCACCTCTACTATGGTAGGGAAGTAATGAATTTAGTCTGAAAAAAATATTTCGAGATTTTAACAGATTTTCACGTTTTGAGACCCTAGCAATCGTTTAAGATCATTTTCTGACTGACGTCTGTATCTGTGTGTGTATGTGTGTGTGTGTGTGTGTATGTGTGTATGTGGTCAATTTTTCGCCTTCGATATCTTAAGAACGGAACAACATACGGGCATGCCGATTGTTCTATTGTGTTTATCAGCCTTTAACTTAGATCTGATTAGATTTTGAGTCAAATCGGTTCAGTGGATCCTAAGATATTCAAAAAAACGTTCTCAATGTCACGTATTAACATAGGTAAAAAAAAATATAAATGAATTCTGGATGTTATAATATGAAAAAAATGTAAATATTTTTTTTCTCTAAAATGTATAGTTTTGGAGAAAAAAAATATTTTACTAAAAAAATAAAAATTGTACGTACTTAAATCAAGGTAACCATGATTTTTGCTATATTAAGTTAGCCATCAGTAGATCACCAAACAAAAAAGAGGGCCATGCTTTTTTCAAAGAATAAAAATTAAATTGTGTTTTAAAGACCACCAACAGCTAAGGTCATCAGTCGAATTTTTTTTCTCGAAAACTGTACATTTTAGAGAAAAAAAATATTTACATTTTTTTCATATTACAACATCTAGAATTCATTTATATTTTTTTTTTACCCATGTTAATACGTGACATTGAGAACGTTTTTTTTAATATCTCAGGATCCACTGAACCGATTTGACTCAAAATCTAATCAAATCTAAGTTAAAGGTTGATAAACACAATAGAACAATCGGCATGGCCGTATGTTGTTCCGTTTTTACGATATCGAAGGCGAGAAATTGACCACATACACACACACACATATATACAGACATCAGTCAGAAAATGATCTTAAACGATTGCTAGGGTCTCAAAACGTGAAGATCTGTTAAAATCTCGAAATATTTTTTTCGGACTAAATCCATTACTTCCCTACCATAGTAGAGGTGGGAAGTAATAATAAAGTTGAAAACTGTTATATTAATGCGTTTTTGGTCTCTCGTCCATAAAAATCGATTATTACATTTTACACATTTTTTGTGTGTACGTTGCCCAAATAGTCATAATTTATTTTCAGTCGAACGCTTCAATTATTTGCGGACATTGTAATGAGCCGTGAGGCATACGATGTCGCAATTTAGTTAAAATGTGCCAATGTTGGCAGCTGTGGAATTTTATATATTTGTAAATATTTAAAATATACTTCGATGTGTATTATACAAGGTGCATCTAAATGAACCTTTTTGCTGAGAATAGCCCTTTCAATTAGCCACGAGGCACTTATGGTATAGGGACAAACATTATTTATTCCCCATTTAGTACCATGTTATTTTAGTGGTATAACTTAATTATTTAAAATTAACGAGTAACTGCAGGAATGTTCTAGAGAACGCTAGAGAGAACGAGCACTCAGTGGGCGTAGGCAACGCAGGTATATAACCAGCGAGTGTGTCGTGTTGAATGAATCAGTGAATGGTGAGTCGTGCCATTAGTCAGTACAGTGAAATAAATATTGATCAGTCAACGGGAATCAGTCAGTGTAGATTGTACTGTGACAGTGTTGAACAGCGAAATAAATCTGATATAAATACCGTGATATAAATTCACCTGATAAAATAAATATTAGTGTAGTCAGTTGTATATAGTTAAGTGTTATTTAAGTGGCTCGTTTAGTTCAATAATTACCGTTTAAGTTTTTTTATTGTTAGAATTGACTTTTCGTTGTTGCATTTATTGTTATCGTATTTTTAATTATTGTAAATAAGTATTTATTCCGCCAACTCAGAAAACAGTTTTATAACAATAATGTGTCGAAAACTGTGACCTCTCCCTCAGCCATTATTTTTAAATCACGAGCCATTTTATCCGTTGACAGATTTCTTCTTAACAGCAAGGAGGATTGATCTGTACAATATCCCCTTTATATTCAGCCATACTCCGTATATATACGTAAAGTAAGTATAGCGAGAAAGGCTACATTGGCTACATGGGCTAGCTTATACTGCAGCACATATATTAGTGCTATAGAGTCGAACGTTGTCATCTGATGTAAGCGGCTTAGAGGCGGATGTCAAGCAGCAAGCATAGCAGCAACGGTACAAACGACAGCTCTGCCCTTTCTCCAAATGACCCCCGTCTCCCCTCTACGCACATTGCATCGATACACGAACCAGTGATTCGTTCTCAATGCGTTTTGACAACTTGTGTTATTCCACAGCCGTGCTACATACAGACAGACAGACATTCTTTTTCGAAAATGCGGTATTTCTACTTGACACTTCTTTATTTATAAAAATTAATGTTTGTTTGTCCCGTATGCGTTCCTAATAACATTCATCCGATTGCGATGAAACTTTGGTGAGTTGTTGTGCTCACTACCGGGAAGGTTTCTGTAGGTTCATAAATTCTTAGCATCCGGACGAAGCCGGGCGGGACCGTTAGATTATCGTGCATGGTGGAAGTACGTGTATATATGGCGGAGGGACAGGTGTTTAATCTTTATAATATAGATATTTTATAAGTAGAGTAAAGTGCCCTAATATCGGATAGCTTTTGAAAAGTGTCCATATTTTTTTAACTCATTACATAAAATGAAATTTCTTGGACATACAATACACAATATAGTGTCGTTAACAACGTCCAAAAAAATGGAAAGTTTTAAGGGAACAAAAATGAACAAAAAATTCAAATTTATAAAAAGTCTTATTTTTCTGTCATGTCAAAATGTGGTCCTAATATCGGATGTTAGGAAATTATCAATTATATAGTATATAGTATATCCGATATTAGGAAAATGTTTCTAAAAAGGTTTAAAATATTCTACAAGCTTTTATAATTTTTTTAACTTCCCACTGGAAGTTATTGTAATGGGTCCGAAAATCGAAATCAAAAAGGAAAAAAAATTTTTATGTTTCAAGGTCACTACACTATTTTTACACTACTTTTAGAAAGATGTCTGTGTGTGTGTGTGTGTGTGTGTGTGTGTGTGTGTACGTACGTACGTACGTACGTATGTGTACATTTCTTTCAAAGACGAAATCTCGAGAACGAAAAATGATATCGACTACGTTAGGGTGCCAATCGACGCGTATTAACGTAAATATGATCTGAAAGAATTTTTTCAAAATCGGTTCAGCCGTTCTTTTTTCTTAACCAAATAACCTCCAAAAAAGTAGATTTTACACAATATCTCGCGAATAAAAAATTATATCGACTTCGTAAGGGTGTCAATCGAGGCGTGTTAACGTCATTTTGATCCGACATAAATTTTATAAAAATCGGTTCAGCCGTTTTTTTTTTTTTTTTTTTTTTAATTATTGATGTTTTAAAGATTGAAATGATTACTTTTCTGTGTAATATCTAATTTAATTATTATTATTAAATATTTATCAAACTGGGAAGTTCGTCGTGTGGACCTCAAGGGTCGCACTTTAGTCCTAATAAACGACCCACCTCACGGCTTGTTATGCTTTAATATTATCAATATCTGTAACAAATCTGTAACAGAAATGATAATTTCATAATAACACCAACAAATTTCCTAATATCGGATACCCGATATTACGACGTCATTACCGTCCGATATTGCGCAATTAGTTTATTTCTAGGTTAAAAACTGAAATATAACACTGATAAGGTAATTTTAAAAAATTGATTAGTAGTAATCAAACTACACTTTCTGCAGGCTAACTTAAGCTAAAATTTGTAATTAAATGACTCATCTGTGAAAATGTATACGCACTTCAAAGTAAGACGTCAAATTTTCAGATGTTCGATTTTTCTTCAAATGCCTATAATGACATCTGTGTGCAAGTGATGATAATAAAAGATTATTCTATAGTAAAGGTTTGACTGCTGGATACACCTTAAATGGTTGTTTGCGACATCTTCCTTTTAGAACTTCTGTAACAGCGGTGTCCCAAATTACGCAAATGTCCGATATTAGGGCACTTTACTCTATTCTTAGCACCCGGGCGAAGGAAATATGTGAAAATTCGAAAATTGTTAGACAAAATATCCTTGCCATGTTTTTATATTCAGTATGAAAAATAATAAATACAATTAATACAAAGTGAAAATTATTAGACTTTGTTTGATATAACTTTAATCCCAGTCAGGGTTTTACGGGATATGAGATTTCGGATCTAAATATTATGGATATGTTATAAATCTTTTATCGGTTTCGGTTATGGATATTGGATACGGATATGAAATTATTTCGGTTAGGTATCCGATAGTTTTGGCTACGATTATAGACTTGAGAGCTAGTGACAATTTTTTGGTGTTATTTATTCAAGGCCTTATTTTTGTGAAGACGTTGAGAGAGGCATATTAAAGTCCCCTGAATAAGGGATTGTGCTAGATAGCGGTATGGGAGGAATGAAAACCGCCCCCAACATGTAACAAAAAAAAATGGTCAGAATTATTATTGCTTCAAAGCTGAAATTGTTTGTATAGCTTGTCGGTGACCCAACAATGCCATTATAATATTTGCAGATCGATTGGTCAGTATTAAAAGGGTGGCAGATCACCCTAAACGTGTCATGTACCGGACGAAATTTTAGTTCAAGGTTCAAATTTTAATATATTGTTACGGCGACTGTTTTAAGCATATATTTCAATTTGCAGAACAAAATGTCGGTATTAACCCCCTCTCTTAGAGGGAAACTTGCTCGCCTAGGTGTTTATATCGATCTGCAAGGGGGTTAATACCGACATTTTGTTCTGCAAATTGAAATATATGCTTAAAACAGTCGTCGTAACAACATATTAAAATTTGAACCTTGAACTAAAAATATAAATTTCGTCGGGTACATGACACGTTTATTATTATTATTATTATTATAATTTTGTTTATGTACTTGAATTGGTCGTCACTTTATTGAATTATAATTTTTACACAGTAATTAAACTATTATAATATCGTCTATTATTACAGATGGGTCATTTGTCGGTGGTCGTGTCACCAGATATCATAGACGACGAATTCCCGACAGACGGCTACTCGGCCAATGAGGGCGGTTCGGTCAGACTGAGATGCCGGGCCACGGGGGTTCCCGAACCGACCGTCTCCTGGCGTCGTGAGGATAACAAGAACATCGTGCTGCGACACGAGGGCGGCCGAGAGAAACAAGGTAATTAATCAGTTCAGATATATCATTCATAAATTTAACTGCGGCAAGGAATATCTTCAAGGAGGATGGCACTAGTGATGAGCAAAGCAAGACCAAGACCAAGACTTGGACAGTCTTAGTCTTGGTTTTGGTCTTGCTGATTCAGTCTTGGTCTTGGTCTTGCTCAAATATGTCTGGTCTTGGTCTTGGTCTTGTTTATTTAGTCTTGGTCTTGGTATCAAGTCTTGGTCTTGCTCATTTTATCTGTCTTTTTTTAGTTTTTTACTTCTGAAGATCATCATAGTTATAAATTAAGAAGTAAGAATTTTTAGTTTAGTCTTGTGTATTTGGTCTTGGTCTTGCATATTCGGTCTTGGTATTGGTCTTGTTCTTGTTCATTCGGTCTTGGTCTTGGTCTTGCTTCTTTAGTCTTGGTCTTGGTATCAAGTCTTGGTCTTGCTCATTTTATCTGTCTTTTTTTAGTTTTTTACTTCTGAAGATCATCACAGTTATAAATTAAGAAGTAAGAATTTTTAGTTTAGTCTTGTGTATTTGGTCTTGGGCTTGCATATTCGGTCTTGGTATTGGTCTTGTTCTTGTTCATTCGGTCTTGGTCTTGGTCTTGCTAGTCTTGGTCTTGGTCTTGCTTTTTCGCAAGACCAAGACCGAGCCTGCAAGACCAAGCCAATTTTGCTCATCACTAGATGGCACCTTTGACGTGAAGACACTGAATATTAAAAAAGGAACCACACAACACCAAAACACGACACTTGAGTACTTTAAGGAACGCGACTGCCAGGCCCGGATTTCTGCCTAGGCCAACAAGGCACCGGCCTAGGGGCCCAGCCGCCGAGGGGGCCCCGGCCAGGGCGGAGATGAAATTTAACGAAAAAAGCCCAAACATTTTGTAAGATAACCCAATTGGCGACCTTTTTTTTGCTATAAATTTCCATCCAATTCCATTTCCCCCCCTTTTTTTGTGCTTGGGGGCCTAACTGTCAAGTGCCTAGGGGCCCTGGAGCTTTAAGTCCGGGCCTGGCGACTGCTCTAAAATTACACATTTAATTATTCAATAATGGCCCGTTTAGCTTGCTCTCTGTGAGATCCGAACATTTAATAAAAAAATAAAATTAGTAAAAAAAACTTTTTAGAGACAAGCTTTTAATTAAATGGACCAAAAAGGAAAAAATAATTTTTAATAATTTAGGTTCATAATTATAAAAGCGTGAGTCGTGAACTCTATGATAGTGAATTAGTCACGACCCACGCTTTTATAATTATATGAACCTAAATTATTAAAAATTATTTTTTCCTTTTTAGTGCATTTCAATAAAAGCTTGTCTCTAAAAAATTTTATTACTAATATTTATTTTGTTCATTTTAGTCTTTAAAAATTGAATTCCCCTTTGACACCCGTAGGGGTTGAATTTCGAAAAATCCTTTCTTAGTGGATGCTTACGTCAGAAAAGGAACCAACTGTCCAAATTTCAAGTTTCTAGCTTCAGCAATTTGGCCTGGGCGTTGATTAGTCAAAAAAACCCTACATCCCCGTTTGAACCCCTTAGGGGTTGAATTTATTTCTAAAAAAGATTTATTCATGTATTGTCATCGGGAAAATTTCAAATCGATCGGATACGTGGCAGTCGTTCAAAATTGACTTGAAAGATTTGACCTAAACAAACACACAAACAAACTAACATACATTGCACGTTAAATAAAAGCTTGTAAAAAACACAACGTAGGGAATTGCCCTTTTGGCCCCATGTAATTTATGACTAGACCGTGTCCGTTATATGCACATTTCGAGTACTTTGGGGGGCAGTGTAGCCTAGTGGTAGCGCATTTGGTTCCGCAGCCTCTAGACTAGACTGTCGTGGGTTCGAATCCCACCAGCGCTCATGGATGTTTTGTGATGTTATATAGTTTTAAAAAAGTTGTTATTTAGTGTAGTTGAAAGACGCTAATGACCTGAGATGTCGACACGTCTATATAATCTACAATAAATAAATCGAGTACTTTGTGCTTTATATTATTCTTTTGATCGACTGACTGTTAATCTATTATTGACATGCGATTTACTGCATCGGGAAATATACGTCGGACCTATATGAACTTTTGACGTTCATTGAAGACGTGTATAGACCACCTATATGACCAATAACAATTATAATAATTGGATATTTTAATTTGAACATTTCTATATTTATGTAATTTATGTATTTATTTTTTACTAAACATATTTTTCTACGAATTTATACTAGTAGTTTAACATTCGTAACCTTATTTATTTATAACCTAAAAAAATGTACACGTAACAAGTGATGAATCAACCATTCGGAGGTTCAACATAAGAATGTCATTTTCATTCATAGCCTTATGTGAAGTTAAGCTGATGTCTGAAGGTTTTCTCTTTACATATGGCGGCGTACTCAAATCCCTTACTTCGATCGGGAGAATATATACCTATATATATTGCGAATTCTTTATAATTTTTAGTGTCAAATTAAAGTTGATTAGAAGAATCGAAAGGGTATACGTTTTAAAGATTAAAGGCGCCTTAGGCTAAATAAGATGCAGTGCCTTTTTTAGAGTGCGCTTTTTAAAAAAAATGGCGCTTATCGTGTAGCAAAAATTAGTGTTGCCGTCTAGATCTAGACTTTCTAGACTCTTGTCTTGTCTAGATTTTCAAGACAAGACAAGACTTGCTTTATCTAGATCAAGACTCTTGCCAAAACTCTAGAAAATTTTCAAGAGTCAAGATAAATTAAGTAGTAGTATGTAAAGGTTTACTTTACCTACTACTACTAATCTAGACTCCTGAAAATAATCTTGATATTAGACAAGACAAGAGTTTGTTAATCTAGACTTAGACTTAGTGAAGTCTTGTCTTGATATTTCAAGACAAGACAAGACTTTGAAAGTCGAAACAAATTAATGTAAAATTATTAACCACGCATGCGCAATGTGTTTTTATGGTATCTACGCGATGTGGCGATACCTGTTTGCGACGTCATTGTCTCTTTGTGTGCATATTACCAGATCACTGGCTACAAATGGACCATCGATATTCTATGTAATCGGCCTTCTCATTTCTTACAATGTTGATCGGTTTTTCCTTAAGCGATTCTGTTTTGTGATTGCTGATATATTCTGTCGTGTAGTTTAGCAACAAAGTTTTGTGAAAGATTGCAACGGTTCGGGCCGGTATTTCAAATTCCAATAATCGTATTCTTCTAAACTGTTTACTTCGACAACCCGTTGGGAGTTTCTTGTTCAGCGTTCAGTCTGGATTGAAATACATTTGGAACACCTTCGAAAGGCTGTGCAAATTGTCATGGCGGCGCGGAACGATCACAGTGCCGGCTAGTAATTGTTAAAACCAATTTCAGGGGGCCGTGTGTTCTAGTGGTTAGCATGTCAGCCTCTAAATCGGACGGTCGTGGGTTCGAATCCCACTTGCGCTCATGGATGTTTTGTGATATCATTTAGTTTTAAGAAAGTTGTTATTTTGTGTAGTTAAAAGACGCTAATGACCTGAGATGTCGACGCGTCTATAAATCTACAATAAATAAAATAAAACCGTTTTCGAGAAAATCGCAATTTTCGATTTTTAACCGACAAAAATAAAGGTTATTCGACATGTATTTTTTTTTTTATTTTTAATGTTTGTTCTCTCGATTTGAATAATTTCGGCGCCGTTTGGTTCAGAATGTTTACAAAATGGTCTCATATAATTTTTATTTAAATCGGTTCAGTAGTTTCTTTTTTTTAAGTAATCAATTTTTTAAATATGTTTCCTCATATCTCCTGCATCTGCAAACCGATTTTGGTAATTCTTTTTCTAATCAATAGGGCATACCTTCAGGGTGGCCTCACTTGAATTTTAGCTAAATCGGTTCAGTAGTTTTCTAAGTTTAGTTATGAAATGTCAAGAAAGAAGTCTGTTAATAACGTGCAAACTTGTACCTATTGCAGTCTCTAACGGAATCACACGCCGTTACTCACTTTTTTAAAAATCAGCCGAACTACTAAAATGTTAAATGTTAATTGTTTTTAAATGTGATTTCTCTGACGCTATCTACGCTGTAATTGGCACAAATGAATAAAGGAAATTATTATTATTATTATTTAATGAAATTTCTATAGGACCAATCTGAAAGTATATCCTTTCAAATAAAAAAAGAATTTTCCAAATCGGTTAATAAATGACGGAGTTCTGAGGTAACAAACAAAAAAAAGTACTTACAACCGCCTCCTTTGTTTGAAGTCGGTTAAAAATGTTAAAAAATCGCACATTAAACTTAATTTTAAAGAAGCGTGCACTGTCTAGATATTTTAAAAATTTCTAAAAGAAAACTACAGTTGTTCACTTTTTATTTTATATTAAACCGACTTCTTACGCTGTGTGATGTGTCAAAAATTGACATTTACCTTAAAGGAATCACACGCCGTTACTCACTTTTATTAAAATCAGTCGAACTACTCAACCGATTTTAATGAAATTTCTATGGAACCAATCTGAAAGTATATCCTTTCAAATAAAAAAAGAATTTTCCAAATCGGTCTATAAATGACGGAGTTCTGAGGTAACAAACATAAAAAAAATACCTACAACCGCCTCCTTTGTTTGAAGTCGGTTAAAAATGTTAAAAAATTCGCACATTAAACTTATCTTAAAGAAGCGTGCTTTGTGTAGGTATTTTAAAAATTTCTAAATGAAACAACAGTTTTATGAAGTAATTAACTTTTTCCACTTGAAGTCGATAGTGTCTTTGCTATTAAGTAAAATAAGTTTGAGGTTAGAAATTGTAAGAAGTTTGACGTCAGACCTGAACTTGTCCAGTGCTTGTCAGTAAAGATTTTTGCAGCATCGTTTATATTAACGCAAGTTTCTTTACGAAAATTCAACTTTACAGAATAACCAGGGGTGGCACAAAAAACGGTCATCCCTCGGCACACTATAAAAAATGGAAGTAAAAATACTTTGAAAGTTAAGGTAGAATTCGCTCGATTTTCTAAGTGATTTTACATTATTATTTATTTTTACACAGAAAACTTCATAAAAACTTGGACTTTTACTGTAAAGTTAAACAAATTTGTGATTTTTACATAAAGTAAATTAAAATTACATTATTTGTGTAATATTCCAATAAAGTGTGTAAAAATTACAAAATATAATGTATAGTTACACATATAAAATGGATGAATACGAAACAAATTAATGTAAAATTAGTAACAACGCATGCGCAATGTGTTTTTATGGAATCTACGCGATGTAGCGATACCTGTTTGCGACGTCATTGTGTCTTTGTGTGCCAATTACCAGATAAATCGCTTACTACAAATGGACCATCGATAATCTATGTAATCGGCCTTCTCATTTCTTACAGTGCACTCTATATATTTTTTTATTTATTGTAAATTATAGACGCGTCGACAACTTAGGTCATTAGCGTCTTGATTAGGTACATTAAATAACACTTAAAACTAAATTACATCACAAAACATCTATGAACGGAGGCAGGATTCGAACCCACGACAGTCTGATCCAGAGGCCGCGACACTAACCGCTGAACCACACTGTCCTCTCGGCACTCTCATTTTTTATTTATTATATTCAGATTAGAATACGATGACAGCTACATATAACCTCAAATTGTTTAGAGCTGACCAAGGGGGATCAAATATAAGTAATATAACATATACGCTCTATATACCATACTAGCGGTTACCCATGACTGCACTCACGTATATTTAGATTATTTATGCCTTCCCTTACAAACTTTAACACCCCGTTGCACCCCTCCTTAGGGGTTGTCTTAAAAAATTCTAAAATACGTGTTTTATTATATTTTGTTTTGAAGAGTATTTATACCAAGTTTCAAGTTGATACAAGCAGGGAATATGATTTTCTATACAAATATTTTCATCCCTTAGGGTTTGATTTTCGAAAAATACTTTCGTAGTGTACCTCTTCACACTGTAAGGACCATAACTTCCAAATTTCATGTTTCTATCTTCAGTGGTTTAGGCTGTGAAATACACCCCCTTTCGACCCCTTTAGGTGCTGATTTCGAAAAATCACGTCTTAGTGAAAGGAACCTACTGTCTAAATTTCAAGTTTATAGCTTCAGCAGTTTGGCCTGGACGTTGATTAGTCAAAAAATCCTACACTCCCGTTTTACACCCTTAAAGGGGTTGAATTTGAAAAAAATATTCGAATATGGGGTTAATTGCTTATTTTTAAAAAAGAGTTAGTATTTGAATTCAATATCTCTCACCTTAACGATTTATGAGATATGAACATTTTGTCAAAATAACTCTACACCCCCTTTTGACTCGGAATATAATATATTAAGGAATATAACTTCCGCCGTGTGTAAAACACACACATGCTCCTTTTTGGAGGTAAATTTATAGATTTATACGGCTGATTGTAATTGAAAATTTTTGTTGGAAAGCAGTCAATTATATAATTGATTCCAAACATATCGGAAAAAATCATTTTACGAACAATAGTCACAGTCAGGATTCTAGCCTGAACCTTTTCACTTTCGCGGCAGAATGAGCTTACAGTTCTCAACCGTGACATGATTACGAATCTAACATTCTTCTTATATGCTTCGGAATCAATTGATTTTCACTACATGTGAGTGTTAATTCATTATAGCTAGGTTGTAGATGTGAATCTTCGTACTAGCGAGAGCTCATCATGAAAGTGAAAATTATTTCAAAACACCCTAAATACTAAATAAGTACAGTTACGGATCACCCTGTATATAAACGTCAGGCAGGAATTCGGAGAAACGGGATCTGCTTACTGTAACAGCTGGTACCTGTACGAAAGTTCTAGAGCCAACGAGAACGCACTAGGCTGAGTCGCGCAGCGTATATAAACAAGCCGGTACGAGTGAATCAGTCAGTCAATATTGAGTCACACAATCAGTCAGCGGGAATCAGTCAGTGTAGATTATACTGTGACAAGTACGGGCGATAATAATAGTGCGAAAATAAAAAAATCCGCTTTAAATAAGTTGACATAAATATAGAAATAAATAAACAGTATTTTGGTGAAATATAAATAGACATACTTGGAAATAAAAAGTCATTATATATAGCAAGTGTTATAATTAAATATTAGTGTAGTGAATTGTATATAAGTTATTGTTTACTTGTATTGATAGTTAGAACTGACTTTTCGTTGTTGTACTCGTTATTATTGTGTTTTTTTTTAATTATTGTAAATAAATATTTATTCCGCCAACTCAGAAAACAGTTTTGTAACAGTACCTAGATAATATATCAATGTTATAGATAACCAATGCTTGGTATTACTACGTAATATTCTAGAAATAGCCTTTTTTGTGTCGTCCGTTCATAAAAATAAACTTGAATAGAACCAGAACTTGGCCAACCCTGTCATTTTCGCTGACAGACTTTATCAAAATGCATTATCAAAGATAAATTGAAGTAATAGTTGTCTGGGTTATTTTTTAGACACAGCACACTGTATACGGCGTAAAGAAAACTTTTATGAATTGTACGGCATGAAACACTGCCGCTCATAAATAAAAAACACAAAATATGATTGCCCATTTACAGACGTGTCAAAAGTCTTACCTATGAAACTTCCTCTCCATTATTTATGTATATTTTTTCGTATTAGGCAAATGGAAAACCAATATTTAATTGAATTGTCTGTATTGTTTTTTATTACCAAATTGTAATTGTATTTAAAAACCACCAACAGCTAAGGTTAGAACTCGGGAACTGGGGACTTGTAATAGAGGAACCATAGCAACGCCATGTAAACAACAGCGCCGCTACACTCTCGGCTATTCTCAAGCCCTGTTTTTTATTACCATTCCAAAGACCATTTAATGAGAACAGTACTAACTTAGGTCAAAAATCGCTTTTCACAATTTTACAATACCTTCCCTATTCGATGTCGCCGAAATGTAAATAAACGGCCAAGTGCGTGTAGAACCACGCAAAAAGTAGGGTTTCGTACTATATAAGTTATGCGAAACCTACAATTTTTATCCAATAAATAATATAAAAACACATTCATAATCTACTCAAAAGGCCCTTTTTAAGGATACCCCACAAAATAGGTACAAAAAAAATTTTTTTGCCCCCCGTTTTTTTGCCCCTTTGTTTGCATGTATGGGCGCTTTCTTTTTTCTGCTTTTAGTATTTGTTGATTAACTAGAGGATATGAGTGATACTTGACGTGAATTGCACCTTTATAGGTAATGGCGTTGTTAAGATAGACCCGACAACAAAATAGGTCTAACAAGCCGTGAGGTGGGTCGTTTATTAGGACTAAAGTGCGACCCTTGAGGTCCACACGACGAACTTCCCAGTTTACACAGAAAAGTAATCATTTTAATCATTAAAACATAATTATTATTTATTTTTAACAATAATTAAAAAAAAAAGCTGAACCGATTTTAAAAAATTTATGTCGGATCAAAATGACGTTAACACGCCTCGATTGACACGCTTACGAAGTCTATATAATTTTTTATTCGCGAGATATTGTGTAAAATCTACTTTTTTGGAGTCTATTTGGTTAAGAAAAAAGAACGGCTGAACCGATTTTGAAAAAATTTGTTTCAGATCATATTTACGTTAATACGCGTCGATTGGCACCCTAACGTAGTCGATACCATTTTTCATTCTCGAGATTTCGTCTTAGAAAGAAATGGACACATACGTACACACACACACATATACACACACACAGCCATCTTTCTAAAAATGTGTAAAAATAGTGTAGTGACCTTGAAACATAAAAATTTGTTATACATTTTGATTTCGATTTTCGGACCCATTACAATAACTTCCAATGGGAAGTTAATAAAAACCACCCGAGTCACTCGAGTGAAACACAACTCGAGTCCCATCACTACCCGTGATTTCACAATGACTTTATGGCCGACCTGTAGTCCGATCGCCCCTAGTCAAACGGTTATACCGCGCCACCACACGGAGCACCGGCATTCATATAATATTATAAGCTTATTTATTTATATTTTGCTCAACTGTGAAGCGATATAAATTTTCAAGAGTATTGTTTACAAATGTGATACATGTAAAGAGATTACCTATATTGTACCTACCTTCGCTCCATTTTCCATTCTGGTCTAAACGGATTAACTTCTATAACATTTCAACGCTCATAAAATATTTACATATACAAGGTGCGCCAGTGGAAATTGACAGTTTTTGGGGCCCAGCTGTGACTAATTAAAATAAGTTACGTCGTCCCTAGCACTGGCATTTCTAACTCGGAAACATACTGTTACAAAATTGTTTTCTGAGTTGGCGGAATAAATATTTATTTACAATAACAATAAATGCAACAACGAAAAGTCAATTCTAACAATCAACACAATTATACAATAACTAAACAGTAATTACAAAGCAAAACAAACAACTATATACAATAATTCGTAATTATTAACTATATACCAGGAGTATTTATTTCTAGTTATATATGTTTCAAATATTTATATTCACTGTATTTATATCAGACGCACTATTTGTCGCTCAGTATTCTCCATTGACTGATTCCCTCACTCACTCGTACTGCTGTTTATATATGCTGCGTGTCATAACCCTAGTATGTGTTCTCGTTTTTTCTAGAACTTTCGCGCAGGTACCAGTTGTTCAGTAAGCATACCCCCGTCTCTCAGAACTCTTACCTGCCGTTTATATACAGGATGATCCGTAACAATACACTTCATTTTTTGGGTTCCATACACCCGATGAAAAAACGTATAGTATCACTCTCATGTCTGTCTGTCTGTCTGTCTGACTATCCGTCCGTCCGTCCATCTGTCTGTCTGTCACAGCTTATCTTCTCCGAATCTACTGGACGAAAAAAGTTGAAATTTGGTACATATATAGAGTTAAGTGACCCTATCACGGACGTATAGCGTAAATAAACGATTTCTAATTTTGGGGGGCAAATTATAAAAATAAAAAAAATTCAAGTGCATCATGTGACGTATCAAATGAAAGGGCGTGCTATGAAAAATACAAATATATTTTTTTTATAATTATAAAATTCAAAGTTTAAAAGATATTAAACGAAATACGTACGGACACTCTGTATATTACTGTATCACTTGAACTGTCCTCTCGTTCGGCAAGCGGAATGGGTAGGTCGCAGCGAATAATCAGATTTTAAACTTCATCCAAGTTTTAATAGTATATGGAGATATGTATATTGCATAATACTTGAATTTCGTAAGATGAAAAGGAACAATGTGTCTCGGCTTAGGGGGGCCGTTTATAAATTTGATCAAAAAGTCTTCACATGCACCATTGATCTTTTTTTGTGTTTGTGGCTTCACTGTGAAGGTACGTGCAGTATGGAGCTGGGATTCTAGATGGTAGCGTAGATCATAGCAGGGCTTGCATAAATTAATGCATTGTTATATATGCGAGCGTATACAACGAAGCAGTGAGTGTAGCAGGTATATAAGCGCTGTTACAAGAGCTCGTAGATACAGGAATGTATCTCACCATTCTTTCAGCGCGCTGACTACTACAATCAACGTGTGACAACTGTCAAATGGCCGTTACAAGTTTCGCAATTGATGTGACTAGTTTAATAAGTGAAATTTTGCCAGTTTTTATTTAATTTGTTTTGAGTTTTTTCTAAGACGTATTCAAAAGTGTTAGGTTCCATACGTAAATATTCAAAAAACCGGTTTGGGTAAAATTTTAATTCTTGGTATAAATGATGAAATTCGCCATGTTTAGATCTTTTTCTATTAATAGGGTGGACATGATAGCTCCTACCCAAATTTGTATTTAAAATATACCACTTTGTAGCAGAAGAACACAAATATTCGTCTTTGCTATCTGACATTTAAAACGCGATTTAAGCTTGTATCAATGCTATATCAAAGCTTCGTTGTGCAATTTCAGCCACCATCTACCATACATGCTACCATCTAGAATCCCAGCTGCGTACTGCACGTACCTTAAGAGATAAAATCTCTAATTAGATTTCCGGAGTCCAGGAGTGGAAATCCAACGTGAGACTTTATTTGATTCCTCCCACTTGTGAACCTCCATTATTACGCGGCTTTTGGAGTAACCATAAAAAGGTTCTAGAGCCTATGAAGTATTTGGTGCCACCTTTTTTAGCAAGTTGATCTGCCATTTCATTTTTATATATCATAAACTAACATGAGGGACGTAAAATATAAACGTAACTATTTTTTTCTTTATGAAAAGAATTAACGTATTTCCAACCATTCTGTATTATAAGCACTTATATTGACAGATTATTATTTTGTGTCGACATATTCAAATTTCATAATTGTAAATTAATTAATTAATTAATCTTAAATTCAACAGACAGGCTGAGGCAGATAAAACATATCATAAAGTTTATGCAGTGGCGTTACTCTTAGTAAAATAATTCTACAAATATTATATAATATTAAAATAATTCTACAAAATAATACACCCCAAGCCTCAACGTTTTTAACCGACTTCAAAAAAAGGAGGTGGTTCTCAATTGGGTTGTATTTTTTTTATGTTTGTTACCTCAGAACTTCGTCATTTATAAACCGATTTGGAAAATTCTTTTTTTATTGGATAGGGTATACCTCGAAGGTGGTCCCATATAAATTTTACTTAAATCGGTTCAGTAGTTCGGCTGATTTTAATAAAAGTGAGTAACGGCGTGTGATTCTTTTAAGGTAAATGTCACTTTTTGACACATCACACAGCGAAAAAAGTAAGTTAAAGTTTGCAGAAGTGAATCTATTGACAAGTGACTAAACTGCGTATTGTAAAGCCACTAAAAAGTAAAAAATAAAAAACTTTTTGACAAAAAAAACCTCCTTCAAAAAGCCACAAAAAAGAGGAAAATAATAAAACTTTGAGGTCTGCGCCATTTTAATAAAATATGAAGTCGTTTAAATTAATTTAATTAATACCTACTTTTTAACCGACTTCATATTTTATTAAAATGGCACAGACCTCAAAGTTTTATTATTTTCACCTTTTTGTGGCTTTTTGAAGTAGGTTTTTTTTTTGTTAAAAAGTTTTTAATTTTTACTTTTTAGTTAAAGGAATCACACGCCGTTACTCACTTTTTATTTTATATTAAACCGATTTCTTACGCTGTGTGATGTATCAAAAAGTGACATTTACCTTAAAGGAATCGCACGCCGCTACTCACTTTTATTAAAATCCAATAAAAAATCCAATAAAAAAAGAATTTTTCAAATCGGTTTATAATTAATGACGGTGTTCTGAGGTAACAAACATTTAAAAAAATTACAACTGAATGAGCCATTTTCCTGAGAGTAGTTCTTTCAATTATCCACGATAGGCAGCACTTGTGGTAGGTACACACATTATTTATTCCCCATTAGTGTCGTGTCATTTTAGTGGTAATTATTTAATTAATTTAATGATAATAATAATTAAATAATTAAGTTATACCACTAAAATGGACACTAATGGGGAATAAATAATGTTTGTACCTACCACAAGTGCTGCCTCTCGTGAGTAACTGAAAGAACTACTTTCAGGCTTTAATTGATACTCTTTAAGCTTATAAATAATTTACTGTGTAACAGACAAGGACAATTGGATAATTAAAAGAAGTACTCTCAGGAAAAGGGATAATAATAATTATAATAATAATAAGATCTTTATTTAGGATCATTGAGATTTGAGAATCAACTCCTTTTTTGAAGTCGGTTAAAAACGCAGCGTCCCAAAAACACCTGCCCCTGACTGTACTTGTTTACAAACCTCCACCTCCAGACGGATACAACAAGTTGAAAGAAGATAGCGCGAGGAATTAGTGCGAGTGAGACAAGGATAGACGCTATTCTCGACTTGGCGACACTAATAACAGATATCATACCTTCTCTCATCCATATTAATGATATAAAACCGCTTTGAAAACAATACGGAAATTGAAAATTTACAAAGTTTTCTTCTCGGTGATGCAACTATGTTATAAAGACTTTGAAACGTCCCTTTGTGTAAGATCCTCATTTCCCACTCATATTATTCATTGCAAGAGTTTAGTCTCTTGATTGCCCGTCCTCTTGTCGATAATGTGCTCCCCGCTCCCCTTAAAACTGTGGGTGTACCTTCGGAAAGAGTTGGGGTATAAGTGGGGACCATGTGGTCTAGTGGTTAAAGCGTCGGCCTCTAGATCAGACGGTCGTGGATTCGAATCCCACCTGCGCTCATGGATGATATGTAGTGTTGCCGTCTAGACAAGACTTTCAAAGTCTTGTTTTGTCTTGAAATATCAAGACAAGACTTCACTTAAGACTTGTCTTGAAATATCAAGACTTCACTAAGTCTAAGTCTAGATTAAAAAACTCTTGTCTTGTCTAATATCGAGACTCTAGATTATTTTCAAGAGTCTAGATTAACCAACTGGTTAGTTTATCTAGACTCTTGAAAATTGTTTAGAGTTTTGGCAAGAGTCTTGATCTAGATAAAACAAGTATTGTCTTGTTTTGAAAATTTCTAGACATGACTTTTGCAAGTCTTGTCTTGAAAATCTAGACAAGACAAGAGTCTAAAAGTCTAGATCTAGACGACAACACTAATGCTATGTCATTTAGTTTTAAGAAAATTGACTCCCCGCTCCCCTTAAACTGCGGTTGTACCTTCGCAAAGAGTTGAGGTATAAGTGGAGACCGTGTGGTCTAGTGGTTAGCGCGTCGGCCTGTAGATCAGACGGTCGTGGGTTCGAATCCCACCTGCGCTCATAGATGTTTTGTGATGTCATTTAGTTTTAAGAAAATTGTTATTTAGTATACTTAGTTGAAAGACGCTAATGACCTGAGATGTCGACGCGTCTATAATCTACCATAAATAAAATATTGACCATTTTTAGAGCCTACGATGCATATGTCCGTCCGTCCGTCTGTCACAAGGCTGATGCCAGTGTTGCAAAAATATCCCTATATTATTAAACGAGCAAATCTTGTATATATGTACAGTCGCGGACTTAAAAAAGTTTACACCTGTATCATCTAGTTACCGGTTTTTTTAATTTTTGCATATTTTAATTTGGCTTTTGATAGTTATGTATCAATTACTAAGGTTACATCCTAAAAATTGAATAAAAAATTATTATCAAAACACCTCAGTTGTTTATTATACAATCCAAATTACTCAATATTATTCAATTAAAACATAAAAAGATTTGATAATATTTGATACTGGCAAATTTCTTCGTCCAATCTTGCAATAATTCTTCTTTTTTGGTCATCGTTTTAATAATTTCAAGGCATTTAAACGACAATTATTTCTTTCAATTTTTGACATTTATATTTACCTATTAAAAACTAAATTTGTTGCTAAGCTACTGACTGTTTGTGAACTTACACTGAAAAACTCAAGTGTAAACTTTATTAAGTCCGCGACTGTATACCTATGTACCTATATAAATATTTTTTCGAAAACGGCCCTAACGATTTGGATGAAATTTACTGAAAAGGGGTTTTGGGGGGCAAAAAATCGATCTAGCTGGGTCTCATCCCTGGAAAAATTCGTTTTCTTATCGATTTTATCATTTTAAAAAACAGTTTTTTTAACGTTATAAAACAGTGTCGTATGGTGAGTAGGCTTTGGAAAAAACAAACTATTTTCATTATTTATGTCAAATTACTCTGACAGTCAATCTTTAACTTATTAAAATAATCAGTAATTATTTGAAAATATGTAGGCACATACGTTATGTAGTATGACGTATACTGACGTATAATAATATTATCTACTTATAGGTATGTAATTTTTTTTCTTAAAAACGACTAACGATTTTGATGAAATGAGAACTTTAAGTACTATTTTTTTTGAACTCATACGAGCAAAGCTCGGTCATCCAGATATTTTGTTATTAACAGAAACGTATAGTTATTTCATTACGTCAAATGTCAGTATTTTTGGAGTTGGAATTTTATCGTTTTTTTATGACCATCTAAGAATAAATCTAAACTTTTGTCAAATACATATTTTTGACAGTTTAAAATCAAATCCTACGAGTTTTTTATTCGCGACAGTTAGTATCATAAAACTTTTAACGGGGTCGTATTTACAGCCTTCCTAAAACTAAGGACGAACGACTGTGAGGTCGCAGCGTTTTCACAGGGGACTTATTTTCTGTTTCTTTCTAATAACCTCTTTAATATGCAACATTCGTATTCACATTATTCGGCGAGCACTAAATTTCACGATGACACGTAAAAGATTTGTTTATTTCACTGTTTCATAAATAACAGCACTCTTTCTATACTCCTTTGTTATTTACATTATTATATAAAATGCGTATTCTACTGTTTCTAACACGCTTATATAGTAGTTCCACCTGTATGTATGTATGTACCTATGTATGTATGTTTGTATGTATGTAAGTAACGGATTCTTTGAACGCGATTTTCACCCATTTCAAAACTTCAGATTGAACTGAAACTTTGCACACTTATCAAGGGCCGATGACAATACAAAATTTCAATAAGTTTTTCAGTCCTGGAGATCCTGGATCTTCAGGACTAAAGCCTAAAATAAATAGGACTAAAATAATGAAATTTTGAGGTCTGCGCCAATTTAATAAAATATGAAGTCGGTTAAAAAGTATAGTACTTATTGATTAATATCTTCTTTTTAACCGACTTCATATTTTATTAAATTGGCGCAGACCTCAAAATTCCATTATTTTCCTCTTTTTAGTGGCTTTTTGTCCGTTTTGTTTGGGGACACCCCTTATTTTTACTTTTTACTTTTTAATTTTTTTTATTATTTGTTAGGATATCCGCTATAATAACACATATTCTGTGAAAATTTCAACCGGATACCTGTTACGGTTCAAAAGATACAACCATTTAAAGGTAGGACAGACAGACAGACAGACGGCGTAGGCTTAGTAATATGGTTCCAGCACGGAATCCTAAAAACTAAATGTGTATCGGCCTTTAATCATATTTCGGTAATTGGTAATTGTGTTTTAAAGACCGCCAACAGCTAAGGTTATTTGGGCCTAGCACCAATTCATATTTTCAATTCAAAAATCATATTTCGTAATACAATAGAATTTACATAACAAAGTACATTACAATATTACAAAAACTAGATAATAGGGTATTTGCAGCCAGTGATCAAAATAAAATATAAAACTTTGTTATAATGAAAGTTTATGCTCTAAATTAATAGTTATTAGAATTTTTATTTTTATTAATTAATTAAGTTTCGTAAACATATTTAAATAAATAAATAAAATCATGATTTTTAATCTATGTGTCACGTGACTTCAAACACCGTGTGAGAACGTGTGACGTCAATTTTAAGTAAAAAATTAACGTATCCATAGCAACGGAGCTTAGATTGTTTACATCATGTTCACATAGGTACAAAACGGTATTTTTCAACACACTGTTTCTGATATAATTAGCATCGAGTTAGTAGATATAAACGTACATTCATGAAAATATGGCGTCATAGGTTCGTAGAGCAAAAACGATTATTAGCGGGCGGGGCTACATAAATATTTCAAAAATTGTTTTTGAGCTAATTTGAAATCAGAATGAAGTGATTTAGGTGTCATTTTGTTCAGAATTTACTGCTCTATTAACCCTTTGACTGCTCCAGACGTATATATACGATTACCTGGGTTACTGCTCCAGCCGTATATTTACGTTCGGGCTGGAAAAAATACTTAAAGCGATAAACTGCTACCGTCGTATATATACGAACAACGCCTACCAGATCATACTGGCAAAACAGGAAGTTTTTTGCGATTTACCGCAGAATTTTTTTACAGCGATAAACTGCTACCGCCGTATATATACGCTCAACGCCTATTAGAACACCAATTCTGAACTTTGTTGTGGTTTTTTTCTTTTAAAGTTAATGCGTATGTACACGTGTTTTACACGTGTATACATGCACTGACTGTTCTGTTTTTGATAAAAATATATGTTTTGAACAAAAAAGGGAAAAAAAAACAATTTTATGATTTGACGGGATTTTGCTTCATTATTTTACCCCACTGATAACAACAGTGGACTGCTCCAGACGTATCTATACGGAACAGCCGAAAAATTGTGCACACAGCATGCACTCTCATAAAATAAATGCGCAGTGAAAAGGTTAATATAACACAAAAAAAAAAAATTAGTCAAATACCCCATTATAATTTTATTATAAAATAGTAACTGTGATAATTTGTTTCAGCAATGTGGACCTACGAGAACGACACCTTGCTGCTGACAAACATTCAACGGAGCGACATGGGAGCGTACATGTGCATCGCTTCCAACATGGTTCCGCCATCAGTCAGCAAACGGTTCATTGTTCAAGTACACTGTAAGTCTATTTTACAAGCTTATTTTAACTTCACTTAGTTAATTAGTTAGGGTCAAATCCAAACTTGACTCACAACCTCGTTATTTTGACAAAGTATTCACACTTTTAGCAATTAAGACAGTATTAACCCCCTTGCAGAACGATATAAACACCTAGGCGAGCAAGTTTCCCTCTAAGACAGGGGGTTAATACCTATATTTTGTTCTGCAAATTGAAATACATGCTTAAAACAGTCGCCGTAACAACATATTAAAATTTGAACCTTGAACTAATAATATAAATTTCGTCGGGTACATGAAACGTTTAAGGTGATCTGTCACCCCTTTAACACTGACCAATCAATCTGCAAATATTATAATGGCATTATTGGGTCACCGACAATATATACAAACAATTTCAGCCTTGAAGCAATAATAATTGTGACCATTTTTTGTTACCTGTTGGGGGCGGTCTGCATCCCTCCCATACCGCTATCTAACAAAATCCCTTACTCAGGGCACTTTAATATGCCTCACTCAACATCTTCACAAAAATAACGTCTTGAATAAATAACACCAAAAAATTGTCACTAGCTCTCGATCTATATGGGGTTATAGACTTTAGTATTTGATAATTATTTCAACTTGATACCTCCAGTCGTTCCTGAGGAAAAGAGTCTTGACGGACAGACATACTGTAAAGGTTTGGTTTTTAAGGTTCTTTTAGTTTAGTAATAAATTAATAAAGTTGTTGATTTATTCATTATAGTTGTATTTAATAAATTATAATTACAATTGTTAGGCACACTGACATAGTCACGTCTTGCGATCCACTACATACTCTCTCATGACCAAATACTTTTAATATTATATATCAATAGAACTGCTTAGCTTGCGTTGTCGAACTAGAACAGTTTTAAGTAATTGTTTATTAATTATGTTCTGACTTTGCGATCAAATTCTATTACTATTATATATCAATAGAATTGCTTAGCTTGCGTTGTCGAACTAGAACAGTTTTAAGTAATTGTTTATTAATTATGTTCTGACTTTGCGATCAAATTCTATTACTATTATATATCAATAGAATTGCTTACCTCGCGTTATCGAACTAGAACAGTTTTAAGTGATTGTTTATTAATTATGTTCTGACTTTGCGATCAAATTCTATTACTATTATATATCAATAGAACTGCTTAGCTTGCGTAGTCGAACTAGAACAGTTTTAAAAAACTCGGGTCGCAGTGCCAAAACCCTGCCGACAATATAGTGTATTTGCTAATACTGGCATTGTGGCTTTATTATATGAACTTAAGTTTGTTTTTGGACAAAATAAAAAATTTAACCCCTTAATACATCCCTTAAAAAATATTTTTTTTCTTAATTTCAATATTTTTATCAATGCAACCTCGGTACCAAATTAAATACACCCTTCAGTAAGTAAAGCACTATGCGCAAACTAGTGTTTTCATAAAATTTGTAAGTCCGGTCCTGTCGGGCCGATTTTATTAAAATTTTGGCAGCACATTTTAATTGTAACTAAAAGGTTAAATTTCAATTTTGAAACGATTCTGAGAATTTTTTCGGCATTTTCGGGCCCAAAAACATTTTTCAACCCCTAAAAACTACCCTTTAAATGGTCAGATTGGGCCCATTTTAAATAGGCTTCGTGCGGTGATGGATTTCAACGTGCCTACCAAATTTCGTCAAAATCAATTAACTCTTTCGAAAGTTATTGCCCGCACACATATATATATATATAAATATATATATAAATATATATATATATACATATATAAATAGACATTTCCAAAAATGGTGCCAAAATGTTCAGGAGGCTATGAAACGTCGAGAAATTTTGGTCCGACCCCTAGGTCCCGCCATCCGACCGACGCCAATAGTGTATGTGCCATATGGCAAATACACTAATAATTGTTTATTAATTATGTTCTCACTTTGCATATCTAAGCACTTCTAATGACACACTGTAAAAAATGGATGTAAAAATACTTTGGAAGTTAAGGTAGAATTCGTTCGATATTCTAAGTGATTTTACATTATTATTTATTTTACACAGAAAACTTCATAAAAACTTGGACTTTTACTGTAAAGTTAAACAAATTTGTGATTTTTACATAAAGTAAATTAAAATTACATAATTTGTGTAATATTCCAATAAAGTGTGTAAAAATTACAAAATAAAATGTATAGTTACATATATAAAATGGATGAATACAAAACAAATTATTGTAAAATTAGTAACCACGCATGCGCAAATTGTTTTTATGCAATCTACACGATGTGCAGGCGATACCTGTTTGCGACGCTATTGTCTCTTTGGTGAATTATAGACGCTCGATATTGTCTCTCTGTGTGCCTATTACAAGATTAATCGCTGGCTACAAATGGACCAGCGATAATCTATGTAATCGGCCTTCTCATTTCTTACAGTGCACCGTTAATATTTAACCTAATTACGTAAATCTAGATACCTTTTTTGAGGCATGGAACCCTAAAACTGGTTAAAATCCTTCTGATCTTCCGTTGTAAGTCCATCGCGATTCCCCTAACAACAAAACTAACTTGATAATTATCAAGAACTAAACAAAAGACTGATATCTCGAGCTTAAATAATATAATCTTCAGTTTAAATAGTTAACGAAGTAACTTTGACTCTCTTAAACTTAGTTCATGTCTTCCTCTTAATCTATTTATTCGCTCGCAATTATGCAGAAGCGGCACAAAATGGAACACAGCGAATATTAATAATAATTCTACGAACTGTTTATATATCTGTCTCTGTCTGTTCTGTAGTCAATATCAATATTAGTCAATTAGTCAGACGTAGACACTGTCATTATCCTGGCATTCGTCCTGACAGTTATTTAATAACGGTTAATAGTAATCGAGTTAGAACAGTTTGCGACAACATACCTACTTCCCTGCAGGGCTGTACAATGTACGTTATCAATCTCGATTTTCTTAAAGATGTATGGCATGTATAGTCGCAGACACAAATATAATTAGTATAAGATACTAAACATACTGGATTTATAGCTAAAACTTTTACCCCGGTATAGGTTGGACACACCAACACATAGATATAAATTACTTTTACAAAACTGTTTTCTGAGTTGGCGGAATAAATATTTATTTACAATAATCCGTAACAATTAACTATACACTTGCAACAACGAAAAGTCAATTCTAACAATAAAAACTTAAACGGTAATTATTGAACTAAACGAGCCACTTAAATAACACTTAACAAATAACTATATACAAGGATTATTTATTTGTAATTATTTCTGTCACTGTATTTATATTAGATTTATTTCGCTGTTCAACACTGTCACAGTACAATCTACACTGACTGATTCCCGTTGACTGATCAATTTTTATTTCATTGCGTGACACCGTCGACTGACTGCCTGTTCACTTCACTCACTCGTTTATATACCTGCGCTGCTCAGTCCAGTACGTTCTCGCGTTCTCCAAAACATTCCGGCAGGCACTCGTTTGTTCAGCAAGCAGACACCGCTTCCTGCCTGACTTTTGTATACAGGGTGATCCGTAACAATACTAATGCGAAAGTGTGTGTGTGGGTGTGTATGTTTGTTACCACTCAGCTCCGTAACGACTGAACGGAATTTGGTACATATAGTTACTTTAGGTCCTAGAATAGGACATAGGGTACTTTTCATCCCGGAAAAATGTATAGTTCCTGTGGGATAATAACAAAACGTAACTCTGCAATTTTCTTTCACCACCAGCCCGGCTTCGCTCTGGTCGCAGGGGGAGAATTTCTCGCGCGGACGGAGGATAATAAAATCATAAATTCATAGCATCTGAGCGAAGCCAGACCAATCCGCTAGTAAATTATAGCACATAAGTATATCACTGTATAATTACATAGCAGAAACTGTCAATCGAACGGCAAAGAATCTATCAATTTCATTGGTTAGTTCTCAAAAGTGGACGGTAATAATATGTTAAAAATGTGTATTAAGTAGGTATATGAGAGCGCTGAATTGCCAAATATAAACACGCATTTTATAAAGTACGCGATTTGTTTGATACTTTTCAGCAATAATTATATTTTTTTTCTCTTGATTTTCTCGATGGATTATAGATGCCGCATACATCCTTGAAACTAAGACTATGCAATATATACACTGAATTTCACTTAAGAAGCAACATATAGGCGAGTTTTGTTTGCCTTGTAGTTATGGATAACATAAATGAATTAGAGAAAATCGTTTCACTTAAAAATGCAACATCCACTGAACAAAAATAAGTATGAAATTTTTTTTGGAAAGCAGCCAATTATTTAATTGAATCCAAACATATCGGAAAAAATCATTTTGCCAGCCATAGTCACAGTCAAGATTCTAACCTGAACCTTTCCACTTTCGCGGCGGAATGAGCTTACAATTACTCAACCGTTACATGATTACTAATCTAACATTCTCCTTATATGCATCGGAATCAATTGATTCTCACTACATGCGAGTGTTAATTCATTATAGCTAAGTTGTAGATGATGAGCTCTCGCTAGTACGAAGATTCACATCTACAACCTAGCTATAATGAACTAACACTCGCATGTAGTGAAAATCAATTGATTCCGAAGCATATAAGAAAATGTTAGATTAGTAATCATGTTACGGTTGAGTAATTGTAAGCTCATTCCGCCGCGAAAGTGGGAAGGTTCAGGTTAGAATCCTGACTGTGACTATGGTTGGTAAAATGATTTTTTCCAATATGTTTGGAATCAATTATATAATTGGCTGCTTTCCAACAAAATTTTCAATTGCAATTCAGCCGTATAAAAAATCTATTAATTTACCTACAACTAAGTATCACTGTCAATATTTTAATTTAAAAAATTAATTACATAGTCCAGCAGTCAGGTACTTTTTACCTGGAAAGTATTCCGAAGTTAATGATATTTTGGTATGTTGTTTGTGGATACTCTGTGGAGTAGAATCTGAGTTTTCGACCTTGAAGACCCTGTGCTAAAGTGGGGGGAGCCGAAAAACCACGAAATTTTACCACCTTTTTTGCTTTTTTCGAAATCTCTCAGAAACGGTCGACTTAAGCAATTCTTTCATTATGTAATGTTTTAAAGAGGATTACATTTTCTACAATTTTCATTCCCACAACTTTTCTGTGATACTAATGGTAAGCGCGCTGCAGCTTCTTGAAAATCACCCGCTTCCGCTTTTTGTAACCTTGGTAACCATTGGTTAAAATGTATTGTTCTTTTCAATAGTTTTATTTATTTTTTTCTTCATCGAACTTTAAATTGAAAATACACATGTTGCACATTGGTTACCAAGGTTACAAAAAGCGGAGCGGGTGATTTTCAAGAAGCTGCAGCGCACTTACCATTAATACCGCAGAAAAGTTGTGGGAATGAAAATTGTAGGAAATGTAATCCTCTATAAAACATTACATAATGAAAGAATTGCTTAAGTGAACCGTTTTTGAGAGATTTCGAAAAAAGCAAAAAAGGTGGTAAAATTTCGTGGTTTTTCGGCTCCCCCCACGTTAGCACAGGGTTCTCGAGGTCGGAAACTTAGATTCTACTCCACAGAGTACCCGCAAACAACACACTAAAATATCATTAACTTCGGAATACTTTCCAGGTAACCCCCTTCATTTATTACCTGCCGCTTGGACTAACAGCATTTTTTTAAAAATAATGTAAATTTGAGTATAATCGATCCAGTGGTTTGGGTTTTAAGACAGGCAGATAACAGACATACATTTTTAAAAAATCTTTTTTTTAGGGTCAGGGGACTTAAAAACGTATAGATTCACTAGAAACTTAAAATTGAATTTTTTGCACGATCATAAGACTTTCCTTTATAATATAGACGACGTTTGTATGTTTGGTTTTCCTCTATTCGCAGTTCATCCGGTGATCAAGGTGTCGCAGCACGTGGTGGCAGCCCCAATCGAAAGCGACGTAACCATTCAGTGCTACGTGGAGACGTCGCCCAGGGCGCTCAACAGTTGGTCCAGGGACACCGGTGAGTCAAACAGAATATATTATCTGCATTATATTTTTTTTTAATCTTATAAATGATCTTCTAACAGATAGATAGATATATTTATTTGTCACAATTACAAAAAAGTACATGACAGGTCAAGGAAATATACTGTTACAAAACTGTTTTCTGAGTTGGCGGAATAAATATTTATTTACAATAATTAAAAATACATAACAATGAACGCAACAACTATATACAATAATTCATAACAATTAACTATATACAAGGACTATTTACATTACTGTATTTATTTCAGATTTATTTCTAACGTTTATTTATGTCAGTCATTTACTCAGTTACTTCAGTACTATTTATTTATATCCACTCCACTATTTATATCACTGATTGACTGATTAATATTTATATCCACTTGACGGCACGAGTCACCATTGACTGCCTAATATTTATATCAGTCGCACTTGATTGCACGAGTCACTAATGACTGCCTAATATTTATATCAGACGCACTTGATTGCACGAGTCACTAATGACTGCCTAATCTCCGTTGAACTGATTACTTGTGTGAGTCACCGTAGACTGACTTGATTGCACGCCTCACCATGGACTGCGTATTCGACACTACACTGACTGCCTTGATTGCACGCCTCACCATGGACTGCGTATTCGACACTACACTGATTGCCTTGAATGCACGCCTCTCCATGGACTGCGTATTCGAAACTACACTGACTGACTCCCGTTGACTGCTCTCCGGTGACTGACCCCCTGTTCGCTTCACTTACTCGTTTATATAGAGGCTGCGTGGCTTAAGCACAGCGCTTCTAGCGTTTTCCAGAACATTCCGGCAGGTACTCGTATCTTCGCGCGGTTACTAGTGTGACCTTTCTTTCTACTGCTTTCTATTGGAAGCAGTGGCGTAACATTTTGGGGTTTGCTACAATACATAGGAAAGGGAATATATATTCTCTTCTTCTTCTTCTCGCATATAAAATGAGGCCCTAATTAAAATGGCGACTGGCTTCATTTTTAAATCCTTGTACTCCCTCTATATAGCTCTAACCTCAGTGTCTTTTAGTTATCATTAATCTAAGTGCGCAAAATGCACACCAGATGGCAGTATTGTCGCTGTTGTGAATTTCAGTTCGATCCAAAACAATTTGTACATTAAATTTCATTTGATTGTTTTGTTTCTAGTCGGCAAACTCCAACCGATTTGCGATAGAATGCGCTATTAATAGTAACTAGGAGGCAAACTTGGAGATGGCGGGAGGCGGCAATTAGTCTTTATTGCAGTTGCCAACTAAACTCAAGTAACTGCTTCATTAAAATTGCTCTTCATTTATACAGGGTGCAAGAGAAAATTTCTAGACAGTGGGACCGCCCCGCTAAATTAAAATTCACCCTGCAGGTCTCACTTACTCTGCTGTTGCAGTTTAACGAACATCATTATTTTTTGAAGTGAAAACTTCCTTAGGCGCGCTTTGCCTGGGCTGTTAACAACAGTCATGTGAAACGCACCCGACGGTGACAATCTACTCGGCTCAAACACGAACACGTATTTGCAATATGCTGGTAATAGTGTGTAGTTGATAAGTGTGCTAATAGATGACACTAAAAACTTAATACGAGTAAAAAGTCATTTGTAGTTCACAAGTGCGCTAACAGATGACACTAAAACATATATTTTGTAGTTCACAAAAATTAAATAGGTATATATTTTAAAACTAGCGGCCCCGTCCGGCTTGACCCGGGTACTAAGAAAGCCCGGGTGCAATACACTACTCACTCGTTTCGCTCATTCGCTTGATTATTATAATTACATTACTCACTCGCTTCGCTCGTTCACTTTTTCACTGGCTACGCTCGTTCGCTATATATATAAGCCTTCCGTGAAAAATTATCTAACTGATGGTGAAAACCGCATTAAAATCCGTTGCGTGGTTTAGGAATTACATTACTCACTCGCTTCGCTCGTTCGCTATATATATAAACCTTCTGGGAACAATTCCGTCATATAAGTGATTTTTGCGTAACTTTAACCGTTTACGCAACGCACGCAACGGAAGCTCTCAAAAGGAATAATTTTTCCCGTTTTTGCAACATTTTTCATTGATGCTCCGCTCTTATTGGTCGTAGCGTGATATTATATAGCCTATAGCCTTCCTCGATAAATGGACTATAGTCCATTTATCGAGGAAGACTGTAGGCAATGAAAAATGTTGCAAAAACGGGAAAAATTATTTTTTGAGAGCTTCCGTTGCGTGCGTTTCGTAAACGGTTAAAGTTACACAAAAATCATGTATGACGGAATTGTTCCCGGAAGATTTATATATATAGCGAACGAGCGTAGCGAGTGAGAAAGCGAACGGGCGAAGCGAGTGAGTAATGTAATTCCTAAACCACGGAACTGATTTTGATACGGTTTTCACCATCAGTTAGATAATTTTTCACAGAAGGTTTGTATATATAGCGAACGAGCGCAGCGAGTGAGTAATGTATTTATAATATTCAAGCGAACGAGCAAAGCGAGTGAGTAGTGTATTTATAATATTCAAGCGAACGAGCGAAGCGAGTGAGTAGTGTGTTGCACCCGGGCTTTCTTAGCACCCGGGCGAAGCCGGACGGGGCCGCTAGTTCAAGAATAAAATTTTACTAGTGTTATCCAGTAGATTTTTATATGATGGGAGATCGGACTATCTGTATACAGGGTGTCCCAAAAAGAATAGGACATAAAGTAACAGCTGATTCCTTACAAAAAAATATTGCGATAGACCCCAATATGTCTATTCCGAAAGTTGATATTAAAAGAAATACAGGGTGTCAAAGTTTAATTTTTATTTTTATCATTATGACGCGGCATTTTAATAAGAAACATTGAATTTTTAAATAAAACTGTCAAAATTACCATGATAACGCCGCGCCGGCGTTTTCAAAGCCACCTATGTTCATTTTCAAAATTTGCCATTTAATACCACATTGCATCGATTACTTTAAGTGCAAATATCTTGAAAAAGGTTACTCCTAGCCACTTTTACAAAGTATACCTTTTTTACGTAAAAACGACGGAAAAATCAATTTTTTAATTAAAAAAAATAGTACGATTGCGTACAAAAAAGTTATGACTATTTGAATGAGTGAAAAGGTGTGTAAGAGGCGCCCCCTACAAGTAAGAGCCATACCAAGGTCAGATTTGAATTTCTCATATCAAAGAATCCCCATATACCAAATTTCATTAAAATGCGGCAATGCCTAAATTATTTTAAAAGTTATTTAAGAAAATAAAAATTAAACTTTGATACCCTGTATCTCTTTTAATATCAACTTTCAGAATAGACAAGTTGGGGTCTATCGCAATATTTTTTTGTAAGGAATCAGCTGTTACTTTATGTCTCATTCTTTTTGGGACACCCTGTGTAAGTAGGTTTCTACTAGTGACAATATTAATAATTGATTTTATCGTTTTTATACTCTTGCCATAAATATGATTTTCCAAAAACAGAAAATGACATTAAATATTATTGAGGTTGAGCATTTGTTATATTCGATGACGTTATCACTACGTGTTCTTCGTCTATGTACGTGTTTTTATCCATTGCTTCTAAATTCGGGTTCACACTAACATAATGTTCCGTTTACGTCTTATACATCGTTCATCGTTATATAGAAAATAATTCCTCATTTTGAGTATCCTTCTATCTCTCTCTCCCCCAATCCCCCTCTCTTCCCCCCTTCTCCCCCTCTCTACCCCTCCCCCCTCTCCACCTCCTCTTCCCTTCTCTCTCCTCTGTACGTACGTTCGACGTTCGTACTTTGGTGAACTTTTTTCTGCTCGCATATCTCAAGAACAAAGAATGATATCGACTCCGGATCAATTTCATTCAACGCATAATTACATAATGAATAGCTGATTAGGTTTGCAGGAAATTTAAATAAGCGGTTTTTTGTTTATAACAAAAAAACTACTGTAAAATTGTTGTAAAATGTTTATCGTCTCGCATATCTCGAGAACAAATAATGATATCGACTCCGGACCAATTTCAATTGACGCATAATTGCATAATGAGCGCCTGATAAGGTTTACAAAAAATTTGAATAGGCGCTTTTTTATGCCTAACAAAAAAACTACTGGAAAATTGTTATAAAATGTTAACCTGTATTGCAAATAGTCTCTACGAGACTGGTCTCTAATATCTCTAAGGGCACCCAGTGGGAAGTTAGCAGTTAGTTTTTACCCACACACCAAGCCTTTTTTTTAATTATTTTAATTTCATACTTTTTGGTTTGCTTGGCATCCGAATGAAATTAATTATAAATAATAAGAAGTATTAGAAATACCTTGTATTTTTGGTGTCCGTCTTGTGACTTCATGTGTTGTTAACACGACGCGTTTCAGCAACGAGTTGCCATCTTCAGGTGTGGTTAATTTTTACTTCCCACCTCTACTATGGTAGGGAAGTAATGGATTCAGTCCGAAAACAATATTTCGAGATTTTAACAGATTTTCACGTTTTGAGACCCTAGCAATCGTTTAAGATCATTTTCTGACTGATATCTGTATGTGTGTGTGTGTGTGTGTGTGTGTGTGTGTGTATGTGTGTGTGTATGTGTGTGTGTGTATGTGGTCAATTTTTCGCCTTCGATATCTTAAGAACGGAACAACATACGGGCATGCCGATTGTTCTATTGTGTTTATCAGCCTTTAACTTAGATCTGATTAGATTTTGAGTCAAATCGGTTCAGTGGATCCTGAGATATTCAAAAAAACGTCCTCAATGTCACGTATTAACATAGGTAAAAAAAAATATAAATGAATTCTAGATGTTATAATATGAAAAAAATGTAAATATTGTTTTTCTCTAAAATGTATAGTTTTCGAGAAAAAAAATATTTTACTAAAAAAAATAAAAATTGTACGTAAATCAAGGTAACCATGATTTTTGCTATATTAAGTTAGCCATCAGTAGATCACCAAACAAAAAAGAGGGCCATGCTTTTTTCAAAGAATAAAAATTAAATTGTGTTTTAAAGACCACCAACAGCTAAGGTTATTTGGGCCTAGTCAAAGAATAAAAAAAAAAGAGTGTTTATTTTTTGCAAATATTTACTAGGTGGGAAGTATAGGACTGGTCATCAGTCGAATTTTTTATATTATAAAACACACATTGAGTATACGTAACACGTTATAATATTTTATAACTAAGCACTTGTCTATTTATTTATACAACGACTTCTACCTATAACAATTTGTATTGAGAATTTGTCCCAGTATAGGGCAGTATAGCCTAGTGGATAGCGTACTTGGTACCAGCCTCTAGACTAAACCGTCGTGGGTTCGAATCCCACCTGCGCTCATGGATGTTTTGTGATGTTATTTAGTTTTAAGTTAGTTGGTATTTAATGTAATTTAAGAAACTAATGACCTAAGTTGTCGACGCGTCTATATAATATTATAAATGTGAAATTTTGGATGGATGGATGGATGTATGTATGGATGTTTGTTACTCAATCACGCCAGAATGGCTGAACGGATCTGGATGAAATTTGGCTCAGAGATAGATTATAGTTTGGAATAGCACATAGGCTACTTTTTATCTCGGAAAAATGTACGGTTCCCGTGGGATAGTTTTGTTTTTGTTTTTCACAGAGCAAGGGATCGACATGATTTTTTGCATAGTAGTAGTTTAGGGGTCAGAGAATGTTATAGGCTACTTTTTATCTCGGAAAAATGTACGGTTCCCGTGGGATAGATTTGTTTTTTGTTTTATCTCTGGGACTACTAAACCGATTCTAAAAATTCTTTCACTAATAGAAAGCTACGCAGGGGGGGAGATTCTCGCGGGGGATAACAAATTGGAAGGGGAATTCTCGCGGGAGGATAAAAGTTAGGGGAGAGAGATTCTCGCGGAGGGATAACAATTAGGGGGAGGGGAGATTCTCGCAGTATATAACAAATTAGGGTGGGAAATTCTCGCGGGGGATAACAAATTAGGGGGGGGGGAGATTCTCGCGGGGGGATAACAAATTAACAATATACTAAATATACGTGAGCGGAGCAATGGGTGACCGCTATTAAATCATAATTTCATACCACCCGGGCGAAGCCGGGAGGGTACCGCTAGTCTACAATAAATAAAATTTGTCTCAAATTCACTTAAGCTCTACCGATCTGAAGCCCTGCTCCAAAGCACAGATTCTTTCTTAACACAGACGTTACACGTGCATTACATTTTATCAATTACAATTTATATATCTAAAGAAAAAGAAGAAGAAACAACATTACAACAAACAGAAATGTATTTATTGCCTTCGTGTTTCCCCGTAACGAAGAGTGAACGTTCCATTTGTAATGAAGTGAGAAAGAGCGATCTAGCGTGCGAACGAACGAGCGAGATAGCGATGTCGGTTGAGGTGGGGTGGGAGTGAGAGTGGGGGGCACTGTGTTGTACAGTAGTCATGCTACCGGTGCCGGTGGCGTAGTCTTTGTTATATTTACGGTGATCCTGGTTTGGTTTCCAGTTAGCACAGACACTGTTGTGTGACTCTGTTGATATCAACTCGCCGAATAGGGATGGTCGAAAAAAATAAAAGTTAAAAATATTAGTAAAAATCCCTAAATTATTAAACGAGCAAATCTTATATATATGTACCTATATAAATATTTTCTCGAAAACGGCTCTAACGATTTTGATCAAATTTACCGAAAAGGGGTTTCGGGGGGCAAAAAATCGATCTAGCTAGGTCTCATCCCTGGAAAAATTCGTTTTCTTATCGATTTTATCATTTTAAAAAACAGTTTTTTAACGTTATAAAACAGTGTCGTATGGTGAGTAGGCTTTGGAAAAAACAAACTATTTTCATTATTTATGTCAAATTACTCTGACAGTCAATCTTTAACTTATTAAAATAATCAGTAATTATTTGAAAATATGTAGGTACATACGTTATGTAGTATGACGTATAAAATTATTATCTACTTATAGGTATGTAATTTTTTTTCTTAAAAACGACTATCGATTTTGATGAAATGGGAACTTTAAGTACTATTTTTTTTAACTCATCCGAGCAAGCTCGGTCATCCAGATATTACATGACTGAATCGACCCACGATTTCTTATCATAACGTTTAGCGTCCGTCATATTGAATTTCCTTTGACGACCCACTATGAACCTGAAAATTATTGTGTGTGTTTTTTAAAGACCACCAACAGCTAAGGTTATTTGGGCCTAGTACCAATTCATATTTTCATTTCAATATTTTTTTTAATAATAAATTGAAAATCGGGCTGGAACCCAGGAACTGGGGACTTGTAACAGAGGAACCATAGCAACGCTATGTAAACAGCAGCATTGCTACACGCTCGGATATTCTCAAGTCCCTGAAAATTATTAAATATTATTATTTCCTTTTAATTAGTACCTTTTATTATTTCAAATTTTATGCAAAGTGTAATCGGCATCGCGAGGACAGTGTGGTCCAGTGGTTAGCGTCGTGGCCTCTGGATCAGACTGTCGTGGGTTCGAATTCCGCCTCCGCTCATGGATGTTTTGTGATGTCATTTAGTTTTAAGTGTGTTCTTATTTAATGTAATCAAGACGCTAATGACCTAAGTTGTCGACGCGTTTATAATTTACAATAAATAAATTATCGGCATCGCTGAGTAAAATCACACCTGGGTCAAGTCAATTGTCTTGCGAGACCATCCCAGCCCTGGCGAACGCGAGCTACGAAGCCCCCACTGGGGCGACGGAACCTCCCATCGTCTTGCTGCGTGCTTTCTCACCACCTCTGTGATTTAACTGTAGTTGATTGGATTAAGTCGCCGGATTGTATTGGCGATTTACGTCCCACATTTACAATTTACTTTCATTTTTACAGGTGAACAACTTCATTTATAATGTTTCCTTACTTCTATCCTCCTTGTTCTCACTTGTTTACCGATGCTTTGTTGTTTTTGTTCGTTTCTTTTTTTTCTCCCGACGCCGCCACCACGATTTGCTGTATTAAATATTTAACAACTGAAAGAAAAGTTGGATGCAAAAAGTTTGCGAAAGTATTTTGTGGTTTTAGTAACTATGGTTCTATGTTTAGTAAAGTGGGATTTCGGTTTTTATAATCAAAAAATGCAACGACCTCAAATCGTAGTAGGTAATTGGTTGTAAATATTTCATTATATTGCTGTTAGTTTCTAAAAATGTTCTTTTTAGAGTTCCGTATCTTGTAAGGAAAATCGGAACCATTATAAGATCACTCTTGCGTCCATCTGTCTGTTTGTCTGTCTGTGTCACAGACGTTTTTCTCGAAAACTGCGTGACGTAGGAATTTGAAATTTGGCATGATTTGTAACGATAATAAAAGGTTTTGAATTATTTTTAACTTCCCATTGGAAGTTATTGTAATGGGTCCGAAAATCGAAATCAAAATGTATAACAAATTTTTATGTTTCAAGGTCACTACACTATTTTTAGAAAGATGTCTGTGTGTGTGTACGTATGTGTCCATTTCTTTCTAAGACGAAATCTCAAGAATGAAAAATGATATCGACTACGTTAGGGTGCCAATCGACGCGTATTAACGTAAATATGATCTGAAAGAAATTTTTTCAAAATCGATTCAGCCGTTCTTTTTTCTTAACCAAATAGACTCCATAAAAGTAGATTTTACACAATATCTCGCGAATAAAAAATTATATCGACGAGGCGTGTTAACTTCATTTTGATCCTACATAAATTTTATAAAAATCGGTTCAGTTTTTTTTTTTTTAATTATTGTAAAAAATAAATAATAATTATGTTTCAATGATTAAAATGATTACTTTTCTGTTTAATATCTAATTTAATTATTATTATTAAATATTTATCAAACTGAGAAGTTCGTCGTGTGGACCTCAAGGGTCGCACTTTAGTCTTAATAAACGACCCACCTCACGGCTTGTTTTATTATTTTGCCTTACGTAGACACTTAAGAAAAACTGTTGCCACCTCTTAGACTTATCTGATTGTAAGTGATTTCCAGACATTCATTTGTTCTTAATAAAATAAACAACATTGTTAATGCAACGCGAACGTGACGCAGATAGGTAATGCATTGTTTCAATTGTTAGGTTATGTAAAACAAATAGCACTCGATTCGATTGGCAATTGTCTCATTGTATAAGGCGCCGATAGTCACCTGTCTATTGAGCAAGGCGTTTGAACAAAGCAAGGGAAGTTGTAAGGAAATCTGTATAACACACCGTTCGTTCGGCTCCTTGAATGCGGCCATTGTGAAGTTCTCGAATCAGTAAAGTAGTTGTTGCCAACCTACTGAACACAAATAGTATAACTGTTTGACAGTAATCTATCTTAATTAGCGCCGCGCGTCGCCTCTGAACCACGATGTCTTGATCGATAAATTAACAAGTTAACCGACAATGTTAAGTGCTGTGCAGTTTAAACACTTCATTTTGTACTCGACCGATCTTCAAAATGGCGTCACGTTGCTGCCAAATTTAGCAATTACCGGCAGGCGCGGATCCAGGTTTTCGCTCAGGGGGGGGGCATTTTTCATATGTGTTCAAACCAAAATCGATTAAATTTTGTAGAAAATCCGAAAAAGTAAAAAAATAAATACTGCTGACGTAATCACCATCCAGACCCCCCATCCCCCATGTCATCAAAAATAAGCAAAGCAAAGACCCCCCCGCCCCCCTGTAGTGCTTACGTAATACTTGAATGGCCCCTTTTGAAATCCCTAGAGTCCGAATTTACTGTTTTTAGAGAGATGTCTCTGCGCGTGTGTGTGTGTATGTACGTACGTTCGTACGTTCGTTCGTACGTTGGTGAACTTTTTTTCGGCTCGCATATCTCGAGAACAAATAATGATATCGACTTCGGACCAATTTAATTCGACACATAATTACATAATGAACACCTAATTAGATTTGCAAAAATTTTGTTAAAAAAAAGTAAAGGCTTCCAAGGGGAAGTTAGCAGTATGGTTTTACCCATCCACACACCAAGCCTCTTTTTAAATCAATTTTGATGCTGTGCTCCAATAATAATTGGCTTGAGAATAGCCGAGCGCAATGCTGTTGTTTACATGGCGTTGCTATGGTTCCTCTATTACAAGTCCCAAGTTCCCGGGTTCTAGTCGGAGAGCTGGTAAAAGTGTCAATTGAATTTTCAATTTATTATTAAAAAAAAAAAATAATGAATTGAAAATATGAATTGGTGCTAGGCCCAAATAACCTTAGCTGTTGGTGGTCTTTAAAACACAATTCAATTCAATTCCAATAATAATTTGTAGTTACATTACGGTGGGGTACGGGTATTGATGGTGGAGGAAACGGGTCGAGGAAGTTATTTTTGTCTTTTCGATTCAGAAAGCATTTTAAAAGATTTATTAGTTAAGATGACTTTAATACAATAATAAAATCCATGAAGTAAACTATAAACATAGAATATCTAATAAAATACAACACATTTTATGGTTAGACATGTTTTCTGAAAGTTGTAAAAAGCATATCAGCCCAGTTTTTTTTCTTTATGCTAGTTTTAAATAAATATGTATACTGCATAGTTTTTTTTATTCACTCTCTGGGAAAAGAAAAATCAAGTATCGTCATGTAGGTCAATTTATATTTAAAAATTCCAGCCAATTGGACGACAGAACCATTCCAACTCCAAAAATTCGACTGATGACCAGTCCTATTATACTTCCCACCTAGTAAATATTTGCAAAAAATAAACACTTTTTTTATTCTTTGAAAAAAAGCATGACCCTCTTTTTTGTTTGGTGATCTACTGATGGCTAGTAATATAGCGAAAATCATGGTTACCTTGATTTACGTACAATTTTCTTTTTTTAGTAAAATATTTTTTTCTCGAAAACTGTACATTTTAGAGAAAAAAAATAGTTACATTTTTTTCATATTATAACATCTAGATTTGACTCAAAATCTAATCAGATCTAAGTTAAAGGCTGATAAACACAATAGAATAATCGGCATGACCGTAGTTGCTACGTTTTTACGATATCGAAGGCGAAAAATTGACCACATACACACACATATACACACACACATACATACAGACATCAGTCAGAAAATGATCTTAAACGATTGCTAGGGTCTCAAAACGTGAAGATCTGTTAAAATCTCGAAATATTTTTTTCGGACTAAATCCATTACTTCCCTACCATAGTAGAGGTGGGAAGTAAAAATACCTACTGACTTTGTAAGATGAAATTAGAAATAGTGTCTTGGCTTTAATAAACATACTTGATTTTGTAATAACTGCATTTCGTTGAATAAACGGCATCCATTATTTAACAATATTCAATAAGTTTCGGCTCTAACACCGTTCACTAAGTTTACTCGAATTCTCGAACGTCTGCCTGGCGGGTTGCATACAAACTAAGAACTACATGTGTGTGTAGGAACAGTGCAGCCTATAGTTGCACTTATACAGGGTGTCCCAAAGAGAATGGGACATAAAGTAATTTTTAAATAAAACTGTCAAAGTTACCATGATAACGCCGCGCCGGCGTTTTCAATCCCGCGACAGTCTGATCCAGAGGTCGCGACGCTAACCACTGGACCACACTGTCCTCTCAAATTAAATTAAATGTATCACAAAACATCCGTGAGCGGAGGCGGGATTCGAACCCACGACAGTCTGATCCAGAAGCCGCGACGCTAACCACTGGACCACCTGTTCTCTCAAATTGAATTAAATGACATCACAAAACATCCATGAGCGCAGGCGGGATTCGAACCCACGACAGTCTGATCCAGAAGCCGCGACGCTAACCACTGGACCACACTGTCCTGTCAAATTGAATTAAATGACACCACAAAACATCCATGAGTGGAGGCGGGATTCGAGCCCACGACAGTCTGATTCAGAGGCCGCGACGCTAGCGACTGGACCACACTCTCCTCTGCAAGTGTTGTAGGTGTAAAGAACAAACCTTTTATTGCATGAGGTGAGTGTACACTATACATGGAACGGTTTATCGGACAGCCTATATAAAGACGTGGCTGTACAGAATTAGTTCCGGAGAGGTCGGAGTCCAGTGTTGTTATTCCCGTGAGATCCGGGGGGATTTAGTGTCCGACGCCGTAAAATAGCAAGAGCTTACACAGGTGGACACGCTAATATGACGCCGGCTTTATACCGAGAAACGGATTATCTCGCCCTCGCCCACTAACCGCCAGTAGCGCACGACTTCCGCCCGCCTTACAGAAAATATTTTGTGTTAAAATAATTATGCAGCTGCGATAGAAAAAAAATGATTTGTATAAAATTAATGAAGTAAAAACTTCTTTAGGCGCACTTTGCGTTCTTTCTGAATATAGTAAACGAAAATGAATTGTCACGTTCGAGTCGGTGACGCTGAATCGGGTTTACTCGGCTCCACTCGACATAAGCGCGCTCGGGTCGGTGACCACGTTTTCTGTCTAACAAGGAGTGCATCGTTGCAAGAATTACGTTTTTGAAGTGAAAACTTTTTTAGGCGCACTTTGCGTTCTTTCTGAATAGTGAACGAAAGTGAACCGTCACGCTCGGATCGGTGACGCTGAATCGGGTTTACTCGGTTCCACTCGACATCAAGCGCGCTCGGGTCGGTGACCACGTTTACTGTCTAACAAGGAGTGCATCGTTGCAAGAATTACGTTTTCTGAGTCGTTTCGTCGGGCGATTCGATATCGTTTCTGAGTTGTTTTGAGGACCTACCCCTTTTTTAAAGTCGGTAAAAAATGGTAGAGCATATAGTCGATGAGGAACCGGTTACTTTACCGTATATCGTGTTATAAGAGAAGCGACCTATACAGGGTGTTCCGTAAAGAATGCGCCAAAAAGTAAACCTATATTCTAGACATGAAAAGAATAAGATTTAACTCAACTTGCCTTATAAAAATGTCATTCGTTTCGGAAATACAGGGTGTTAAAGTTAGATTTTATATTTGAGTTTCTTTAAATAAATCGAACAGTTTTTGAGATATCTATTTGAAATTTAGTATCCATGGGTTTTTAGGGCAGGAAAAAATAAAACTTGAACAGATTTAAGTTTTTAAAAAGAGGGCGCTAGTTGCAGTCTATTTGGAGCACATTTATGCCCCCATTTTTTCTCGAATTTTAAAAGACAAGTTGGGTTAAATCTTATTATTTTTATGTCTAGAAAGTAGAATTACTTTTTGGCGCATTCTTTACGGAACACCCTGTATATACCTCTTACAAAATCAAAAAACCATGCAAATTATCCATTGCTTTAACGCCCGAAGTAGTGATGCGCGATACGAGATGTTTTAGTCGATTGTCTCGATTGTTTAAACATCTCGATGACTCTCGATGGTTGTCACTTGGACTCGGTTGTTGTTTCATAGTTCACCGAGACTGAGTCGCATAGTACTGAATCGTACACTGTCGAGAGCCACATAATATACAATCGTTCATCACCCAACAACTGTGGTCGAGTCGATGGTCGACCGTGCAGTAATTGCGTAATATGAATTCAATAGTGAAGAGACCACAGAGTAGTGAGTACCGACTGAACAGTGAAAAATCCACGAGTCGAGTAAACGTCAGTCGACTAGCATATAACCTTGAATCGCGATTATATGTATTTTCATTCGCTGCTATTGCTATAACCTATGTGGCAAAATAATCGACTTGAACAATCGAACATTTCGATTGTAAAATCAAACTCCGAGTCGATTGTGGACTCGATTGTTATTATGAACGATTACAATTGTTTCGATTGTAAAAACATCTCGTAATCGCCCACACTGTAAAAAATGAATGTAAAAATACTTTGAAAATTAAGGTAGAATTCGCTCGATTTTCTAAGTGATACATTATTATTTATTTTTACACAGAAAACTTCATAAAAACTTGGACTTTTACTGTAAAGTTAAACAAATTTGTGATTTTTACATAAAGTAAATTAAAATTACATAATTCGTGTAATATTCCAATAAAGTGTGTAAAAATTACAAAATAAAATGTATAGTTACATATATAAAATGGATGAATCCAAAACAAATTAATGTAAAATTAGTAACCACGCATGCGCAATGTGTTTTTATGGAATCTACGCGATGTGCAGGCGATACCTGTTTGCGACGGCATTGTCTCTTTGTGTGCCTATTACCAGATTAATCGCTGGCTACAAATGGACCATCGATAATCTATGTAATCGGCCTTCTCAATTCTTACAGTGCATGACTAGTCCGAAGTGACGAGTCGCCAATGGCCGTTCCGATTCAATCCATTGCGGCGAGCGCACACACTATACGGTCCGTATAGTCACATCGGTCGACCGAGAAACAGACCGTCTGGATCCGACCTGACCCTCGACCCGACTTGTTGTAAATTTATAAACTAAACTAAACACCAAATATCAGTCTCTTAATTCCGTGTCTATAAATATAATGGATGACCGCAGCAGCTATTTAATAATTGTGGTCACCTGACCGTGTGACGTATGGGGCTTCTCTCGTAGTCCAGACAGGTCATCGGTTCACGGGGACGCCGCCTATAGTGACGTTTTTATAGGCTTGACCTATATTACTTAACTGTTAGACGTCAGATGATAAAATATAGTCTAGCACATACTAGCGCATGAATTCCAAAAGCTATTCAGCCAAAAAAATTTGCGTGATTTTCTTTAGTATCTTAGAGGGACACTTGCTCGCCTAGGTGTTCATATCGTTGGGGGCGGTCTGTATCCCTCCTATACCGCTATCTAGCAAAATCCCTTACTCAGGGCACTTTAATATGGCTCCCTCAACATCTTCACAAAAATAAGGCCTTGAATAAATAACACCAAAAAATTGTCACTAGCTCTCGGTCTATTAGAATCAGACTGTCGTGGGTTCAACTCCCACCTCTGCTCACGAATATTTTGTGATATCGTTTTTTCAACACTTCTATTTTTCGCATTTTTCCCCTGTAATCACCGATATAATTTTATCATGAGGGCAGTGTGGTGTAACGGTTAGCGTAGCCGACCTGTCGTGGGTTCGAATCCCACCTCCACTCATGGATTTTTTGTGATGTCAATTAGTTTTAAGGATGTTATTTAATATAAATTCTATAGAATTATCGCTAGGCACTTGGTAGAACATGATTGAATAAAAATTAATAAACAAACACTTGAAAAATTCTACTCATTTATTCATCTCAACGATCGTTTCGGGTTCCTAACCCATCATCAGGAGTTTACTTTAAAACTCCTGATGATGGGTTAGAAACCCGAAACGATCGTTGAGATGAATAAATGTGTAGAATTTTTCAAGTGTTTGTTTATTAATTTTTATTCGATGTTATTTAATGTAATTAAGACGCTAATGACCTAAGTTGTCGACGCGTCTATAATCTACAATAAATAAAATAATTTTATCATTATCTATATAATCTCACTTGCTGTCACATAACATATGCATTATAATTCCTGAAAATTCATTAAATTTTGAATAGCAACAATTCTCAGCAGTGCACCAACAAGGGTGGACGTCGTCGACGCCACGCGCTGCGGTGGTTTGCACAACATTGTTAACATTATTCCGATAATAACCCTTCCCTGAATCATCCCCGGCGGTTGCACTAGGGTGCAGTAACGCTATGTCCGGTTGATTATTATTGGAGAACGGATAGTTGAAATATCACAGCTGGCTGAACGGGAATTTCCCGGTCTTCATATAGCAGCGAGCACCGACTGGCTACATTCTAGCCATAACTATTTGGTGCAACTTGAGACATTATGTAATGTACAATAACCAGGGAGTATAGAGGAGAGGAATCCGTGCACAATGGAGAACAATTTTTATAGATTTAGCCGCTAGAGGCGCTGCGACACGTTGGAACTTGAAACCGAACAACAACGTAAAAAATAAATGTAAATTTCACTTACATACGTAGGTACGATTTTTTTGTAAAAAAAACTTTTTAACAAAAAAAATCCTTCTTCAAAAAAGCCACTAAAAAGAGGAAAATAATAAAATTTTGAGGACGGCGCCAATTTAATAAAATATGAAGTCGGTTAAAAAGTAGATATTAATTAATTCGGCACTTTTTTAACCGACTTCATATTTTATTAAATTGGCGCCGTCCTCTTTTTAGTGTCTTTTTTGAAGGAGGTATAAATCCGCATTGAAGGCACTTGTTTCGACCCAAAAACTCCTTCTCCGAATAATCCATAAAAAACCTCGTCGTTACCCTTCCGCAGAACTCTTTAGTGAATTTCGGATACTAAACATTTCTCAACTATATGCTAAAGCGATCTTATCCTTGTTCCATAAAAAACCTGAAAACCGTATCCCATATCATCATAATTATGATACAAGAATTATGTCCCAAAATCCCATACAGGTGCCAAAAATGTCGAAGACTTTTAGCCAAAATTATGCGGCTTTCCTTGCTCCTAAACTATATAACAACATACCAATAAAATTAAAAAAAATAAAACATCTACAAACATTCAAAAAAAAATATTTGGCTGGTTGTTACAGGAAATTGATTCAAAAATAATTTACAGCATCCTCAATCACTCTGATTGTATTAACTAAATTTTGCTAATATTAAATAACATCGTAGATTCATTTAGTTTTATCTCTATACTGTTCTTTCTCTTTTCTTTTTTTCTTTTTTAACGCTACATCACAAATCAAAATTTGTAAATTATTATATTGTGTCTCCTACCCTGGAACTGGCTTTGCCAAGTTGGGTAGGAAAACTTATTAAGTAAATAAATAAATAAAAAATAAACTACTGAACCGATTTAAGTAAAATTTATATGGGACCAACTTCGAGGTATACCCTATCCAATAAAAAAAGAATTTTCCAAATCGGTTTATAAATGACTGAGTTCTGAGGTAACAAACATTAAAAAAAATTCAACCGAATTAAGAACCACCTCCTTTTTTTGAAGTCGGTTAAAAATTTGGGGATTTTGTATTAACAAAGTCACATAAACAAATAAACAATAACTTGTAATTTGTATGGCCCTTATCTTGAAATTTTCAAACTTCTAGTTCTATGTTTCTTATAGTAGATAGGTTTCCAGCGCTACTTGACTCCTTGAGGCACTTTTTCAAACTACGAAAAAAATTTTTTAACAAAAAAAAAACCTCCTTCAAAAAACCACTAAAAAGAGGAAAATAATGAAATTTTGAGGTCTGTGCCAATTTAATAAAATATGAAGTCGGTTAAAAAGTATAGTATAGGTAGTGATTAATATCTTCTTTTTAGCCAACTTCATATTTTATTAAATTGGCACAGACCTCAAAATTTCATTATTTTCCTCTTTTTAGTGGCTTTTTGAAGGAGGTTTTTTTTTTGTTAAAAAGTTTTTTATTTTTTACTTTTTAGTGTCAAAAAGTGACATTTACCTTAAAAGAATCCACGCCGTTACTCACTTTTATTAAACCGACTTTCTTACACTATCTGATATGTCAAAAAGTGACATTTACCTTAAAGAATCACACGCCGCTACTCACTTTTATTAAAATCAGCCGAACAACTGAACCGATTTTGATGAAATTTCTATGGGACCAATCTGAAAGTATATCCTTTCAAATAAAAAACAAATTTCAAAATCGCTTTATAAATGAGTTATGAGGTCACAAACATAAAAAAAAATGCAACCGAATTGAGAACCACCTCCTTTTTTTGAAGTCGGTTAAAAATTTGGGGATTTTGTATTAACAAAGTCACATAAACAAATAAACAATAACTTGTAATTTGTATGGCTCTTATTTTGGAATTTTCAAACACCTAGGTCTATGTTTCTTATAGTAGATAGGTTTCCAGTGCTACTGGAGGCACTTTTTCAAACTACGAAAATCACCGATTTTTGTGCCTCGAATGCTTTGCTTTACAGGTCATGGAGATTAGTCTCCTTTACCTCTTTGCTCCCTGGTATTAACGGTGCATAAACCGCGGTATGTATTATTAAAACCGATTTTCAATAGATCTGAACTCATTACTCGTCAGAAGCCGTGTTTACACTATACAATTCGAAATAGATAGTATCCTTCATATTTTATTTTATTCTTTTCAGTCCTTCAAAATTTAACTCCCTAAAGGTACGTGCAGCATGGAGCTGGGATTCTAGATGGTAGCGTAGATCATAGCAGGGCTTGCTTAAATTAATGCATTGTCATATATGCGAGCGTACACAACGAAGCAGTGAGTGTAGCAGGTATTACTATTACAATCAACGTGTGACAACTGTCAAATGGCCGTTACAAATTTCGCAATGGATGTGACTAGTTTAATAAGTGAAATTTTGCCAGTTTTTATTTAATTTATTTTGAGTTTTTCTAAGACCTATTTAAAAGTGTTAGGTTCCATACGTAAATATTAAAAAAACTGGTTTGGATAAAATTTTAATTCCTGGTATAAATCATGAAATTCGCCATGTTTAGATCGTTTTCTATTAATAGGGTGGACATGATAGCTCCTACCCAAATTTGTATTTAAAATATACCACTTTGTAGCAGAAGAACACAAATATTCGTCTTCGCTATCTGACATTTCAAACGCGATTTAAGCTTGTATCAATGCTAGTATCAAAGCTTCGTTGTGCAAACCTATAAGCGCTTATAATTTCAGCCACTATCTACCATACATTCTACCATCTAGAATCCCAGCTGCGTACTGCACGTACCTTTAGGTGTTGAATTTTGAAAAATCCCTTCTTATAATGAGTTCTTACGTCACAAAAGGGACCTACTGTCCAAATTTCAAGTTTATAGCTTGAGAAGTTTGGCCGGGGCGTTATGATTAATCAAAAACCCTACACCCCCGTTTGACCCCCTTAGGGATTGAATTTAATTCTAAAAACGATTGATTCATGTATTGTGATCGGGAATACATACAGGTATAAAATTTTAAATCGTTCGGATATGTAGAAGTCGTTCAAAATTGACTTGCAAGATTTGAACTAATAATAAATACATATACATAGATACATACTAACACAGCATGTTAAATAAAAGCTTGCATAAAAAAATGATGGTGCTTTGAAAATCTGTCCCGGGGTTTGATTTTAAATTTCAAATGCTGTATAAGCTAAGCTATAATTTATTTGTAAATTCATTAATTATGTATTTGTGAATTTAGGACGTTTTGTATTTGTACAGCTCGACCTGTGCGGGATGAACTATATAAGTAGGTATACCGACGACATAATATTACAATTCAAAGCAAAACAATCCACACATTATTTGCACATACCGTCACGATATAATTCTGGTGGAAAATGTGTTGAAACGTCAGAAGCAGAATTATTCTATCATAGACAAATGACTATTGGTTACAGAAGTGCAATTTTTAAAACAAAACTTAACGCGGTAACCAAGAATTAATTATTCTTTTTTGCCATACCCACCAGAGCTGAGCGTGTAAATTCGCAAAAGTAACTAATTAACAATTACTTTTCTTAGTAACTGTAATCACAGACGCTATTGACCTATGTTGTCGAGCATCTATAATTCACAATTCATTCATTCATTCTGTAACTGTAATCAATTACTTTTGAAAACGAATGTAACTGTAATCGTATTCAATTACTTTTTTGTGTAATCAGCGCAGCTCTGATACCCACTACGAAATAGCTACTTTCGATCTGTGTATAGCGTCCTTTATAATAAGTCATTTAACAGGCAAGTGTGCGGAAAGTAACAGTTACCCTAGCAACTTCTGTTTATTCGCTCTATACGGCTGCGTGCGCTTGTCATTACTTACCTGCACGAACGTCACGGCACCCTGTGGAAGTAAAGATGGCGACGCAAATGAACTGTCAGAATTTTTTGAAAATGAAGTGAAAAATAGGTATTTTGTAGTGGGTATGGCAAAAAATACCATAATATATGTCTCGTACGTAATGATATTGCGACTCGTGTGACTGTAAAAACTCGTTATCGCTCGTTTTTACATACATTGTCTAGACATACAATCTACTATTAACTTCATTGATTAATCAATAAATAATAGTAGATTGTATATCTAGTGTCGTAATAATGTATTTTACCTACGAGTATTATAGTGACATTATACTTATTAAAACGAGTGATAACAAGTTTTAAAAGTTACACAAGGGATAAAATCATTACACACGAGATATATATGGTATTTTTTGTCATACTCCCTATAAAATAGATGCTTTTCACTTGATTTTCAGTATTTAAATTTTTTTTGACAGTTTATTTGTGTCGCCAATTTTACGTCTATAGTTGGCCGAGAATAACTGTCAAATTGTATTTTAAAGACCACCAACAGCTAAGGTTATTTGGGCCTAGCACCAATTCATATTTTCAATTCATTTTTTTTTAATAATAATTTGAAAATTCAATTTACTCTTACCAGCTCTCGAGCTAGAACCCGGGAACTTGCAACAGAGGAACCATAGCAACGCCATGTAAACAACAACATTGCAGTTACACGCTCGGCTATTCTCAACCCTGTAAAACTGTTAAATTGTGTTTTAAAGACCACCAACAGCTAAGGTTATTTGAGCCTAGCACCAATTCATATTTTCAATTCATTTTTTTTTTTTTAATTAAATTGAAAATCTAATTGACACTTTTACCAGCTCTCGGGCTAGAACCCGGGAACTTGTAATAGAGGAACCATAGCAACGCCATGTAAACAACAGCATTGCTACACTCTCGGCCATTCTCAATAACTGTCAGTAGGTAATAAGCGAGCGGATCAGGGCGAATAAACATAAAACACTATGGAATTTATTTGCTTTCCCACACTAGGTGGACAAACTTAAAATAGTAATTCACAAATCCATAAATGTATGTAGTTTTGTTTAACATTATAATAATAGCTTATCTGTACCATTTTTGGGCAAAATCCTCTTCCAACTTAGTCCATTAAATTTTATATATCACTTCCAAGTCTTCATTGTTTCCGGGCTTGTAGGCCGTGGTCCGGTGGTATTTCTACCTGACGTTTCGTCTACAACTGCGGTCGACGAAACGTCAGGTAGAAATACCACCGGACCACGACCTACAAGACCGGAAACCATGAAGACTTGGAACAAATCCGGCCGTGAAAGCTTGCACACTTTATTTGTCACTCTTCGATAATGCACGATTAAACCCTTTGAGTATAGACAATAGCTTCAGTTTTCATGTGTTTTTAAAAACTATATCTATCTCTTTAAGATACCCATGAAATGATTAACAAACCAAATAAAAATTACATCTATCTTTCTCTCTGCGGCTCTTTCGCCATCTCTCCCGATTTCTCCCTTTGTCGTTCATTCTCTCTGCAACGTACCACCCACAGAGAAATGTGGTTGAGGAATGATTGACAGATCCGTTTCTATACGATACGTACTGTAATTTGCACCCCCGCTTTGAAACAACATAATTAATATTGCAATAAGCCATTTCTCAAGACGGATCCATTATTCACTGGTACCGACGAGAACCATCGAGAGAGAGAGAGACAGAGTAGGAGAGATTCCAAGCATTCGGACGTTACACATACATAAGACGGCGGCAACGGCGTACATGATTTATGCATTTCCTGTTACAAACGCCGACAGACTCTTATTAGAAGCCATGTCCCACCGGTGTGTCACATCGCACGGCCGCTTGAGTGCGCGCGGGGCCCGTGTCAACACCGCTGACTGCAGGAATGCGTGTGTCTCGAACGTACGTACAGACGCCAGGAGACGTTCTCTTCCTGACACATGGAGACCACAGTCGAGGACGACTGTTGAACAGGATGGCCACGATTTGTGTTTATGAAGCTTACTATAGTTCGGTGGCGAAGACAAACTCAACATACTAAAATTATTCTTGATGTTTAGAGAACTTATTTGAGGGCGACTGTTGAACAGGATGGCCACGATTTGTGTTTGTGAAGCTTACTATAGTTCGGTGGCGAAGACAAACTCAACATACTAAAATTATTCTTGATGTTTAGAGAACTTATTTGAGGAGGACTGTTGAACAGGATGGCCTGTACTCGTGTTTGTATAGCTCACTATTGGGATCCGTCAGATAGGTGGAGCTTAAAAAACATGGCGCAAAGGGGGGGAAATTTTATATACGGGGTATACTTTTGCGTGTAATTTTGTGATTTTCAAAGTGATAAGAAATAATAAATATAAGTGCAATTTGCAATTGGGCCGGTACGAATCCTAAACAAAGGAATTTCGTTGAAGGAGAACGGATTCTCAAAGCCGGACATATTATCCAAATGTGTGAAAAAAACAAGATATCTGAGCTGTCAAAAGTAGTAATCTTTACGGCATATTGCTTAAAAACATCAAAATTAAAAGAAAATCTCCACGAAATTAATCATCCGTTCAATGCTTCTTTAAGGCAGGGTTAGGTGAATAATGTAAACACATAACTGCAACATAATATGTTATATTGTAATAAGTAAGTAAGTTACTAACCTCAAAATATTTGTATACAAAGTTAGTCCTATAAATTTGTCAATCATCAAATGATTTTACTATTGTAGTACAGTATGATAATAAGTACATCTTATTATTAAAATAAAATATTTTTTTAATTCATAAATGCAGTTTTTCCACATTTCATTAGAAAATAATTCGCTGTAAAGTAAGTGTTTAATGCCATGATATTAGAAAACGTCGCGAATTCCATTTTCGATAAACTTTTTGCTTATTTTACTTGTTATATATTTGTAATAAACAATTTCACAATAAATTTGCACTATTAGCATGTAAAATTTTCCCTCGTTTTGAGTACAATTTTGTGCCACCAGATGTCATATGCACATTTGATGGATCCCAATACTTCGGTGGCAAAGACAAACGACATACTAAAATTATTCTTGATATTTAGAGAACGATTCGAGGACGACTATTGAATAAGATGACCTGGACTCGTGTTTGTGCCGCTTACTAATAGTTCTATCGTGAAAACAAAATTAAAACTAGACATTTACTAAAACTCTTGTTCTTGATACTTGGAGCAGATATTCGAGGGCGACTGTTGGAACAGGACGACCCCAATTAATGTCTGTAGAGCTACTATAGAGTTCTATTTTACATTTTTTGAAGTGAAAACTTCCTTAGGCGCGCTTTGCCTGGGCAGTGAACAACAGTGATGTACGAGGACAGTCGTGGTCCAGTGGTTAGCGTCGCTGCCTCTGAATCAGACTGTCGTGGGTTCGAATCCCACCTCCGCTCATGGATGTTTTGTGATGTCATTTAGTTTTAAGTGTGTTGTTATTAGTGTATTTGCCATATGGCACATACACTATTGGCGTCGGTCGGATGGCGGGACCTAGGGGTCGGACCAAAATTTCTCGACGTTTCATAGCCTCCTGAACAATTTGGCACCATTTTTGAAAATGTTTATATATATTTATTTATTTATATATATATGTGTTCGCGGCATAACTCTCGAAAGACTTAATTGATTTGAACGAAATTTGGTAGACACGTTGGAATCCATCACCGCACGGAACCTATTTAAAATGGGCCCAATCGGACTATTTTAAGGGTAGTTTTTAGGGGTTGAAAAAAGTTTTTGGGCCCAAAAATATCGAAAAAAATCTCAGAATTGTTTCAAAATTAGAATTTAACCCTTTAGTAGAGATTAAAATGTGTTGCTAAAATTTTAACAAAATCGGCACGACAGGACCGGACTTATAAATTTTATGAAAACACTAGTTTACGGATAGTGATTTATTTGCTGACGGGTGTATTTAATTTGGTACAGAGGTTCCATCGATAATAATATTGAAATTAGGAAAAAAAATATTATTTTAAGGGATGTATTAAGGGGTTTAATTTTTCATTTTGTCCAAAAACAAACTTAAGTTCACATAATAAAGCCACAAGGCCTGTATTAGCAAATACACTATATTGTCGGCAGGGTTTTGGCACTGCGACCCGAGTTTTTTTTAATGTATAATCAAGACGCTAATGACCTAAGTTGTCGACGCGTCTATAATTTACAATAAATTAAATAACATTGATGTGATTCACACCCGACGGTGACAATCGGGGCTACTCGGCTCAAACACGAACACGTATTTGCAATATGCTGGTAATAGTGCGTAGTTCATAAGTGTGCTAATAGATGGCACTAAAAACTTAATACGAGTAAAAAGTCATTTGTAGTTCACAAATGCGCTAGCAGATGATACTAAAACATATATATTTTCTTTTGTAGTTCATAAGTGCGCTAATAGATGACACTAAAACTTAATATGCGTATTTAAAGTGTATACAAAATTATCGAATCCTCCATCAATTTTAGTGATATATACTTATATTTTAAAATTAGAAAATAAGAAGTTTTCACTTCTGTCGTGTGGTCATAAGCACACACCCATTTTTTTTACTCGAGAGTGTATTCGAGAAGGACTATTGAACAGGATAGTCTCTTTGTACAATCATGTTCTCCTTGACACTTGCAAGGAGAATGTATTCGAGGACAAACTATTGAGCAGGACGGCCTCAATTTACATTAATTTCCACGAAACGAAGTTGGTACTGGACCGATTTTTGAAGTTATACTTCTTATGGGACGGCTATCGCGTTGTTTGCTTTGCGCAAAGTGTAGACGCGGGGTACTAGTGACATCTAACGGATTGTTTTGTATTTTTTTGATTCCAACTACTTTCCATGACAGGTAGACGCGAGGTATTATGGTGACATCTAACGAAGTTTTTGCAAAGCGTAATAATAGTTCATACATTATATTATTATTCTTTATTCCTTGATAATTCACATACCTACAATATTATATCTCTACATATTATAAATTCGAAATGTCCGCACTTTGTACAATACAAGCACTATTTACCGGCTATCGATCGATGTATTACTATATATAGTAACGCGCGTACAAAGTCCACATCATGAGAGAGTCATGTTTTTAATGATTTATACAGAAATTAACAACTTTAATAAAAATAAACTAAATCGTAACTTAGTCTGTAATTGTAAAGTTTTAAGGACTCGAAGAGCGAATTTTCCGTTTTCATAATTTTTTCCTGTTTTTCAAATTTCAATCTATACATAGTATCGCTTTCCGTGTCTGTCTGTACCACCGCTAACTCCTTCTAAACCACGTAACGGATTTTAATACGGTTTTCACCATCAGTTAGATAATTTTTCACGGAACGTTTATATATATAACGAACGAGCGAAGCGATTGAGTAATGTAATTCATAAAACCACGTAACGGATTTTGATGTGATTTTCACGGAAGGTTTATATACATATATATAGCGAACGAGCGAAGCGAGTGAGTAGTGTATTGCATCCGGGATTTCTTAGCACCCGAGCGAAGCCGGACGGGGCCGCTAGTATAATAATAAATACTTAAGGATTTTCTGCCCAACTTGAAGAACCAGTGTTAGGGCAGGAGCTCAAGTTACATTCTAGACTCTGATTAAGGAGTATAACTTCAGCCATGTGTACCGACCTACATATGCCATTTTACAAGCTTTTATTTCACTTGTAATGTTTGTATGTTAGTTTGTTCCTTTAGATCAAATCTTGCAAGTCAATTTTGAACTATTTCCACATATCCGATCGATTTAAAATGTGGTACACATATGCATTCCCGATGACAATACATGAATCAATCGTTTTTAGAATTTCATTCAATCCCTAAGGGGGTCAAACGAGGGAATAGGGTTTTTTGACTTTTCAACGCCTAGGCCAAACCGCTAAAGCTAGAAACTTAGAATTTGGACAGTAGGTTTCTTTTGTGACGTAAGCACCCACTATATGAAGGAATTTTTCGAAATTCAATCCCTAAGGAAGTCAAAAGGGGATAAACTTTTGAACGACTAAAAGGAACAAAATAAAATATTAGTAAAGAAACTTTTTAAAGACGCACTTTTATTTGAACATATCTACTAAAAAGGTAAAAAATAAGTTTTAATAATTTAGTTTCATAATTATAAAAACGTGGGTCGTGACTAATAAAATATCGTAGAGTTTAAAGCCCACGCTTTTATAATTATGAAACTAAATTATTAAAACTTATTTTTTCCTTTTTAGTACATTTAAATAAAAGCGTGTCTTCAAAAAGTTTTTTTTACTAATATTTTATTATTTGTTCAGCCTGTACATTCAAAGTGTTATATCTCGTTCTTTTGGAATTGCATTTATTCAACTTTTATTCAACCGCTTACCCATTCCCGGTTGACGATTGTCAGGATCGATAATACTTTTATTTTCATAAGTGGGGACACTTGACGGCGCGGTGGCGAAAGAATGCGGCAGTTTTATACTCTTGTATGTTAACAGTTTCCGGTCAAACACTGTAAACTCGATGGATTTATTGTTATTCTTCTGTCTTTTTATTATACAATTGTTTTTGAAACGATAGCGTTTGTTTTATCTCTCGACTGAATTCAATTCGGAATTTGGTATTATTTAAAACGGGATGGTCAACGTTTCGACGCATTTATACGTTCGTATACACACGTTATCCTAACCTATACATTTTTATTTATTTATTGTAGATTATAGACGCGTCGACATCTCAGGTCATTAGTGTCTTTCAACTACACTAAATAACAATTTATTTAAAACTAAAGGGGCCATTCAAGTATTACGTAAGCACTACGTTGCTTTGCTTATTTTTGATGACATGGGGGATGGGAGGGTCTGGATGGTGATTACGTCAGCGGTATTTATTTTTTTACTTTTTCGGATTTTCTACAAAATTTAGTCGATTTTAGTTTGAACACATATGGCAACCCTACTTGTCTATGCTTGAAAACGAAACGCATTTTCAGGGATTCCTGAAAATAATGGATACGTTTACTTGCTTAGAACCGAGTAGGGGAATTACCGCGCGCTATTCATTATAGTGTAGTGTTGACCCAATGAATGTTAATAATTGAAGGAAGGTTTGGTTGAAGATGAAAATAGTGAAGCTATATCAAAATATCGCTTGTGGCCAACGTTTCAAAATATTTAATTTCATCTTCAGGGCCTCAAGCCAATCAAATAACTAATGTTGCCGTCTAGACAAGACAAAGTCTTGAAATAACAAGACAAAACTTCACTTAGTCTTGTCTTGAAATATCAAGACTTCACTAAGTCTAAGTCTAGATTAAAAAACTCTTGTCTTGTCTAATATTATTTTCAAGAGTCTAGAATAACCGAGTGGTTTACTTTACCTACTACTACTTAGTTTATCTAGACTCTTGAAAATTGTCTAGAGTTTTGGCAAGAGTCTTGATATAGATCAGGGGTCGGTAAGTAACTATTGGTGGGGTCTGGATACTGTTGAAAATTTTTATCGAGGTCCAAAAAAAAAAAATAATATGAAATACAATAGATAGGCATAAGTAATTGCATTCAAAAATCAATGGGAGAAATTACATTTGCGGTACTGAGTCAGTTTTTTAAAGTTAGGTTCACGCGGGGAGCAGCTTATACAAAGAGTGTCTTCAAGGTGGGCAGCCGTTAATCTTGAGCAATATTGGTTCTTCAAAATCCGCCTCTTTGCTACCGCCACATAGAGCTCGAAAATCAAACTTTCGTAACGGAAAGTACAAAAAAATATTTTTTAAATATTTCAAAAAAATTTTGGCGGTCCAGTTTTTGACCTTCCGCGGTCAGGACTCGGACCGCGGTCCGCCAGTTGCCGATCCCGGTTATAGATAAAGCAAGTCTTGTCTTAAAAATTTCTAGACAAGACTTTTGCGAGTCTTGTCTTGAAAATCTAGACAAGACAAGAGTATAAAAAGTCTAGATCTAGACGGCAACACTACAAATGACGATAAAATGTGTTTTTCATAAGTGATAAAATTATATAAATTTAGAATTAAAACAATTTACCGTTATTTGAGTGGCTTGAGGCCCTAAAGATGAAATTAAATATTTCGAAACGTTGGCCACAAGCGATATTTTGATAAAGCTTCATTATTTTGACCGTCAACCAAACCCTCCTTCAATTATTAACAGTCTTCAATGTCCTGAGACATTAAGACGTAATTATTTGAACAGCCTGTACGTTGAGACAGCTAGAGCTACATATTAAATTCTCATTACTTTCAATTAGAGTGTCGGAGTGCGGTTACATCAAAGACTCTGCGCGTAGTTTAATTAGTCGTGTCATTGTAATTACTTCTGCGAGTGAGAAAAAACACTTGTATTAAAGCGAGACAGACTGTGCGATACTTGGCCTATTATATAACAAGAAAACTCCGTTACACTTGTACATAATAGCTGCTTTTTATATATATTATATCACAAGACTATTATGTGCGGTACCTAACTATAGCTTTGTTCCAACCACTCTGAATACCGTAATATTACCGCCACGCTCATGCGCAGTGGATAGAACGCGTTCCAACCGAACTTGTGATCGTTTGTGGACGATTCTTAAAGCGTTCCAACCGAATTTGTGATAGTTTGTGAACGGTTCCCGAACGATCCATTTCGGTACATGCTCTAGACATGAAACCAAAATGAAACTGTAAAACTGACATGCGCATTAAGCATTTTGTTACGTTTGTCTCTGTTCAATACCAACTTGAGACAATTGTTTATTCATTTGTAATTTGTTTTATTTTTTGTTTTGTCTCGACTCTAATGAAATATCACTTTATTCTTCATTTGAGTTTTGTTTTGTTTGTTTTTGCAAAACTATTAATTTAAAACGGTCACAAAAGCGTTCCAACCAATGTGTACGTTTGTACAGTCACATAACTGTGCAAAGTTGACGCATGCGCCAAAAACCGATATAAACAGTTTCGTTACCGTTTCAAAACGATCCAGTTATAGCAGGTTGGAACATAGGTAATAACACTGCTTCAAATTGTGTGAGACGCTGATGACCTCAATTGCTAAGCGTCTGCTATCTGCAGTTTCTCTTATCAAACACTAGTGGTCCCGTCCGGCTTCGCCCGAGTGCTATGAATGTTTGATTTATTATCCCCCACTCCAGGAGAAATACTCCCCCTGCGAAGCGATGTCCGCGGGTGTTTATAATATTAGTAGGATTCCGCCTATACCTACGCTAAAATGCAAAAGAATTGAGTTACGTTTTGTTACTATCCCACAGGAATTATCCCCCCCGCGAGAAATTTATCAAAATAAATCACTCAGGGATAGTGTAACTTTCTATTAGTGAAAGAATTTTTAGAATCGGTTCAGTAGTTCCAGAGATACGAATTTATGATTTATTGTTCGTTCAGAGTCCTCTATATGATCGAACTACTCAAAATATTTCAAAAAATTAAACTGTTAAAAATAACGACAGCGACTCTAAAGGTTTTTAACGGCAACTTGAAGTACAGGTCCTTTTTACACGGTTTTATTATCTTGACTCCGTATATTTGTTTGTTTGTTACTATCTTTGTTTCAAATCTTGCGACAGCTTTTTCAACTACTTCTACTTAACCGATTTTTATGAAACTTTGCACACACATTGAGTTCCCGTGACAATACAATATTATTATGATAATTTCAACTTGGTAACGAGGCTCTGATGATGGAGTCAGGAGGTGGACAGAAGAACTCTTAAAAAGTAGAAAATAAAAAAGGTAAAAAAACTTTTAAGTTAAACGGTTTTATTTTAAATCGTCAGCTGTACTAAAAACTAGAAAATAATTAGGACACAAACCAAGGGGCACTTTGTGTCGCTGTGTTAGCAGAATAAGTAATAATCTGGGACTTTTAACAGACTAAAATAAAAACGTGGGCGCATTTGAAATATTTCTGTTGGCGGGCTTGGAAACACATTTTTCTAGACAAGCCGTTCTTATACAAGAATTGTACAATCGTTATACAGATTTTTATGCGCCCCACGTTTTATTACTTATTCCGCTGACGCAGCGACACAAAGTGCCCCTTGGTTTGTGTCCTAATTATTTTCTAATTTTTGTGTACAGCTGATGATTTAAAATAAAACCGTTTAACTTAAAAGTTTTTTACCTATATTTTTTAATGCATTTAGAATTCCCCGTGCGATTGACTGAGGGGGCGCACAGCGGTTCCAAACCGGACCGTCGCCGGACGAAACAAACTTTTTGTAGTCGGCGACGGCGCTTCAGTGCGAAACTGAAATAAAAGTAATACATAAAACATAAGTTGTTATTGCGACGTCACTCCAGCGCCGCTGATATATCCGTTGTGATGATTCCGGAACTGGCCGCCATTATAAACAACACGGGGGGTCGGAACTTGTCGCTGACTTTGTGTCGCCAAAAATCACGCATATTCCTAAACGTTGAATGCTTAAATCATGTATAGTTTTATCTGTGGACGGAAACTAGAGTCGTTTTTGTCAGGGTAAAAAATGTGTGACTTGAGAATAGCGTTCTAGTTACAGGCCCCCAGCTCCCAGATTCCAATCCGGAGTGGGGAAGCAAAATAAAATAGGTATCGCAAAAACAAATACAAAGAAATACAATAATAATAATAAATACGGTCTTAAAATTTAAATTCGACCTGATGTCCCTAAATTTGGAACATGCAATTAAAATACGTGTATATGAGGACTGCTTGTTGGTCTGGTCTCTACCCTCCGATCTTTCCGGCATAGGTAACCTTTCTGGGGTTCGATTTCGCCCCCCGTCGGCATAGCTCATCGGGTCACGGAGACACGCAAGCCCTCCCACCTCGACAAGGTCATGCAGTCCATAGGGAGGGTGTGTGTGTGTGTATATATTTGTGTAAATGTATGTATGTTATGTGTATATGCAATGTATGTATGTATGTGTGTAATGTATATGTATGAATGTACGTTCTTTTTCTAATTCAATATTTCACTAAACACTATCAAACAAATAACACTTTATAATTTACACAATCACAAAGCTCTTGTTTTCGTCAAAAAAATGGAATCTTTCATTCGTCTGGTGCGAGGCATTTCCGGTTCTTTAAATCAGACCACCTTTCCGGTACACGTTGGCCACTTTTCGGCGGAATTTCGTCAAACTTGAATCATTTTTCTTTTTGGAATTCTTCTGCTCCGGCTCCGAAGCGTCCGTCTTCTGCCTTTTAGGAGCTGGCTCTACATTTTCCGTACCTTTTTTGTTCAGTATCTCTCGCGTCTTTTCCTCATCCCGAAGACGCTTGGCATCCATTGCCCTTTTCCTCTGGTCAGTCTTTGCATATCGACTCTGAACGGCCCCCTCGTGCAGTTTTCTCTCCCGTTCTTCCAGACGTCGACTATTCTGTTCCGTGGAGCTGGGAATCTTCGTTAGAGGCATGGGAAGCATTGCAGCGGGCTGTTTCTTCCCTTGAACGATTCGGCGCGGATTTTCATTACCCAACCTCTGGCGTAATGGAATCATCGATTCTTCAGTTTTGGTGCCATTCGCTGTAGTCATCATTGTCTTTCCTGTGTCAACAGGAATCCGCGAAGCGTGCTTCTTCTCGTTCGCTAAAATTGCATTTCGACGCCGTTCTTCGTCTAATAAGCGCGCGCATTCCTTGGCGTGCAATAGCATCATCCTTTCTCTTTCGGCGTAAATGTCCTCAGTTACGCCTTCTTCTTCACTGATTATTTGGGGCCGTTCATCTTCTATGATCGGCAAGTCTTTCTTTGTCTGGGATCTAATACTGTCCTGTTGAGACTGTTTGCCTTCTTGGCAGTGTCTTCTTCGCGGGTCGCCCTCATTCAGAGGTTTATTTATAATCATTCTTCCCTGTCGCTTTTCTTTTTCCTCTACAGTCTTTGTTTTGCTCATTATGCGGAGCATTTTCTCCCATTTCATTTCATAAGTTTCCTTAGATTTTCTCATAATCATGTCTTGGTACGCAGGCATCTCCGCATGTGGAATTATTCCTATACATTGATCAAAGTCCTCTTTGGTGAATGACCGCACAACTGAGTAGTCCCCTAGACAGTGTTGAACTTCCAAAGCTTCCGCATCCACTGGGGTAACACGTCGCATCGGCTGAAAGAGTGATTCTTCGAAACTTGCCATTTTCTTTATTAAAATAATCAAATACTAATAACGAACACCTTCACTGACACTTAAAAACACACACAATCACTATATATTTTCACAACTTAGAAATAATTCGTTAGGAACACGCACAATCACTAAATTATTATAATTATACGCAAAATCACTATGTTATCACAAGTATGTAAACCCGTAAGTCGAAAACACACACAATCACTAAAATTTAAGTATACGCACAATCACTATAGTATCACAAGTAAACCCGCTAGTTAAAAATTCAAACAATCACGAAACTATCGAAATTATGTAAACCTGTAAGTCGGAATAACGAACACTTCCACTGGCACAATTTAAGAACACAACACAATCACTACTATAATATCACAACTCAGAAATAAGGCAAATCGTTAGTTAGAAACACAATCACTAAATTATCACAAATGAGAAAAACCGCTGGTTAGAATCACACACAAACACTATATTATTACAAGTAAATAAACCTCTAAGTTAAAACACACAACGATGCTCACAGCACGAAACTCACAACTGCAGAAATGACAAATTTGGATTAATAGATCAAAGAAAATAATACAAATTAAATTCCAATCCACTTACAAAATGATGTTCACTGCACGAAATTCACCACTGTTGTGAATGTTTTAGATAAATTTTACAAACAGGTCATTTATCAGGTAAGATTTTCGGTTAGACTAATTAAAATAATAGGTAATGGATAAAACAAATAGTTATTTAGTAAAAGTACAGTTCAGGTATCAGCTAGGCAAATTAAAATATGTTGGTAATTACAGGTAATTAATAAAGTAAGTAGGTACTTACTAAAGTAGAGTTTTACCAAAAATTTATAAGAAGGTTTGTAAATTTTTAAAAACTTGAAATGAATTTTTAAAGCAAATTTATAGAGCTGCAATGAATTTGGTATTATAGAAATAAAATACTTGAGTTAATGATGAAACACAAAATATATCAATATATTAACAAAATAAACAAATATAAGTAAAACCGCTAGTTAGAAATACACAAATACTATGTTATCAGAAATACGTAAACCCGTAAGTCGGATACAAACACAATCACTAAATTATCACAATTATCTAAACCCGTAAATCGGAAACAAACACAATCACTAATTTATCAGAGATATGTAAACCCGTAAGTTAAAACACACAACGATGTTCACAGCACGAAATATGTATGAATGTATGTTTTTTTTCTAATTCAATAAGTCGGAAACACGCACAATTACTGGATTATCACAAGTAAACCCGTAAGTTAAAACACACAACGATGTTCACAACACGAAATTCACAACGTTAATTAATATTTTTAGCTAAATCTATAAAAAAGTTCTCTTTTTCAGGTAAATATTCAGGTAGGCCAATCGAATTGTACATTATTACAGATAGATAATACTGCCGTCATAAGGAAAAGGGGCGTATCTGTCAAAATGTTAAAACGGAGAAAAAAAATAAATAGTGTTTGAGATTTTTCATTACCTGCTGTCTTTAGAAAAGCTGAAATTCTTATATTTTACTGATGTCATTATTAGTGTATTTGCCATATGGCACATACACTATTGGCGTCGGTCGGATGGCGGGACCTAGGGGTCGGACCAAAATTTCTCGACGTTTCATAGCCTCCTGAACAGTTTGGCACCATTTTTGGAAATGGCTGTTTATATATGTATATATATATATATATATATTTATATATTTGGATATATATATATATGTGTGCGGGCTATAACTTTCGAAAGAGTTAATTGATTTTGACGAAATTTGGTAGGCACGTTGAAATCCATCACCGCACGAAGCCTATTTAAAATGGGCCCAATCGGACCATTTTAAGGGTAGTTTTTAGGGGTTGAAAAATGTTTTTGGGCCCAAAAAAGCCGAAAAAATTCTCAGAATCGTTTCAAAATTGCAATTTAACCCTTTAGTAACGATTAAAATATACTGCTAAAATTTTAATAAAATCGGCCCGACAGGACCGGACTTACAAATTTTATGAAAACACTAGTTTGCGGATAATGCTTTACTTACTGTAGGGTGTATTTAAATTGGTACCGAGGTTGCATTGATAAAAATATTGAAATTAAGAAAAAAAATATTATTTTAAGGGATGTATTAAGGGGTTAAATTTTTTGTTTTGTCCAAAAACAAACATAATAAAGCCACAAATACACTATATTGTCGGCAGGGTTTTGGCACTGCGACCCGAGTTTTCTGTATTAGTTATTACTAATCAATATTCCGAACAGTTTCTTTTATTAATTTATTAAAAAAAATTTAGTTTTTCCCTTCTTGTTTAGTAAAAAAATACGAATAAAATGGTTGATATTACGTTAAAAGGGCGCAAATGCATAAACCGTCTTTTCTGCTTAATATAATATGCTTTATCTTAAGTAATATTTTTATTTTTGAAAAGTCGCTTGTGACACTAGTGTCCTTTTAACGTAGTATAAGAAATAAATTTTCGATGTGTAAATAATTTAAAACGATGCAGCTCCATAATGCAGAACGTTATTTCGTTGAAATATGTACCTAAATTATTGTTAAGTAACTATTTACGAACCAACGGCTTCATAATTATTTCATCCTCCTGTTACAAGTGTTTTAAAATAAAATAAAAGATCAAAAATAAAAATAAAATTCTGAACAGAAGCGTCTCTTTTTGTAGCATAATCTGAAAAATATTTTGCATCGCAAAGTTTTAAAAACGTTTCTGCCATTTGCGTCTCTTGTATATTCAGCGTTGCCAGACACTTTTCTCTCTTGGGTACGCGCAGTAACCTAAAATAGTACGCAAATCCTTCCCAGAGTATGCAGTACGCACATATTAAATTTTTTTTATAAAAAAATAAAACATCCTTCAAATAATGCCACTAAAAAGAGAAAAATAATAAAATTTTAAGGTCGGCGCCAATTTCATTACTAAAACTTTATATTAGTACCTATTAAATTTGGTGCCGACCTCAACATTTTATTATTTTTCTTTTTTTGAAGAAGGTTCTATTTTGTTATAAATTGTTTTAAATTTTTGGTGGCTTTGCAATACGTAGTTTGCACATTAATAACCGATTTGATATTTGATTACTAAACTAGAAAAATAAACTACTGAACCGATTTCAGTAAAAATTTATATGGTACCACCCTGAAGGTATGTCCTATTAAATAAAACAAGAATGATAAAAATTGGTTTACAAATTCAGGAGATATGGGAAGTGGGAACATAATATGTAAAATGATTACTAAAACTAAAAAAAATATTATTAACAAAAGAAAAAGTGATATACACTTATTTGCATGATAAACGAAGAGAGAAATATATATTGGGGTTACCATCAATTCGTTTAAATTTGAAGCGAATATTATAAAATAGTGACCACTGAGCAGTCGTATTTATTAAATTTATAGAATTTACCGAAATGTAAAAAAGATGTATAAATGTTAATTTTCGGAGACTGGATCCGAACGCAATTTTATTAAGTATTAAAATTTGAAATAGTACGTAAAACGTACGGAGAGTACGCGAGTACGCAAAGAGGCGGGATAGTACGCAAATCGTACTATTCGTACTCTACTGGCAACGCTGTGTATATTCCAAATACTAAGATAAAAAGTCATGTCTTCACAACGGCGTCTTTTTATCTTAGTAGCAACACAGTCAAATGTGCAGGTGCGTCTTTAGATTTAATGGTAATTCAGAAACGCCTTTTTAATTATTTAAGTTATTAGTTTAATTTCAGAAGGCTAGACGCAACTGACCATATGCGTCTTTTTTTTTAGTACATGGTAGAAATTACTTTCTTGCTTAGTTTTTTGTCGTTCTTTCTGTAAATGCGTCCTTCTTTGCTATGTTTATCTTCGGTTGTATGCTTTAATAATAATAATAAAAATACTGGTAGATGCGCCTTTTTTCGCTGATTCCGAATATGTATTTAGTTCATTTATGACAAAAATGTTGGATGCGCCCCCCTCTTGCTTATGACGGCAGAATATGTGGTTAAATAAGTCCATATAGTAATTTTTATGGTAGGGTGTAACAAAAATTTTATTTATTAGTATTATAAGAATTATTAAATTTTGATTATTAATCAAAATAGAGGTTAACGGGTATGTGGACAACAACAAAACAATTAAACTATTGTCGAAAATGCGACGAATCGTCTCTTATTAATTTAATTATTAAGTCTTTAGTTATGTATTTAACATATTTTTTTTTATTCTTGAAAAAATCTTTTATTTTTGTCGTATCGTTTAACCGCAATAATCAGGATATTCCTGTATACCCATAAATGATTTTTTCTGTACAGGGTGTAACAGAAAACCGTATTCTTGCCAAACAGTTCGTTTCCACTTTCCAATAACATTTTTGTTATTATAAAAGTTAATCTCTAAAGCGTCGAAAACTACGTAAGTAACACCAAATTCTGAAAAAAATTGTTTTGAGATCCTTAATGAAAGTTCTTTCGAATGATAACCCACATGACCGATTATAAAATATATTTTTCGAAGACAAACTTTGCCCCACGTCCAGATTCCGGGAATTTTTTTTTTATTCTGTCTATTGGAATAAAATATGCATTTTAATGAGCTTTATAACTATTCCAAATTTCAGTTTGATTGAAATTCGACTGTGACAGACATACAGACGGACGGAAAAACAAGTGTTCCCACAATGGTTTCGTTTTTAGGCGCGATCTTAGCGAAGCTAGGAGCACCTATATACACTCACTTTGTCTGTACGTCTGTGAATCTGTGAGTCTGTAACGGATTTTTTGTATCAGTCGTACAGCCCAAACGGGTTAACTTTTTTTGTTCGATTCCTCTCGGGGTCTATTTGATCCTAACGTCGCCCGATTTTTGAATGTTGGCCACAGAGGGGAGAAATTTAGAAAAAACAGTGTTTTCTGCTTATAGTTCGTTCAATTCAAGTCAGATCGATTCGAAGTCAATATAGTAATTTTTATAGTAGGGTGTAACATACATTTTATTTGTTAGTATTATAAGAATTATTAAATTTTGATTATTAATTAAAATAGAATTAAGAATAATCGCAGGATAGTGGACAAAATATTTGGTTTATTTAATTGAATGTACGACGTTTCGTCTATATATTTAGACTTTTTCAAGTACAAAAAAATAACAATATTTATGAAAATTAATATTAATTACTAACCATAGCAATTAACATAAGATAGGGTACATAAGACAAAAACATGGTAACAAATTATGTTGATTGTGTAATTAATATTAATTTTCATAAATATTGTTATTTTTTTGTACTTGAAAAAGTCTAAATATATAGACGAAACGTCGTACATTCAATTAAATAAACCAAATATTTTGTCCACTATCCTGCGATTATTCTTAATTTTATTATAATCACGATAGACACGATTTCTAATATAAATTAAAATAGATGTTAACGGGTATGTGGACAACAACAAAACAATTAAACTATTGTTGAAAATGCGACGTTTCGTCTTTTATTAATTTAATTATTAAGTCTTTAGTTATGTATTTAATATATTTTTTTTTATTCTTGAAAAATTCTTTAATTTTTCATAATTAGTGATTTTTGTCTGACCGTTCAACCGCAATAATCAGGATATTCCTGTATGCTGTAGCATTTCATAATTTTGTAGCCCCAAAATAATATTTGATTTCGAGCCTATGGTATAATATTCAATTGAAATAAAAATACATTGTAAACTATAGTGACGGTATTTGACGAAATGTTGCGGGCTTTGAACAGGTCGCGATTCTGGCCGACACAGAGAGACTGATGCTAGAAAAGGCGGTACGAGTGAGAGGCTGCTACGTACAGCGGCTGATACGTCACGCGAGAGACGCGTTCAGATAGACAGAACAGTACAGAGGGATAGCTAGCCGGTCGGCGGTCGGACAGCTCGGGGTCGCCGTGTGAAGAACATGATTAGATGAACTGATATTGATGTTTGTTTATCTAGCACTGACGTATGACAGTCGATTTTGATAAGAATTGGCGACGTTTTATATTTGGTTTTTTTGATTGTTGATTGGATTTTCATTGTTACTGGAGATATAGTTGTTTTATTGTGGATCCACGAACATTAATCCCAATTTCCGCCCTACAAATTTAGTCCCAATATTCCTTTAACTTTCATTTTACCCATTTTCCATTGTTGAGCAGCGAATGTTGCTAGTTATAGTGGTTGTTAGTAGGGTGGCGTTCTGTGCGTCATATAAGATATAGTAGGGAATGGTCGGTTTGTGGGTGGAACCCAGTATTTATTTTTGAGCAACGTGGAGAAAGTATTGTTAGTTTTAATTTGGCTCCAGTGGCGTCCTCCCATATTAAGTGGCATTAGCTGTAAATTATTTCGCCATTACTGGGGTCGCTGGTTATTTTTTTGTAATTTTATGCGTTGTTAATTTTTTAGAATTAGATTTATTGTTCCACAAAATATGAAATACACAAAAAATAATACAATATAATAATATTCAAACATATCTGTTTTCAAATAACAAAACAAAAACAAAATAAGAAAAAATTTACCAACTTGTGGAACTAGATCCATCTGAAGGAAAGACCTGTTATAGATGAACCATCATAAAAATCTATATTATATGATGTTGAGAAAGGATATAATAATATAATTCTCTGCTATAATATAATATAATTTAGTTAGGAAATTATGTTTAATAGAATGACTATACAGTTTACTTCTAAAAATTAATATTCAATAGACTTTCAACATTTTAATTTTTTAGCAGCCATTGATATATATATTGTACAAATTTATTAGTTGTATTTACGGTTTTTATATGGATTGGTAACAGATTAAATATGTGGGGAGCTGTAAATACAAAATACCTCTGAAATAAGCTTATTGTTGATTTTGGAACAAAAACATTTTTATTTCTGTCGTTTGTCCTTCTTTCTGGTTCCCTTCTGTTCACTATACTATTTGCGTAAAATATTTTAAGAATTTTATAGAGATACAAATGTCTGGCAGGGAGAATTTGAAGTTGTCGAAATAACGGAAATGAGTGTTCGTATTTTAAATTTTTGAATAACATAGCCCTAATAATACGTCTTTGTACAAAATTGACATATTTAAAATTATTAGTGTATTTGCCATATGGCACATACACTATTGGCGTCGGTCGGATGGCGGGACCTAGGGGTCGGACCAAAATTTCTCGACGTTTCATAGCCTCCTGAACAACTTGGCATCATTTTTGGAAATGTTTATATATATGTTAGCACGATAACTCTCGAAAGACTTAATCGATTTTAACGAAATTTGGTACACACGTTGGAATCCATCACCGCACGGAACCTATTTAAAATGGGCCTAATCGGACGATTTTATAAGGGGTTAAAAAACGTTTTTGGGTCCAAAAATACCGAAAAAATTCTCAGAATCGTTTCAAAATTGAAATTTAACCTTTCAGTAACGCTTAAAATGTGCTCCTAAAATGTTAATAAAATCGGCCTGACAGGACCGGACTTACAAATTTTATGAAAACACTAGTTTGCGGATAGTGCTTTACTTACTGAAAGGTGTATTTAATTTGGTACAGAGGTTGCACTGATTAAGAAAAAAAATATTATTTTAAGGGATGTATTAAGGGGTTGATATTTTTATTTTGTCCAAAAACAAACCTAAGTACACGTATTAAAGCCACAAAGCCTGTATTTGCAAATGCATTATATTGTCGGCAGGGTTTTGGCACTGCGACCCGAGTTTTTTTAAATAGGCTCCGCCCCAACATTGTATTCCATAATTTATTTTAGATTGTACTAAAGCATGATACACATTTATTAAAACATTTAGTGGGCATCTAGTTCTTATGAAATATATTTTGCAGACATTGTCGTAAATATTTAACAACCATATCAATTTGATTTTTCCAGTTTAGTGTTGAGCCAAAGAAAATTCCTAAATATTTGTAGTCTGTTACTCTTTCGATACTAATACATTTAGACTTACTACAGGCATTTGCACATTCGATTGTGTGGTATTTTAAAAACAAAATAAAATATAGTTACTTCTTACCACAACAGTTTTATTGATGGATGTACATTTCGAAACCTAAGCTTTCATCTTCAGCGAACACTAAATGAATGAAATAATACATAACGGGTATTTATATACTAATATTACAGGTAATAAAATAATTAACAAATTGAAAACTTAACTATAGACTTAAAGTATCACAGGAGGATAGAACGATCCGACAGTCCCAACCAACGGATAGACGGCTGAGAAATTGACCTAGAACACAGAAGAACAAAGCGAATTATCTAGAACATTACTTATGGTCTAAAAGATCAAATAAAGCAGAATAAGGTATAGGGCCATTATCCGAATTCAAAAGCTTGGTACCATCGCACTTAGCAATGTAAATGCTTTCAAAGCTATCTAAATGATGGGTCGTACTTACCGCCTTTACCAAACTTACATTATTTATGCTTATGTCATGGTTAGTATCTAAAATATGGTTCGCGACGCTTGATTTGTCCGGTCTATTAAATTTGATATGTGAAAAATGCTCTTTCCACCTAGTATTAATTTGGCGTCCGGGTTTGTCCTATATAAAATTTGTCACATGTACCGCAATTAATTTTGTAAATACCTGATTTTTCTAGAGTGGGTATTTTAAATTAAACTGAAATTTACAGGAATTACGTATATCAAAGACCATGAATTTAGATTTTTCACTTAATTTTAGGAAGTGACTAGTGAACCATTTGTTTATTTTTTTAAGTCCTTATAACTTCCCATTGGAAGTCATTGTAATGGGTCCGAAAATCGAAGTCAAAATGTATAACAATTTCTAAGACGAAATCTCGAGAATGAAAAATGATATCGACTACGTTAGGGTGCCAATCGACACGTATTAACGTAAATATGATCTGAAAGAAATTTTTTCAAAATCGGTTCAGCCGTTCTTTTTTCGTAAGAGTGTCAATCGAGGCGTATTAACGTCATTTTGATCTGACATAAATTTTATAAAAATCGGTTCAGCCGTTTTTTTTTAAATTATTGTTAAAAATAAATAATAATTATGTTTTAATGATTAAAATGATTACTTTTCTGTGTAATATCTAATTTAATTATTATTATTAAATATTTATCAAACTGAGAAGTTAGTCGTGTGGACCTCAAGGGTCGCACTTTAGTCCTAATAAACGACCCACCTCACGGCTTGTTTTTAATTATTGTCAAAAATAGTTATGTATTTAAAATATTTTTTTTATTCTTGAAAAAATCTTTTATTTTTTATAAGTGATTTTTGTCTGACCGTTTAACCGCAATAATCAGGATATTTCTGTATACCCATAAATGATTTTTTCTGTACAGGGTGTACAGAAAGCCGTATTTTTAGTGAAGAGCCAAGCAGTTCGTTTCCACTTTCCAATAACATTTTTTTATTATAAAAGTTAATCTCTAAAGCGTCGAAAACTACGTAAGTAACACCAAATTCTGAAAAAAAGTGTTTTGAGATCCTTAATGAAAGCTCTTTCGAATGATAACCCACATGACCGAATTTATAAAATATATTTTTCGATGACAAACTTTGCCCCACGTCCAGAATACGGGAAAATATTCTTTCTTGTTTCTGACAATCGGAATATAATATACATTTTAATGAGCTTTATAACTATTCTAAATTTCAGTTTGTGACAGACATACAGACGGACGGACAAACGAGTGTTCCCACAATGGTTTCGTTTTTTTTCCTTTTGAGGTACAGAACCCTGAAACTAATAAATTGAAAATTCTCGAGTTTACCATATACGGTGAAGACCTCAGCTGTTGAGCGTCTATAATCTACAACATGTACGCAGGGTAAAAAATGTGTAGTTTGAGAATAGCGTTTTAGTCACAGGCCCCCAGCTTCCCATCAGGAGTGGGGAAGCAAAATAAAATAGGTATCGCAAAAACAAATACAAAGAAATACAATAATAATAATAAATAAGGTCTTCAAATTTAAATTCGACCTGATGTCCCTAAATTTGGAACATTCAATTAAAATACGTGTATATGAGGACTGCTTGTTGGTCTGGTCTCTACCCTCCGATCTTTCCGGCATAGGTAACCTTTCTGGGGTTCGATTTCGCCCCCTGTCGGCATAGCTCATCGGGTCACGGAGACACGCAAGCCCTCCCACCTCGACAAGGTCATGCAGTCCATAGGGAGGGTGTGTGTGTGTGTATATATATTTGTGTAAATGTATGTATGTAATGTGTGTATGCAATGTATGTATGTGTGTAATGTATATGTATGAATGCATGTTCTTTTTCTAATTCAATATTTCACTAAACACTATCAAACAAATAACACTTTATAATTTACACAATCACAAAGCTCTTGTTTTCGTCAAAAAAATGGAATTTTCATTCGTCTGGTGCGAGGCATTTCCGGTTCTTTAAATCAGACCACCTTTCCGGTACACGTTAGCCACTTTTCGGCGGAATTTCGTCAAACTTTAATCATTTTTCTTTTTGGAATTCTTCTGCTCCGGCTCCGAAGCGTCCGTCTTCTGCCTTTTGGGAGCTGGCTCTACATTTTCCGTACCTTTTTTGTTCAGTATTTCTCGCGTCTTTACCTCATCCCGAAGACGCTTGGCATCCATTGCCCTTTTCCTCTGGCCAGTCTTTGCATATCGAATCTGGACGGCCCCCTCGTGCAGTTTTCTCTCCCGTTCTTCCAGACGTTCATTACCCAACCTCTGGCGTAATGGAATCCTCGATTCTTCAGCTTTGGTCCCATTCATCATTTTCTTTCCTGTGTGAACAGGAATCCGCGAAGCGTGCTTCTTCTCGTTCGCATTTCGATGTCGTTCTTCGTCTAATAAGCGCGCGCATTCCTTGGCGTGCAATAACATCATCCTTTCTCTTTCGGCGTAAATGTCCTCAGTTACGCCTTCTTCTTCAGTGATTATTTGTGGCCGTTCATCTTCTATGATCGGCAAGTCTTTCTTTGTCTGGGGTCTAATACTGTCCTGTTGAGACTGTTTGCCTTCCTGGCAGTGTCTTCTTCGCGGGTCGCCCACATTCAGAGGTTTTCTTTTGCCTCTACAGTCTTTGTTTTGCTCATTATGCGGAGCATTTTCTCCCATTTGATTCCATGTTTCCTTAGTTTTTCTCATACTCTCTGCGTACATCATTACATGTCCTGGTACGCACGCATCTCCGCATGTGGAACTATTCCTAGATAATCATCAAAGTCCTCTTTGGTGAATGACCGCACAACTGAGTAGTCTCCTAGACAGCGTTGAATTTCCAAAGCTTCCGCATCCACTAGGGTAACACGCCGCATCAGCTGAAAGAGTGATTCTTCGAAACTTGCCATTTTCTCTATTAAAATAATCAAAAACTAATAACGATCACTTTCACTGACACAACTTAAAAACACACACAATTACATAAATTATTATAAGTATACGCACAATCACTAAATTATCACAAGTAAACCCGCTAGTTAAAAATTCAAACAATCACGAAATTATCAAAATTATGTAAACCCGTAAGTCGGAATAACGAACACTTTCACTGGCACAATTTAAGAAGACAACCAAATCACTACTATAATATCACAACTCAGAAATAAGTCAATTCGTTAGTTAGAAACACTATCACTAAATTATCACAAATGAGAAAAACCGCTAATTAGAAACACACACAAACACTATATTATTACACACAACGATGCTCACAGCACGGAGCTCGCAACTGAAATGAATAATTTGGATTAATAGATCAAAGAAAATAATACAAATTAATTTCCAATCGATTTCCGAACGATGTTCACTGCACGAAATTTACCACTGTAATGATTGTTTTAGATAAATTTTACAAACAGGTCACTTTTCAGGTAAGATTTTCGGTTAGACTAATTAAAATAATAGGTAATGAATAAGACAAATAGGTATTTAGTAAAAGTACAGTTCAGGCATCAACTAGGCAAATTAAAATAATGTAGGTAATTACAGGTAATTAATAAAGTAAGTAGGTACTTACTAAAGTAGAGTTTTACCAAAAATTTATAAGAAGGTTTGTAAATTTTTAAAAACGGCTCTCTTGAAATGAATTTTTAAAGTAAATTTATAGAGCTGCAACGAATTTGGTATTATAGAAATAAAATACTCGAGTTAATGATGAAACACAAAATATATCAATATATTAACAAATGTAAGTAAAACCGCTAGTTAAAAATACACAAATACAATATTATCAGAAATATGTAAACCCGTAAGTTAAAACACACAACGATGTTCACAGCACGAAATATGTATGAATATGTTTTTTTCTAATTCAATATTTCACTAAATACTATCAAACAAATAATACTTTATAATTCACATAATCACAAAGCTCTTGTTTTCGTCAAAAAAATTGAATCTTTCATTCATCTGGTGCGAGGCATTTCCGGTTCTTTAAATCAGACCACCTTTCCGGTACACGTTGGCCACTTTTCGGCGGAATTTCGTCAAACTTGAATCATTTTTCTTTTTGGAATTCTTCTGCTCCGGCTCCGAAGCGTCCGTCTTCTGCCTTTTGGGAGCTGGCTCTACATTTTCCGTACCTTTTTGGTTCAGTATCTCCCGCGTCTTTTCCTCATCCCGAAGACGCTTGGCATCCATAGCCCTTTTCCTCTGGTCAGTTCTTGCATATCGACTCTGGACGGCCCCCTCGTGCAGTTTTCTCTCCCGTTCTTCCAGATGTCGTCGACTATTCTGCTCCGTGCAGCTGGGGATCTTTGTTAGAGGCATGGGAAGATTTGCAGCGGCCTGTTTCTTTCCTTGAACGATTCGGCGTTCATTACCCAACCTCTGGCGTAATGGAATCCTCGATTCTTCAGTTTTGGTCCCATTCGCTGTCGTCATCATTTTCTTCCCTGTGTGTACAGGAATCCGCGAGCCGTGCTTCTTCTCGTTCGCTAAAATTGCATCTCGACGCCGTTCCTCGTCTAATAAGCGCGCACATTCCTTGGCGTGCAATAGCATCATTCTTTCTCTTTCGGCGTAAATGTCCTCAGTTACGCCTTCTTCTTCAGTGATTTTTTGGGGCCGTTCATCTTCTATGATCGGCAAGTCTTTCTTTGTCTGGGGTCTAATACTGTCCCGTTGAGACTGTTTGCCTTCCTGGCAGTGTCTTCTTCGCGGGTCGCCCTCATTCAGAGGTTTATTTATAATCATTCTTCCCTGTCGCTTTTCTTTTGCCTCTACAGTCTTTGATTTGCTCATTATGTGGAGCATTTTCTCCCATTTCATTTCATAATATTCCTTAGATTTTCTCATAATCATGTCCTGGTACGCAGGCATCTCCGCATGTGGAATTATTCCTATGCATTCATCAAAGTCCTCTTTGGTGAATGACACATAGTCTCCAAGACAGCGCTGTACTTCTAAAGCTTCCGCATCCACCGGGGTAATACGTCGCATCGGCTGAAAGAGTGATTCTTCGAAACTTGCCATTTTCTTTATTAAAATAATCAAATACTAATAACGAACACTTTCACTGACACAACTTAAAAACACACACAATCACTATATTATCACAAGTATTTGTAAACTCGTAAGTCGAAAACACACAATCACTAAATTATCACAAGTAAACTCGCTAGCTAAAATTCAAACAATCACGAAATTATCAAAATTATGTAAACCCGTAAGTCAGAATAACGAACACTTTCACTGACACAATTTAAGAATACAACACAATCACTACTATAATATCACAACTCAGAAATAAGTCAAATCGTTAGTTAGAAACACACAAAAACACTATATTATTACAAGTAAATAAACCTCTAAGTTAAAACACACAACGATGCTCACAGCACGAAATTCACAACTGAAATGAATAATTTGGATTAATAGATCAAAGAAAATAATACAAATTAAATTCCAATCCACTTACCAAACGATGTTCACTGCACGAAATTTACCACTGTAATGAATGTTTTAAATAAATTTTACATTTATTTATAGTAAATTATAGGAAAGATTTTACAAACAGGTCACTTTTCAGGTAAGATTTTCGGTTAACCTAATTAAAATAATAGGTAATGAATAAAGCAAGTAGGAAATTTTAAAAGTACAGTTCAGGTATCAGCTAGGCAAATTAAAATAATGTGGGTAATTGTAGGTAGTTAATTAATAAAGCAAGTAGGTAATTAGTAAAGTACAGTTTTACCAAAAATGTTTAAAAAATTTTGTAATTTTTTAAAAACGGCTGTCTTGAAATGAATTTTTAAAGTGATTTTATAGATCAACGAATTTGGTATTATAGAAATAAAATACTGGAGTTAATGATAAAACACAAAATATATCAATATAGTAACAAAATTAACAAAAGTAAGTAAACCCGCTAGTTAGAAATACACAAATACCTACTATATTATCAGAAATATGTAAACAATTAAACTATTGTTGAAAATACAACGTTTCGTCTTTTATTAATTTAATTATTAAGTCTTTAGTTATGTATTTAATATATTTTTTTATTCTTGAAAAAATCTTTTATTTTTCATAAGTGATTTTTGTCGTACCGTTTGACCGCAATAATCAGGAAATTTCTGTATTTAGTGTGATCATTAGCACACTTATGAACTACACACTATTACCAGCATATTGCAAATACGTGTTCGTGTTTGACCCGAGTAATCCCGATTGTTATTGTCGGGTGTGTTTCAAATCAATGTTGTGAACTGCCCAGGCAAAGCCCGCCTAAGGAAGTTTTCACTTCAATAAAAAATTCGACTGATGACCAGTCCTATACTTCCCACCTAGTAAATATTTTCAAAAAATAAACACTCGTTTTTTTATTCTTTGACTAGGCCCAAATAACCTTAGCTGTTGGTGGTCTTTAAAACACAATTTAATTTTTATTCTTTGAAAAAAGCATGGCCCTCTTTTTTGTTTGGTGATCTACTGATGGCTAGCTTAATATAGCAAAAATCATGGTTACCTTGATTTACGTACAATTTTCTTTTTTTAGTAAAATATTTTTTTTCTCGAAAACTATACATTTTAGAGAAAAAAAATATCTACATTTTTTTCATATTATAACATCTAGAATTCATTTATATATTTTTTTACCTATGTTAATACGTGACATTGAGAACGTTTTTTTGAATATCTCAGGATCCACTGAACCGATTTGACTCAAAATCTAATCAGATCTAAGTTAAAGACTGATAAACACAATAGAACAATCGGCATGCCCGTATGTTGTTCCGTTCTTGAGATATCGAAGGCGAAACATTGACCACATACACACACACATACACACACACACACACACACACACACACATACAGACATCAGTCTGAAAATGATCTTAAACGATTGCTAGGGTCTCAAAACGTGAAGATTTGTTAAAATCTCGAAATATTTTTTTCGGACTAAATCCATTACTTCCCTACCATAGTAGAGGTGGGAAGTAAAAATTGAAAATTCTCGAGTTTACCACATATACGCATAGACGCTAATGACCTCAGCTGTTAAGCGTCTATAATCCACAACATGTACGTAGACTACGCTAGTTTGTTTTAATAAAGAGATACATGTGTTTACCGATTCAATTTTACTTTACTTTATTATATTATAGGCATTCTATCTAAATCCAAACTAACATATAGTTGCGAAAGTGTGTCTGTCTGTCTGTCTGTTTGTTTGTTTGTTACCTTTTCACGGCTCAACCACTGAACCGATTTCAACTAGAATTGGCAAAGAGATTCCTTGAATACCGACAAAGGAGATAGGTTACTTTTTTTCCCGGAAAACTGTTCCCAACGGAGAGAGCCATCAGCCATACATCAACTGTACTATCGGAATTGGAAAGGCAGAAGGTCATCAGTCAATGACGCGTTCTATGTATTTGTGTAGACAACTGAATTTTTAACTGTCAAAATAGGCATTAAATTCATAGCTCTCGGGTGAAACTGGACTAGGCAGCTAGTTTTGAATATTTTCTTAGTCCAAGTGTGCAAGCTTTCACGGCCGGCATTGTTCCAATTCTTCATGGTTTCCGGGCTTGTAGGCCGTGGTCCAGTAGTATTTCTACCTGGTGGTAGATGGTACCTGGTGGTAGAAATACCACCGGACCACGGCCTACAAGCCCGGAAACCATGAAGAATATTTTCTTAGTGCTTATTTTTCATTGTTGTCATTTCAATTGTTTTCAGGTGAAAAGTTGATCCAAGGCACCAAATACAAGATGTTCGAAGTAGTTCTGAACGATTACTCACTATTGATGAACTTAACGATACGTACCCTGAACAAGGAGGAGTTCGGGGGCTACATTTGCTCGTCGCAGAACGTCCTTGGCAAGGATCAAGGCCTTATCAGACTGCAAGGTAAAAGATTGAACGATACTATTTTATTTTTGTGTTGTATTCAAATTTTACTGTGTTTTATTTAGTTTTGTATACAGGTGAGGCACAGAAAGCGTTACAAGCTTTATTTATTTATTGTAGATTATAGACGCGTCGACAACTCAGGCATTAGCGTCTTCAACACAACAAATAATCCATTTGTGTATTATAATTCGCTAGTCGGCATACACAAACCGGACTGGTACGAGCTCGTGTCCCTGAGAGCGCTAATTCCCACAAAACATTGGATTTCAAACTACATTCCAATGTTTTGAAATGCAAACTACATTCCAATGTTTTGGAATGCAAACTACATTCCAATGTTTTGGAATGCAAACTACATTCCAATGTTTTGGAACGCAAATACATTCCAATGTTTTGGAATGCAAACTACATTCCAATGTTTTGGAATGCAAATGCATTCCAATGTTAAGGAATGCAAACTACATTCCAATGTTTTGGAATGCATACTACATTCTAATGTGTTGGAATGCAAACTACATTCTAATGTTTTGGAATGCAAATACATTCCAATGTTTTGGAATGCAAACTACATTCCAATGTTTTGGAATGCAAACTACATTCCAATGTTTTAGAATGCAAACTACATTCCAATGTTTTGGAATGCAAATACATTCCAATGTTTTGGAATGCAAACTACATTCCAATGTTTTTGAATGAAAACTACATTCCAATGTTTTGGAATGCAAACTACATTCCAATATTTCCCCTGAGGGACGTTACAAGTTAATATCTCAAAAAGTATTGGTTGTAGCAAAAAAATAACTGTTTGGTATCAAGGGAAACGTATGTTGATAAAATAGATTTTCTTCTCTATGCTGAGACCAGTACAAGGTTACCCTCCATTTTTAACATTGGAAATGTTTATGTTCGTATATGGGGGCAGAGTTACGAGTTTTCGTTCAAGGACAAAAGACAACGGTGTCGCGATCAAGTGAGGAGCAATCATGCAAAATTGAAAAAGTGCAATTTTTTCGAAATGTGTTTTATATCATGTCTAGTTAATTGAGAGGTATTTGCGACGATCTGCGGTGTTATTTTTGAGCAAATGTTAATAAATACTGTAGAAAAATCCATTTAAAAGTCAAGTAATCAAGCAAAAGTGAACGCGTATATAACAGAAGAATAATAGGGTTATTCCTGACAAAACTAAACAGTGCATTGATAAATATTGTGTGTATAATAAACAGTTAATTATGTTTCATATATGCTGTTATCATTTCCAATGTCCTCGATGGTTGCAAGGATTGCGAAATCTGTGAATTTTTTAATCAGACCACACATGGATTTTTTTATGACATCTTGTAGCCGTTATTGAGACGAATCCATTGACCTATGGGTTATGACATGAGGTTATTCAAGGTCATAAATAAAGAAGTTGTGTAATATGAAAATTACTAATTATTAATTAAAACGTTACTATCAAAATATGACCTTGTATCGCAATTGAATCAATTTACATTTATACTAACTTGTTAGCTGCTTGATGATAGTAACTAGACGTGGTCGTTATTTCACGTCACTAGTTACAATAACTAGCTACGCGGTATGTAACCGAATCACTAGTTTCGAGTTACATTACAAGTAGTGATTTTTGCAAATGCGTTACTAATCGAGAGCGGGTGACAGTGACACGAATAAATTCGAAGTAACCCGAACACGCACATGCCGTGGCATTCAACAAAAAGAAAAAACAAAACAGCGTAACTGTATTAGTATACGATATACGTATTACGTTTAATATCAATCATAAATACATTTAATGCAGTCAGTCCTAAGCCTGAATAAAGTATGAAGGGAAGTTAATTTATTGATTTAAGTGTATAGCTACAAACACTTAGATAGTGATTTAATGTATTTTAGTTTCGTCTCGTTTCGTGTGTAACTGTATAGTTGGTAACTGGTGGAGGTATTTATGCAAGCAATCACAGTAGCTGAATAAAAATAACTAGTTACAAAAATCACTAGTTTTGAAACAGGTGACGCCGACCAAGTCACTGGTTTCGTTACGTTTCTTGAAAATAACGTAACGACCCACGTCTAATAGTAACGTTTTAATTAATAATTAGTTGTTTTCATATTACCAAACTTCTTTATTTATGACCTTGAATAATCTCCTGTCATAGCCCATCGTTTCAATTCGGCTACAAGATTCCGTAAAAAATCCAAATGGCCTGATTAAAAAAATGGAGGTGACCTTGACCTGATCTCAGCATATTAATCGAGAAGAAAATCTATTTTACCAACATACGTCCCCCTTGATACCAAACAGTTTTTGGTCAAAACTTGTTTTGCAACAACCAATCCTCTCAGGGCTTGAGAACGGCCGAGCGTGTAGCAATGCTGTTGTTTACATGGCGTTGCTATGGTTCCTCTGTTACAAGTCCCCAGTTCTCCGGGTTCTAGCCCGAGAGCTGGTAAAAGTGTCAATTGGATTTTCAATTTATTATTAAAAAAAAAATAATGAATTGAAAATATGAATTGGTGCTAGACCCAAATAACCTTAGCTGTTGGTGGTCTCTAAAACACAATACCAATCCGCTCTTAAATAACAGAACGCTATATGTGCCTCACCTAGTATACAAATTTTTGGACATGAAAATATTTGGTCAAAAACGACCCTTAGATTTCGATTTTAATTTAATGCTTTTTTGCTTTATTTTTCTTATTTGCTTTGCTTCTTTGATTATATATTTTGATTTATTTATTGTAGTACCTACATGATTGCATAATATCTATATTTTTTACTAGGAAAATATAATTGAAAATTAGTAACTTAAAAAGAACATACTATTTTACAAACTTTAAAAAAAAAATCAAAATTTGTTCGAAAAAGTAATAAATAGACTGTATAAAGCAAATAGTGCAATGGCACAATATTTAAGAAATTACGAGTAGGTACCTAATTTTACTACCTTGGTTCATGAAAAGAAATCACTGTCACATGTCTTTATCGCGTGTCCTTGGCCCCAGTCGCGGTTGCCAACTTTCGAAAAGCTATCTTTAAAATCTATACAGGGTATCCAGTCTAAAAGTCTCCATACACAATATTATATGTCCTAAAATATTTTTTACGTAATAGTAAATAAATAAAGAACATAGGTAATTTTTGTTGCTTACAAACGGTAAACTTTAGGGCAAACGTTCAGAATGACCCCAGGAATACGTAATTTCAATATGGACATCACATTATGGGACATCCTGTAAACAACTTGTAACCATGCAATTTTGGAGACGCCGCCGCGCCGGTCTTCTGAGCTTATTTAGATTGAATATATTATACTTTGATGAGAAAATTTTTTTCGATGCGTCGTTCAAAATTCTCATGTAGTGCGGAAATAAATTCATACGGCCAGCAGTGCCATCTCTTTCGATTTCGATGAAAAATTGACTTCTGAACGGTTCACGTGCCTGCTGAAAAGTCAAAGAACGATTTGAATGATTACATGGTAGCGGAATCGAGTGGTTAAGTTAGGATATAATTTGTCCATTAACAAGATCTTCATGTAGTAGGGAAAATAAATCCAAATGGCACACAGTGCCGCATTTTTCGATTGCGATGAAAAAAATACTTCTGAACGGTTCACGTATCTGCTGAAGATTCAAAGAACGATTTGAATGATTACACGGTAGCGGAATCGAGTGGTTAAGTTAGGATATAATTTGTCCATTAACAAGATTTTCATGTAGTAGGGAAAATAAAACCATATGGCCAACGGTGCCGCCTTTTTCGATTGCGATGAAAAAAATACTTCTGAACGGTTCACGTGCCTGCTGAAGAGTCAAAGAACGATTTGAATGATTACATGGTAGCGGAATCGAGTGGTTAAGTTAGGATATAATTTGTCCATTAACAAGATCTTCATGTAGTAGGGAAAATAAATCCAAATGGCCAACAGTGCCGCATTTTTCGATTGCGATGAAAAAAATACTTCTGAACGGTTCACGTATCTGCTGAAGATTCAAAGAACGATTTGAATGATTACATGGTAGCGGAATCGAGTGGTTAAGTTAGGATATAATTTGTCCATTAACAAGATCTTCATGTAGTAGGGAAAATAAATCCATATGGCCAACAGTGCCGCCTTTTTCGATTGCGATGAAAAAATTACCTCTGAACGGTTCACGTGCCTGCTTAAGAGTCAAAGAAGGATTTGAATGATTACAAGGTAACGGAATCGAATCGTTAGATTAAGATATTTTTACTTCTAAAAGACATCGTATAATTGAAATAGAGCCATTTATACAATTTTGAATGAATAGCACTATTCATCTTCAAACCCAAAATGGGGACGTCCTAGTAGAAATATTAACGGTGAATATTAGTCTCTTATATATTTATCAAAAAGAAATTATTACCGTCTTTTAATGCAGAGTTGGACTCGGAATTTGTAGTGTTGTTACCCAACTACGAAAAAAGGAGGACTGTTAAAATCATAAACAGTCTATGTATGTTAGTTTGTTACCTCGTAGAGTCAAATCTACTGGGCCGATTTTCATAATCGAGGTGTCATTCGATGTGTCCTAATCACGCAAGTGTTCTACGCTATAAAATATTTTTGTGAATTCAAAATGGCGGTCGTAAGGTATGAAAATCTTGGTTTGAATTTTTTCAGGCCAAATCGATCGAGTGTGGTATCAAATGAAATAAATTTTTGTGGAGATTTCAAAAATATATAGATACTTTTTATGGAGTATAAAAAAGAGTGTGTGTGTACTATGTACGCATGTTATAGAAGTTATAAGTACTTCTTTTACGTAACAAAACAAAAATAACTCCAAAAATTTTATCTCGCGTGCCAGTACTAAACGTTTGTAAAAAAGACGATGAAATAATAAAATAAAGATATTAAATAAATTAATTTAATTTAATAAATTATTAATTTATTAAATATATTTATACCTAATTATTTATTTAAAAAAAGGATGTTTGTGTTGAGATCCGAACCCGGGACCTATTGCGTATGACGTGAGGCCGCTACTGTTACACCACGGCACACCTTCCATACCAGTGCTAAATAATAGGGTATTATAATCAAGAAAAATAATAATGTAAAAAAGTACGGTTTGTAGTACGAACTCATATTTAACGAAAGCGGCATAAACGAGCGTTTGTATGGCAATTGCTTTTATTAATGTTATTCAAAACTGAAAATGCTCTTGTCACATGGTGTAACGGCTCTAGTTGAAGTTTTACTAACGACTAGCTTCATACCGTAGATTTTTCGTGACGCGATGCGCGCGCATCCTAAAAATTCACTCTCATCAATTTTCCATAACACGCCAAAAGAAGTATAACTTCAGTAAATAAGTTTATACGTATATAAAAAACTAAAAAAGGCTGGAAAAATAGTTTGTGCGTTTGTTACTACTTACATAAAGTCAGATCTGCCAAAAACGAACTCATCGCTGTGTTTTCGCGTCTGGGCTCCGAACGGTTAATCGGACGACAAAAGTGAACATAAGTAAAAATATTTGTCAATAAATTTAAAATAAAAAATGTCTCATTCATAAATCTGTTAATCCTTAAGGTGGGCCTACAAGATAAGTTTGCCTTTTTAAAAATGGAATTACAATAAAATTGGTTTTGCTTTACATTAAAACACAATGTTATAAATAAGCGTAAGCTTTGTAAAACACGACGTGTATGGAGTGAATACATCAGTAGAATCCGTGTCTGTCTAATTATATAACCTTTGAGTTCTAATGTCGACATTTGGAAGCATTGATATTTCTATAAATACGTATTAATTAATGTAAAACCCTTTTCACTTTTGCTGGAACGGCGAATTTAAAGTGACGTATTAGTCACAGGCTAATTCAAAAGTCGCCGTCCATCAGCTGCTATATTAATTACGGACGTATAAAAAGGCCAGCCATATTATGAGTAGGGTTGATTTTTATTTATCGTAGATTATAGACGCGTCGACAACTTAGATCAATAGCGTCTTTTAATTATATCAAATCAAATAACAAATAACTTAAAACTAAATGACATCACAAAACATCCATGAGCGGAGGTGGGATTCGAACCCACGATAGCGTGATCCAAAGGCCTGCTACGCTAACCGTTACACCACACTGTCCTATGAGTAGGGTTGAAATCTACGTTACAAATGGATAATAAAGCAATTTTTTTGATAATTTTTCGAAAGCTTTATTTAGGTACAAGAAAAAAATTCCCCAAGGTGCGTATTTTTCAATGTAGCTCATTTTAAACATAGAATTATACCGCCACTGAAAACATGATTTACAGCCAGCCTTTTCTGATTTGACTGCTGTAATTGAATTTCTTTGACAGTTGACAGGCCGGCAGTTAGAACTTAGGTTATGTTCTTCACGAGTTACGACTGACGAGGAAGTATTCCTCTCTTTCCATAGACATATCTCTCTTTATTTATGAGAGTGAGAGAGAATAAACGCTAAATCCACAATCTCTTCCTATCTCTCTCCCCCTCTCGTTCTCGCTCTCCCTCTTCCCTCCCCTCTGTTCCTTCCCCTCTCTTCCTTCCCCTTCTCTCTCTCCCATCCCCTCTCTCTCCTCCCCTCTCTCTCCCTCCCGGTCTCCCTCCATATATATCTCTCTCTCTACCCCGACAACGTTCTTTCGTTGGTCAAACTATAATTACAGTCTAAGGCAGAGGTTCCCAAACTTTTTTGACCATGATAACCTTAATTTAAAATTGCAAAAGCCTTCGCGACCCTTAAAAATTTTTTCCCCACAATGTTCAAAATAGTCTATAAAAAAGATTTTTCAGTAAAAAAATGCAGTAATTAAAATTTAAGTCGTTTATTCAAGAATTTAAGTATAAAAAAAGTACAGTAAAAGTAATATAGAAATTACCCCAGAGACCCCCCTCCCGCCTCTTCACTTTTTTTTAATTTGATTTCGTGTTTTTATTTAGTATTTTTTTTTCTGTTTTTCGAATTTAATGGTATAATCACGAGCGTTATAAATTCTATAATCACGGAAACAGGCCGTGACCCTAAAAAATCAGCCTGCGACCCTGACTTTGGGAACCTCTGGTCTAAGGTCATTGTCAAACCATATTGTCTGATAATGCGTTCAGTAACCCAGCATAGGACTTCTGGTTAACCCTTGAACGGTAGCGAACAGATCAAACGACCACGCGCGCGTGCTTCTGGAATTAATCTCATGATTTCAGTTTGCATCACGAGTTTTATTACTAACGTTGCTAAACAGAAATTATATTTCTCCGCTTTTAAATACATACACAAGATCTATGCACTCTTCCATATCTCGAAAAAATGCTAGTACCATAATATGTCACTGTGCACCGAGCACAAATAAAGTTATTCTTCCGTTAGACGTTAACCTTATGGTTACAGAAATGCGATCAGTTTTTCTTATCTCTAAAAAACTGGTATGTGTAATTGGGGTGTCTACCCTGTTGTTGAAATAAATAAATAAATAAATAAATATGTCACTGTGCACCAAGCACAAATAAAGTTATTCTTCCGTTAGGAGTTAGCCTTATAGTTACAGAAATGTGTTCACCTTTTCTTATATCTAAAAACTGCTAGTGTCTTAATATGTCACTGTGCATCGAGCACAAATAAAGTTATTCTTCCGTTAGGAGTTAACCTTATGGTTACAGAAATGTGTTCAGCCTTTCTTATATCTAAAAGCTGCTAGTGTCTTAATATGTCACTGTGCACCGAGCACAAATAAAGTTATTCTTCCGTTAGACGTCAACCTTATGGTTACAGAAATGCGATCAATTTTTCTTATCGCTAAAAAACTGGCGTGTGTCTTAATATGTCACTGTGCACCGAGCACAAATAAAGTTATTCTTCCGTTAGGAGTTAACCTTATGGTTACAGAAATGTGTTCACCCTTTCTTATATCTAAAAACTGCTAGTGTCTTAATATGTCACTGTGTACCGAGCACAAATAAAGTTACTCTTCCGTTAGGAGTTAACCTTATGGTTACAGAAATGTGTTCACCCTTTCTTATATCTAAAAACTGCTAGTGTCTTAATATGTCACTGTGCACCGAGCACAAATAAACTTATTCTTCCGTTAGGCGTTAACCTTAAGGTTACAGAAATGTTTTCACCCTTTAATATATCTAAAAATTGCTAATGTATTAATATGTCACCTCGTATGTCACTGTGCATCGAGCACAAATAAAATTATTCTTCCGTTAGGCGTTCACCTTATGGTTACAGAAATGCGATCAGTTTTTCTTATCTCTAAAAAACTGGTATGTCTCTTAATATGTCACTGTGCACCGAGCACAAATAAAGTTTTTCTTCTTTTAGGCATTAACCTTATGGTTACAGAAATTCGTTCGGTCTTTCACACCTCGAAAAACTGCTATTTCTATGATTTGTTTGGTGTGCACCGAGAACAGATAAAATTATTCTTACGTTAAGATTTAACCTTAAAGTTATGAAAATTTAACTTCTTTTCTATCTAGAAAAAACTGTTATAATTTGTTGGTGTGTATCGAGCACAGATAAACTTATTCTTGCGGTAAACGTTAACCTTAAGATTATAGCCATTTATTTCTCAGATCTATTAGTGCCATAATATGTCGATGTGTACCGAGCAAAAATAAACTTATTCTTTCGTTAAGCATGAAATGTCGCAAAATTGCCTGTATTTTCTGTATGCTGCTTTTTTATACGCATTTTTGTGCTATTTTTTATTTGTTATTATATTTTTATTTATTTTTAGCATGTAATTTTTGTAACACTTGTAAAAATAAAAACTGGAATATTTTGAAGAGGTTAGAAAATGGCTTCGTTTTCATAAACAGCTGTCCGTTCAAACACCTGAAATAATAAAAAAAACACTGTTGTGACAACGCTCTAACCTCTTTCAATGTCAGTAGAGTAGTATTGTTCAGAGAAAACATCAGCAAAGATGGCCGACCTGCGCGGTAAAAGAAGTGGGGAGGCTATCTGAGGTAGAAGATGGACTCATCCGGAACGAAAAACTAGTGATACGCGATACGAGATGTTTTAGTCGATTGTCTCGATTGTTCAAACATCTCAATGACTCTCGATGGTTGTCACTTGGACTCGATTGTTGTTGTTTCATACTTCACCGAGACCGAGTCACATAGTTACTGATTCATACAGTGTCGAGACTCGAGAGCCACATAATATACAATCGTTCATCACTCAACAACTGTGGTCGAGTCGATGGTCGATTGTACAGTAATCGCGTAAATACGAATTTAACAGTGAAGAGATCACAGAGTACCGACTGAACAGTGTGAACAGTGAACCATCAACAAGTCGCGTGAACGTCAGTCGACTAGCATAGAGCTTAAATCACGATTATATGTATTCTCATTCGCTGCTATTGCTATAACCTATGTGACAAATAATCGACTTGAACAATCGACCATTTCGATTGTAAAATCAAACTCCGAGTCGTTTGTTGACTCGATTGTTATTATGAACGACTGCAATAATTTGTTTCGATTGTAAAAACATTTCGTATTCGCGCATCACTACGAAAGACACGTGCCAGTCTGCTGTGTGTCACGTGCGACCCCTTTAAACAGAATATGAACTCGCCCGGCACTACGCTCGTTTGTGCACATGTATGACGCTAGTGTTTTTTCTGAACAATACTACTCTACAGTCAACTCTTCCTTTGAAGAGTTGAATTTCTATTTACGACTCTTTAGAATCTGCCAATCGTAACGGATATCGTCGATAATATAGCAAAACTCTGCAATACCGCGTAACGTCACAATTCTCAAAATTGAGATTTCGTACAAGCGTGATCACGACCTCATTGGCGCATATTGAATCGGTGCTCGTTTGAATTAGCCAATCAGAAGGGCTCTGAAATCGTACGATACCGCGCATGCGCTTCATTCGATTATTTGTTTGCGCTGTGTAAAAATTTGTTTCCAACACACTTACGCGGTATTGCAGAGTTCCGTCCACCGGTGATATCTTTTTCGTTTCACGACAGGTAGATTCTAAAATAATGAGGGCTAGCAAACTTTTTTCTACCGCCTGATAGCGCCAATGGCAAGTAAGGTATAAAGTTACTAGCCCTTTGACTGCTCCAGACGTATATATACGATTACCTGGGTTACTGCTCCAGCCGTATATTTACGTTCGGGCTGGAAAAAATACTTACAGCGATAAACTGCTACCGTCGTATATATACGAGCAACGCCTACCAGATCATACTGGCCAATCCAGAAGTTTTTTGCGATTAACCGCAGAATTTTTTTACAGCGATAAACTGCTACCGCCTATATATGCGCACAACGCCTATTAGAACACCAATTCTGAACTTAGTTGTGGTTTTTTTTCTTTTAAAGTCAATGCGTATATACACGTGTTTTACACGTGTATACATGCACTGACTGTTCTGTTTTTGATAAAAAATATGTTTTAAACAAAAAAGGCAAAAAAAACAATTTGATATCATTTGACGGGATTTAGCTTCATTATTTTACCCCACTGATAACAACAGTGGACTGCTCCAGACGTATCTATACTGAACGGCCGAAAAAATTGCGCACACAGCATGCACTCTCGTAAAATAAATGCGCAGTGAAAAGGCTAGTAACTTTAGTAAGGCACCCTAGTTTTTTTGTCAATGTAACGAATAAATATATCTATGTATACTTATTATATGCAATACCAGAACTAGACCTTCCGATGAAGACGACAACCACAACGACGTCGATGGCGCCACGCGTCAACGATATGATAAAACCTCGAATAAAGCCACCTCACGGCAAAGACAACCTGAAAAAGAAGAAACGTCCACCGAAGGGGGCGTCTGGAGGAGCCGGTCGTGGCGTATTCGATTACGACGACGAAACGGGATTACCGGGCGGTACGACTTTCCCGCCACGGTACGCGTTCGAACCCAAGACCACGGAATACGTCACGACGCCGCCTTGGATCAGTCTGGCTAGTGGCGCCGCTACGACGTCGATAGCGGCAGTAGCTGCATGCCTTCCGTCTTTAATGCTGCTGCGTTGTCTATGAGACAGAACGAGATGGAATGTTATTGCCCTGTTTCTGTCTCTGTCTTTCTCACTGTCTGTTATATATACGAACTTAAACAATGTAGTGACATATTTAATGCTTCCAACTTGGTTCAGATTCTGATAAAAATACAATTTCAACAGTTTGTGGCATTTATTTCGTTAACGGTTCGTTTTATCAAAAAAACGATTATTAGAAAAATTAAAGATTTTAAAATTTTTTACAAAAAAGGTTCAATAATTTTTTTGTGGGTGCAGTAGTTTCGGTAATATTTCGAGTGGAGTATTTATCATTTTTGTAGCGAAACCGTTGCAGCTATAGAAAAAATACTAAACACCTTTTTTAAATTAAAAATTATTAACTTTTTGATAAAATTATCGATTAACAAAATAAGTATACATAGTTGAAAAATCATTTTATTGTAACATTTTTTCTTAGAAACCGATTTTCATTTTTAATTACCTTATTACGATTAACTTCTGTTATAACGAAAGTAACTTCCAAAAAATTATAAAATTAATTCAAAACGAAATAAAAAAAATTACGTGTAGAAAAAATCTGAACTAAGTTTGACAGTTTTGCCGTTGGTAACATTCAGAGCTTAACAATTGAATGTATCCTTTCTGTGGATCCGTCAGACTTTTAATGAAAATCTAATCAAGTACGGCCCTGTGCAAACGATACGATGCGCTAAACGGGTATCTTTAATTATAATTAATAAAATTGTTTATTTAAATTCTGTCGATAAAATAAAGATTTAACTCTTGTCATGTAAATACAAAATTATAAAAACCAGGGCCGTATATGATTTTTTTATATTGTTCAAGTGTACGTATTTCGATTTGTGCTAAATTTACTTTAATTAAATAACAATATATGAGTTAAGTAATTGTGGACAACAATATAATAATTATTAATTAATTCAACAATGAATTTAATCCACAAGGCATCCACTAGGTAGTCAATAGTATTTCTTAACATATCAGTCAGCATATTATGCCATCATGATTGTTAAACGTCAAACGATTGTTATAAGATATACCTATAAGGAAACAATCAGAAGCCACTGTCGGGACATGTAACTTAAAAATAAATCGGCTCTCGCATGAGATGTGATTTAGTATTAAAATAGGTATATATGGGAAGGAACAGAATTCACTTTCGGGACACTGTGTGAGTAAATTGCAACTCAACCAGCCGGAAACTGGGAATTTCGGGTTCATGTCCCGACAGTGGCTTCTGATTTTTTCCTTATATATCTTATAACAATCGTTTGACGCTTAACAATCATGATGGCATAATATGCTGACTGATATGTTAAGAAATACTATTCACTACCTAGTGGATGCCTTGTGGATTAAATTCATTGTTGAATTAATTAATAATTATTTTACTTTAATTGGTTGGCTTTTGAAAATAATTAGTTATACGGAAACGGATATTTTTCAGAGAGAGGGGGGAGTAATAAATTCAAAAAATAACGTTTTATAATAGTTTTTTTTTAATAAACTGGTAACACTGATATGTATCTATATAATAGACGACCGATGGCTTCAGATTGAGAGCATGAATATCAGAACGTCCGACATGTTGTGACTTGTATGGACCTTTTCCGGGGCATTCGTTTGTACAATCGACCTTGGCGCCATGTAAACACGTTAACAGACATTTTTTTTATTTTTTATAATATTATCTCAAATGTCAGTATTTTTGAAAATGGTCCCTCGTCCAATTGGCTGGAAATTTCAACTTAGTTGATTAGAATTTGTTTTCTTTAGCATACTAGATCGTAATTCTAGATCCTAATTCTACATTCATGGCGCTATTAAGTTTTGAATTAATTTCCTCTCTCACAAAGCAATTTGATACTGTTTTTTTCAATGGTTTTATTAAGTTCGACATGACGTAAGTATATTTATTTATTTATTAATGCTAGTAACAGTCAAGTCATAAAATCCACAGTTCGATTATTACAACTTGAACAATAAAAATCAGTTTTTTTATTAAGTTTGGCGATCGTACAGAACATAAAACCAGTTCATAAAGTGATTTGAAATTCTTTATTTACTTTCGCAGTAATTATAAACAGACTTATAGACCGAGAGCTGACAATTTTTTGGTGTTATTTATTCAAGGCCTTATTTTTGTGAAGATGTTGAGGGAGGCATATTAAAGTGCCCTGAGTAAGGGATTTTGCTAGATAGCGGTATGGGAGGGATGCAGACCGCCCCCAGCATGTAACAAAAAAATGGTCACAATAATTATTGCTTCAAGGCAGAACAAAAAAAATTTGATAACCTTAAATTCACAAACACTGCCGATTAAAAAAAAATACGCGGGGTCAATCCCATTTGCGAAGGACTCTGAGATTTCAACTGCCTAGGCCCTAGGGGGTTCCACAGGGTTTTATCCGGTACTAATAACTTATTGTTACAAAACTGTTTTCTGAGTTGGCGGAATAAATATTTATTTACAATAATTAAAAACACAATAATAATGAACGCAACAACGAAAAGTCAATTCTAACAATCAACACAAGTAAACAATAACTAAACAGTAATTACAAAGCGAAACTATATACAATAATTCGTAATTATTAACTATATACCAGGACTATTTATTTCTAGTTATTTATGTTTCAAATATTTATATACATTATACACTGTATTTATATCAGACGCACTATTTGTCGCTCAGTATTCTCCATTGACTGATTGACTGACTCATCGTTGACTGCTGTTTATATAGACTGCGTAGCATAAGCCTAGTGTGTTCTCGCTTTCTCTAGAACTTTCGTGCAGGTACCAGTTGTTACAGTAAGCGCAACCCAGTTTCTCAGAACTCTTGCCTGCCGGTTATATATACAGGGTGATCCGTAACATTATTATACTTTGTCGAATATAAAAATCTACATTATTTCCTGTCCTCTTTTTGCACATGAAATTCTATAGAGAATTGAAAGAGACAACTGGTTTTATTTTCAGTACGTACACGATGAATGTTATATTGTTCGTTATATAATAATAATAATAATATAAAATAATAATAATAAACAATAATATCTGCATAATATACAAACTGTATGTAACATAATATTAGTTGAGTTTTGGTGAAACTATCAATTTGTAATTTCGATTAGTTGCTTAAAAAAACTGGCGGCGTTTTACGATTTTCACATTTTTCTTCAAAATTAGGTACATTTTTTGACTTCTATTTATTTATTGTAAATTATAGACGCGTCGACAACTTAGGTCATTAGCGTCTTGATTATAAATTAAATAACAACACACTTAAAACTAAATGACATCACAAAACATCCATGAGCGGAGGTGGGATTCGAACCCACGACAGTCTGATTCAAAAGCAGCGACGCTAACCACTGGACCACGACTGTTCTCCATTTTTTGTCACTTGTACATTTTATCATTGAGCTGGAATCCCAGGATTGGTGTATACTTATTTAAATCTCAGTTGTCAAGCGTCTATAATTTACAATCTTGCGTGTCTAGCAACACACGACTGAATTGAAACGTCTTATGTATGAATAAAATAAAAATCAATTAGGCTAAGAGCACTTGTACTCCGTGCGAAGTCGAATGACTTGCCACTGACTGTTTGAGGTTTTGTATGTACCGGCAGATCGACCCACGGTCCGAGCAATCACAACTGTGATTGCATCACTATATACAAACGGGCAACGGCTACTTCCGTTACCTACGTTTTTACAAGATTTTATTTAACTTGCAATGTTTATATCTTAGTTTGTTTGTTTAGGTCAAATCTTGCAAGTCAATTTTGAACGACTTCTACGTATCCGATCGATTTAAAATTTGGTACACATATGCATTCCCGATGACAATACATGAAACAATAATTTTTAGAATTAAATTCAATCCCTAAGGGGGTCAGAACAAGCTTTTATTTAAGTTACTATGTTTGTATGTTAGTTTGTTTGTTTAGGTCAAATCTTGCAAGTCAATTTTGAACGACACAAAGTGCCCCTTGGTTTGTGTCCTAATTATTTTCTAGTTTTTTGTACAGCTTATGATTTAAAATAAAACCGTTTAAATTAAAAGTTTTTTTACCTATTTTTATTTATCATATCTTCCGGGGAAAAGCTACAAATCTAACAAAATTTTGAATGCATACCTTCTGTATGATTGGCTATTTTCTGCAGATATTTTTATCTAAATATGACACACCCGTGACGTGCAATAAGGTTACAACTAAATTAATTTAAGAAAAAAATGTACGTCAATGTCTGCTCCCGAATTTTTCAAAATCCTCATTTATTTTGGAATTTGAAATTTCTGCGACTAAAGAATTTTTTTCGGGCATCTAAAATAATATAATAATGTCTTTGCAAAATATCAAATCAATGCGGTGGCAAGAAAATCAGATGAAACAAATGAATGCAACCGAATATGACGTCGCAATAACAATTGAATGTTACATAATAATCATCTACTCGCAATTACAAATTGATAATTTACCCGAAATACAGATATTTACAGTGTCTTCCGATAGATGATATTTTTTAACTGTTTACGATTACGAAAAATAAAAATACATAAAATAAAATAATGATAATTATAATAACGACTTTTTCACAACAAAAGTATTGTTACCATTAAAACTAAACACGTGGTACAATATTTAATATCAAAATTATACATATATAATATTATTATATTTTAATTTCTTTATCTTCAAATAATAAAATACAGAGTGCGGCAAAGGAACGTAACGATTTTTGAAACGTAACGTTTTTCGGAACGTAACGTTTTTCGGAACACAGCTGCAGCTGACATCAAGCAACGGGGAAAGTTTGTGTGGCTGCACTGCCTTCAAGCTTTGCATTTTTTCCGCCAATCGTTGTGAAAAAATATGGCGAACTATAATAGTCTAGTTCCAAAATTTAAGATAGTGAGTCATGCATAGTTCGTAACAAGATTAATGGGGCGGCAAACCAATGAAACAACGTAAGCATACGCGATCCCATGCATAAAAATTGTGCCGCTTATATGAATTGTGAAGTATAAGTGCATGACTCACTATCTTAAATTTTTAAACTTGACTATAGTTTGTCATAATTTTGCGCAACGTTTGGCGTAAGCATACGCGTCCCATGCATAAAAATTGTGCCGCTTATATGAATTGTGAAATATAACTGCATGACTCACTATCTTAAATTTTTAAACTTGACTATAGTTTGTCATAATTTTACGCAACGTTTGGCGAGAGAAACGTCATAATTTGAAGGATGCGTTGCCGCATGAACTTTCTGATCGTCAGCTGCAGCTGCATTGTGAAAATTGACATTTTCCACTGTCGCAATCTAAAGGCAGCGCCACACATGCGGAATTTATCAAATGTCGAGTAATTTACGTTGGTATTCGCCAAACGACAAGCATGCATACACGCACATGCTTCTATTTGGCGAATCAGTAGACCTCACGCGACGAAAGATGAAGCCACCGCGTCATAGTAACGTGAATGCATTGCGCCCGCCTTCTAGCTAGCTATTGGCTGTTTATTGTCATGAATAGCAGTTTGCCAAAATTGTACCTATCGTCATAGTTTTGTGTACACGGCACTGTCTGCGGGCAAGCAGGCGTTCACTAGCATATTATTGATGACGTGCCTGGCTTCATCTCTCACCGCGGGCACTCTAATAACAAACAGACACGAGAATGATCCAATAAGAGTTCCGTTTTTTCATTTTAGGTACAGAATCCTAAAAATGGGAACATCAACTTTCGTACGCTTTGATTTGTGTTAATTTATCGACAAATGATGGGAAAATATTTGACATTTGGCAAATACCAAACATTTGCCACTTCGCGCATGTGTGGATCTGAAATATTAGCCAAATATCAAATATTCGGTGTTCGGTATTTGACAAATTCAGCATGATTGGCGCTGCTTTAACCAGTTGTAACCAAGATTTGAAATACTACAAGTTGTGTTCGTGCAGCAGTATTTGAATTTTGTATTTGAAATACTGCCAGCTTTGAAAAAGGAAAGTTAAGAATTTTTTATATGTAAATAAAAATACGTAGGCTTTAAGATTGTTAAATTTTATTTTCAAACCTTGATTACCAAAGATAAATATATAACCGAATTTATATTTATAAATGTGTCGATTTATCTTTAGGATATCTGGTTTTATTTTGTAAAATATTATAAATTTTTTTAATTCAGTTTTTGAAGTGAAAACTTCTTTAACGACATATCTATTTTAAATCTTATGTAACGATAAAGGAAAGTGAATAGAGGGGAAATTTGTATCACCTAGGTAACCTATCTATTTTGACATTGTATTTATATAAACAGCAGATAGAGGGGAAATGCTTCAATAGAGGGGAAATTTGTATTGTTGTATTATATTTTAAAGACCACCAACAGCTAAGGTTATTTGGGCCTAGCACCAATTCATATTTTCAATTCATTATTTTTTAATAATAAATTGAAAATCCAATTGACACTTTTACCAGCTCTCGGGCTAGAACCCGAGAACTGGGGACTTGTAATAGAGGAGCCATAGCAACGCCATGTAAACAACAGCGCCGCTACACTCTCGGCTATTCTCAAGCCCTAGGGGAAATTTGTATCACGTAGGTAACCTACCCATTTTGACATTGTATTTATATAAACAGCAGATAGAGGGGAAACATTGTATCACCTAAGTAACTTACCTATTTCGACATTTTAATTTATATATGAACAGCAAATATTTTTTATAATTTTTTAAAAAAATATTCTAATGAAGTTTTCACTTCCCCCGTGAGTTTATGTGAATGAAACTCACACCTTTTTTTAGTGTTACGTCTTTAAATAAGTTGGGTTCGCGTAGGATTTAAACAGGGGTAACATAAACCACTGCTCAGGTTGGCAAATTTTAAGGGGCGACATTTTATTTTTAAATATCATTTCAATTTACAGGTAGCTCAAAATATTATGTGAAATAAAAAAATTAATTAATTAAATGAAAGGAAAATTTTGTAATTTTTTTAGCGATCTTTAAAATGTTTTCTATTAAAATTTTCTTAAAATTACCAAGTCACGGAATTCTTTTAATTCATTAGGCGGGAGGAGGCGGTATTTGATTGACCCAAGAGCGGCACTTAGAATTAGAATTAAAAGATAGGGGCCATAAGGTAAACACTACGACCAATAAGGTCTATTGTGCACCCCTAATATTCCATCAGTTCTTAAGGATTCCCAGACTATTTATATAGTCTAGTATCTTACTTAAGCTGATGTCTGTAAAATCCTTAGGTAACATTGAAGCTAATCCAAAGTGTTTATACCTTATCTGTGCGATAGCTTCGCACTTACAAAGTATGTGGACGGAGGTTTCCTCCACCTCTTTGCACTTGCTGCAGAGGGCGTCGTTGGAAATACCCAACCTGTGCAGGCGATTGTTAAGATGGCAATGTCCTGTTAGTATTCCAGTCATCATTCTTAAATTATTCCTACTGAGTTTTAGAGCTTATGTAGTTCTTTCAGTGAAGGTTCTTCAATGAAGGCCTTTGAGTGTGTTGCGCCGGGATTTTAGTCCAGTACAATTTATGTTGTTCCGTGAGCCAACTAGCCACCGCTTGCTTGGCTGTTGCCTTAGCAATTCCGCATATAGGTTCTGGTGATGTTGACTCACTGTTTGCTCCTTCCTTTGCTAATGAATCAGCTGATTCATTACCCGGAATATTTCTGTGTCCAGGTACCCATATTAGGTTAATCCTGTTTCTGTAATTTGCAATATGTTGCAGTGCTATCTGGCATTCCTTAACCATATATGAACATACTCTATTGGAATCAAGGGCTCTCAAAGCGGCACTTAGTGTAAATTCAGTTCTGAGTTATGTATCTTTCATGACAATTATGAATGAATGAAAATTATATACATTTGACATCCGCGACAAAATATGTGTTAAAATATTATAAGAGCAGCCAATTATTACATAAATGATTCCTGCAAATATCGGAAAAAATCATTTTAACAACCATAGTCACTTTCAGTACTCTAACCTGAACCTTTCCACTATCGCGGCGGAATTGATTTCCACTACATGTGGAGAATGTTAGATTGGTAATCATGTCACGGTTGAGTATTGTAAGCTCATTCCGTCGCGATAGTGGAAAGGTTCAGGTTAGAGTCCTTACTGTGACTATGGTTGTTAAAATGATTTTTTCTGATATTTTCAGGAATCAATTATGTAATTGGCTGCTCTTCCAATACAATTTTCAATTGCAAAACAGCCGTATAAATCTATTTAATATAATATTTAAAATATTATTGCAACTGATCCTTTATCAAACAATTATTTTAAGGATAAATCGACCAGATATTGTTTTTCCAAAAAAAGCATTATCACTTTCCAGAGCATATCTATAATAACTAAATCCCCTATCTTATAGTTTGTAAATTTGTATAAAAATCATATAGATCTTTCTATTTTATTGATTATTTAAAATTTTATAGTTTTTATATTAAAATCTTTGTTTTATTTTATATAAATATTATAAATATAAGTATTTGTTAATGAAAAGAAATTAATCAAAAACAAACAGGTGCAAATAATTATTTTTTGTTCAGTTTTCTTTAAAAATTCCACTGAAAAAGAAAAAAATAACAATTAAAATATTTTTCCAGTTTATTTAGCGCCATACTTCGAGGGATTCGTTTTATAAAGTCTCTCAAGAGATGGCAGTATGGTCGATTGACTTTTTTAATATGAATGACATTTACTCTAAGTTAGCCGATTATAAAAAACGTTAAAAATAAGATTCGGTAGATACTTTGTGTGTGTGTTTTTAAAGACCACCAACAGCTAAGGTTATTTGGGCCTAGCACCAATTCATATTTTCAATTCATTATTTTTTTTTTAATAATAAATTGAAAATCCAATTGACACTTTTACCAGGTCTCGGGCTAGAACCCGGGAACTGGGGACTTGTAATAGAAGAACCATAGCAACGCCAATTAAACAACAGCACTGCTACACGCTCGGCTATTCTCAAGCCCAAATAAATATGTAAGTAGTTTTTTCACAACGCCGCTATTGAAAATTCGATTTTCGATATCTGTTTAGCGGGTGAAACTGAGCGTTTTCATCCCTAGGGATGAAAATTTTCAAATCATTTCTCTCTGTTTTTTTAACGTTGTTAAGAGGGAGACAGAGCGATTGGATCCGCATATAATTTTTTGTAAAACGTCAAATTAAGAAGGAGATAGAGCGATATTGAATCCGCATATAATAATCACAAACGTCAAAATGACAGACATAACCCCACATAAATCTGACAGATCTAATATTTTTGCGATTTTTTTGCACGCCCAAATTGTAGGTACCTCAAATCGAATTGTCAATAGAGTTGCTGTAAAAAATAATATGCAATTACTCGGTATGAAACTTGGCGTATGCAACACGTGTGGTTGCATGCCCTCGTACCTCGGGCAGCAAACTTCACACTGGTTGCAAACGCCAAGTTACTTACCTTGTAATGCAATATATCCTATTTCACTTTGACATTAATAATAAAAGAATAATAATCGGTTCAGCCATTCCTGAGTAATCGATGTACATATACTACAGTTAGAAAAATACGCATCAAATTGAGAAACTCCTCCTTTTTTGAAGTCGGTTAAAAATATAAATGAAAGCCAACTATAAGTACGAGATTTTATATTACTGTGCATAAAATAATCGAAATATACGTGGGCAAGCCACAGGTAACGGCTAGTTTTTAATAAGTTTATAAGCCATCTCTTGAGAGAATTTATAGACTAAAGGTACGTGCAGTACGCAGCTGGGATTCTAGATGGTAGCATGTATGGTAGATGGTGGCTGAAATTATAAGCGCTTATAGGTTTGCACAACGAAGCTTTGATACTAGCATTGATACACGCTTAATTCGCGTTTGAAATGTCAGATAGCGAAGACGAATATTTGTGTTCTTCTACTACAAAGTGGTATATTTTAAATACAAATTTGGGTAGGAGCTATCATATGTCCACCCTATTAATAGAAAACGATCTAAACATGGCGAATTTCATCATTTATACCAAGAATTAAAATTTTATCCAAACCGGTTTTTTGAATATTTATGTATGGAACCTAACACTTTTAAATACGTCTTAGAAAAAACTCAAAACAAATTAAATAAAAACTGGCAAAATTTCACTTATTAAACTAGTCACATCCATTGCGAAACTTGTAACGGCCATTTGACAGTTGTCACACGTTTATTGTAGTAGTCAGAGTGCTGAAAGAATGGTGAGATACATTTTTGAATCTAGCAGCTCTTGTAACAGCGCTTATACCTGCTACACTCACTGCTTCGTTGTGTACGCTCGCATATATAACAATGCATTAATTTAAGCAAGCCCTGCTATGATCTACGCTACCATTTAGAAACCCAGCTCCATACTGCACGTACCTTAATACTGGGTTTCATCTTTAAATTTAGATTTAAAGCTGAAAGTCGTACCAGAAACCCAACATTAGACTCAAGTTTATCCGTAACTATTTTTTTATATACATATTTGTCTTTAAACAATTTAATAGATACGTCATTTTTTTATATTTTAAAATTTCTGCAAATCATAAAAAATCACTTCTTTAAATATAATTTGTGGTAATACTTCTGTAATAAATTACGACAGAAATTTCCCAATTTTTTTAAACGAAAAAGTTATTTTAAATTCAGTAGCTAAAAGTGTGGTGTGTGTAAATTTATACTGCATCTGACAATTATTTGCCGCAACGTCATATACATTGTGACGTGACGGCAATGTATGTTCAGACCGACTATAATAATATTATAGTCATTTCGGAGATTTTAGATTTCCCCTGTTATATAAATATGAACAATTAATATTTTGTATAAAAATAAAGAAAAAGTTAAATATTCGTTTAGAACTAGATTTAACGAAAATTCTAAAATATAGAGATTTGTATGTTGATATATTATATAATAAGCACAGTTTCAATGCGAGATTGAGGTTATGTTTATCAAAGCACATTCAAAATGGCCGCACAATTTCAGTTATTTATAGTAGATAACAAAAAGAATTCAAAAAGGCAAAATTTAACAATGGTTTTTCCCTATTTGTTACTACATGACTCAAAATAATAGGAAAAATCCAAGAAGACTAGAGAGAAGGAGACTGAACTTGAGTGGTGGGGGTGGGACGAAATACATCGCACTCAAAATATTTTCGCGTGGATCGCTTCGGCTGTTTCCGTAGTAACGATAAACGAACGTTGCCAACTGTTTACAGTCTTCTTGTTGCCAACATAGCGCATCCAAGGAACGGCGCCATGATGTGCGACATATTTCGTCCCAGTCATTTCTATTTCGGTCAAGTTTGTTTTGACAAAATGTGCTTTTTGTGTCGTAGGTGCATTTGCAAAAAAATCTGTCCTAGCATAAATTTGGCAAACCGCGTATATTTGTTTTAAAGGTTAAACAATCGTCCTAGAGGGACGTATTTGCCTAATGGCGAAAAGGTCACTTGGGCCGACAGACTTGAGAGGGCAGCACAATTTAACAAACTATTCTGAATATCAGAAGTAACGTGTGGGCCGCAGAGAAAATGGTACTGAAAGGGGGACGGTAAATCGTCTTTGCCCAGGGCGCAAATTTTGCAAATACGTCCCATGCTCCTAGGACATGATACAGACTAGTTTGGTTTATAAATTTTCTTTAATCAAACCATAATTTCAATGTGTTTTGATAAAAGTAGTTTATATTGAAAGATTTTAGACAATTTAAATTAAAACATTTTTTTTTTTATTAATCATGTATTTTTTTAACAATCAGAAATTATTTTAAAGAGACACGTGCACGCTTCGATTGTCAACACGCTCTAGCGGAATTTCTTGGTATTAACAGAGTGATTGACTTTGCGTTTATTTTTGAATTCACAATACTCTTTATTATTACCATCGTACTAGCTTTTCGATCCGGAATCGTCCGAGTAGATTTTGGCTTGGCAGCGAAATAATCAAGGGGGAGCAAGTCTCTCATTTATTATGATATATCTGCACTTTACTTGTGTAACCACCGTACACCGCTTTAGTTAGATATTGCTTTGTGAGATTCCCGACTTGCCTAACATTTTTCACTTACCGCTCATCCGCATTTTGTCATCGTTTATAATAGCCTTAGTGATGCGCGATACGAGATGTCTCGATTGTTCAAATATCTCGATGACTCTCGATGGTTGTCACTTGGACTCGATTGTTGTTGTTTCATAGTTCGCCGAAACCGAGTCGCATAGTACTGAATCGTACATTGTCGAGACCCACATAATATATACAATTGTTCATCACTCGAGTCGATGGTCGATTGTGAAGTAATCGCGTGATACGAATTCAATAGTGAAGAGATCACAGAGTAGTGAGTACCGACTGAACAGTGAACAATCAACGAGTCGCGTGAACGTCAGTCGACTAGCATGTAACCTTGAATCGCGATTATATGTATTCTCATTCACTGCTATTGCTATAACCTATATGGCAAATAATCGACTTGAACAATCGAACATTTCGATTGTAAAATCAAACTCCGAGTCGATTGTGAACTCGATTGTTATTATGAACGATTGCAATTGTTTCGATTGTAAAAACATCTCGTAATCGCCCATCACTAAATAGCCTACGTCACTCGGGAAGATGTAGGCTCTTAAACAGTGAAAGAATTTTTCAAATTGGGTTAGTAGTTTTCTGAGATTAAAGTAGACAAATACACAAACAAATAAACATTCAATAATAAACACAACGTTTGACATTTGAATAAACTTTAATCATCCTATTAATACCAAAAAAATCCGCTTAAGCGCTACTGATAATCGCGACGTAGAGAAGAGTTAAGACAAAAGGGTGTTGATTTCTGATTGGTTCGTTCAATCCGCCGTGTTTTTCAGCCAAAATTTAAGTTGAATAAATAAAATAAATAAGATTCCATAAACCACCAAAACAAGAACACTTTTTCCTCGGAGCACGTTTCGTTGACCATGTTAGCATAATCAGGATATGATTACGTACCAAAGTCAAAACCGATTGCAAAATAATAAAAAAAAAAATTTGCTGTAAGAAAGTTGGATAGCGAGTTTTTTTCATGCATTTTCTGAGCTCTGTAAGATTTTTAGAATGTATAATTTTTCTGGAAACAACCAAAAAGTGATAGATTAAAATTCGCAAACATTCCAAAACAGTGATATTTTAATTTTTATCTTAGATCTATTTTAAACATATCCATGAAAAATATATTTATTTTTTTCATATTTCTAAATAAATATTTATACATGATTTACAGAAAATAATAGTGAAATATCAACGATAATAAGCAAATTAGAAAAATATTGTTTTTTTAGAATAATAAAAACTCATAATGAAATTCTTTTATTTACAAATACAAAAAACATAGTTAATGACGAAAATTTGAACTGTGTAAGTAAAAAAATGTATAACAATCATGACAATAAATATACTAATAATATATACAAAAAAAAACGTTGAAATTTTATGGTCTGACCTTTAGGTCCCTCCATCCGACCGACGCGACGCCACTAGTACTTATTTTTATTTTATTTTTATTTTGTTTTTATTTTGTTTTTATTTTATTTTTATTTTATTTTTATTTTATTTTATTTTTATTTTATTTTTATTTTATTTTTATTTTGTTTTTCAAAATGTTTTATTTTATGATTCTGTTATTTTTTAATTATTTCCAGAACAAAACCAGAACTCAAAATAAGTGAAATTCCCTGTTAATCCTGAAGTTATCCAGAATATAGCATTTGCAGCTGACGAAGCATATAAGGATGACCTTGGATATCTGTTTCGATTCAAAATAGGTAAGTGGATAAATAATATAATAATACTAGATGTACCCGCGGCTCCGTTCACATGCAATTCGAACTGCTGTTGTTATTTTTTAATTTTGATATAATATCATGATAATTTACAATGTCAAAAACTGTTAGTTAACAATTACAAAAACGTGTTATTTAATAATTCATTACCAATTAACGTTTTTTAAACAAATTATTAGTAAAATATTTATTCCTAACCATTTTGACAGTTCGCATAGCCACAAATCAAATTGTTTTCTTGAAAAAAAGCAATGTTACCAAACTAACTTCCAATGATACTTTATAGTAAAATCAAATCCCGTCTGATGTCGCTAGTACTACTCTATTCACTATTTTCGCTCAGTGCTAATCCCCCATGGCGAATATCGTGGCAATTCTAATTGGAGGTAAAGAATAAAGACCCAGCCTATATAGTTTCATTAAAATCTGTCCAGTAGTTTTTGCGTGATGCGCTAACAACACGTATCTACATAAGTTATTATTAGCTTCCCATTGGAAGTTATTGTAATGGGTCCGAAAATCGAAATCAAAATTTATAACAAATTTTTATGTTTGAAGGTCACCATACTATTTTTACCCTATTTTTAGAAAGATGTCTGTGTGTGTGTGTGTGTGTGTGTACGTACGTACGTACGTATGTGTCCATTTCTTTCTAAGACGAAATCTCGAGAATGAAAAATGATATCGACTACGTTAGGGTGCCAATCGACGCGTAATAACGTAAATATGATCTGAAAAAAATTTTTCAAAATCGGTTCAGTCGTTCTTTTTTCTTAACCAAATAGACTCCAAAAAAGTAGATTTTATACAATATCTCGCGAATAAAAAATTATATCGACTTCGTAAGGGTGTCAATCGAGGCGTGTTAACGTCATTTTGATCCGACATAAATTTTATAAAAATCGGTTCAGCCGTTTTTTTTTTGTTTTTTTTTAATTATTGTTAAAAATAAAAAAAAATTATGTTTTAATGATTAAAATGATTACTTTTCTGTGTATTATCTAATTTAATTATTATTATTAAATATTTATCAAACTGGGAAGATCGTCGTGTGGACCTCAAGGGTCGCACTTTAGTCCTAATAAACGACCCACCTCACGGCTTGTTTTATTATAAGTCGCAATCGGTCGTGAACGTATGCTTTAAATATCCTTTTTGCCATACCCACTATGAAACAGTTGCTTTACATACATGTATGTATGCATTTAAAGTGACTTTTGACAGGCTGGTGTGCGGGAACGTATCTTTCCCACATTAGGGAAAAACCATTTCCCATAATGATTTTTGTTTATTCGCACTGATCCTCCCGCTATTATACCTAGTGACAGCTACTCTCGGCCTACTATAGAATTGGAGTTAGCGACACAAATGGACTGTCGAAAATTTTCGAAAAGGAGCTATTTTATAGTTGGCATGGCAAAAAATATCATATTATAGATTGTTCGTGTTGATATTATGACTCGTGTGACTGTTAAAACTCGCTTGCGCTCGTTTCAGCGCCACTAAATATATCAGACCTTAACATTTAGCGACCTTAAGAGAAAAGAAAAACGTCAATTTTTTCTGACTCATCTTGTATAAATGACAATATGTATGTTAGTATCTTGTTAACATTTTTTCCGTCCTTTTGTTTAGTAGGTGGGTTACGGGTAGCGTTCGTTTGTTCGTTCGTAACCGTTTGCCAGTTAATATGTACGTGAATGAATTGTTATGCATGTCTCGTAACACGCGAACGGGGTAAACCAGGAGCGCTTAACCTACTGCAACATCCGCCGACCTCTTGTTGTGTAATACTTCTACCGGATGTAGCTGAAACTAAAAAAAATAGGTAAAAAAACGTTTAAACTAAACGGTTTTATTTTAAATCATCAGCTGTACCAAAAACTAGAAAATAATTAGGACGCAAACCAAAGGGCACTTTGTGTCGCTGCGTCAACGGAATAAGTAATAATCTGGGACTTTTAACAGACTAAAATAAAAACGTGAGGCGCATAAAAATCTGTCTAACGACTGTATAATTATTAAATAAGAACGGCTTGTCTAGAAAAATGTGTTTTCAAGCCCACCAACAGAAGTATTTCAAATGCGCCCCATGTTATTATTCTAGTCTGTTAAAAGTCTCAGATTATTACTTATTCCGCTGACGCAGCGACACAAAGTGCTCCTTGGTTTGTGTCCTAATTATTTTCTAGTTTTTGGTACAGTTGATGATTTAAAGTAAAACCGTTTAACTTAAAAGTTTTTTTACCCATTTTTATTTTCTAGTTTTTGTCAAAACCAACCAAATGAACCCAAACTCGAGGGGGCTACTAATAACGGTTGAAGACTTCCACTGTCCATCTCCCGATTCCATCATCAGACCCTAGTTACCAAGTTGAAATTATCATAATATTGTATTGTCACGGAACTCAATGTGTGTGCAAAATTTCATAAGAATCGGTTAAGTAGAAGTAGTTGAAAACAAAAAGCGATCTGACATTAGTGTATAGGAATTTTTTTAATTATTTTTTGGTTCACTATCGCGTGGTGATATGCATTGCTGTTTGTTCTCTGTCACCCTGTATATAATATAATATAAAAAATTAACCACACCTGAAGATGGCAACTCGTTGCTAAAACGCGTCGTGTTAACAACACATGAAGTCACATGACGGACACCAAAAATACAAGGTATTTCTAATACTTCTTATTATTCATATAGTGACTTGGAGACCTAACACTCTAAAAATGTTTCCTATTTCTATTATTCCTTATAAAAAATTGTGTAACCGCCGGGCGTCCGCCCCCAAACGAAAACCTGTGTTCGTCACTGTACACAATCTACTATTTGCTAATGTAGCTCTCAACACAACAGGACCGATCTCTGTGTTCCATTCTGTATTCAGGTATTGCTCTGTCAGTATAGCTCCGTGAACGTAGCCGTGTAAGAGACAGGAAATGAAAAACCGCGACATAGCTCCGACTGGGAACATGAACACTGTGTTGTCATTTATGTCTCCACTGCCTCGCTTACAGGTTATTTGTGTCGATTTGTGTTTTGTATGTTTCTCTAAGGTTCTCTTTACACTCAAAGATCACTTTTAATTTAATAGTAGATCTAGTGCAGTCAGCGACCAGCGTCTCTCTTTACACTCAAAGATCACTTTTAATTTAATAGTAGATCTAGTGCAATCAGCGACCAGCGTCTCTCTTTACACTCAAAGATCACTTTTAATTTAATAGTAGATCTAGTGGCGTCAGCGACCAGCGTCGTAGCTAGGGCCTGGCAATCGGCTCCCGCGCCAGGGGCGCTAACCCCGACAGGACGCAATCAGCGATGTGAATATGATTTATTTTTAAGCAGAGCGCGAAATCAGAATCTTGCCCAAGGGCGCCGGTGATCCTATCTCTGACGCTGAGTGGCGTAATGAGATCTATTACTGACGAGTAGTGACAGTATGTTAAAACGAGCTATAGCGAGTGTACTTATACAATTTGGTGCAAATGTTAGATTAATAAAAAGCTTGACTAATATTGAAACTGAGAAAAATTTAGTAGTTTTAGTGGTTAAATTTTTTATTTGATTCAAAAATACATTTTAAGTTCACATAAATACCACAATGCTAGCAAATACACTATTTCTGCCTGTGTTTAGGGGTGATTAAAGATTTATCTTATCTTATCTTATCTTATTTTGTCGACAGGGCGTAGCACTGCGACAAGTGTTTTTTTTATTAATGAGAGGAACCTTAAAACAAAATAAATGTACTTAGGTATAACATCACGGCCATAATTAGCACCTATCTATATTTAGAAATAGACTACAGAAGTAGGCGGTCCTAATTTAAAGTGGAGTCGATTGGCATTCAAAAATGTATGGGGTTTAACGGAATATTCGTTACTATTCTCTTAAAACACATTTCTTACCTCGTTTCTTACCAAAACAATGGCTGTTTCATAAAAATAATTAATAAATCCCGTCATTATTGGCTACAAAACTTTATTATTTCGTGTGAAATAATTTTTTATTTGAAATTAAAAATTTATGAAAAATGAATGTTTTAACTTGATTCAGCCATTGACGTTTATTCTAACCTAACTTCTCGTTGACGTTTGTCGAGGTATAATTTAAGCAATTATAATTAGAAATTGAGTTTGTTCTTTTCATTTGAAGTTGAAAAAGTGTTCTGAAGTCGTCTGAGTTACGCTAGATCAAGGGAGCTGGCAAGCTAAAAGGATAAAAAAAATGTTTTGATCAAATAGGTACCTATTGGATATTTAGGTATTATTTTAGCTTTTTCCTCAGTCGGAAATTTAAACTTTTTGCAGTCATAATTTTCATTATATAACTGCATTCAAGTACAAAACGTCACCCCATAACAAATTGCTTTAATTATTAACGACGACGTGTTTAAAAAAACGAGGTTATGTCAGTAGAAGGAATGAAATTTGACAGTTGTGTCGTCAATGGGTGAACGTACGTTTTAACGCAGATTCTAGTTAGAAGGAGACAGTTGCGACTCCGCCACGCCTTCCTTTCCTAATCTATTGTGTTTTTCACTTTTCCAAACTTATCGACAGGCAGGGACGAATCTAGGTTTTTCGAGGCCTATAGAGTTAATTAAAGTTCAATGGGACCCAATTTTTTGTTAGATTAAGAATCTTTAAATTCAAATAATAATTCAACTTTTGTGAGTTCTTGACATTTGGGGACCCAGAGCTCAAACCCTATTAGTCCCTATGTCGATGACACATTATTGACCCAATGATCTATACTGAAACGGTATTATTAGCAAAACAGTTTGGTTGCACTAATTTAATATCTCCATCTGCAGTATCAAGTTGAATCAGCACCAGTTCGTATGTAATTATCGTGCCCACAACCTGAAAATAAGGTTTTTCGAAATTAAATTAATCATGACAATCAAATGATAATCATCCGCATGGGCGTACACAAGTAATTTATTATTCCAACCTCTTCATGAAGAATATTGAACTTTAGAAGCAGAATTTATAAAAAAGTGTGTTTTTACCGTTAAAATTATTCCACGGCGCACTTCGAAAAAGTCCAGGCCCGTTAAAACAACCAAATCACACCGTAGCTGTGATACCAATCTTTCCAGCTGAAAGCAGTAAAAATCAGTCGTTTCTTTCATATTGCACCATATGTGTAACTTCAGAGCGTACAGTCGTACACTCCTGGTCCAATTTCTGGTATGTATTGATAATATTGTATTATTTGTATTGTAATGAAGACACGAGTAGAGAATATTGAAACGTTGACAAGAATTGGGCATCTAAAGCTTCACTCACACGTACCATTTTCCGACGACATCAGAACCACAATAAAGTTGTCGTCATTGGAGAGTAGCTAAAATGTAACCTAAAAGTATAGAAACTGGGTCGCAGCACTCACACGTCCGACACATTGCCCGACAATGCGACGACAGTCGCAATGTGTTAACGGTATCATTCACAAAATTGTCGCAGTCGGCAGGCCAACACAACTCACACGTGCGATTCTTCAATGACACACCAACAACAGACTGGCAGTCTGTGTTGTGTCAACGCAGACTGACTGTTTGCCCTGCAAGTTTGACGGTATCATCCACAAAAGTGTCGCAGTCGGCAAGCCAACACAACACAACGTGCGATTCTCCAGCGACACACCAACAACAGGCCGGCAGTCTGTGTTGTGTCAACGCAGACTGACTATTTACCCTGCAAGTTTGACAGTATCATCCACAAAAGTGTCGCAGTCGGCAGGCCAACACAGCTCACACGTGCGATTCTCCAGAGACACACCAACAACATGCCGGCAGTCTGTGTTGTGTCAACGCAGACTGACTGTTTGCCCTGCAAGTTTGACGGTATCATACACAAAAGTGTCGCAGTCGGCAGGCCAACACAACTCACACGTGCGATTCTCCAGAGACACACCAACAACAGGCCGGCAGTCTGTGTTGTGTCAACGCAGACTGACTGTTTGCCCTGCAAGTTTGACGGTATCATCCACAAAAGTGTCGCAGTCGGCAGGCCAACACAACTCACACGTGCGATTCTCCAGCGACTTACCAACAACAGGCCGGCAGTCTGTGTTGTGTCAACGCAGACTGACTGTTTGCCCTGCAAGTTTGACGGTATCATCCACAAAAGTGTCGCAGTCGGCAAGCCAACACAACACAACGTGCGATTCTCCAGCGACACACCAACAACAGGCCGGCAGTCTGTGTTGTGTCAACGCAGACTGACTATTTACCCTGCAAGTTTGACAGTATCATCCACAAAAATGTCGCAGTCGGCAGGCCAACACAACTCACACGTGCGATTCTCCAGCGACACACCAACAACATACCGGCAGTCTGTGTTGTGTCAGCGCAGACTGACTGTCTGCCGTGCAAGTTTGGTGTGTATTGTCGACAAAGCGATCTACTCACACGTGCGATTCTCCATCGACACACCAACAACTGGCCGGCAGTCTGTGTTGTGTCAACGCAGACTGACTGTCTGCCATGCAAGTTTGGTGTGTATTGTCGACAAAGCGATCTACTCACACGTGCGTCTGCACGCCAACTAAAATGTGGTTAAAAAGTGGTCCTTTGCTGCGACAGCGTAACCACAGAATGTCGTTGTATTGTGGTACGTGTGAGTTAAGCCTAAAGGGCAAAGACAGACACGACGGTTTTAACCGAAGCGTTTACCGAGTCGGTTCCCAAGTCGATAGGTTGTTTAATATAGCATAATAGTGTAAAACACACACAGTTGTTTCAAAACGAAACGCACCGAACGGCACAGTTGTGTGTGTTTTACACTATTATGCTATATTAAACGACCTATCGACTTGGGAACCGATTCGGTAAACGCTTCGTCGTGTCTGGTCATTGTCAAATCAAATTTTCTGACAATGCTTTTTGAAACCCAGCATAAATATTTTTATTATTTTGTCTTATATGCCGTTCTTCTAAAGTAAGTATGCTATTACCCATTAAAAAATTTGGTCGAAATCGGTCGACTGACGTACCTCAGTACAGTAACATCGGGTTGGCACCGAGTGAATGTATACAAGAGGTAGTTGACTTTCTTCGTTCACAGATGACGTGATCAGCATCAACAACAGAGTTCTTGACAAAAGGAATAAAAATGAAAAATAAAAATAGATAGCTCTGACTAAACGCTGGGGAGGTCTGCAAAAGAAACAGAAAAAAACTGTGTTTAACCACTAAAATTAAGTAATGCTGGAAAGAACCCTATACCACTCTGCGAGTGGAAAGCGGTTTAAGACAGACATATAGTTAATTGGGCCACCTGTCTTTGTTTCACTCGTCTGCGCATGCTCATTACCTTTAAAATAACGTGATGTACAGTCTTCACAGGTTGTACGACAAAGACAGGTGGCCCAATTGTCTTTCTCGGCTCGCTAGTAGCGCGGCAGTGCACGTTCCAGCATTACTGCATTACTGTATTTCAGTGTGTTTAATTGAAAAGTGTATTTTCTTTTGGCAACGGATGAACTGTACAAACGCCGTCCGGTAAAGAGTGATTCTAGTCATCGATTTGGAACGCAAGTTTGAAAGTGAGAAATGCTGTACAGTTCGTCCGGTGACGGCCGAACTGTATACACACCGTCCGGCAATCAGTGATTCTAGTCATCGATTTGGAACGCAAGTTTGAAAGTGGGAAAAGCTGTACATTTCGTCCGGCGACGGCCGAACTGTATAAACGTCGTCCGGCAAACAGTGATTCTAGTCATTGATTTGGAACGCAAATTTAAAAGTGGGAAAAGCTGTACAGTTCGTCCGGCGACGACCGAACTGTATAAACGTCGTCCGGCAAACACTGATTCTAGTCAGCGATTTGGAACGCAAGTTTAAAAGTGGGCGACGGTCGAACTGTATAAACGACGTCCGGTAAACTGTGATATGAAGTTTATATCTGCACAGAAGTGAAACTTACGCAAAATGTGCATCTAAATTTTATAATTTGGCATTTACAGAATAATATTGAATGATTTGTTTTTCGTTGCCGTGGTTACACCGTTAGCGTTAAATATTTAACGCAAACGTTAAACGGCCCGTACTCTCATAAGAAGTTGCACTTCAAAATAATAAAAAAAAAGGAAACTTACACAGTCATGCTTAAGAATAGTTGGAGACAAATAAAATACAAATTCGCCGAAAATGATAAAAATATTAGAGACGACAGGGCATCGTTAAACTTCCTCGTCATCAAAGATAAACTGTTGTAGTGTTCTCGAATTTCTTGCCAAAAATCTTGTGGCATCAACTGAAACACACCGATAAATAGTAAAAAACAGTAAAGCCGGTGCCACACTATGTGTCAAATGCCTTCCAACGTTGGCTTCATGATGGTTTGAATAAGATATGTTGAGTAGTTTTTGAGATATGAGATATTTTCGGTTTTCACGCAATTTTTTTGAGTTTAGTGACAACAGAAATAACTTTGTTTCTCACAGTATCTTTGAGAAATACTATGAAATATAAACTTATTTTTGGAAAACTATGTTCACACTTAAAATAAAAGACTATAAATTATTATTAAATTTATTATTATTAACTTTGAATTTTAACCGTGACTATGGAAACCTTCAGTGTACGTTCCGACACGAACTTGACCATTTTTCCTTTAAGGTACGTGCAGTATGGAGCTGGGATTCTAGATGGTAGCGTAGATCATAGCAGGGCTTGCTTAAATTAATGCATTGTTATATATGCGAGCGTAAACGAAGCAGTGAGTGTAGCAGGTATAAGCGCTATTACAAGAGCTGCTAGATACAAGAATGTATCTCACCATTCTTTCAGCGCGCTGACTACTACAATCAACGTGTGACAACTGTCAAATGGCCGTTACAAATTTTGCAATGGATGTAACTAGTTTAATAAATGAAATTTTGCCAGTTTTTATTTAATTTATTTTGAGTTTTTTCTAAGACGTATTTAAAAGTGTTATGTTCCATCCGTAAATATTCAAAAAACCGGTTTGGGTAAAATTTTAATTCTTGGTATAAATGATGAAATTCGTCATGTTTAGATCGTTTTCTATTAATAGGGTGGACATGATAGCTCCTACCCAAATTTGTATTTAAAATATACCACTTTGTAGCAGAAGAACACAAATATTCGTCTTCGCTATCTGACATTTCAAACGCGATTTAAGCTTGTATCAAAGCTTCGTTGTGCAAACCTATAAGCTCTTATAATTTCAGCCACCATCTACTATACATGCCATCTAGAATCCCAGCTGCGTACTGCACGTACCATTACTCACCATATGTTCGACAAGCCTCAATTTGTAATTGATTCTGGAAAATCTTTCCTTGAGCGCGATGCTAATGAGAATTATAAATATATCGACAAAATTCCAGACAAACGTCCCACAGGAATTGATTATTTGAAATATAATTCCAACAAGCAGATTGTAAGGTATATAGCTAAACACGTTCAGAAATCTTCGCTTGTTGAGTTCCACTAAAGTAACCGGAGTACAACTAGAGATTTGAACGCTGCTCGCGTCGGCGTACAGTGCCATTCCGTGTTCCACTAAAGAAAAAAAATATTTATTAATTTTTTAAGACTGTATATAATATACAGGGTGAGTTCGACCACCCGTATCAGTCGTTTTTTTCGAAAACGGTTAGTCATAGAGAGTTGTGTCAAAAATTGGTATTATAAAAGCCCTAATAAAGAATCGAATGGTGATAATTTTTTTTTCCGGGAAGGTCGGCTTCCCTATTAGTTTGCTTCAGAATGTCCAGAACTCCGGAATTATAAATGTAACGATAGGTCGAAAGTGGTATTGTTGAAAAGATCTTTAAAAAATAAGCAAGTTTTGTAGGAAATTTTTTTTTATTACTGCCACCCCTGTACATTTCTATAAGTATAAATATAAATTATTATATGTTCAAAACTCCGGAATTTTAGAAAGCACGATAGGTTGAAAGTGGTGCTGTTGAAAAGCTCTTTAAAAAATAGGCAAGTTTTGTAGGAAAAATTATTTAATTACTGCCACCCCAGTTAAGTAACAATCGTTTGAAGTTATTAAATCAAAATTTCATAATAACGATCGAAGTCGGCATTAAAAATCTAGGAACCTTAGACATTGTCACAAGTGTTCAAACTGTCTTCCATTTACTCTTTAATTCTGGTTATACTGTGAGTGTCTCTAAGTACTTCTTCAGTGTTTAATGATCGATAGATAGGTAACTAGATTTTAAATGCGGATTTTTAAAAAGTTCGTTATTATGACATTTTAATTTAGTAATTTCAAACAAATATTACGTAACAGGGGCGACAGTATTAAAAAAACAAAATCCGTACAAAACTTGCTAATTTTTTAAAGATCTTTTCAACAATACCACTTTCGACCTACCGTTACATTTATAATTCCGGAGTTCTGGACATTCTGGAGCAAACTAATAGGGAAGTCGACCTTCCCGGAAAAAAAAATTATCACCATTCGATTCTTTATTAGGGCTTTTATAATACAAATTTCTGACACAACTCTCTAGGACTAACCGTTTTCGAAAAAAACGACTGATACGGGTGGTCAAACTCACCCTGTATAATAATTTTTATTATTAATGACATGTTTGTTTTATAATTTTAGGGTTTGAAGAAGTATTAATTAAATACGAAATATGAATTAGTAGTGTTTATTTATTTACATCCACTTTCCCTTGATCTGCCAACTATTATTATTCTTAAAATTTGAAGAAAATTAAATCTTGATATACAAGTAAAAATTAACTGTCATTACTGGGACTCGAACTTGAACCCTTTAGCGCGAAATTGGCAGATTTGTATTTGAGTCCCAACAGAAACATAATTTTTTCATTTATAACAAACCCTAAAAAAGTTCACGTCATATTATTCTTTGTAGTTAAATAATTACTTGATTTTGTATAATTATGATGTAACATAGTGAGCCTTGCTTTGCAATATCGTCTGTCAGCTGTTCTTAAATGTCAGTGCTTCATAACTACCGCTTGCTAGCTCTACAGTCGCGTTGTTTCCATGTTAAAATGCAAAATTAACCGGTTAATTTTTTGAGTTAATGTTAACTGTGGTTATAAATGCGTTCAGTATGTGTTCTAGTTTATTTCAATATAAATTTTATGTGGTAAACTGTAAAATATCACAGTGATTCAGTGATTTAAAAAAATTGCCTGTCATGTGTTACATCATTTGGTGAGTTTTATATTTTTAAAGTTTTTAGTGTTAATTTTTGAAATTTGAGTGGAAATGAACACATCGCTTGAAAAAGGAAAATATGCTAGTTATGATTTTTAATAGTTTTGCCGGTTTTTAAGTAAAAACGCTTTGAAAAATTGTAATAATGTTTGGTTATGTTGAATCGACGCGGTATAAAAATCACTCGTTATGTGATCTTTCCTGACAGGTTATAAGTACTAAATTATGTAGCATAATAATCATTTCTAAATTTAACCTACTAGAAACTGATATTAAATTTGATATATTTGTGTTCGGTTGCAGAAAGCATTGTCAAATAATCTAATTTGAAAATGACTACACATAAGTATTTCTCCATAAAAAAAACATTGTAGAATTTTAAATTTTTTAAAGAGTTTGACAACGACAGACTGTTTCTGCACAATTATAAAACAATCTAACGTAATTGTCAAATCAAGTTATTTGACAATGCGGTCCTGCAACCCAGCTTTATTTATTAAAATGGCGGTAACCAATACATATTATAAAACAAAGTCTCCCCCCGCGTCTGTCTGTCTGTGTCCGATTTTCTCCGTAACCACTGAACGGATTTTGTTCCGGTTTTCACGATTAGAATGATTGATTCACGAGAAAAGTTTAGATGTAGAATTTAAACTGGCCGGCCCGGCTTCGCCCGGGTGAAAATCGGGGTAATCTCAGAACTTTTTGAACCGATTTTAAATTTTTTTCACTGTTCGATAGGTGATACTTTGCTATAGGACATAGGCTATAATAAATGGCTGGGCCGGCTTCGTCCGGGTGAAAATCGGGGGCAATCTCACAAATTATTGAACGGATTTCAAATTTTTTTTTCACTGTTCGATAGGTGATACTTTGCTTTAGGACATAGGCTATAATAACTGGCTGGGCTGGCTTCGTCCGGGTGAAAATCGGGGGCAATCTCACAAATTATTGAACGGATTTCAAATTTTTTTTCACTGTTCGATAGGTGATACTTTGCTTTAGGACATAGGCTATAATAACTGGCTGGGCCGGCTTCGTCCGGGTGAAAATCGGGGGCGATCTCACAAATTATTGAACCGATTTCAAATTTTTTTTTCATTGTTCGATAGGTGATACTTTGCTTTAGGACATAGGCTATAATAACTGGCCGGGCCGGCTTCGTCCGGGTAAAAATCGGGGGAAATCTCACAAATTATTGAACGGATTTCAAATTTTTTTTCACTGTTCGATAGGTGATACTTTGCTTTAGAACATAGGCTATAATAACTGGTCGGCTCGGCTTCGTCCGGGTGAAAATCGGGGGTAATCTCAGAAACTACTGAACCGATTTCAAATTTTTTTTCTCTGTTCAATAAGTGATACTTTGTTTTAAAACATAGGCTATAATAACTGGTCGGCTCGGCTTCGTCCGGGTGAAAATCGGGGGCAATCTAAGAAATTATTGAACTGATTTCAAATTTTTTTTCTCTGTTCAATAAGGGATACTTTGTTTTATAGGCTATAATAACCGGAGCGAGTGCGTATTGTAATTATCCGTACATTAAACTGTAAATCGTAAATTCATAGCTCCCGGGCGAAGCCGGATCGGGCCGCTAGTAAGTAATAATCGAGTTCTCGGTGCACCCTTATTATTTTTACCTGTTGCACTAATAATGAGCGCGAGGAACACCCCGTTCAGGCGTCTGCTGAGATTTATCGTAGACTCGTACTTAGTCATGATGTGGTCGTTTTTTTGCCATTCGACCATCAAATCGCCCCATTTTTTCGCCACACCGAAGAACAATATAATTCCTGTTGTCGAAGCAGCACAAAATATGGGTCCAGCTGGAAGAATGTTATAATTTTAAAAACTACTGAACCGATTTAAATAAAAATTATATGGGATTATTCCGTAAACATTCTGAATCCAACGTAGTGATAAGCAAAATTGGTCTTGGACTTGGTCTTGCGAAAAAGCAAGACCAAGACTATCATTAGACTAACAAGACCAAGACTAAGACCGAATGAACAAGAACAAGACCAATACCAAAATCGAATATGCAAGACCAAGACCAAATACACAAGACTAAACTAAAAATTCTTACTTCAGAAATAATGAGCAAGACCAAGACTTGATACGCAAGACCAAGACCAAGACTAAATAAGTAAGACCAAGACTGTCCAAGTCTTGGCCTTGCTTTGCTCATCACTAATCCAACGGTGTCGAATTTTTTCAAATCGGTTAACCCTTCGAGAAGTTATAACTGAACAAAAATAAATTAATAATAATAAAAATATACACGTCGAATTGATAACTTCTGTCGGTTAAAACTATTCGTTACTATAGGACTTGTATAAGATTTTTTTAAACGTTATAAAATTAAATTAAGTATAATTTGCGAGATTATAAATGACGGTAAATTCGCTAGAGTTAAAGTTAATATGAGTATTTAGAGAAAACTTAACCGTCACATGCGCAGAAACCAGATTTGGTTCGGACTGATCTATTCTATTTTTGAAGTGGTGCGCCAGTTTGATTAAGTTGATCAATTGACCAATCGATCTGCAAATATTATAATGACATTATTGGGTCACCGGCAAGCTATACAAACAATTTCAGTCTTGAAGCAATAATTATTGTGAGCATTTTTTTGTTAACATGTTGGGGGCGCTCTGCATCCCTCCCATACCGCTATCTAGCAAAATTCCTTACTCAGTGCACTTTAATATCCCTCCCTCAACATCTTCACAAAAATAAGGCCTTGAATAAATAAACCAAAAAATTGTCACTAGCTCTCGGTCTATAAAAATCAGAATCAAAAAAACATTTTGTGTCTATCTTTGGGGAACTAAAAATTGAGAATAAATTTTTTTTCAAGGCAACTACACCAATCAAGAGAAAATTATAATTAAAACATTTTAAACAAACTTAATCAACCTCTAAAATGACTCACCAGTTCTTTGAAAGGTAATTTCGTCGTGTAGCATATGTATAATGGCAAAAACGCCCAAAGCAACGTTACCCGCCGTGATGACGCAACAATAGACTGTCTTCACCGACTTCCATGTGAAATGGACGCGTTCGGCGTCGGCGTCGCGGATGCCGATGACCGGCATCGCGCCGAAAAGCTCCGCGAACAGCACGATGCGACCCATCGATTCCCTGAAAGGATCGATGTCGGCGCCATTTTTCTTGGTACCACTGTTGTTTGTCATGAAATCCGAGTCAATTTTCTTGAAAAGTGCTACCGGACTAACCACCTGAAAAAAAAATTCCCGAAGTTCCATTTCAGACGTGTGAGATTTACACATACTCGGGGGCGGATCTAGGGGGGTGACGCCAGTGGCGATCCTCACCCCTGAAAACTTGGATATATTTTTTTATTTATATAGCGTGTCCCAAAAAGAATGGGACATAAAATAACAGCTGATTCCTCACAAGAAAATATTGCGATATACCCCAACTTGTCTATTCCGAAAGTTGATATTAAAAGAGATACAGGGTGTCAAAGTTTAATTTTTATTTTTGATTTTTTTAAATAACTTTCAAAATAATTTAGGCATTTTAATGAAATTTGGTATATCAGAACTTTTTGACATGAGAAATTTAAATCTGACTTTGGTATGGCTCTTACTTGTAGGGGGCGCCACTTGCACACCTTTTCACTCATTCAAATAGTCATAACTTTTTTGTACGCACTCGTACTGTTTTTTTGAATTAAAAAATTGATTTTTCCGTCATTTTTACGTAAAAAAGGTATACTTTATAAAAGTGGCTAGGAGTAACCTTTTTCAAGATATTTGCACTTAAAGTAATCGATGCAATGTGGTTTTAAATGGCAAATTTTGAAAATGAACATAGGTGGCTTTGAAAACGCCGGCGCGGTAATTTTGACAGTTTTATTTAAAAATTCAATGTTTCTTATTAACATGCCGCGTCATAATGATAAAAATTAAACTTTGACACCCTGTATCTCTTTTAATATCAACTTTCGGAATAGACATGTTGGGGTCTATGGCAATATTTTTTTGTAAGGAATCAGCTGTTACTTTCTGTCCCATTCCTTTTGGGACACCCTGTATAATAATAGAAGAAGTTTTACTTGGAACAAAAAACCTAGTCTAGGTTAATATTATAACAAGATTCGCGGAGATAAAATATGTTTTTTGGATTCGGGGGATCTCAAAATGAAAAAAATATTGTAAAATTTTGAAAGTGAATTTTGACCTAAATTAGCAGGTACCATTCCGCACTTGTGGAGTTGGAATGGTAAAAAATCAAATGCCACTGTATAGCCAACCAATCAGGGCAACCGCCGCGGTGCCTGATATATATAATTCACTAGTTAATTGTTGTGAATATATGGTGTGGACATAAGGGAACAAAAATTGTTATAATTTAATTATTTAGTCATATAATTGTTATCAAAACGCAACAGTGTCACAAATCACTAAAATATCGCGCTTCATGGTACCTACCTAGTATTAAGTAATAACATCGTGTTTACGTGTTACATGCTTTGTGTATATCTCGCGGTCGGCTTTGCCACGTGGCAAGCACAAGGGTATTTTATCACCTGTCCAGTATAAGAGGATTATAAGTCCTCAATATTACACAGTTCCCGGTGTCCTGTAGGGATCGACCCCTTAACACTCAGCTGTTACATTGTAACGCTGCTGTTATGCTACGGCCGTATTATACTCCCATGTTTCCGCTTTGTTTGCGAAACGACGATCGCTTGTTGCATGTTTTTATAGTCTGGTTCTGAAATAATGGAGAGTGATTCATGCACAGCTACTGGTAAGGTTAATGGAGCGAAAAATCATTGAAAAAATGTAAGCGTACGCGTCCCATGCAGCCGCTACTTACATATTATTAATTGAAGTCCCCCGCCTGTTAACGTCATTTTGATCCAACAAATTTTATAAAAATCGGTTAAGCCGTTTTTTTTTAATTATTGTTAAAAATAAATAATACTTATGTTTAAATGATTAAAATGATTACTTTTCTGTGTAATATCTAATTTAATTATTATTATTAAATATTTATCAAACTGGGAAGTTCGTCGTGTGGACCTCAAGGGTCGCACTTTAGTCCTAATAAACGACCCACCTCACGGCCTGTCTCTTTATAATATTAATATGATTATAATAAAACATTTTTGAATGCCACTGCCGGGAGACAAGACCCATAATTACCTTTCTTTGGACGGACATATTCCTAATCACATACGACACATCCTGTACATCGGGCACCCTTCCAGACGTCTTGTTATACGTCATTATGACGTAATCTCCTTGACACTTGCACTTTTTCCTACAGGATTTGTATCTTCGTCTGTCGGTAATACACTTGCCTGTTGTTGTCTCTGACTGTCACAGCACCTATTCTACATAATATAGTATTCCTTCGTTTGCTAACAACAGTCTACCGTTACTTGCCGTCTGGCGTCAGTACATTGTCTTTTTCACTCGCAAAATACTCTAAAACGCCTAGCGCGCACTGTCCTAAAGGCGAGTTTATACAGTGCGAGGTCCTGGACTGGCCAGTAGACAGTAGGAACTGGGGCAATAAAATAGTCCGCTTCTCGGCTGTTTACACTAGGTCAGTAGCTGTACTCTCAACAAACAGTTTCCCGGCTTGCAGATCTTCAAGTGTATTGTAATGACGTGATAAATCAAACCACGTGACTGTCTAGCCTACTATGCGTTCAAACTGTGCGAGTAGAATGCGAACTACTGGCCTAATATGCGGTGGGGGAAGGCGAGTGGACAGTGAAATCAAAAAATATTGAAGTAACTCGCATGCTGTAGCTAACCACTTTGCAGAGACAGTAACTCGGATCGATGTGTTTAAACCATGGCAGTAGCTGGCATGTAGTAGCTGTCCTCGACTCGCACGCTAGCTTGCATTATGCAGTAAACTCGTGTTTATTTACACTTTTGACACTCGCCTGGCGACAGTACACTGTCGGTTCTTATCACTGGCAAAATACTCTATAATACGCGACTTTCTCGACAGTATATTTGTTGTACATTTTGTTAAATTTACTCGCCTGGCACTGTCCTAATTTACACTTTTGACACTCGCCTGTGGCGACAGTACACTGTCCTTATCACTCGCAAAACACTATATTACGTCGATAACTTGTCGTACACTTTGTTGAATTTATACTCGCCTGATGGCACTGTCCTAATTTATACTTTTGATATACTCGCCTGTGGCGACAGTACACTGTCCTTATCACTCGCAAAACACTATATTACGTCGATAGTATACTTGTCGTACACTTTGTTGAATTTATACTCGCCTGATGGCACTGTCCTAATATATACTTTTGATATACTCGCTTGTGGCGACAGTACACTGTCCTTATCACTCGCAAAACACAATATTACGTCGATAGTATACTTGTCGTATACTTTGTTGAATTTATACTCGCCTGATGGCACTGTCCTAATATATACTTTTGATATACTCGCCTGTGGCGACAGTACACTGTCCTTATCATTCGCAAAACAGTATATTACGTCGATAGTATACTTGTCGTACACTTTGTTGAATTTATACTCGCCTGATGGCACTGTCCTCATTTATTCTTTTGATATACTCGCCTGTGGCGACAGTACACTGTCCTTATCACTCGCAAAACAGTATATTACGTCGATAGTATACTTGTCGTACACTTTGTTAAAGTTACTCGCCTGGCACTGTTCTAATTTATACTTTCGATATACTCGCCTGTGGCGACAGTTATTACTTATTTTCTTCTTTTCTACTTGCATGCATGAGGACAGCTTGATGTAATGGTCAGCGTGCTGGCCTTTGTATCAGGCTGTCATGGGTTCAAATCCTAGCTCGCTCATGGATGTTTTGTGATGTCGTTTAATTTTAATTGATGATGTTATTTGATGTACCTACCTAATTAATACGCTAATGACCTAAGTTCTCGAGCGTCTATAATATATATTAAATAAATACTATCCCATTCAACTGTCTTTATTTATTGTAAATTATAGACACGTCGACATCTCAGGTCATTAGCGTCTTGATTATATTACAATTAACTTAAAACTAAATGACATCACAAAACATCCATGAGCGGAGGCGAGATTCGAACCCACGACAGTCTGATCCAGAAGCCGCGACGCTAACCACTGGACCACACTGTCCTCTCCCATGCAACTGTCGCTCCTCTTAAAGAACACTATATACGTGTCTCGCTCTGTCAGATATGCAGTCAGCTAAGACAATCTTTGTCGAGCACCTCTTAAACCCGATATGACAGCTGTGTTAGCGGAGACTGTCGCGGCAGAGTTAAACAACACTTCAAACAGACCTGTAAAGAAATAGAAACGGGGTGAGTTGTTATATTAATCGCCACTTGCCTTACTATCTAAACAAATTATCATTTTAATACCAGAGACGACTTTTTGTAAACAACCTCATAAACGATCAAAATATAATATAGTCCGTTTTTTATTCGATGGTTGTCATTTGTTCCAAATCTTGATAGTTTCCGGGCTTGTAGACCGTGGCCCGATGGTATTTCTACCTGCCGTTTCGTCTACAACCGCGATAGACATTTTCAAAGGCCTTGTGGCAGCGCTCGAAGTGTCCTCCTTGACGGCTCACATATAAGTGCGTCAACGACTGGTGTCCTCCCTTCTTTTATGCTAAGAGCCAGTTTGTTTTCTGTTCGGTCGTAGTTCGTCTTTATGTGATTCAATGAACTACGACCGAGCAGAGAACACACTGGCCCTTAGCACATTTAGACATATAATACATTAGACATATAATCCAGAATTGATAAAACTTCTGGTCTATTGGAGAATATGAAAGTTTGATTTGATCCTAGAGTAATGTAGGGATTACACGAGCCCAGTACATACATGCATGTAAAGCAGGTATTTTATGGTGGGTATGGCAAAATAGTATTTTTCGATTGAGAAAAGCAGTTTTTTATTGACAAAATTTAAAGTGTTGGAAGGTTTAGTGATGCACCAAAAGATCGTTAAATTTATCAATCAAAAAAATTAAACACAAAATCGGGTCAGCTCTTTTGGCTGTACGCATGTCAGAAATTTTTATTCTTAATATGCTGAATCTGAAAGATGAAATACATTTTGTTTCCACATGTAAAGCTTTTATTTAAAAATCTGATTTTTAAATTACACAAAATGCATGACAAACAGTTTTTTTAAGTTATTGTATTGTTGTCTCATTGTATACAATCGCGGACAATAAATAAAAAACGTACTACAAAATGGCGTGTTTACCGACTGGATTGAAATGGATTCCTGAAGTAAACAAGAAAATTACCTGAAACTAATTTTAACAAAATATCTTCGTTTATTTTAAATTAAAATATATTGATCTTTTCAAATATGATTTGGGAATTCAGGTTTAACTAAAGTTTCTTAACTAAAATTATATATTTTAAATATTTATATAGTGTTACAAAACTATTTTCTGAGTTGGCGGTATAAATATTTATTTACAATAATTAAAAAACACAACAATAATAAATGCAACAACGAAAAGTCAGTTCTAACAATCAACAATAACTAAGCAGTAAATAACACTTAACTATATACAATAACTATATACCAGGAGTATTTATTTCTAGTTATTTATATTCAAATATTTATATCAGATTGTTTCGCACTATAATCGCTGTTCAACACTGTCACAGTATAATCTACACTGACTGACTTCATTCGTACTCGCTGCTTATATAGGCCGCGCGGTGTAAGCCCAGTGCCTCCTCGATTTCTCTAGAACCCGTCGTGCCGGTACTAGTTGTTACAGCAAGCAGACACCGCTTCTCAGAACTCCCGCCTGCCGTTTATATACAGGGTGATCCATAACAATAAATTTTGTAAATTATAGACGCTTAAAAGTTATATATTTTAACCAGTGGCGGATTTAACGCCTGGGTCTCTTTCAAAAGAGACTCCAAGGCCACATCAACGTTTAGGTTTGATTGAATTAATAATCTGGTTTGACTAGATTTTGTACATGTTTTTAATTTCTTCTTTCATTTCCAAGAGGCAAGATGACCTAAAGGCTAAAATCGCCATTTTTAAGGTTTAAATAATTTCGGAGATATTCGATTGCATTGTTCTCGGTTATAGACGCTAATGTCCTCTGTTATCGTGCGTCTGTAATCTGCAATGTCTAGCTTAGTTGTCTTTGGATGGATGCTGTATATTTATGAAGGCGGTACAATCTGTGTAAACTTTAGTTAGATAATATGTTTTATGTTGTAATAGACCGAGAGCTAGTGACAATTTTTTGGTGTTATTTATTCGAGGCCTTATTTTTGTGAAGATGTTGAGGGAGGCATATTAAAATACCCTGAGTAAGAGATTTTGCTAGATAGCGGTATGGGAGGGATGCAGACCGCCCCCAACATGTAACAAAAAAAATGATCACAATTATTATTGCTTCAAGGCTGAAAATGTTTGTGTAGCTTGTCGGTGAGCCAATAATGCCATTATAATATTTGCAGATCGATTGGTTAGTATTAAAGGGGTGCTAGATCATCCTAAACGTGTCATGTACCCGACGAAATTTATATTATTAGTTCAAGGTTCAAATTTTAATATGTTGTTACGGCGACTGTTTTAAACATTTCAATTTGCAGAACAAAATGTCGGTATTAACCCCCTCTCTTAGAAGGAAACTTGCTTGCCTACATTTTGTTCTGCAAATTGAAGTATATGCTTAAAATAGTCGCCGTAACTTAACATATTAAAATTTGAACCTTAAACCAATAATATAAATTTCGTCGGGTACATGACACGTTTAGGGTGATCTGCCACCCTTTTAATACCGACCAATCGATCTGCAAATATTATAATGGCATTATTGGGTCACCGACAAGCTATACAAACAATTTTAGCCTTGAAGCAATAATAATTGTGACCATTTTTTTTACATGTTGAGGGCGGTCTGCATCCCTCCCATACCGCTATCTAGCAAAATCCCTTACTCAGGGCACTTTAATATGCCTTCCTCAACATCTTGACAAAAATAAGGTCTTGAATAAATAACACCAAAAAATCGTCACTAGCTCTCGGCTATAAGTACAAGTCGACACGGACTTGAGAATAGCCGAGAGTGTAGCGGCGCTGTTGTTTACATGGCGTTGCTATGGTTCCTCTATTACAAGTCCCCAGTTCTCGGGTTCTAGCCCGAGAGCTGGTAAAAGTGTCAATTGAATTTTCAATTTAATATTAAAAAAAAAAATAAAAATAATAATAAATTGAAAATATGAATTGGTGCTAGGCCCAAATAACCTTAGCTGTTGGTGGTCTTTAAAACACAATTATTTATTTACAAGTCGACACACACAACTTTTCGGTTCGGGAAATCCCTCAACCATCTTTCCGTGATTGTGTCATTGTGTCGGCACGAAAACATGCAAACCACGTGGGAATTCACTTTTTTAGTTGTTAAACGACGACCAAACTACTAGTAAAAGCAAGATTTAACGACGGTAAAAAAACGAAAGAAAATCCATTCGCTGCAAAATAATATAAAATTCGGTCGACTGTTCTATTACAGGAAAAGTTCTCTCTAAAGCTGGCTCCACATTATGTGGAAAACCAGCCAACGTTGGCAATGTGTGACGTTTGCCAAACTTCTGTGGTCATTCAATAAAGCCGACTCCAGAAAACATGGTCAATGTTGGCGAATATATTGGCGACCAATGTTGGGTATGCTTGGGCATGTGTAATCATTTGAATATGTCCATTGTCCAGTATCCATACGACAGAATTCTGTTTGGCCAATGTTGACCAATGTTTAGCGAATATATAGGATGTTTCATAATATATGCGCAGGACTTCAGGATGTGATAGCTCGTCCAAAAATATGAAAAAAAAGTTTCTATTAACTTACCCTTTAAAATGCACCATAAAAACACCCACTACCCCTTCAAAACCTTCACCAATTATGACTAAAAAAAAATCCGCACAAAACATAGCTTATTATGAGTAGAAAATGCTTACAAAAGCTGTTTTTTGTACGATAAACGGTTCCGGAGATATTCGCAAAAAACGAAATTTTTTTCTCAATTTCAACACCCTGGATCTCTAAAATGGTGCATTTTAGAGGGTAAGTTAATAGAAACTTTTTTTCATATTTTTGGACGAGTTATCACATCCTGAAGTTCTGCGCATATATTATGAAACACCCTGTATACACCAACATCAAACAAAGCGGATAGCGAAGATGACGCAAGTATTGCAAGTGCTTCAGCGGTAATAATTTCTTGTGCCAATATGTCGATCTCTTATGTTAGTTCGATCAAAGTCTGCATCGCGGCGACATGGTGCACTTTAATCGAGAATATAACACACCAAGGAATCGATTATCGAACATAATATACGACACAATAATTAACAACACACAAACACCCAATACTCATTAATCGTCTACATAAATACATACACACTCACACGTCCATTTCATCTACCTACTATATAAATCATAAAATTTCGAAATTTAAATCAGTACTCCACAATCCACTATATAATACGCATGTGCTTAATATTATAACGGATTAAAAATAAAATATTTAACCACACCTGAAGATAGCAACTCGTTGCTGAAACGCGTCGTGTTAAAACACAGGAAGTCACAACATGGAAATCAAAAAATACAAGCTATTTCTAATACTTTCATAATAATCACGTCTAAAGGTACGTGCAGTACGCAGCTGGGATTCTAGATGGTAGCATGTATGGTAGATGGTGGCTGAAATTACAAGCGCATATAGGTTTGCACAACGAAACTTTGATACTAGCATTGATACAAGCTTAAATCGAGTTTGAAATGTCAGATAGCGAAGACGAATATTTGTGTTCTTCTGCTACAAAGTGGTATATTTTAAATACAAATTTGGGTAGGAGCTATCATGTCCACCCTATTAATAGAAAACGATCTAAACATGGCGAATTTCATCATTTATACCAAGAATTAAAATTTTACCCAAACCGGTTTTTTGAATATTTACCGCGTATGGAACCTAACACTTTTGAATACGTCTTAGAAAAAACTCAAAACAAATTAAATAAAAACTGGCAAAATTTCACTTATTAAACTAGTCATATCCATTGCGAAACTTGGAACGGCCATTTGACAGTTAACACACGTTGATTGTAGTAGTCAGCGCGCTGAAAGAATGGTGAGATACATTCTTGAATCTAGCAGCTCTTGTAACAGCGCTTATACCTGCTACACTCACTGCTTCTGTGTGTAAGCTCGCATATATAAAAATGTATTAATTTAAGCAAGCCCTGCTATGATCTACGCTACCATCTAGAATCCCAGCTCCACGTACCTTAAACTGCGATATGTGTCCACGATAGAAACTACTCGACTTTTTTTTCTGCCACGCCTTGACCCCTTCCACTTTTGAAACATGTTTAAAAATACAAAAGGATCGCGTGAACATTGTTTTTATTCGGTTGACGCACGTTTGTTTTTTACAACACGTTTTGTTTTCCCTTTCAAAACAAAACAAAAACAATTCATCATAATAAGTATTACAATGTCGTGTCAAACTTTTAAATCTTTAAATACTCTATCATGTTTACTTTGGTCTACACCAGGTGATGTTTATATTAAAATCATTTGTTATGGGGACGCCTTATAAAATGTGATACGTTTTGATTGAAAAGACAGGTGTAGTGTAGTAATTTAGTAATATTATATTAGATTTGTAAACATCAATAAATACTGTTTATTATTATTTGCGGAATGTGCTGACAATGAGCATTCCGAAGTATTGTATAGCAAATGATGTAAACAGTGTTTACTGACTTAGTATATAAGACAATAACCTAGAGTAGTAGGGGAGAGTAGAGTGTATATATTAGGATAGAGTGTATATATTAGATTCGTGTGTACATAGCATTAGACGTAAGGACCATGTACGAATAAGTATTGTCAAATAAAGAACAATTGTTAAATATTCAACATCGACTTGAAGAACTAAAGCGTAAACCGAACCTGTCCATTACACAGGTAATGACAAATTAGTAGATTGTATATCCAGATGTGTAATGGACAACATCACGACGAGTGAAGACAGTACTAGGCCGAGAGCTAGTGACAATTTTTTGGTGTTATTTATTCAAGGCCTTATTTTTGTGAAGAGGGAGGCATATTAAAGTGCCCTTAGTAAGGAATTTTGCTAGATAGCGGTATGGGAGGGATGCAGACCGCCTCCAACATGTAACAAAAAAATTGTCACAATTATTATTGCTTCAAGGTTGAAATTGTTGTTATAGCTTGTCGGTGACCCAAGAATGCCATTATAATATTTGCAGATCGATTGGTCGGTATTAAAAGGGTGGCAGATCATCCTAAACGTGTCATGCACCCGACGATATTTATTTTATTAGTTCGAGGTTCAAACTTTAATATGTTGTTACGGCGACTGTTTTAAGCATATATTTCAATTTGCAGAACAAAATGTCGGTATTAATATGCCCAACCATGCCCTACATCGGTAGCCAATACATTCGCCAACATTGGCATACGTTAACCATGATGTCAGGAATCGGCTTTAGAATCAGTGTGAATGAAATTCGAGTGGTAGTTAATGGGTTGAGTTTTTGTTGAACATGAAGGTGTCAGTTAGGTGTTGGTGTGAACGTAGCAATAAGTGTATAGCTCACAGTTCAAACAAGTAAACAAGCCTATTAACGATTGTACGTTTACTGTATATAATAGATATGTTTTTGTTGTATAGTCTGTATATACAGGATGTTAATTAAGTATGTGCACATCGGCTCTGGTTTCCTGATATGGGGTGTTAAAATTTGAAAAAAAAAATTCGACTGATGACCAGTCCTATACTTCCCACCTAGTAAATATTTGCAAAAAATAAACACTTTTTTTTTTATTCTTTGACTAGGCCCAAATAACCTTAGCTGTTGGTGGTCTTTGAAATATAATACAACAATACAAATTTCCCCTCTATTGAAGCATTTTTATTTTTTTTAGTAAAATATTTTTTTTCTCGAAAACTATACATTTTAGAGAAAAAAAATATTTACATTTTTTTCATATTATAATATCTAGAATTCATTTATATTTTTTTTTACCTATGTTAATACGTGACATTGAGGACGTTTTTTTGAATATCTCAGGATCCACTGAACCGATTTGACTCAAAATCTAATCAGATCTAAGTTAAAGGCTGATAAACACAATAGAACCATCGGCATGCCCGTATGTTGTTCCGTTCTTAAGATATCGAAGGCGAAAAATTGACCACACACACACATACACACACACACATTCAGACATCAGTCAGAAAATGATCTTAAACAATTGCTAGGGTCTCAAAACGTGAAGATCTGTTAAAATCTCGAAATATTTTTTTCGGACTAAATCCATTACTTCCCTACCATAGTAGAGGTGGGAAGTAAAAATTAAGACATATAATTTCACAAAATCATGAATATCACAATTTTGAAACAAATTTTATTCCATTACATATTTGCAGTAAAGGTAAACACATGGACACCCTCGAAGAATATGAAATATATAAAGTCACAAAATTCGACAATACCAATATTCTTAATGACAAACTAACACTAAAATCGAACATAATATACGACACAATAATTAACAGCACACAAACACCCAATACTCAGTAATCATCTACACACATACACACACACAATCACATTTCCATTTCATTTACCTATACTATATAAATCATAAAATCTCGAAATTTAAATCCACGACATAATACACAGTGCTTAGCATCATAATATTATATAGTGTTACGAATACTCAATGTGTGTTTTTAAAAAAATAATTAACCACACCTGAAGATGGCAACTCATTGCTGAAACGCGTAGTGTAAATTCACAAGAAGTCACAAGACGGACATAATACAAGGTATTTCTAATACTTCACAATATTAAGATTTTTGAAGTGAATACTTCTTTAGAATCGTTGTGATTTCAAACCGGATGCAACGGAAAAAACGACAGGTAAGAGACACAAATACAAAAATGTGTAGGAGAAGCCGGCAAAGAATGAGACAGAAATATACATACTATTTTATATTATCGGTCTCTCCTCTTTGTGCCATGCTTCGTAGCACCCCCACTCCCGTCTTCTAAGCATAGTCGCCTGTGATTAGTGAACCAGAGCGAGAGAGCAAATGTCGGTGTGTATGTATATTGCACACTGTTTAATACTTGCTTGTATTTGAGCATTTAACGTGTGTTAGTATATGTGAAAAGTACGTGAGCTAATACTACTGTATGCGGCTGCGTATTAATGCTTTTTAGTAAGAAGTCAGCGTGGTGTGTTATTATTTAACAGTGTTTGAGAGTATTTTTATTATATCTTGTTGTGCTAAATAATAAATTTTATAAGATGCCGAAAACTAATGCCGAAATGTGTCGTCAATATCGACGCAAAAAAATGAAAATAAAATTAAAATTAAAAAAAATCCAGGAAAAAGTTCAACAGAACGTAGTCGCGTGTTTCGTGCGCGTATTCACTTCTATCGTGTGTGAATCGCACACACACCTTTTTTTTTTATTTATTTTAATAATAGTGCCAGCTACTTAATTAAAACTTTGCGCACACTAATAGATTGTAAGTATTAAATTATTTTTAAATCAAATTTTTTTTTTCAAATTTTAACACCCTGTGTCATGGAAAACATGAACCGTTGCGGACCTAATATACTTATATGAAGGTTTTGTCTTAAAATCAATAATAGATAAATTCCTTAAAGTTTGTGCACACACTTAATTAACACCCTGTAGTCCACAATACAAGTCATTCATTTCTCCTATATCAGCTGGGTTTTTAAACAATACACTCTTCTCTTTAGTAATTATTAATTTACGGAGCTATTATACTGTCAAATCGGTCAAAGATTGCTTTACAAGGGTGGCACATCTTAAACAATGCAGTGAAATATCTCGTAAACGGTACAAACCTCGATACAAACCATAAAAAAATGTTTTGTACAAAAATTATAGAGTGTCAAGAGAGACAGAAGGCTGTGATATCAGATTTAACATAGGTGGTGCTGTGAAGGTCAAGCGAAGGTCAGTTTCGATTTTTTAATTATAACAGTGCATTTTTATTCCAGAATATGATACAGTATTTAATAGTGAACAGTAAATTATTAAGGTACATATCAGCTAAAATTAAATAACTTTAATTTGTCAATTCGGTTCTTTTATGAATTGAATTCGCCAAGAATATCATAGCTATCTACTATCTAATTGTCGTTCATTTTGGCTGTTATTAATTTCTAATTATCTCAATATTTATTAACTTTAGCTCATATGCACCTTAATAATTTACTGTTCACTATTAAATACTGTATCGTATTCTGGAATAAAAATGCACTGTTACAGTTAAAAAATCGAAGCTGACCTTTGCCTGACCTTCACAGCACTACCTATGTTAAATCTGATATCACAGTCTTCTGTCCCCCTTGACACTCTATAACTTTTGTATAAAACATTTTTTTAATGGTTTGTACCGTTCACGAGATATTTCACTGCATTGTTTAAGATGAGCCACCCTGTATATGCTTTCCGTAAAGAGTAAAAGTGAACTTAATGCCGTGTAATTGCTCTTTATTTTGAAGAACTTATTATATCTAATATACACAAAGCAAAAATCATGTGATTTCAACCCTAACTTGAGGTAATCGAAATGAATCGAGCAGTCTTTGACCGCACCGCCTATATCATTCTTCCAGGAATTGTTTTCTTTTCTTTGCTAATGTGTTTACGTTGGCTTCAACTTCCATAAAACGTTTGACTAACTATTTTAAGCCTTTAAGCCCTTTTCGCCATTAGGCCAGCAGTGTCCTTTCCACACATACTATCCCCTTGAAGGTAGGCAAACAACCTCACTTAAGGTTTTCACCACTACATTTATCTATTATTATGCAATTTTGTTTTTACGTAATTGTTTGTTTTTTTGAAGTGAAAACTTCCTTAGGCGCGCTTTGCCTGGGCTGTTAACAACAGTGATGTGAAACGCACCCGACGGTGACAATTGGGGCTACTCGGCTCAAACACGAACACGTATTTGCAATATGCTGTGTAGTTCATAAGTGTGCTAATAGATGACACTAAAAACTTAATACGAGTAGAAAGTCATTTGTAGTTCACAATTGCGCTAACAGATGACACTAAAACATATATTTTGTAATTCACAAGTGCGCTAACAGATGACACTAAAACTTAATATTATCGTTAAGGTATTATATTCATTAAATTTAATTGTATAGGTCAATTTTAATATATTTATGATTAAACTGTGTGATTAAAAAATTATATATATATTAAAATTAGAAAATCTAAAGTTTTTACTTTTGTCGTGTGGTCATAAGCACACACCCATTTTTTTGCTATTTATCGAGATTTAGTTTTTTTCCCCAGTATATTGTTATGCAGTCTAATTTTGTTTTTAGGGTTCCGTACCTCAGTATGGGACCCTAGTACTGAGCCTACGATGTCCGTCCGTCCGTTTGTCATAAGGCTCTATCTCACAAACGGTAAAGAGGTAGCTAGTTGAAATTTTCACAGATTGTGTGTTGTTATGGCATGAATCCATGGCAAGTAATAATTAGAATTAAATAATCAATTAATTTTAGTAAATTAATGTTTTTTTTATTACAACTCTGACTCCAGCCGTACTTCTATACTGTACTATAGAGCGTTTACCATCATCGTTCGACTTGCTCAGTTGATAGAGCGTTCGACTGAAGATCTAAAGGTCACTAGTTTTGGATCGCAATATTTTTTTTTATTCATCAAATTTTCTGCTCAAAGAGCTCAAAAGTATTATTTTCTTACGTTTTTTTTATTTATTTAGTTAATAATAAAAAAAAATTGGATTCATAACCAATATTTTTGAGCTGAAAAATATAAAAATAATCACATTTTTATAACTACTGCGTCTAAAGTTCAATATTCGAGCACTGTGAGGCGGGCGTAAAAGTTCAAAGCGTGCGTAAAAGTACAATAACCGTGCGTCTCTACATCTTATAAATTCGAAATTTGCGCATTTTGTACAATACAAGCACTATTTACTGACTATCGATCGATGTGTTACTATATATAGCGACGCGTCTACAAAGTCCACATCATGAGAGAGTAATGTTTTTAATGATTTATACAGAAGATAGTAACTTTAATAAAAACAAACTAAATCGTAACTTAGTCTGTAATTGTAAAGTTTTAAGGAGTCGAAGAACGAATTTTCCGTTTTCATAATTTTTTTCCTGTTTTTCATAAAGTTTAGAAGCAGTCGTTATAAAAAATTATGTTCGATACGTCCGCTTAAAGTGAGATATCTAGTAGGCTTAAATTGAGGCACTCGCTAAAGGGACTGACGCATACACAACAAGATCTCGTTGTGTATGCGTCAGTCCCTTAGCTGGTGTCTCAATTTAAGTCTACTAGAATACCTCACTTCACACACACGTATCGAAAATAACTATTTCGGGCTCTTTTAGTTTGAAAACAGTGGGAAGTTTTCGGATTGGCTCATAGGATCAACTGGTTTCCACATTTTTTTAAAATTTATTATCATAAATTATTGGAAAATACCGTGTCCATGAGAAAATTTTCCACGTATTTAATTTTTTTTCCTTTTTAGTTTTAAATTTAAAACTTTGGGGGCTTAAATAATAAAGAATAATAAACATATTACATAAATGACGATAGAGACCTTTTAATGGAAAATTTTATGAAAAAATAATCTGTTCTTTGAAAACAATCCTTTTTTTGTGTATTAAGTTCAGAAATTAATATTAATTTCTCTAATTTGCATAATATTTGACGCACCTACTTCTTCAGAAATGTTTTTTTGCGTAACAAAAAAATAATGTTAATTTCTCTAATAAATTTAACATAAATATTTCTTTGAAATATTTTTTTTGCTTAACAAAAAAATAACTGTAGAACTTTATCAAAAACAATTAATCTGTGGTCACAAAACAAAACTGCTTCCTTCGAAATTGTGGTAAAACTGTATACTGTCCGGCAAACAGTGATTTTATAGTCAGCGATCTGGAACGCGACGGCCGAACGCCATCCAACAAGCAGTGAATCAGTAATATGTTATTTATACTACAGACTGCAGAAGTGAAACTTACGCAAAATCTACATCTGAATGTTATAAATTGACATTTACACTTCAAAAAAATTAAACTAAATAATTATTTTAGGAAAAATATCTTCGAATAAAAGTTTTAGAACATAAAATTCTGCATCTAAATCATTAAACAAAATTAATTTTGCATACTTTGTAATGGCAGAAATTTGATATGAAAATGTCAAAATAACCTCAAAAACAGATATCGATAGCCATGGAACTTGAACAAAATGATGACGTTTTAGCTGTCAGAATAATTTCTAATCATTTTGTTCAAGTTCCATGGCTATCGCTATCTGTTTTTGAAGTAATTTTAACATTTTCATATCAAATTTCTGCCGTTACAAAGCATGCGAAATTAATTTTGTTTAATGATTTAGATGCAGAATTTTATGTTCTAAAACTTTTATTCGAAGATATTTTTCCTAAAATAATTAGGGAAGCAGGAAATCGCAAAAATTTGATTTTACGGGTTAAATCCCTATTACCCGCAAAACGATTCAGCACCCTGTATAAACAAATAATGTAATTAATTAATTAATCGTAGATTATAGACGCATCGTCAAGTCAAGTCATTAGCGTTTTCAACACAACAAATAATCCATTTGTGTATTAGAATCCGCCAGCCGGCATACACAAACCGACTGGTACGAGCTCGGGTCCCATGCATTGGAATGCAATTTGCGATAGCAACCACATTCCAATGGCCTCCCTGGGGGGACAAATAACGTAAAATCAACTTTTTCGTTCTTATATCCTTCCCCATAATTGCAAACAAGAATTTTGATAGGCGGTATACGACCTTATTAATGGGGGTCCGAGAAAATTTTTCTAATTTCTAAGGGGTTTATAGGCGAAAATGTTTAGAAAACGCCGCTATAATACATACTTACGTGATTTTTCTTTTGACCTATAGATGTATATTATTATATTTTTTAAGCGAGTTATGAAGTACCTACGTAAATACACCTACTGTTAAGTGTAATCAGCCATGTTTTTAATGCCTACCGAAAATCCATAGATTTTTTACAAAGTGACAAAACGACAACAACATAATTTATTTCCGAACGTCACGTCATTTAGTGATGCGCGTTACGAGATGTTTTAGTCAATTGTCTCGATAGTTCAAACATCTCGATGACTCTCGATGATTGTCACTTGGACTCGATTCATAGTTCACCGAGACCGAATCGCATAGTACTGAATCGTACACTGTCGAGAGCCACATAATATACAATCGTTCATCACTCAACAGCTGTGGTCGAGTCGTTGGTCAATTGTGCAGTAATCGCGCAAATACGAATTCAATAGTGAAGAGATCACAGAGTAGTGAGTACCGACTGAACAGTGAACAATCAACGAATCGCGTGAACGTCAGTCGACTAGCATATAGCTACATAATATACAATCGTTCATCACTCAACAACTGTGGTCGAGTCGATGGTCGATTGTTCAGTAATCGCGTAAATACGAATTTAACAGTGAAAATATCACAGAGTACCGACTCAGCAGTGTGAACAGTGAACAATCAACGAGTCGCGTGAACGTCAGTCGACTAGTATATAACCTTGAATCGTGATTATATGTATTCTCATTCGCTGCTATTGCTATAACCTATGTGGTAAATAATCGACTTGAACAATCGAACATTTCGATTGTAAAATCAAACTCCGAGTCGATTGTGGACTCGATTGTTATTATGAACGATTACAATTAGTGTTGCCGTCTAGACAAGACAAGACAAGACAAGACTTTCAAAATCTTGTCTTGTCTTGAAATATCAAGACAAGACTTCACTCAAGTCTTGTCTTGAAATAACAAGACTTCACTAAGTCTAAGTCTAGATTAACAAACTCTTGTCTTGTCTAATATCAAGACTCTAGATTAGTGGTTTTGTAGTACCTACTAGGTACTACTTAGTTTATCTAGACTCTTGAAAATTGTCTAGAATTTTGGCAAAAGTCTTGATCTAGATAAAGCAAGTCTTGTCTTGTCTTGAAAATTTCTAGACAAGTCTTTTGCAAGTCTTGTCTTGAAAATCTAGACAAGACAAGACAAGAGTCTAGAAAGTCTAGATCTAGACGGCAACACTAATTACAATTGTTTCGATTGTAAAAACATCTCGTATCGCTCATCACTAACGTCATTGTTGTCATCAACAAATTGAAGGAGTTTTGTTATGAGTCATAATTAGCCTCCCTTAAAACTTCGAGTGGGATGGGAGAGCATATAAGGAACGTATTAGAGATTTTCTACTTATATTGAATTCAAAATAAAATAAATTATAATTTAAAAAAAATAAAAAACACGCTTTAATGAACTAAAAAGTAAAAAATAATTAATTTTATTGTAAAAAAGCGTGGGGTGCTTTGTATCATATTTTCATACTACCCCACGCTTTTTTACAATAAAATTAATTATTTTTTACTTTTTAGTTCATTAAAGCGTGTTATTTTTTTTTTAATTATAATTTATTTTTGCTTTTTAGTCCTGGAGATCCTGGTCAGGATAATGGGACAAACTTATGGAATTATTGTATTGTCATCGGTCCTTGATAAGTGTGCAAAGTTTCAGTTCAATCTGAAGTTTTTTGCTTTTTTTTTTAGTCCTGGAGATCCTGGTCAGGATAATGGACAAACTTATGGAATTATTGTATTGTCATCGGTCCTTGATAAGTGTGCAAAGTTTCAGTTCAATCTGAAGTTTTTTGCTTTTTTCTTTAGTCCTGGAGATCCTGGTCAGGATAATGGGACAAACTTATGGAATTATTGTATTGTAATCGGTCCTTGATAAGTATGCAAAGTTCCAGTTCAATCTGAAGTTTTTTGCTTTCTTTTTTTAGTCCTGGAGATCCTGGTCAGGATAATGGGACAAACTTATGGAATTATTGTATTGTCATCGGTCCTTGATAAGTGTGCAAAGTTTCAGTTCAATCTGAAGTTTTTTGCTTTTTTTTAGTCCTGGAGATCCTGGTCAGGATAATGGGACAAACTTATGGAATTATTGTATTGTCGTCGGTCCTTGATAAGTCGACAACGTTTAAACTAAATCTGACCGTTCAAAGTTGGTCAAAATCAAGTTCAAAGAAGTCGGTTACAAACTGACAAGCAAGCGAACATACAGGTGAAGCTAATAAAAGCGTGTTAAAAATCCAAGTTTTTATGAAGTTTTCTGTGTTATAAATTATAATTTAAAAAAACTAAAAAACACGCTTTAATGCACTAAAAAGTAAAAAATAATTAATTTTATTGTAAAAAAGCGTGGGGTGCTTTGTATCATATTTTCATACTACCCCACGCTTTTTTACAATAAAATTAATTATTTTTTACTTTTTAGTTCATTAAAGCGTGTTTTTTAGTTTTTTAAATTATAATTTATTTTTGCTTTTTAGTCCTGGAGATCCTGGTCAGGATAATGGGACAAACTTATGGAATTATTGTATTGTCATCGGTCCTTGATAAGTGTGCAAAGTTTCAGTTCAATCTGAAGTTTTTTGCTTTTTTTTTTAGTCCTGGAGATCCTGGTCAGGATAATGGACAAACTTATGGAATTATTGTATTGTCATCGGTCCTTGATAAGTGTGCAAAGTTTCAGTTCAATCTGAAGTTTTTTGCTTTTTTTTTTTAGTCCTGGAGATCCTGGTCAGGATAATGGGACAAACTTATGGAATTATTGTATTGTCATCGGTCCTTGATAAGTGTGCAAAGTTTCAGTTCAATCTGAAGTTTTTTGCTTTTTTTTTTAGTCCTGGAGATCCTGGTCAGGATAATGGGACAAACTTATTGAATTATTGTATTGTCGTCGGTCCTTGATAAGTCGACAACGTTTAAACTAAATCTGACCGTTCAAAGTTGGTCAAAATCAAGTTCAAAGAAGTCGGTTACAAACTGACAAACAAGCAAGCAAGCAAGCAAACATACAAGTGAAGCTAATAAAAGCGTGTTAAAAACACTGTTTTTAGGGTTCTGTACCTCAGAATGAAAAAACGGAACCCTTATGGAATCACTCTCGTGTATATCTGTCCGTCCGTCCGATCAAATGTCATAAGCATCTGATCCATGGATGTACTAAAGGTGTATAATTTTCTGACATCAAAGTCCTTTTGGGACGCCTATATGTATTCTGTGACGTACCTACATAAGTATACACACATGTGTCCATTAGGTGATTAAAGCATTTACTTTATTAGCTGCTACAGTGATTCGAATCTTCAAAGAGAACGAAGAAGAAAATACAAAAACATAGGACAGTCGCGTGGACATTCGGACTAGCTTTTGCTTCTGTTTGACAATATATACAGGCAGAACTCGTCTTTCGCGACAGATAATCCCGCACAACTTATATGTAATCACTAGCGGCCCGGTCCGGCTTCGCCCGGCTGCTATGCATTTATGATTTATTAATAAATTAATCACTCGCTTCGCGCGTTCGCTCCCAGGTGATATAAATTTATGATTTATTAATACATTACTCACTCGCTTCGCTCGTTCGCTCCCGAGTGCTACGGATATATGATTTATTAATAAATTACTCACTCGCTTCGCTCGTTCGCTCCCGGGTGATATGAATTTATGATTTATTTATACAGGGTGTCCACGGCGACGTTGGCTAACATGGGTATCGTTGTTATTAGTGGAGATAGAAAGTCGGTTAAATGGGCAAAGTAGTGCAGAATTATGTGCCCATTAACGTCCCGTCGAAAAAACAATTGAATTTTGACACACTATGGATTTATTTAGAAAATAGTGAAAATTGCCATTTTTGAAAACTGGCCATAACTTTTTTGTTTATGAAGATATCTGAAAATTTGTTTAACCATTTTTTGATAACTTTTTAAGATCTTTTCAGTGGCGTAGGTTAATTTTTTTTATATCCACTACATATTGAGATAAAGACATGAACTTTGGTTTTTCTTATGGACGCCATTTTGGATTTTTAAATATTCGAATTCTGCTTATTTTTCTGATTAATTTGGTGTATCATATGCCACATTTAAAAAATTTGCAATTAACGTCCCATATTACAGACACATAAAAACAACTGGTAGTGAAATTCTGCCGAACAATGATTTATTATTAATTTTACACTTTAAAATTTCGCACTACTTAATTATAATTTGACTGTCAGTTGTTTTTAATGTCTGTAATATGGGACGTTTATTGCAAATTTTTTAAATGTGCCATGTAATACACCAAATTAATCAGAAAAATAAGCAGAATTCGAATATCTAAAAATCCAAAATAGCGTCCATAAGAAAAACCAAGGTTCATGTCAATATCTCATTATGTAGTAGATATAAAAAAAATAAACCTACGCCACTGAAAAGTTCTTAAAAAGTTATCAAAAAATGGTTAAATAAATTTTCAGATATCTTCATAAATAAAAAAGTTATGGCCAGTTTTCAGAAATGGCAATTTTCACTATTTTCTAAATAAATCCATAGTGTGTCAAAATTCAATTGTTTTTTCGACGGGACGTTAATGAGCACATAATTCTGCACTACTTTGCCCATTTAACCGACTTTCTATCTCCACTAATAACAAAGATACCCATGTTAGCCAACGTCGCCGTGGACACCCTGTATAGGTATTACTGACTCGCTTCAGTTATTATAGCTGTTCGTTAGTCTCGCTAAAACTCAAAAACGGCTTGACCGGTTTTATTTTTACTTCCCACCTCTACTATGGTAGGGAAGTAATGGATTTAGTCCGAAAAAAATATTTCGAGATTTTAACAGATTTTCACGTTTTGAGACCCTAGCAATCGTTTAAGATCATTTTCTGAATGATGTCTGTATGTGTGTGTGTGTGTGTGTGTGGTCAATTTTTCGCCTTCGATATCTTAAGAACGGAACAACATACGGGCATGCCGATTGTTCTATTGTGTTTATCAGCCTTTAACTTAGATCTGATTAGATTTTGAGTCAAATCGGTTCAGTGGATCCTGAGATATTCAAAAAAACGTTCTCAATGTCACGTATTAACATATTATAGGTAAAAAAAAATATAAATGAATTATAGATGTTAAAATATGAAAAAAATGTAAATATTTTTTTTCTCTAAAATGTATAGTTTTCGAGAAAAAAAATATTTTACTAAAAAAAAATAAAAATTGTACGTAAATCAAGGTAACATGACTTTTGCTATATTAAGTTAGCCATCAGTAGATCACCAAACAAAAAAGAGGGCCATGCTTTTTTCAAAGAATAAAAATTAAATTGTGTTTTAAAGATCACCAACAGCTAAGGTTATTTGGGCCTAGTCAAAGAATAAAAAAAAAGAGTGTTTATTTTTTGCAAATATTTACTAGGTGGGAAGTATAGGACTGGTCATCAGTCGAATTTTTTTTCTTTTTAAAACACCCCTATATTAGAGCGAACAAAACAAAAAAAAAATTCAAATCGGTCAAGCCGTTTTTGAGTTTTAGCGAGACTAATAACGACCAGCAATTCATTTTTATTATACAGGGTGGCACATCTTAAACAATGCAGTGAAATACCTCGTAAACAGTACAAACCATAAAAAAATGTTTTATACAAAAGTTATAGAGTGTCAAGGGGGACAGAAGACTCTGATATCAAATTTAACATAGGTGGTGCTGTGAAGGTCAAGCGAAGGTCAGCTTCGATTTTTTAATTGTAACAGTGCTAATGTTAGCCAAGTTAGGCGGGAATTTCCTGTACACGGTGCGCTTAATTCCAAAGTAATTATAGGGAAAGTCGTACCGAACCTTTTTCCTATACAAAAATAAATCACAAAAAAGATAAATCTTAGTCATTTTCAAAAAAACTTCGGATTAAAATTGAATTACTACCTATAGAGTGCCGAACTTTGGTTGTAATTGATATAATAGTAGATTGCATAATATCTAGATGCGTAGTCTCTACATATTATAAATTCGAAATTTTCGCATTTTGTACAATACAAGCACTATTTACCGGCTATCAATCGACGTGATGTATAGCAACGCGCCTACAAAGTCCACATCATGAGAGAGTCATGTTTTTAATGATTTATACAGAAGTTATTTAATAAAAATAAACTAAATCGTAACTTAGTCTGTAATTGTAAAGTTCTAAGGACTAGAAGAGCGAATTTTCCGTGTCCATAATTTTTTTCCTGTTTTCCAAATTTCAATCTATACATATAGTATCGCTTTCCGTGTCTGTATGTACCACCGCTAACTCTTCCTAAACCACGCAACGGATTTTGATGCTTTCACCATCAGTTAGATAATTTTTCACGGAAGGTTTATATACCAATATAGCGAACGAGCGAAGCGAGTGAGTAATGTGAATATAATATTCAAGCGAACGAGCGAAGCGAATGGAGTAGTGTATTTATAATATTCAAGCGAACGAGCGAAGCGAGTGAGTAGTGTATTGCACCTGGGCTTTCTTAGCACCCGGACGAAGCCGGACGGGACCACTGGTGGAATATAAAACTAACCGCCTACGAGAGAACATTTAGAAAACAAAATAACAGCGGTTTCTAGATTTTTTTAATGGTACACCTACTTTTTTTGATAATTAGAAAGCCTGTTAAATTCTGAGTATAGCCCCATATTTATTTTTATCTCTCTTAAGCTTTAATAAGGTTGAACTCGAAGGATAAAAAAATAAAAGATCAAAAACAGAGCACTGTAATGCGACATTATGGTGGGTACTTTGAACTTTTGCTGTTGTTTACGCTTAGTAGCTGATCATATATTCATCTTTTTTGTGTTTTTGTTATTTGGCAGTATCTATCTATTTAAGAAGTTTATGTGTTAAAATAAATATTTTTTTGCCATACCCACTACAAAATAGCTCATTTCCATGCATGTGTACCGACCTGTAATGGGTTATTTAACATCAGTATATCAGTATATTAATTATAACATGGATATATTTGGGTTTTTACTTCCCACCTCTACTATGGTAGGGAAGTAATGGATTCAGTCCGAAAACAATATTTCGAGATTTTAACAGATTTTCACGTTTTGAGACCCTAGCAATCGTTTAAGATCATTTTCTGACTGATGTCTGTATGTGTGTGTGTATGTGTGTATGTGTGTATGTGTGTGTGTGTGTGTGTATGTGGTCAATTTTTCGCCTTCGATATCTTAAGAACGGAACAACATACGGGCATGCCGATTGTTCTATTGTGTTTATCAGCCTTTAACTTAGATCTGATTAGATTTTGAGTCAAATCGGTTCAGTGGATCCTGAGATATTCAAAAAAACGTCCTCAATGTCACGTATTAACATAGGTAAAAAAAAATATAAATGAATTCTAGATGTTATAATATGAAAAAAATGTAAATATTTTTTTTCTCTAAAATGTATAGTTTTCGAGAAAAAAAATATTTTACTAAAAAAAATAAAAATTGTACGTAAATCAAGGTAACCATGATTTTTGCTATATTAAGCTAGCCATCAATAGATCACCAAACAAAAAAGAGGGCCATGCTTTTTTCAAAGAATAAAAATTAAATTGTGTTTTAAAGACCACCAACAGCTAAGGTTATTTGGGCCTAGTCAAAGAATAAAAAAAAGAGTGTTTATTTTTTGCAAATATTTACTAGGTGGGAAGTATAGGACTGGTCATCAGTCGAATTTTTATTTAATGCATTTCCTTTGGGTGTTTGAAATAATTTCACCTATACATGATTAGCTCTCGCTATACCGATGATTCATATCATTCTATACCTTAGCTTTATTAACTTCCCATTGAAAGTTATTGAAATGGGTCTGAAAATCGAAATCAAAATGTATAACAAATTTTTATGTTTCAAGGTCACTACACTATTTTTAGAAAGATGTCTGTGTTTGTGTATGTGTGTGTACGTATGTGTCCATTTCTTTCTAAGACGAAATCTCGAGAATGAAAAATGATATCGATTACGTTAGGGTGCCAATCGACGCGTATTAACGTAAATATGATCTGAAAGAAATTTTTTCAAAATCGGTTTTGCCGTTTCTTTTCTTAACGAAATAGACTCCAAAAAATAGATTTTACACAATATCTCGCGAATAAAAAATTCTATCGACTTCGTAAGGGTGCCAATCGAGGCGTGTTAACGTCATTTTGATCCGACATAAATTTTATAAAAATCCGTTCAGCCGTTTTTTTTTTAATTATTGTTAAAAATAAATAATAATTATGTTTTAATGATTAAAGTGATTACTTTTCTGTGCAATATCTAATTTAATTATTGTTATTAAATATTTATCAAACTGGGAAGTTCGTCGTGTGGACCTCAAGGGTCGCACTTTAGTCCTAATAAACGACCCACCTCACGGCTTGTTTAATATCGATCTTATTGATTTGCAACATTGTTATTTAGAACATTATAAAGCGAATTACTGTACAGGAGGAAGTTGAAGAAAAGCGCAAATTATATTATAAAAGTAGGTAGGTACCTCCTACACATGCTGCTACCTATAATTAAGTTTCGAAAGTCGGTAAGTTTGAGGTCTATTTAAGCCTCATTCTGTAGTAAAACTAGAGAATTAATGCGAAATGAAATTATCGAGTTATTAAAAATCGTATACGATTTGTCAGATATCAACAAGAGCAATATTTGATACTTTTTGTGAAAAAAATTTTAATAAATACGTGACCAACATGCGCTTGACCGATTTTTTATTTTAGATAACTTTCAAATATACGTTAGCAAAAAGAAAATTGCCAAAGCTTTCTGTCTTTCCTTTGAAATTTTTTCGTATTAACATATTTGCAGCCTCCTCTCTGTCCAAAAACATCTATGCAGGGTGCTGAATCGTTTTGCGGGTAAATTTAACCCGAAAAAACAAACTTTTGCGATTTCCTACTCCCCTAATTATTTTAGGAAACATATCTTCGAAAAAACTTTTAGAACATAAAATTCTGCATCTAAATCATTAAACAAAATTAATTTCGCATGCTTCGTAACGGTAGAAATTTGATATGAAAATGTCAAAATTATCTCAAAAACAGATAGCGATAGCCATGGAACTTGAACAAAATGATTAGAAATTATTCTGACAGCTAAAACGTCATCATTTTGCTCAAGTTCCATGGTTATCGCTGTTTTTGAGGTAATTTTGACATTTTCATATCAAATTTCTGCCGTTACAAAGCATGCAAAATTAATTTTTATTAACGATTTAGATGCAGAATTTTATGTTCTAAAACATTCGAAGATATTTTTCCTAAAATAATTAGGGAAGCAGGAAATCGCAAAAATTTGATTTTACGGGTTAAATCCCTATTACCCGCAAAACGATTCAGCACCCTGTATATTAATACGTGAACACCGAAAATTGTGGTACCTTTTTAACAAGCTTTTATTTAGCTTGCAATGTTTGTATGTTAGTTTGTCAAATCTTGCAAGTTAATTTTGAACGACTTCCACGTATCCAATCGATTTGAAATTGGGTACACATATGCAGTCCCGATGACAATACATGAATCAATCGTTTTTAGAATTAAATTCAATCTCTAAGGGGGTTAAACGAGGGAATAGGGTTTTTTGACTATTCAACGCCTAGGCCAAACCGCTAAAGCTAGAAACTTTGAATTTGGACAGTAGGTTTCTTTTGTGATGTAAGCACCATTCTTTATTTGTGTAGGTAACTGTCTGGTGAGGGCAGTATAGCCTAGTGGTTAGCGTGTTTAGTGCCGCAACCTCTGAACTGGACTGCCGTGGGTTCGAATGCCACCTGCGCTCATGGATGTCTTGTGCTGTTATTTAGTTTAAAGCTAGTTGTTATTTAATGTAATTTAAGACGCTAATGACCTAAGTTGTCGACGCGTCTGTAATCTACAATAAATAAATAAAAATTAAACTGTCTGTAGGTAATTATAGTGACTAACAAAATCTAAGGAATTTTTAAACTGAAATTCATAAAGCTACTGAGAATACCATCTCAACGCGTCGAATTTTAAATCCATGCAAATAGGACTCCGACCGGAAACCGTCCCGTCGAAATGTAAATGTACCCGGACTCCGGAGTACTTGTTGTATTGCATATACACACTGCATTAATGAAATATATATACATAGTAAGTATAACGCACCCGGTGATGCAGACCTCGTTCCGGCCTCAACCTCCCTCCCCCCCCCCTCCTCGCCTTCCAAAGGGCAAGCGAAGACCAATTAACATCAATTTCCGCTCCTTTAAATGTGATAAATTGTTTATGTAACCAATTAAAGCAGCCTTGCATTTTCCTGTTTTCCTCCACTTTGCGCTATTTGCAGATAGTTTATATGAGTGTCGTACAGATGTCGACTCTATAGCACCGTCCCATTTGGATGTACTTTATAAGTACATAATATTATAGACCCAGAGGTAGTGACAATTTTTTGGTGTTATTTATTCAAGGCCTTATTTTTGTCAAGATGTTGAGGGAGGCATATTTAAAGTGCCCTGAGTAAGGGATTTTACTAGATAGCGGTATGGGAGGGATGCAGACCGCCCCCAACTAGTAACAAAAAAATTGCTGACAATTATTATTGCTTCAAGGCTGAAATTGTTTGTATAGCTTGTCGGTGAACCCAATAATGCCATTATAATATTTGTAGATCAATTGGTCAGTATTAAAGGGGTGGCAGATCATTCTAAATACGTCAAGTACCCGACGAAATTTTTATTATTAGTTCAAGGTTCAAATTTTAATATATTGTTACGGTGACTGTTTTAAGCATATATTTCAATTTCAATTCAAATGTCGGTATTAACCCCCTTGCAGAACGATATAAACACCTAGGCGAGCAAGTTTCCTTTAAGAGAGGGGGTTAATACCGAAATGTTGGTCTGCAAATTGAAATATATGCTTAACAGTTGCCGTAACAACATATTAAAATTTGAACCTTGAACTAATAATATAATTTTCGTCGGGTACATGACACCTTTAGGGTGATCTGCCACCCCTTTAATACTGACCAATCGATCTGCAAATATTATAATGGCATTATTGGGTCACCGACAAGCTCTACAAACAATTTCAGCCTTGAAGCAATAATAATTGTGACCATTTTTTTTGTTACATCTTGGGGGCGGTCTGCATCCCTCCCATACCGCTATCTAACAAAATCTCTTACTCAGGGCACTTTAATATGCCTCCCTCAACATCTTCACAAAAATAAGGCCTTGAATAAATAACACCAAAAAATTGTCACTAGCTCTCGGTCTATTAGATTTGGGTGTAAAATTGTTCAACATTATTTTTCCGTGAAAACAAAGTTTGATCCACCTAGTGAACAATCGCTCGTAACTGAAAATTTTTCCAACAATACTATTATGCATTACAAGTTAAGAAACTTGGCGTTGCAACCAGTGTGAAGTTTGCTGCCCGAGGTACGAGGGCATGCAACCACACGTGTTGCAAACGCCAAGTTTCATACCAAGTAATTACATATTATTTTTCACAACAACTCTATTGACAATTCGATTTGAAGTACCTACAATTTGGGCGTGCAAAAAAGTCGCAAAAATATTAGATCGCTGTCAGATTTATGTGGGATTATGTCTGTCATTTTGACGTTTATGAATATTATATGCGGATTCAATATCGCTCTATCTCCTTCTTAATTTGACGTTTTCAAAAATTATATGCGGATCCAATCGCTCTGTCTCCCTCTTAACAACGTTAAAAAACAGAGAGAACCGACCTGAAAATTTTCTTCCCTAGGGATGAAAACGCTCAGTTTCAACCCGCTAAACAGGTACCGAAAATCGAATTTTCAATAGCGGCGTTGTGAAAAATTTTCTTCACTCCTATATAGTCGCTCGATATAGTAAAAACCGACAAGCAAGTCGGGGGTTAAGGTCAGTTTGTCGATAAGTCTCAGGTTTAGAACGAGTTTTGATCCCGTACAGTCGTTCTTAGTGGGAGTCGATTGTAATATGTTTAATCAGTTCACCTTGATGTATTTAACGATAACAATATCACTCTATAATAATTATTATTGGTTTTGCGGTCATATTTTTCAACTTTGGAAGTTTGAAAAACATTTGCTAGGTAAAACAATTATTTTCTGTAAAAATAAATAAATTGATCAAGTTACATCTGCTTTCTTCTTCCTGTTCGTTAATTGAATTAACCCTCTGAGGTTCCGTTCGAAATAAGTACAGTTAAAAATATAGCCGAAGCTAATTATTTATTTTTAAACGGTTTATCTTTGTTTCAAATCTTGCGACAGCTTTTTCAACTACTTAACCGATTCTTATGAAACTTTGCACACACATTGAGTTCCCATGACAATACAATATTATGATAATTTCAGCTTGGTAACGAGGCTCTGATGATGGAATAAGGAGGTGGACAGTTGAAAGGATGAGGAGTTTGCATAATGATACGGGCCAGAAATCAAACTAAAAACTAGAAAATAAAAATTGGTAAAAAAACTTTTAAGTTAAACGGGTTTATTTTAAATCATCAGCTGTACCAAAAACTAGAAAATAATTAGGACACAAACCAAGGGGTACTTTGTTTCGCTGCGTCAGCGGAATAAGTAATAAAAACGTGAGGCGCATAAAAATCTGTATAACGACTGTATAATTATTAAATAATAACGGCTTGTTTAGAAAAATGTGTTTCCAAGCCCACCAACAGAAATATTTCAAATGCAGCGCCCCACTTTTTATTACTTTTTCCGCTGACGCAGCAAAGGAGTTGTAATAGATGTATTGTTAACCGTTGGTATTCCATCATTTGACAAAAATTAATAATCGTGGTTAATCGTGGCTAACCGTGGTTAATCGTGGCTAAAAACACGCATTTATATCAAAAATGACAATTAAACACAATCGGTCTGCAGTATAACCAACTGTTCTAAAGGAAAAAATCATGGAGGTTTACTATAATTCTTCCCTTACTCAAGAAAATGACTATAAATGCTCCTTTGAATAAGGTGCCCTCAGCACTCAAGCGACCCTCAGCGAAGGGACCCTTATCACTTACCTTAAGGGTTAACTATGAATATGGGCATTAATTGTCTGACGCAGCGACACAAAGAGCCCCTTAGTTTGTGTTCTAATTATTTTCTAGCTTTTGGTACAGCTGATGTTTTAAAATAAAACCGTTTAACTTAAAAGTTTTTTTACGTATTTTTTTAATATGTAAATCACATACATAACAGTCCATTTAGGAGAAAACTCAAAACACAGTACAAGTATTGGATAATCGATAGGGTGACATAACCAGACATAAATGTCGAATGTGGAGTTTTTTTTATATTTTTAATATTGTTCTGTCAATGCACTTATTATAAAAAGTACTTGCTTAACTCGGTTAAAATTGGTGATTGCGACTCGTGTGATTGCTGCCTTCGTTGTACTTTGGCGAGCAAACGCCACTCTCGTTCGCAATCGCCAATTTTCTGCCCTTGTAAAACAATGTTCTACTACACTATCATGTGTAAATCAAACCGATTGAACGAAAAATAGGCGGGTCACACATCCACTGACGGGTTAATTAATAATTTATCGACGGTCGATGAAACCTTTCAACAGGAAAAACAAAACATATCTACTAAGTGCCAGAATGCTGTCGACATTTTTGTTTCCCTTCTTTAATGATTTTTGACGAAGAAACACAAACATATTTTTTTATTATTAATTAAAAGAATTTAAAAAAAAGAAACAATACTTGCGCGTTATAGCTTTATATCAAGGATGGATAAATGTTTTACTTTACAAAAAAAGTTTTGTAAAATTTTAGAAATTTGTAACAAATGTAAAAAGTTGGAGTTTTATAATTAGAAATTAAATATTTATGTAATTGACTTTTATCAATTTTGCACAGTGCATATTAAAATTTACAAATATTATTTTTATTTTCTTTAGTCCAAGTTTCCGCTATTTTATACATCTATTCAATCCATCATGGACGATACCAACGTTAAATTATTTTTACCTTCCTAAAAAGAAAAATAAACGGTCCGACATCGGTAACTAGGAATACTTAGTTTTTCTTATTTTTACTGGCCTTTAGGACCGGTTTTACGAATTCGCCTCGAATTGTGGCCGTCCTGAAAAAAATAAATGAACAAACGTTTCTCTTTATTATACTTAGACAGTAGACTAGATTCTTCTTATATTATAATGTCCAGGCTGCAATCTGCATTTTGTGCATCCCTCCTTTATAACCTTATTCATGCGCAGGTTAATGGCTGACATCTTGGAGAATACTTCAACGGCAATGGCGGCGGCGGCGTGTATCATTTTAATTCAATTTCAGATAAAATCGTTTCATAAAAGTTTTTATTGCCCATTCTTTATGATAAACAATAAAACACAACAGTGTTTAAGTAAGCGATATGCAGCATTTATCATAAGCGACTCGTTATTCATTCATAAAAACTATTTATTCATTCATAAAGGTCAGATCTGAGACCGAGAGCTAGCGACAATTTTTTGGTGTTATTTATTCAAGGTCTTATTTTTGTGAAGATGTTGAGGGAGGTATATATTAAAGTGCCCTGAGTAAGGGATTTTGCTAAATGGCGGTATGGGAGGGATGCAGACTGCCCCAAAAATGTAACAAAAAAAATGGTCACAAATATTATTGCTTAAAGGCTGCAATTGTTTGTATAGCTTGTCGGTGAACCCAATAATGCCATTATAATATTTGCAGATCGATTGGTCAGTATTAAAGGGGTGGCAGATCACCCTAAACGTGTCATGTACCCGACGAAATTTTTTTTAATTTTATGCGTAAAAAGCGAATTTAAAAGATGGAAACAAAATCAAATGATAACATGCAGTCAAAGGCACATAATGTAATAAAGAAGTATCTGATGCCTCCGACTGCATGTTATCATTTGATCTTGTTTCCATCTTTTAAGTTCACTTTTTACGCCGTCAGGTTTTTTTGTTTTTTTTTTTAAATAACTTATTTATATTTGTAAGTTTTTTTGAAGGCAGTTTTTTTTTTAAAAGTTTGCTGTGCAGATACTGAAACGCCAAGCCCATCGATTGTTGCATCTGTCCGGTAATCAGGGCCGAATTAACCATGTCGGGGCCCCTTTTCGACGCATGCTGTCAGTTGATGAAATACTTCATACTTACAGAACAGAACAATCTATTATCGAGTAGCAGAACTAATAATATGGATACGTTACGTAGCGTATTGTATGATTCATACAATACGCTACGTAACGCATCCATATTATTAGTTCTACTACTCGATACTAGATGGTTCTGTTCTGTAAGTATGAACTATTTCATCAACAGACAGCATGCGTCGAAAAAAAGCAATAATACTTATTGTCATTGAGGATACACATTTTCCAATTAAATTTTCACTCTATGAAACATTTTCAATTTCTTTTGTACGCGCGCGGGGCCCCTAGCCGATGCGGGGCCCCTAGGCAGTTGCCTACTCTGCCTAATGGTTAATCCGGCCCTGCCGGTAATCCGTCACCGGCTGTGCAGGTCGCCTTAAAAACGACCAACTGATTAGTGATGGGCGATTACGAGATATTTTTACAATCGAAACAATTGTAATCGTTCATAATAACATTATTAACAATCGAATCCACAATCGACTCGTAGTTGATTTTACAATCGAAATGTTCGATTGTTCAAGTCGATTATTTGCCACATAGGTTATAGCAACGAATGAGAAAACATATAATCGCGATTCAAGGTTATATGCTAGTCGACTGATGTTCACGCGACTCGTTGATTGTTCACTGTCCACACTGTTCAGTCGGTACTCTGTGATCTCTTCACTATTGAATGCCTATTACGCGATGACTGCACAATCGACCATCGACTCGACCACAGTTGTTGAGTGATGAACGATTGTATATTATGTGGCTCTCGACAGTGTACGATTCAGTACTATGCGACTCGGTCTCGGTGAAGTATGAAATGACAACAATCGAGTCCAAGTGATAACCATCGAAAGTCATCGAGATGTTTGAACAATCGAGACAATCGACTATCTCGTAATCGCATATCACTACAACTGATGAGGCACCGTTTCACTACACGTAACGCCCCTGTCGCGTTCATACAGTAGCAGATAACCAACGTAAATTGAATTCCGTTTTGAGTATCGATTTTAATAGGCAGTCGATGATTTCCTTTTCACTTATCAAAGACGATAAATATTTACATAGACGTAGCGGTTTTATTGACGGGCAAATATTTGTTGTTTTTTTTTCGTCTGAAAAACACTGCCAGGTTTATGCGGAATTTCCAAGTAAATGTTTAATATCTCAAAATTAATTCAGAGAATTTTCATTTTAGAAGTCGATTTTCATGTACATAATTATATAGCTCGATTTATATTATCCGGTCAGACACGACGCGGGAACGTAGCGTTTCCGACAAGACAAACATTTTTACATGCATTTCAAATACGAGAATTGAAAAAAATTAATTTTTATTTAAATAGAACTTTTTAATTATTAATTAAAAAAATTAAATGAAAACAGTTTTGCTATAAAACTTGTATGTGATCTTTCCATTTAAGTAAAAAAAAATATTTATTCAAAAACCCAATTACGTACCGACAGCTTTAAGTACACTCAGCCTACTATGGAAGTGAACTGTCAAAATTTTTTTGAAAGTACTGAAAATGAAGTGAAAAACAGTTATTTTATAGTGGGTATGGCAAAAAATACCAGGTACAGGATGTCCCAAAATTGCTGGGACACAGAGCTACCACGTGTAGTAGAGGTCAAAATAAGTCGATTGGACCCAATTTATTTATATACCAAAATGTACCGTTTGCCCGTGAGAAGAGTTCAAAGTTTACATAAAAAAACACATTTACGCTGTTCAGAAATGAGTGAAACAAATTGAATGAAATTTGATAAAAGTGCATTTTAGAGGATTACTCTCCTTTCGGTAATCAAAGAAACCCAAAAGAAATTGTAGAAGGGTTAAAACCACCCTCACCTCCTGACATTTTTTTCAGAACTTTCTTAAGGGTGGTAATACGGTTCTCAATTTTTTTTAGCGAGAAGACTGATTAATTATCTTCATTTTGTTACTCTTGTAAAAATGTCGTATTCCGCATAATTCCGAAGGAAAAAAATGTTTTCTTAAATAATGCTAACAGATATTCCTAGTAAGTACAAGTTTAATAAAATTGTACAAAATTTTATGTAAACTTTGAACTCTTCTCACGGGCAAACGGTACATTTTGGTATATAAATAAATTGGGTCCAATCGACTTATTTTGACCTCTACTACACGTGGTAGCTCTGTGTCCCAGCAATATCTCGTGCGTAATGGTGTTATGACTTGTGTGATCGTAAAAACTCGCAATCGCTCGTTTTTACATACTGTCACTACTCGTCAGTATTATATCCCATTACGCGTCTAGATATACTATCTATACTAATAGATTATTAAATTTTCTACTGTTATTGACTAATTTTTTTCCCTTGTTCGACACTTAAAATTTTAAATCAAATAAAGACCGGCGCATACAATCTATTTTTAATCGCACAACTGTTTAGTTCGCCGAACAACTATTTAGTCGAGCGTATATGCTAGCGTCAATACACGCTGTGGGTATAAGCTGCCGACGATAGTTGCTCGACAGAAGAGTCAAAAGACGATCGATGCGGTTTTTTGATTTTTTGTCGCGCAACTATAGGTCGATAGTCAGTTATCGACACTGTAGTTGTATACGACAAAAAATCAAAGAACCGCATCGATCGTCTTTTGACTCTTCTGTCGAACAACTATCATCGGCAGCTTATGTCCACAGCGTGTATTGACGCTAGCATATACGCTCGACTAAATAGTTGTTCGGCGACCCGCATTGGTTTAATAGTGAAATTATGGCACAACTGATTGATTGTATGCGCACCTCTAACAACTAAACGGTTTAGTCGAGTCGAAATCGCGACACGTACACAAACTCGACTAAACTGTTTAGTCGTGGAAACAAATTGTGTGTATGCGCCCGGCCTAAATCGAACGGACGCAAGTTGTTAAGCTGGCATTTGTTCTAGAAGAAACGAGCTATTACGGAATTTTGAATCGATGTTCACTTAAAGGTACGTGCAGTACGCAGCTAGGATTCTAGATGGTAGCATGTATTGTAGATGGTGGCTGAAATTATAAGCGCTTATAGGTTTGCACAACGAAGCTTTGATACTAGCATTGATACAAGCTTAAATCGCGTTTGAAATGTCAGATAGCGAAGACGAATATTTGTGTTCTTCTGCTATAAAGTGGTATATTTTAAATACAAATTTGGGTAGGAGCTGTCATGTCCAACCTATTAATAGAAAACGATCTAAACATGGCGAATTTCATCATTTATACCAAGAATTAAAATTTTACCCAAACCGGTTTTTTGAATATTTACGTATGGAACTTAACACTTTTAAATACGTCTTAGAAAAAACTCAAAACAAATTAAATAAAAACTGGCAAAATTTCACTTATTAAACTAGTCACATCCATTGCGAAATTTGTAACGGCCATTTGACAGTTAACACACGTTGATTGTAGTAGTCAGCGCGCTGAAAGAATGGTGAGATACATTCTTGTATCTACCAGTTCTTGTAACAGCGCTTATACCTGCTACACTCACTGCTTCGTTGTGTACGCTCGCATATATGACAATGCATTAATTTAAGTAAGTCCTGCTATGATCTACGCTACCATCTAAAATCCCAGCTGCGTACTGCACGTACCTTTAAGAATAAAAAACAGTAGAATGTAAGAGTATTGTTGTCTGCCCCACGTCGAAGATAATAAGCTATAAAATCTGTGAACCTTGCATAAAACTTGATACACTTCCAGTCCCGCGCATAAATAATCTGCTATGAATTGCAAATGGCGGAGGGAAAGAGAGTGCTGACGTTCGCCATAGATATTGCGATGTTAGCGTAGCGCATAGATGCGAATTTTCCGATCTTTAAAAAAACAGGTACGTCTGTATTGCGGGTACAGACAGATGACGTGAATATCGTTAAACATCAATAATTGTAATAATTAAAATCAAAACGATTTTTTGATTATCTGCTCTCGCTTGCTTGGCGAGTTGATATTTAAAAAAACTTTTTAACAAAAAAAAACCTTCAAAAAGCCACTAAAAAGAGGAAAATAATGCGAAATTTTGAGGTCTGCGCCAATTTAATAAAATATGAAGTCGATTAAAAAGTATAGTACCTATAGTGATTAATATCTCCTTTTTAACCAACTTCATATTTTTTTAAATTGGCGCAAACCTCAAAATTTCATTATTTTCAGTGGCTTTTTGAAGGAGGTTTTTTTTTTGTTAAAAAGTTTTTTATTTTTTACTTTTTAGTGTCAATAAAGTGACATTTACCTTAAAGGAATCACACGCCGTTACTCACTTTTATTAAACCGACTTTCTTACGCTGTTTGATGTGTCAAAAAGTGACATTTACCTTAAGGAATCACACGCCGTTACTAACTTTTATTAATATCAGCCGAACTTCTGAACCGATTTTGATGAAATTTCTATGGGACCAATCTGAAAGTATATCCTTTCAAATAAAAAAAGAATTTTCCAAATCGGTGTATAAATGACGGAATTCTGAGGTAACAAACATAAAAAAAATACAACCGAATTGAGAACCACCTCCTTTTTTTAAAGTCGCTTAAAAACTTAGAATTCATTAGCACTCGCATGTGGTGTATTTTCAAAATCGAAATTTCTATATTTAAGAAGGGATCAAATTCTACTTTCGGGCACTGTGGAGTAACTGGTTAACTCATCCAGCCGGAGGAGTTTCGGGTTCAAGTCCCGACAGTAGCTTTGATTTTTTCTTAGATATAGCCAACCAATCACAGACACCCGCATATTACTTTTTCTATAGTTTTCCTGTCATCTTTATTACACCCTTTATATATTTTTACTTTCCACCTCTACTATAATGGTAGGGAAGTAATGGATTTAGTCCGAAAAAAATATTTCGAGATTTTAACAGATCTTCACGTTTTGAGACCCTAGCAATCGTTTAAGATCATTTTCTGACTGATGTCTGTATGTGTGTGTGTGTGTGAGGTCAATTTTTCGCCTTCGATATCGTAAAAACGGAACAACATACGGCCATGCCGATTCAATTGTGTTTATCAGCCTTTAACTTAGATCTGATTAGATTTGAGTCAAATCGGTTCAGTGGATCCTGAGATATTAAAAAAAAAACGTTCTCAATAATGTCACGTATTAACATAGGTAAAAAAATATAAATGAATTCTAGATGTTAGAATATGAAAAAAATGTAAATATTTTTTTTCTCTAAAATGTATAGTTTTCGAGAAAAAAATATTTTACTAAAAAAAGAAAATTGTACGTAAATCAAGGTAACCATGATTTTTGCTATATTAAGCTAGCCCTCAGTAGATCACCAAACAAAAAAGAGGGCCATGCTTTTTTTCAAAGAATAAAAAAAGAGTGTTTATTTTTTGCAAATATTTACTAGGTGGGAAGTCCTATACTTCCCACTGGTCATCAGTCGAATTTTTTTAATAATGTTAATTGTTGAGGCATGCGCAGGTCGCTCTGAGTCAATCTACAGTGTTTCGATATTGTCTATGGTTTCTCAATAGACGTTAAAACGATAGATATACAGGATTATTTATTATAATGGGCACAAATATACACATTCTACAGGCTGGCCTCAAATTGTATGTACACTTATAATAATAATAATAAATTGTCTTTATTTGTTATATCTTTATGGCAGTGGCGTTTCCTAACCGGTTCGCGTGAACCGGTAAATAAAATTTTGCGAACCGGTGGCGGTTCTTTCATACAAATCATTATGTTAAGCCATCAGAAAGCAGCATAATTCCGTTATGTAAAATCGAGTGAGAGGAAGCCGCGGGTACTTAAATAAGTAAAACTCTGAATCGTAGACTAAAAATGTTTATACAAAAGTTGTAGAGAATTGTATCCTCTACAAGATTGTATAAGCTATTTTTATGATAACACTTACCGTTTACGAGAAAAATGCAAAAAACCGATATTTGCGACCTTTGACCTTGAATAAAAAAATTTCTAGGGATCGATGGAGACTTTTCAACACTCATTTATAATGGTGTTCCGAACATTCCTACCAATTTTTAGAAAGCTAGGGGGTTCGGGTAAACGCCAAAATAGGGTCCAAGAAACGTACTACAGATCACTCAGGCGAATTTTGAAAAAAGTTTTGGTTACGTATGAATTTTTTTTTTTAAGTTATGTTTTTCTAGATTTTTTTCAATTTTTCACCTGACGAATTTGTAGTGTGATTCTTCATTTGGCGTTTAACCGAACCCTTTAGCTTTAAAAATAGCGTCCGGTGTCGAATAGTCTTAACGAAAAATATATAGTGCCCTTTATTATGAATCACCATGTATATTTAAGTGAGCAGTGAGCACCGATAAGCACACTTCCAAGTCTTTCTCTCCTCCATATCATATTATATCGGTCGCTATTGTATTGCTGCATGCTATACTCATTCAACTACTATTTATAACTGACTACTATCCACCTTGTTGCCCTTCTATGCATTCACATTCACTTGTTTACTATACGAAACATATGAAACTCGACACGAAAAATATGAATATCGACTCCTCGGCACTCTGTTTTGTTTTCTATTGCGATCTTTTGTTTTCTTATTGCTTGCAACTTGTGCTGTGTTTATATTTCTCTCTCGAGCTTGTTTAAGAGGATTTTTATTATTAATTTATTACCGAGAACGTTTGGAATATCGGAAAAGTTCTTTGCTTAGTTTCTGATTTATATATCGAGATACGGTGACTTTTTCAAGAATCGTTTCGAGAATTTTCTCTATAAATTCTAGTACGAGTACAGAGCTGGGAAATACCTTAGGTATATCTTAATATTGCACTGTAAAAAATGGATGTAAAAATACTTTGAAAGTTAAGGTAGAATTCGCTCGATTTTCTAAGTGATTTTACATTATTATTTATTTTTACACAGAAAACTTCATAAAAACTTGGACTTTTACTGTAAAGTAAGTGATTTTTACATAAAGTAAATAAAATTACATAATTTGTGTAATACTTATTCCAACAAAGTGTATAAAAATTACAAAATAAAATGTATAGTTACATATATTAAATGAATGAATACAAAACAAATTAATGTAAAATTAGTAACCACGCATGCGCAATATGCTTTTATGGAATCTACGCGATGTGCAGGCGATACCTGTTTGCGACGCCATTGTCTCTTTGTGTGCCTATTACCAGATTAATCGCTGGCTACAAATAGACCATCGATAATCTATGTAAACGGCCTTCTCATTTCTTACAGTGAACGAATACAAAATGTACACGTTTGACACATACCTACGGTGACCATCCGTCCCGATTTAGGCGGGACAGTCCCGATTTTGAGCCAGGAGTCCCGATTCAACAAGCGTCCCGCTTTTGTCCCGTTTTCATTAAATCACGTGCATTAAGAATGTTTATTTTTTGTCATTAGATATTTTTACCCACTCAAAGTATTTTGTTTATCAATAATTATATAATTGATACCTATACCTTAAAAAATAAATAATATTTAAAATAAAAATATTAGCGAGTTTTTGGGGGTTTCTAGCGAGTTTTTGGGGATTTATAGCGAGTTTTTGGGGATTTCTAGCAAGTTTTTGGGGGTTTTTAGCGAGTTTTTGGGGGTTTCTAGCGAGTTTTAGAGAGTTTCTAGTGAGTTTTTGGGGGTTTTTAGCGAGTTTTCGGGGGTTACTAGCGAGTTTTTGGGGTTTTCTAGTTAGTTTTTGGGGGTTTCTAGCGAGTTTTTGGGGATTTCTAGCGAGTTTTTGGGGATTTCTAGCAAGTTTTTGGGGGTTTCTAGCGAGTTTTTGGGAGTTTTTAGCGAGTTTTTGGGGGTTTTTAGCGAGTTTTAGAGAGTTTCTAGCGAGTTTTTAGGGGTTTCTAGCGAATTTTTGTGGTTTTCTAGTGAGTTTTTGGGGATTTCTAGCAAGTTTTTGGGGGTTTCTAGCGAGCTTTTGGGGGTTTCTAGCGAGTTTTTGGGGATTTCTAGCGAGTTTTTGGGGGTTTATAGCGAGTTTTTGGGAGTTTTTAGCGGGTTTTTGGGGGTTTCTAGCGCGTTTAAGGCTTTTTTGGGCGTGGAATCCAACGGTTGCCTGCGCCGGGTTTTTATAGACCTTGTCCCGCTTTTTGATATTCAGGATTTGGTCACTTTACACATACCTTACTTACCATTGGCGCCATCTGAAGAATAAAAATATGGCAGCCTCATTCAGATATTTTTTTAAAATCAGAAAAGCTACAAAGAATGAATATAAATAAATCTCGCGATAGTTCGTCTGCACTCGGAGTTCTCTGACGTAACTATGCTGTATCGTCATTTAAATACAGTTCGCCATTGCCATTCAGTTTATTCACAGATTTGTATGAGGAAGAGAGCGAGCTTAGTAGGCTTGGGCAGGTGTATATGAAACAAGAGAAGAATTGTGCCGGAGAGAGAAGCTGTGACTGCATTATGTAATACTGAAATGAGTTATTGTCAAAAGCACAGCTTTATGATATGTATATATTCGCAGTGGCGTACCTACTACTTTCAAACAGATCATTCGGTCTCTCGGTATAATAATTAGAATCCGACGGAAGCCGAAGCTGGACTTTTTTACTTCCCACCTCTACTATGGTAGGGAAGTAATGGATTTAGTCCGAAAAAAATATTTCGAGATTTTAATAGATTTTCACGTTTTGAGACCCTAGCAATCGTTTAAGATCATTTTCTGACTGATGTCTGTATGTGTGGTGTGTGTGTGTGTGTGTGTGTGTGTGTGTGTGTGCATGTGTGCATGTGTGTGTGTGGTCAATTTTTCGCCTTCGATATCTTAAGAACGGAACAACATACGGGCATGCCGATTGTTCTATTGTGTTTATCAGCCTTTAATTTAGATCTGATTAGATTTTGAGTCAAATCGGTTCAGTGGATCCTGAGATATTCAAAAAAACGTCCTCAATGTCACGTATTAACATAGGTAAAAAAAAATATAAATGAATTCTAGATGTTATAATATGAAAAAAATGTAAATATTTTTTTTTCTCTAAAATGTATAGTTTTCGAGAAAAAAAATATTTTACTAAAAAAAATAAAAATTGTAACCATGATTTTTGCTATATTAAGTTAGCCATCAGTAGATCACCAAATAAAAAAGAGGGCCATGCTTTTTTCAAAGAATAAAAATTAAATTGTGTTTTAAAGACCACCAACAGCTAAGGTTATTTGGACCTAGTCAAAGAATAAAAAAAAATGTTTATTTTTTGCAAATATTTACTAGGTGGGAAGTATAGGACTGGTCATCAGTCGAATTTTTTTTTCTCACTTCCAGCTGAAGCCGATGGTATTGTTACAAAACTGTTTTCTGAGTTGGCGGAATAAATATTTATTTACAATAATTAAAAACACAATAATAATGAACGCAACAACGAAAAGTCAATTCTGACAATCAACACAAGTAAACAATAACTAAACAATAATTACAAAGCAAAACAAAACAACTATATACAATAACTCGTAATTATTACAACTACACTAGTATTTATTTTATCAATTTGGTTATTTATATCACGGCACTATTTATATTACAGATCCACCGTAGGCTTGAATGCGTGACTCACCGTTGACTGATCACTCACTCGTACTGGCTGTTTATATATGCTGCGTGGCATAAGCCTAGTGTGTTCTCGCTTTCCCTATAACTTTCGCGCAGGTACCAGTTGTTCAGTAAGCAGACCCCGTTTATCAGAACTCTTGCCTGCCGTTTATATACAGGGTGATCCGTAACAGTATTATGCAACATAGGCGAGTTTTGTTTACCTGCTAGTTAATAATAATGCGTTTCACGTCCGTTTTTCGACATTAGGTCATAACAGACGCCATTCGCACCATTACTATTTTCCATTCACTTCCCGTTGTTTTCTACATTAATTTTAAACTTCAACTTTTTGAAGCTATGCTTTCATAGGCGCGATAGACGATTTCTGACAGAGGGTAAACTTTTAGATTCGCATCATGGTAAAATCATCACGGTCATATTTAACATGGTAAAATCGTCACGCTCATGTTTTTTGCTTATAATTCGCTCAATTCAAGTCAGATCGATTTGAAACCTGTCTTAATCGAAAGAAGAGAAAATTTTAGATAGATTTTATGTATAAAATATTGTGTCAAAACAGTTTTTTTTACACATTTGTATGCAAATTCAAATATAATTCTAATATAGTCAATCAATTTTTTGAATTTTATGTTTAAAAACCATGGCCTTCTATGAGTTAAAATGACTTGTAACTACTTAATGACATCGGTCGGATGGCGAAACCTAGGGATCGAACCAAAATTTCTCGACAGCTCTCCCCAGCTCCCGAGTTCTAGCCCGAGAGCCGGTAAAAGTGTCAATTGGATTTTCAATTTATTATTAAAAAAAAAATAATGAATTGAAAATATGAATTGGTGCTAGGCCCAAATAACCTTATAGCTGTTGGTGGTCTTTAAAACACAATTTCACAATGTCACTGCACTGGGACAGAGACAGACATCCGTGCCTTGCGCGTGTATTCATGTCTCCGTGACGCGTTCGCGCGAATTTAATAAATGTATTAATACGTGAAAAGTTGGAAAATCCCCTCAAGTGTTTGCCTAATGAACTTCCTTCTTATAGAAAAATTCTTTCTTTCTAATCTCGACGGTAAATAAACGCGCGCGCTGGCTTTCATAAAATGCATCGTTCAGTTCAGCTTGACTAGGGCTTCGCCCCCCTCAACACACACCTATATACAGTATTCTATTCTCGTGTTATTGTATGCTCCACTATTGGTCGTTTCACTTCATGATGCTGACATTTTTTGAGATGAAAATTTTTTAGCTCGAGACTGAATCGAAATGACGTCGACACAAAAAATCAAACATGAAAGTACACAGCATGTATAACTCTGTTAAGCACTAGTGATGAGCAAAATTGGTCTTGGTCTTGCAGTTTTGGACTTGGTCTTGCGAAAAAGCAAGACCAAGACCAAGACTATCATTAGACTAGCAAGACTAAGACCAAGACCGAATCAACAAGAACAAGACCAATACCAAGACCGAATATGCAAGACCAAGACCGAATGAACAAGACCAATACCAAGACCGAATATGCAAGACCAAGACCAAATAAAGTATTTTGTTTGTTAATAATATATTGTGAATTATTTTTAATTTATAACTATGATGATCTTCAGAAGTAAAAAACTAAAAAAAGACAGATAAAATAAGCAAGACCAAGACTTGATACGCAAGACCAAGACCAAGACCAAATAAGCAAGACCAAGACTTGATACGCAAGACCAAGACCAAGACCAAATAAGCAAGACCAAGACCAAGACCAGACATATTTGAGCAAGACCAAGACTGAATCAGCAAGACCAAGACTGTCCAAGTCTTGGTCTTGGTCTTGCTTTGCTCATCACTATTAAGCGCTCATGCGGAACGACCGAGATAGCTACGTGGAGACACGGATTAGTCTACTGTGTGTAAGATTGCAGGTTCGCATCAGCTTGGAGTAATATAAATATAAACTGGAGACTTGGTCGAGATCCAAAGCCTGCATATAATATTACTACACATTTTGAAACGTGAAAAAATTGATTTTTAAAATCATAATATCAATAAGAAAACGAATTTTCTCTGGAATGAGACCTAGCTATATCGATTTTTGCCCCCCCCCCCCATAACCCTTTTTCAGTAACAATCATCCAAATCGTTACAGCCGTTTTATCCCTGCGTCAGCGTTACATAACAGCGTTTTATAAATTTTTGAGTCGGGAAAAATGTGTTTTTTGAAATTATACTTCTTTAGCGAGGGTATAGTGAATTGGCATTCACTACCCTCGCTAAAGAAGTATAACTTCAAACACATTTTTGAGTCGGGAAAAATGTGTTTTTTGAAGTTATACTTCTTTAGCGAGGGCATAGTGAATTTCAATTCACTACCCTCGCAAAAGAAGTATAACTTCAAACACATTTTTGAGTCGGGAAAAATGTGTTTTTTGAAGTTATACTCCTTTAGCGAGGGTATAGTGAATTCCAATTCACTACCCTCGCAAAAGAAGTATAACTTCAAACACATTTTTGAGTCGGGAAAAATGTGTTTTTTGAAGTTATACTTCTTTAGCGAGGGTATAGTGAATTCCAATTCACTACCCTCGCAAAAGAAGTATAACTTCAAACACATTTTTGAGTCGGGAAAAATGTGTTTTTTGAAATTATACTTCTTTAGCGAGGGTATAGTGAATTCCAATTCACTACCCTCGCAAAAGAAGTTCCAATTCACTACCCTCGCAAAAGAAGTATAACTTCAAACACATTTTTGAGTCGGGAAAAATGTGTTTTTTGAAGTTATACTTCTTTAGCGAGGGTATAGTGAATTCCAATTCACTACCCTCGCAAAAGAAGTATAACTTCAAACACATTTTTGAGTCGGGAAAAATGTGTTTTTTGAAATTATACTCCTTTAGCGAGGGTATAGTGAATTCCAATTCACTACCCTCGCAAAAGAAGTATAACTTCAAACACATTTTTGAGTCGGGAAAAATGTGTTTTTTGAAGTTATACTTCTTTAGCGAGGGTATAGTGAATTCCAATTCCCTACCCTCGCAAAAGACGTATAACTTCAAACACATTTTTGAGTCGGGAAAAATGTGTTTTTTGAAATTATACTTCTTTAGCGAGGGTATAGTGAATTCCAATTCACTACCCTCGCAAAAGAAGTTCCAATTCACTACCCTCGCAAAAGAAGTATAATTTCAAACACATTTTTGAGTCGGGAAAAATGTGTTTTTTGAAGTTATACTTCTTTAGCGAGGGTATAGTGAATTCCAATTCACTACCCTCGCAAAAGAAGTATAACTTCAAACACATTTTTGAGTCGGGAAAAATGTGTTTTTTGAAGTTATACTTCTTTAACGAGGGTAACGAATTGGAATTCACTACCCTCGCTAAAGAAGTATATCTTCAAACACATTTTTGAGTCGGGAAAAATGTGTTTTTTGAAGTTATACTTCTTTAGCGACGGTAGCGAATTGGAATTCACTACCCTCGATAAAAAAGTATATCTTCAAACACATTTTTGAGTCGGGAAAAATGTGTTTTTTGAAGTTATACTTCTTTAACGAGGGTAGCGAATTTGAATTCACTACCCTCGTTAAAGAAGTATATCTTCAAACACATTTTTGAGTCGGGAAAAATGTATTTTTTGAAGTTATACTTCTTTAGCGAGGGTATAGTGAATTCCAATTCACTACCCTCGCAAAAGAAGTATAACTTCAAACACATTTTTGAGTCGGGAAAAATGTGTTTTTTGAAATTATACTTCTTTAGCGAGGGTATAGTGAATTCCAATTCACTACCCTCGCAAAAGAAGTATAACTTCAAACACATTTTTGAGTCGGGAAAAATGTGTTTTTTGAAGTTATACTTCTTTAGCGAGGGTAGCGAATTGGAATTCACTACCCTCGCTAAAGAAGTATATCTTCAAACACATTTTTGAGTCGGGAAAAATGTGACTTTTGAAGTTATACTTCTTTAGTGAGTAATTGGAATTCGCTACCGTCGCTAAAGAAGTATAACTTCAAACACATTTTTGAGTCGGGAAAAATGTATTTTTTGAAGTTATACTTCTTTAGCGAGGGTAGTGAATTCCAATTCACTACCCTCGCTAAAGAAGTATAACTTCAAAAAACACATTTTTCCCGACCCAAAAATGTGTTTGAAGTTATATTTCTTCAGCGAGGGTAGTGAATTGGAATTTACTACTCTCGCTAAAGAAGTATAACTTCCCAGGTGCGAAACGCACAATATCCTTTAAAACTTCTTTAGTCGTCCCGTAACCTCCCCCACCAGTCGATCGAGTCGTATCAATATTCTGCTTCTTAACAGATATATGATATTTGCTTACGCGGCTTCGCTTCTTCGTCGAAACGTAGCTATCCTCTCTATAAACCTACTCCAGGCTCCTCTCACAGTTTAACTTTCAACCCGTCACTCACACCATGAAGAGTGTTCGGTACAGAAATGTATTGTTACAAAACTGTTTTCTGAGTTGGCGGAATAAATATTTATTTACAATAATTGGAGACCATAAGTTACAAAGGGTCTAAGTGCCAAAAAACTAATTCAGAGATAATTGAGAAAAACTGTTTTTGTGAAAAAGGAGGGATTTATTTTGTTTAACTTTTTTTACAATAATTCATAGACCAATGCAATACTAACTGTAAAAAAATTAACTTGAAACATAAACTATATAACACAGCAAAAAAAATCAAAATCTAATATTCGTAAAAGGCTATAAGTCCAATACTCATTACAACAAAAAAGGTGACTAAGTCCGCTACCCATTACAACCAAAAAGGGTCTATGTGCCAACAGAAATGAAGTAAAAACACCAAGTAACTACTGAATGACCGTTTAACTAATGGCACATAGACCCTTGTTCCCTACAATAATATGCGAACTTAGACCCAGCGTCATCTATTCGTAGCAATGGTAAATGTTTTAACTGTTGTTGGCACATAGACCCTTTATGATAGTATTGGGGTTCACACATATAACCTTTTTATGCAATAAACTCAAAATCGGTGGATGTGGCACTTAGACCCTTTGTAACTTATGGTCTTCAATTAAAAACACAATAATAATGAACGCAGCAACGAAAAGTCAATTCTAACAAACAACACAAATAAACAATAACTAAACAGTAATTACAAAGCAAAACAAAACAACTATATATACAATAATTCGTAATTATTACCACTACACTCGTATTTATTTATCAATTTGGTTATTTATATCACGGAACTATTTATTTTACTGCTCCAACGTAGACTTGAATGCGTGACTCACGGTTGACTGATTCCCTCACTCACTCGCACTGCTGTTTATATAGGCTGCGTGGCAAAGCCTAGTGTGTTCTCGCTTTCTCTAGAACTTTCGTGCAAGTACCAGTTGTTACAGTAAGCGGACCCCGTTTCTCAGAACTCTTGCCTGTCGTTTATATACAGGGTGATCCGTAATAGTACTACACGAATCAAATTAAGAATGTATGGCACGTATAGTCACAGGCACAAATATGTATCTAAGTAAAGATACCAGCATACTGGATTTTTTAGCTAAAACTTTTACCTAGCTACAGGTCGTCACACCAACACAGACATAAATTATTATTATATGACTGCATATACTAATATAGCTGAGATGAAAAAAAAATTATTTTTCCACCAAAAGATATTATAGCATTTATTTCATAGGGTTTTTCTTTCCTGTTAACTTCCCATTGGAAGTTATTGTAATGGGTCCGAAAATCGATATCAAAATGTATAACACATTTTTATGTTTCAAGGTCACTAAACTATTTTTTTTACACTATTTTTAGAAATATGTCTGTGTGTGTGTGTGTGTTTATGTACGTACGTATGTGTCCATTTCTTTCTAAGAAGAAATCTCGATAATGAAAAATGATGTCGACTATACGTTATAGGGTGCCAATCGACGCGTATTAAAGTAAATATGATCTGAAAGAAATTTTTTCAAAATCGGTTCAGCCGTTCTTTTTTTCTTAATCAAACAAACTCCAAAAAAGTAGATTTTACACAATATCTCGCGAATAAAAAATTATATTGACTTCGTAAGGGTGTCAATCGAGGCGTGTTAACGTCATTTTGATCCGACATAAATTTTATAAAAATCGGTTCAGCTGTTTTTTTTTTTAATTATTGTTAAAAATAAATAATAATTACGTTTTAATGATTACTTTTCTGTGTAATATCTAATTTAATTATTGTTATTAAATATTATCAAACTGGGAAGTTCGTCGTGTGGACCTCAAGGATCGCACTTTAGTCCTAATAAACGACCCACCTCACGGTTTGTTTATTTATTATTTATATATATATTTATCGTCCCTTGGAGGGCTGCGCCCTTGTGCCATCGCACACCGATAGTTACGCCGCTGATTCTATCTTTTTCTTTTGAAGGGACACTTTTTAACCGCTTAGTCACGTCTAGTAATATAAGTCGATGGTTCTTAGAATTATATATACGTGTTCGGAACTATCTTAAATCTAGTGCGGATAGTCGAGAACCGATACTTTGATCCCTAGCATAGTTCCCGGACGGTCCGGCGCGGCGTAACAAGAAATATTGTTCTGGCTCGACGAATACATCACCAACTTTCTGTCGACGAGGATTAATACGCTAACATGCAATAAATCCACTAAACATTATATAATACACACATTATATACTGTAATAATAACATTTATAAGATTATATAAGAAAATACTTATTTTTATTTATATGAAAAAAACTAGATGTTTAAAAGTTGTATGCGGTTAGGGAATGCAATCTCGATCTCGCGAGATCTTGAGCCATTTTTCGAGATTTAATCTCGTGGGCAGGCAGTCTCGTCTTTGAAATCTCGTTCGAGATCTCGACCCGATATGGTCGAGATCTCGAGCGAGATTTCAAGAACGAACGCGCTTGAAAAAAAACTTATAACTTATACATAATAGTTTTTGACAGTCGCGCTAATTGATTCTGTTTGTTTTTCTGCATATATTAAACTTACATAGTACGGAACCATACTCTTTGCGTGGCTCGACACGCACTTGGCCGTTTATTTATATTGATAGGAATTTATTACTTTGTCAATTAATTGTCTGAAATATTCGATACGTTTTTAATTATAATAATAATAATGTTCGTCATAAGTTAATAAACCGTTATTAGAAATTTTTCTCAAAGCGTTGATGTAGCTTGTGGGAGCACGCGTTTCTTCTGCCCCATCGACCAAGTAGCCTGCCCACCGACAGTAGGACCGCAGCACCAAGTCCTATCAGATCCTTTGTGTTGGCTTGTATAAGTAAAAGAAAGAGCGATCGATCTGTATGTATATACTTACTATAAAATTTTTGTGAATTAGATCGCCATAATGGAAACTCGCTGTTCGTTGGTACAAGAAAGACTATATACTGAAAATCTAGGGTTCCACTTTTTCACATTGAATCCGCAATATAGATTCTGAAACGCCGATTATACCCGAACTTGTCATATGCACTCTCATTCGGGAGCGAACGCATACTTTGACAGTTGTGTGTGTGATACATCTCATGATGAAATCGGACTAAATACAGGGTGTTCCAAAATTGCTGGGACACAGAGCTACCACGTGTAGTAGAGGTCAAAATAAGTCGATTGGACCCAATTTATTTATATACTAAAATGTACCGTTTGCCCGTACGAGAAGAGTTCAAAGTTTACATAAAATTTTGTATTACAATTTTATTAAACTTGTACTAGGAATATCTGTTAGCATTATTTAAGAAAACATTACCATTACCACCCCTAAGAAAGTTCTGACTGAAAAAAATGTCAGGGGGTGAGGGTGGTTTTAACCCTTTTACAATTTCTTTTGGGTTTCTTTGATTACCGAAAGGAGAGTAATCCTCTAAAATGCACTTTTGTCAAATTTCATTCAATTTGTTTCACTCATTTCTGAACAGCGTACAAAAATGTGATTTTTATGTAAACTTTGAACTCTTCTCACGGGCAAACGGTACATTTTGGTATATAAATAAATTAAGTCCAATCGACTTATTTTGACCTCTACTACACGTGGTAGCTCTGTGTCCCAGCAATTTTGAGACACCCAGTATTTGTCGTTCATTTTGGCTGTTATTTAATTTCTAAATATCTCAATATTTATTAACTTTAGCTCATATGTACCTTAATAATTTACTATTCACTATTAAATACTGTATCGTATTCAGGAATCAAAAAAGCACTGTTACAATTAAAAAATCGAAGCTGACCTTCGCCTGACCTTCACAGCACCACCTATGTTAAATCTGATATCACAATCTTCTGCCCCCCTTGACACTCTATAACTTTTGTATAAAACATTTTTTTATGGTTGGTACCGTTTACGAGATATTTCACTGCATTGTTTAAGATGGGATCCGTCAAATGGCTGGAGCTTAAAAAACATGGCGCAAAGGGGGGGAACTTTTATATACGGGGTATACTTTTGCGTGTAATTTTGTGATTTTCAAAGTGATAAGAAATAATAAATATAAGTGCAATTTGCAATTGGGCCGGTACGAATCCTAAACAAAGGAATTTCGTTGAAGGAGAACGGATTCTCAAAGCCGGACATATCAAATGTGTGAAAAAAACAAGATAACTGAGCAGCTGTCAAAAGTAGTAAACTTTACGGCATATTGCTTAAAAACATCAAAATTAAAAGAAAATCTCCACGAAATTAATCATCCGTTCAATGCTTCTTTAAGGCAAGGTTAGGTGAATAATGTAAACACATAACTGCAACATAATATGTCTTATTGTAATAAGTAGGTAAGTTACTAACCTCAAAATATTTGTATACAAAGTTAGTCCTATAAATTTGTCAATCATCAAATGATTTTACTATTGTAGTACATTATGATAATAAGTACATTTTATTATTAATATAAAATATTTTTTTAATTTATAAATACAGTTTTTCCACATTTCATTAGAAAATAATTCGCCGTAAAGTAAGTTTTACAAGGCAATAACTGACAGTGTTTAATGCCATGATATTAGAAAACGTCGCGAATTTCATTTTCGATAAAATTTTTGTTTATTTTACTTGTTTTATATTTGCAATAAACAATTTCACGATAAATTTGCACTGTTAGCATATAAAATTTTCGCTCGTTTTGAGTACAATTATGTGCCACCAGATGTCATATGCTCATTTGACGGATCCCAATAGAATACATTATTTAAGTTAGGGTATAAAGCGAAAAGAAGTTAATGAATATTTAATAAAATCGGAAACCCTGAGTCTTTGTCGCGTATGTGATTGAATATATAAAAAGGAAGGAGAGATTGTAGAAAGATATACGCCTAGTCTATACGGTGCGGGCACGTCGGCTGTATATACGTCGTTTGTGAAAGGCAACGTTATTAGCTCGTTCCGGCGTCCATCACTTTCACGGAGAGAACCGGCGGAGAAGCGGCCGTCACGGAGATGAATGGAGATCTACGGCACGCTTGACACCGGCCGAACATCTCTCACTGGGTCGCGCGTCTCCTGTGCAGATGATGTCCGATGTACGACTGACGTCACGTAACGTCATGTAAAAATAACTTACGGGGCGAGAATTAATGAATTTTTTTCAATATTCGAGTACTGTGAGGCAGGCGTAAAGAGGCGTATTTTTTAGTAACCGTGCGTGAAAGTCCAAAGCGTGCGTAAAAGTACCGTCACAGCGCGTAAAAGTCCAAAGCGTGCGTAAAAGTGAAATCTCTACATCTTATAAATTCGAAATTTCCGCACTTTGTACAATACAAGCACTTACTGACTTACTATTCTTGATCCGGCTCTTAAGTGGGATAAGCATATAGACTATTTAAGTAGTAAACTGGCTAAAGCCACTTACGCCATAAGGCGAATAAAAAAATCTATATCAACTGACGCAGCTCGTATAGCTTATTTCAGTCTGTTTCATTCCGTAATGGAATATGGAATATAGATTTGGGGAGGGACATCCGGCGCCAAAAGAATTTTCTTGTTACAAAAAGCGGCTGTTCGCATATTGGCTGGAGTTTGGAGGAACGAACATTGCCGGCCCCTATTTATAGAACATAAAATAATGACCTTCCCAAATATCTATATATATCATTGTTTAATATATGCTAAGGAAAACTACAATAGTCTAGAAACAAATTCCACCTTTCACACTTACAACACTAGGAATAAGGATTGCTTAGCCTTGCCGCTGCACAGACTAAATACAGTACAAAATAGCTATAATTATCTAGCAATAAAACTTTTTAATAAGCTTCCTAGACATATGCAAAGCTTGCCTATTGAAAAATTAAAAAAAAAACTGAAAATGTTTTTAACCTGTAATTGTTTTTATGACACAGAGGAATTTTTTAAATTTGTTTTTTAAATCTAATTGATAATTTTTTTAGTCATAACTTGTACAGTAATTTTATATGACGTCACTTTTCAAAATTGTTTTGTATAGTGCAAAATAAATCTATCTATCTATCTATCTATCTATCTATCTATCGATCGATGTGTTCCTATATATAGTATCGCGCCTACAAAGTCCACATCATGAGAGAGTCATGTTTTTAATGATTTATACAGAAGTTAATAACTTTAATAAAAATAAACTAAATCGTAACTTAGTCAGTAATTGTAAAGTTCTAAGGACTAGAAGATCGAATTTTCCGTTTTCATAATTTTTTTTCTCTCTATTAAACTTTAGAAGCAGTCGTTATAAAAAATTATGTTCGATACGTCCGCTTAAAGTGATATATCTATTAGGCTTAAACTGAGGCACTCGCTAAAGGGACTGACGCATACACAACGAGATCTCGTGCGCTTACCCCCACTCGCCTAACGACTCGTGGGGGTATACAGCGCACTCGATCTGGTTGTGTATGCGTCAGTCCCTTAGCTCGTGCCTCAATTTAAGCTTACTAGAATACCTCACTTTACGCACACGTATCGAAAATAACTATTTTGCTACCTTTACAGTGTCAGCCGCGCGTTTCCCGTGCGATCTGACCGATATACGTTTGACGTTAGTAACGTCACGTAAAAAGAAAAATTGACGTCATGAAAATGTTTAATGTCATAGTCAACAACTCATTTACAATTCAGCAAAATTATGAATAACGGGAGGACAAGCAACTAGGGCCTGCAGTCAGGGTCTATTCTGATTGGTCGAATACCCCATCTTGATGTCGTTTGACACACACAAACACACTTAAACGAGCGTAACAACTAACTAGTGAACTCTGTATACAAATATGGACAGTTGATAACGATGAAAAAATGGGTTTTGTATGTGGAGAATGTTCAAACACATATGCTTCAAGACAGACATTAATGTTCACAAAATTAGATTGAAAACTTCAGGTAAGGTTTGTAATCTAATTCTTTCTATAAAAGTCGTTCAATTTTCTGACATTTCAAAATAAAACTTATAATTAAAATTTATTTTTCCATTCCAAATTCTCAAGAACACTGTTACTGTATAAATTTTGGACATCCTAATATCTCAAATAATAATAATAAATTAGGTTTTATTTTGAAATGTCAAAAAATTGATCGACTTTTCTAGAAAGAATTAGAATACAAGCCTTAAACCTGAAGTTTTCAATCTAATTTTGTGAACATTAATGCCTGTCTTGAAGAATATGTATTTAAACATTCTCCACATACAAAACCCATTTTTTAATCGCTATCAACTATCCATATTAGTATACAGAGTTCACTAGTTAGTTGTTACGTTCGTTTAGGTGTGTGTGCGTGTGTCAAAAGACATCAAGATGAGGTATTCGACCAATCAGAATGGACCGTGACTGCAGAGCCTAGTCGCTTGTAACGGGAGGCGTCCTTAACTCTGGCATTTTTTTTTAATTCCGCCAGTTTGAGAGATCGTGCCGTAACGTAAACATGCGTTGCGATTGTGACTGCACCATAACTGCTTACGCTGTACCTCAATAACGTTACGTGTGTTTATGCAAAGCGGCCCACTGTCAGTGACAATGGCCCCTCTATTTTATGACGTAAACAGTGTTGCCAATCGCTGTTACACAATGTCCAATTAGTAATTACCAATCAAATGCCAAATGCACTGCGCTGTCTGATTTATTGCTCATTAAAAATGTTATTGTTTCGGCCGTTTGGACATTATTACCGTTCATAAGACGGGTTTGGTTGGGTCGATCTTTAAAACGCGACCATAAATATATGGTAGAGTGCCCGCGGTGAGAGATGAAGCCAGGCACGTCATCAATAATATGCTAGTGAACGCCTGCTTGCCCGCAGACAGTGCCGTGTACACAAAACTGCACATTGGGTTTTATGACGTTAGGTACAATTTTGGCAAACTGCTATTCATGACAATAAACAGCCAATAGCAAGCTAGAAGGCGGGCGTAATGCATTCACGTTACTATGACGCGGTGGCTTCATCTTTCGCCGCGCGAGGTCTATAGTAACATCGTGTTCAACAATGGGAGGTGAGGAGTTGCCGATTTCGACGAATTTTTGAAGTGAAAACTTCCTTAGGCGCGCTTTGCCTGGGCTGTTAACAACAGTGATGTGAAACGCACCCGACGGTGACATTCGGGGCTACTCGGCTCAAACACGAACACGTATTTGCAATATGCTGGTAAAAGTGTGTAGTTCATAAGTGTGCTAATAGATGACACTAAAAACTTAATAAGAGTAAAAAGTCATGTGTAGTTCACAAGTGCGCTAACAGATGATACTAAAACTTAATATTATCGTTAAGGTATTAAAATCATTAAATGTAATTTATTGTATAGGCCGATTTTAATATATTTATGAATAAACTGTGCGATTAAAAAATTATATATATATTTTAAAATTAGAAAATCTGAAGTTTTCAGTTCTGTCGTGTGGTCATAAGCACACATCCATTTTTTTATTCGTGAAATTAGACTCCAAAATAATAGGATCCAATAATATATTATGTTATACCTATAGGTAATATAATATTATTTAGGTATATTGTTGAAAATCGGTAATCTAAATCAATTAAACAAAAAAAGTGGGTGTGTGCTTATGACCACACGACAGAAGTGAAAACTTCTGATTTTCTAATTTAAAATATAAGTATATATGTTTTAGTGTGATCTATTAGCGCACCTATGAACTACAAATAACTTATTACCAACGACACTACAAAAACCTTTTCAATTAAGTTTTAGTGTCATCTATTAGCGCACTTATGAGCTACAAATACAAAAGCCTTTTCAATTAAGTTTTAGTGTCATCTATTACCGCACTTATGAACTAGAAATAACGCATTACCAAAACACTACAAAAACCTATTCAATTAAGTTTTAGTGTCATCTATTAGCGCACTTATGAGCTACAAAAAACTTATTACCAGCATACTACAAAACGTTTTCGTGTTTGAGCCGAGCAAACCCGATTCAGCGTCACCGACCTGAAGCGTGGCGGTTCACTTTCGTTCACTACTCAGGCAAAACGCGCCTAAGAAAGTTTTCACTTCAAAAATCTAACTAAAATGGCGTGGTTTTTTCAAGAGTCGATAGAGAAAAAAATGGACCGCGTAGTTTACACTACACACTACATCCCCCACCCCGCAAATCAATTGGGATTTCAATCCGAGAGGAAATCCTGAAGCTGCTAGTGGGGTATGCCTAAAGTGACCAAATCCTGAATATCAAAAAGCGGGACAAGGTCTATAAAAACCCGGCGCAGGCAACCGTTAGGTTCCACGCCCAAAAAAGCCTTAAACGCGCTATAGAAACCCCCAGAAACTCGCTAGAAACTCTCTAAAACTCGCTAGAAACCCCCAAAAACTCGCTAGAAGCCCCCAAAAACTCGCTAAAAACCCCCAAACACTTGCTAGAAATCCCCAAAAACTCGCTAGAAATCCCCAAAAACTCACTAGAAACCCCCAAAAACTCGCTAGAAACCCCCAAAAACTAACTAGAAAACCCCAAAAACTCGCTAGAAACCCCCAAAAACTCGCTAGAAACTCTCTAAAACTCGCTAGAAACCCCCAAAAACTCGCTAAAAACTCCCAAAAACTCGCTAGAAACCCCCAAAAACTCACTAAAACCCCCCAAAAACTTGCTAGGAATCCCCAAAAACTCGCTAGAAATCCCCAAAAACTCGCTAGAAACCCCCAAAAACTCGCTAGAAACCACCAAAAACTCGCTAAAAACCCCCAAAAAATCGCTAAAAACCCCCCAAAAACTCGCTAGAAACCCCCAAAACCTCGCTAATATTTTTATTTTAAATATTATTTATTTTTTAAAGTACAGGTATCATTTATATAATTATTGATAAATAAAATACTTTGAGTGGGTAAAAATATCTAATGACAAAAAATAAACATTCTTAATGCACGTGATTTAATGAAAACGGGACAAAAGCGGGACGCTTGTTGAATCGGGACTCGTGGCTCAAAATCGGGACTGTCCCGCCTAAATCGGGACGGATGGTCACCGTATGCCATCACCAATCGGTAACTATAATCAATAGAAACCGAGCATATAAAACTTTGTAGCAAGAAAACTTATTAAAAGGAAAAAAAACAATCAAATAATCTTAATTCTCGTACTTATATGGAAGCCGAGAAGAAAAATAATGTGTATAGTACTTTTATGTTTTCGGGGAAAAACGATGTCGCCAACAGAAATTAGTATTGGATTAACTCGAATAATACGTACACTGAATTGCATACCGGATGTTCGATTGAATATGTCCCTTCGTAATTCACACTTAAGGCCACTTTACACGCCGCTGGTCTTGTCGCTGGATTGCCTGCTGGAACTTGTGCTGGCAGCCGCGCTGGCTGCAGCTATGGAAAATAACGTCACTGCTGAGTGCTGGCTCCGTTGCTTGGACAAATACTGGATTTCAGAATTAATAATAATAATAATGCGTTTAACGTCCGTTTCTCGACATTATGTCATAACAGACGCCATTCACACCATTACTATTTTCCATTTTTACCACTTCCCGTGTTATACATTTTTATACTTCAACTTAATTAATAGCAGTGTGCGAATGGAAGAATTATAGGACATTAGGATAAGGTAGGCAACTTTGGGAGCATAGGAGTTTGACCGGCAATCGGCCATGGCCTTGAATAAGAAACTATCTCGATATTCATCTGAAATTATTGAGGGAAACCCATGGAAAACCTCAAACAAGATGGCCGGTACCTAGGAATTACCGAGGATTTTAGAATTAGATCCGTGCTATTTTTCGTGCTTGATTCTCTGCTGGATTTGAGTAAGAACCAATCAAAAACAGTTTATTTTTACGTGGGCTACGAGGGCAGTATAGCCTAGTGGATAGCGTATTTGGTTCCGCAGTCTCTAGACTAGACTGTCGTGGATTCAAATCCCACCTGCGCTCATGGATGTTTTGTGATTTTATTTAGTTTTAAGAAAGTTGTTATTTAGTGTAGTTGAAAAACACTAAAGATCTGAGATGTCGACGCGTCTATAATCTACAATAAATAAATAATTCACGTGGGCTACGTCCGAAACGAACATGGCGTCATAGTGTAGGACGTGCACGTGCTTGAGCTAGATAGCGGATGCTGGATATCGCCGGCCGCGGGCGCAAATTAGCCGCCCTAGATCCGGGCCTAGTTGGCCATATGGCGTTGATTGAAGAATATTCACTCAACGCCTATGGAAAATCCATCACTGACTATGCACTTATAGATCGAGAGCTAGTGGCAATTTTTTGGTATTATTTATTCAAGACCTTATTTGTAAAGATGTTGAGGGAGGCATATTAAAGTGCCCTAAGTAAGGGATTTTGCTGTATAGCGGTATGGGAGAAATGCAGACCGCCCCCAACATGTAACGAAAAAAATGGTCACAGTTATTATTGCTTCAGGACTGAAATTGTTTGTATTAGCTTGTCGGTGACCCAATAATTCCATTATATAATTTGCAGATCGATTGGTCAGTATTAAAGGGGTGGCAGAATGCAGATCACCCTAACCGTGTCATGTACCCAACGAAATGTATATTATTAGTTCAAGGTTCAAATTATAATATGTTTTAAGCATATATTTCAATATGCAGAACAAAATGTCGGTATGAACCCCCTTTCTTAGAGTGAAACTTGCTCGCCTAGGTGTTTATATCGTTCTGCAAGGGGGTTAATACCGACATTTTGTTCTGCAAATTGAAATATATGCTTAAAACAGTCACCGTAACAACATATTAAAATTTGAACCTTGAACTAATATTATAAATTTCGTCGGGTACATGACACGTTTAGGGTGATCTTCCACCCCTTTAATACTGACCAATCGATCTGCAAATATTATAATGGCATTATTGGGTCAAGCTATACAAACAATTTCAGCCTTGAAACAATAATAATTGTGACCATTTTTTTGTTACATCTTGGGGGCGGTCTGCATCCCTCCCATACCGCAATCTAGCAAAATCCCTTACTCAGGGCACTTTAATATGCCTCCCTCAACATCTTCACAAAAATTATGCCTTGAATAAGTAACACCAAAAAATTGTCACTAGCTCCCGGTCTATTATGAAAAGTCCATCACTGACTATGCACTTATAGAGTATAGGTCGGTTGCCTCGAGGCATTCGGTATACGGTGATATCTATCTGATGTACACAGAATCCTTGTAGTGCCACTGGTACACTAAATACACTACCTACAACACTACCCACTGCACTACAAGCGGGTCGGTCAAAATGAATCGTTCGTATTTAATGGCACGTACAAATCTCTACAATTGCTTTAGTGAGATAAGTATATCAACTTGTGATATCTCCAACACTTCTTCCTGCTCCTCCTGTAGTTCTGTACGAACACTCCTCGACTATAGTACTAACCATAGTCCTACGTACTAGTTACTAAACTAATTCTCTGTAACGATGCTGTTTTGTTTAACACGCCGAACTGTGGAGACGGATAATAGAGCTGATTAATAAAGATTTGTTCTTCTATAATTGAATTATAGATTGGAAGTTCACAATGAAGTTATAGTCGATATGTTTTCTTTAACTGGATCTCTCATAACCTCAGTCTTTATTAGTGTATTTGCCATATGGCACATACACTATTGGCGTCGGTCGGATGGCGGGACCTAGGGGTCGGACCAAAATTTCTCGACGTTTCATAGCCTCTTGACCAATTTGGCACCATTTTTGGAAATGTTTATATATATATAGTACGCAGCGTAACTCTCGAAAGACTTAATTGATTTGAACGAAATTTGGTACACACGTTGGAATCCATCACCGCACGGAACCTATTTAAAATGGGCCCAATCGGACTATTTTAAGGGTAGTTTTTAGGGGCTGGAAAAAATTTTTGGGCCCAAAAATACCGAAAAAAATCTCAGAATTGTTTCAAAATTGGAATTTAACCCTTTAGTAGAGATTCAAATGTGTTGCTAAAATTTTAACAAAATCGGCACAACAGGACCGGACTTACAAATTTTATGAAAACACTAGTTTACGGATAGTGATTTATTTGCTGACGGGTGTATTTAATTTGGTACAGAGGTTGCATTGATAATAATATTGAAATTAGGAAAAAAAATATTATTTTAAGGGATGTATTAAGGGGTTAAATTTTTCATTTTGTCTAAAAACAAACACTATATTTTCGGCAGGGTTTTGGCCTGCGACCCGAGTTTTTTTTATTCATACAAATGAATGGAAAGTTTGTATTTGTGTTAGAAAGTAGAAACACCCATCGAAATGACGTAACAATATGATACAACAATGGAAAAATTCATTTTTCAAACCTATGTCACCGTCGGGACTCTAACCCGAAACTTCCACTTTCGCGGTGGCTGAGTTGACAATTACTCTACAGTGACACGTTTTTAAACAATCAATTATTTCCTAATGAAGGAATTTGTCACTGAAATGTCACTACCTGCGAGAGCTGATTTATTTATTGTAGACTAGCTGTACCCGCGACCTCGTTCTCGTGGCGTTTTGGAATTTGATGGGGGCTTGAGCATAGCCGAGCGTGTAGCAGTGCTGTTGTTTACGTGGCGTTGCTATGGTTCCTCTATTACAAGTCCCCAGTTCCCGGGTTCTAACCTGATAGCTGGTAAAAGTGTCAATTGGATTTTCAATTTATTATTAAAAACAAAATAATGAATTGAAAATATGAATTGGTGCTAGGCCCAAATAACCTTAGCTGTTGGTGGTCTTTAAAACACACAATGTATATGTATAGATTTCTCCACTGTGGACACATTACTCAAACACCCGGTAAAATTTTGTATACTATTGTCGGGCTGCTTAACAGATGGAGCCACGCCTGCGGCGCAAGTTATAATAATAATAATAATAATAATACAGGAATAACACGCACGTCGTGACTAAATACATAATTAAATGATTGCATAATGACTGCAATCGGTAAATATAATGAAGCACCTATTGAAAGAATAATGACTTAGGTTTGAATTAATGAATTTTTCCTGATTACAGCATTATGTTACGTCATTATTCTTTCAATAGGTGCTTCATATTTACCGATTGCAGTCATTATGCATTCATTTAATAATAATAATATTTATTGGCCACATTGACAAAAAATTATAATTTAAAAAAACTAAAAAACACGCTTTAATGAACTAAAAAGTAAAAAATAATTAATTTTATTGTAAAAAAGCGTGGGGTAGTATGAAAATATGATACAAAGCACCCCACGCTTTTTTACAATAAAATTAATTATTTTTTACTTTTTAGTTCATTAAAGCGTGTTTTTTAGTTTTTTTAAATTATAATTTATTTTTGATTTTTAGTCCTGGAGATCCTGGTCAGGATAATGGGACAAACTTATGGAATTATTGTATTGTAATCGGTCCTTGATAAGTGTGCAAAGTTTCAGTTCAATCTGAAGTTTTTTGCTTTTTTTTTAGTCCTGGAGATCCTGGTCAGGATAATGGGACAAACTTATGGAATTATTGTATTGTAATCGGTCCTTGATAAGTGTGCAAAGTTTCAGTTCAATCTGAAGTTTTTTGCTTTTTTTTTTTTAGCCCTGGAGATCCTGGTCAGGATAATGGGACAAACTTATGGAATTATTGTATTGTCGTCGGTCCTTGATAAGTCGACAAAGTTTAAACTAAATCCGACCGTTCAAAGTTGGTCAAAATCAAGTTCAAAGAAGTCGGTTACAAACTGACAAACAAGCAAGCAAGCACGCAAACATACTGCAGGTGAAGCTAATATAAGCGTGTTAAAAAGTTATTCATGTGCTTTTCACGTGATCACTTCATCTATTAAGCGGCCCGACTATAATTCTATATATTTTCTAAACCAAATTACAGTTTGTTGAATCTATTTTTTCGTTCGTTCGTCTCTCCCTAATTTTATTTTTGTCTAAGGTGTTTAAAAGCAGATCCGGTAGTCCGCTAGAGAGACGTCGCCCCTGATATCGATCTGTTTTGTTGTGTCGCTTCTATTGTTGTGTCAGATACTGCGAGACAAGAGTTGACTGCATACACATGTGAAAGCAGTCACAGAACGGTACGGCCCGCTTGACAACAACTTTACGTTATACGAACGTCCCTCCTGTCCCTCTGTCTATTACTCGTAATAGACTGAGAGCAATTTTTTGGTGTTATTTATTCAAGACCTTATTTTTGTGAAGATGTTGAGGGAGGCATATTAAAGTGCCCTGAGTAAGGGATTTTGCTAGATAGCAGTATGGGAGGGATGCAGACCGCCCCCAACATGTAACAAAAAAAATGGTCACAATTATTATTGCTTCAAGGCTGACATTGTTTGTGTAGCTTGTCGGTGACCCAGTAATGCCATTATAATATTTGCAGATCGATTGGTTGGTATTAAAGGGGTGGCAGATCACCCTAAACGTATCATGTACCCGACGAAATTTATATTATTAGTTCAAGGTTCAAATTTTAATATGTTGTTACGGCGACTGTTTTAAACATATATTTCAATTTGCAGAACAAAATATCGGTATTAACCCTCTTGCAGAACGATATAAACACCTAGGCGAGCAAATTTTCCTCTAAGAGAGGGGGTTAATACCGACATTTTGTTCTGAAAATTGAAATATATGCTTTACTAAATTAAAAAAAAGGTCATTAGAGTCTTAATTACAGAACATCCATGAGCGAGGTGGGATTCGAATCAACGACAGCTTGGTCTAAAGGCCAGCACACCGAGCTGTCCTCAATCTTGATGCAGTAGACTCTATAATGACGAATCAACTTGTAACTATGTATTATGGATCAATAAATTCTAATTCTATTCTTAGCTGTCAAGCGTCTATAATTTGCAACCTGTCCGTTAATTTCAACGCAAGGAACGCATTTTGTTAGAATAATTAAATATTGAGATGGACCTGTGCGGTTATTGTTTTGTTTCGCTGTGTTTAATCGTTACGGATGTGACGTCACTAGTGTTAAGTGATTGTGACTCGTTACGTTTGCAAAATCGCTGTGATCTTCGGCTTACACTTACAAGGAGAATTGTTTGATACAGTTACCTATAAACCGACTTGAATTGTTCACTCCGTCGGTGTCAGTAGTTGTTCGTGAGCGAACAGTTAATAATATATATTATACATTGTTTTAACCCGAGTTAAAGACATATCGCGGACTAAGTATATCTATATATTTAAAACACAAGCCCTATTTCTCTAGACAATCCGCCAGCAACCCCTGCTCAACCGATTGACATAATTTTTTTTAAACTGAGGCCTTTAGTCCACAGATATGTTATCGCTATTTTTTTTGGTGAAATTTCTTTAAAAGGGGTGATTTCAAGCGATAATAGTAAATATGACGAGGGGGGCAGTTGGGTGAAGAGAAACGTAAACAGAGAAAATCCATCGGCGTTCACGACACATGAGTGTGAGAGAAATGCAAATATGTACGCATGTCGTGGATAGGCTATGCAAACAATAAACAGTGAAACATCTTGACAGTTGTACATTTTAATTTTTAGAGCCCAGATTTTAATAGGGTTATATTGACAATATTTCCAAAAGTATTTAAAATTAAACAATAAAGATGTATATGTACGTGCAAATTTTTTTTCTCTTTTAAGTATAGTACTTAGTTTCTCAAATACCGACAAACATCGATTTTTTTCTGAAGATCATTCGTACGTAAGTATTACACTGATAGATACGTTCTATAGCTTCTAAAAAACTACTATTTTACGTACACTTTAAAGTTATGTTTGAATCAAAAATATTTATCAAAAATTATATTAAAAACATATCGTTAAAAGCTAGGTTATTTGTTTTACTCACGCGTTCGTATACACAATGATATTGAGAAAGCTTGAAATATATATTTCTTATTGTTTTCTTAATAAAGTGATTCATATTACATATAAAAAAGGTTTGTGTTGGCAAACATTTTTTTTTGGCGATAGCCTTTACTAAACCAGTGTTCTTTGAAGACAGTGTTAAGTCGTCGCAAAAAAGTTTTGCACGGGTACACTAGTTAATATTCAATATACAGAATTTGTATAATGTTAACAGTCCAGGCAAAGAGCGCCTAAGGAAGTTTTCACTTCAAAAATATGTTATTTATTTCCCGCACGTCTCGACTGGCTTCAGTATAGTACATATCTACAAGCTGTGATATATAGTAATAGTAGTAATACCACTTCTATAGCTATCTCTGTTCTGAGGTTAAAATAATGTTAATCAATTTTTCGGGACATACGTTCCACTGTGGATGGTAGGTACGCGTACGCCTCTGATCCGACGTTTGAACTCTCTCAGTCTAGTTGTTTCTTCGTGTGTCTTAATCCCGTTCTAATCTGATCCGCCGGTCCAATCTCAGCTCGTCATCCCCTCCCCACGAACACCTCCCCTTTCCACGTAAGGTTGGATGGGGGATTACCGTTGCGTGATGTGCTGTTGCTGCGACCCTGGCAGCGACTATAGTGTACCGTTTGATGTCCCGGCGCCCGGAGACGAATCTCGCTCTAAATGAACCAATTACAATTTGATGTACACTGGATTTCATTAACTATTGTTTTGTTATTATACCTACAACCTATTGCACTTACACTTCGCACTACAGTAGACGTCAGTTATACGCTCGGCCAAGTGCGTATATCCGTTTTTAGAGTTTACCTCCAAACGCCTACGATATCTGTCATAAGGCTCTATCTCACAAACGGTAAGAGATTAAAAATAATAAATTTAAAAAATGTAGGTATATACTATAGGTACTTTGGCGCCCAACGTGGGGCGCCAAACTACAATATTATTATTTATTTAAATTTGCATGGTTGACGAACGAACGGGACCCTATTATTGAGCCTACGCCCGTTCTTCCGTTTGTCACAAGGCTCTATCTCACAAACGGTAAGATTAAAAATAATAAATTGAAAAAACGTAGGTATATACTATAGGTATTTTGGCGCCCAACGTGGGGCCCCAAACTACAATATTATTATTTATTTAAATTTGCATGGTTGACGAACGAACGGGACCCTATTATTGAGCCTACGTCCGTTCTTCCGTCTGTCACAAGGCTCTATCTCACAAACGGTAAGAGATTAAAAATAATAAATTGAAAAAATGTAGGTACATACTATAGGTATTTTGGCGCCCAACGTGGGGCCCCAAACTACAATATTATTATTTATTTAAATTTGCATGGTTGATGAACGAACGGGACCCTATTATTGAGCCTACGTCCGTTCTTCCGTCTGTCACAAGGCTCTATCTCACAAACGGTAAGAGATTAAAAATAATAAATTGAAAAAATGTAGGTACATACTATAGGTATTTTGGCGCCCAACGTGGGGCCCTAAACTACAATATTATTATTTATTTAAATTTGCATGGTTGACGAGCGAACGGGACCCTATTACTGGGCCTACGATGTCCGTCCGTCTGTCACAAGGCTCTATCTCACAAACGGTAAGAGATTAAAAATAATAAATTGAAAAAATGTAGGTACCTAAATATAAGTATTGTGGCGCCCAACGTGGGGCGCCAAAATACAATATTATCTATTATTTATTTATTTATTTTTAACATGGTTGACGAAGACGAAATAAGTTTCACTCCGCAACCGTGAGGCTTATGTGGGTGTGGCACTTTCCCTTTTTTAGGGTTCCGTACCTTAGTATGGAACCCTATTACTCTGCCTACGATGTCCGTCCGTCTGTCACAGGGCTCTATCTCACAAACGGTAAGAGGTAGCTAGTTGAAATTTTCACAGATTGTGTTCTGGCATGAATTCAGGCAAAATTGATAATCAATCAATTTTAATAGATTAATGTTCTTACAAGCTTTTATTTAACTTACAATGTATGTTTGTTTGTTTAGGTCAAAACTTGCAAGTCAATTTTTAACGACTTCCACGTATCCGATCGATTTGAAATTTTGTACACATATGTATTCCCGATGACAATACATGAATAAATCGTTTTTAGAAATAAATTCAACCCCTAAGGAGGTCAAACGAGGGAGTAGGGTTTTTTTGACTAATCAACGCCCAGGCCAAATCGCTGAAGCTAGAAATATGAAATTTGGACAGCTGGTTCCTTTTCTGACGTAAACATTTACTAAGAAAGGATTTTTCGAAATTCAACCCCTACGGGTGTCAAAGGGAGGTTCTATCTCACAAACGTTAAGAGGTAGCTAGTTGAAATTTTCACAGATTGTGTGTTGTTGTGGCATAAATCCTGAAAAAAAAATAATTAGTATTAAAAAACCAAGTAGTTTGAATAAATTAATGTTTTTTATTTTGTAGTTATTAAGTTGAATATTCCGTGCGGAACCACTAATTTTACGAGTTTTCAACACAACTTTTTCTCTTTATATTGTTAATATTATATCTACAGGGTGTTAAAAAAAGAGTGTAACATATTTAAAGAGGTAACGGTATGGACCAAAATAAACAAAAAAGTCTTAAGAAAACATGGGTCCACAAAGTAACGGTTTCAGAGATATGGAAGGTTATTCTGTTTTGAAACATTTATTTGCAATTATTATTTATTATGTGCAAACAAACAAAAGAAGCTTCTAGCAAAACCAAAAAATAAAGTTACATAAGATGTTCAAAGTGTCCTCCTTCCATTTCCAAGCAGACACGACATCTTTGTCTGAAAGATATTAGAACTCGTTCTAAAACCCCCTCTTTGGCTCGGATTTGTTGGCATTTTTGATTAATTCGTAGCTGCAGCTCCTCGAAGCTATTTACAGGAGTACCATAGACTAATGCTTTCAAATATCCCCAAAAAAAGAAATCTAGACGGTTTAAATCAGGCGATCTTGCAAGCCATAATACAGGTCCGCCCCCTTCCATATCTCCGAAACCGTTACTTTGCGAACCCATGATTACTAAGACTTTTTTGTTTATTTTGGTCCATACTGTTACCTCTTTAAATATGTTACACTCTTTTTAGCACCCTGTGGAATGATGTAGAATTTTCTCTAGCTTTTGCGAACTCGCACGTCTGATAAACGAGTATTGACTGTACAACAATAACTAGTGAATGTACCTAATGCACATTGTATATTTGCTATTGGCTGGTTTCGTCGACTGTCAGCTGTCTGGTTTGACGTTTATTGGTTCACAATACCTGCGATTCAACAATGGAATAACTAGAACGTACTTATTATGCCTAATCACCCGTATTGTTGCGCCATAAATGCATTTATGGGTTCAGCCTAGTTTCATGAAATTAAGGCAAAATGTAACCAGAAACCATTATTTCCGCCAAACAATGATTTTGTATTTGTTCTCATTATTAATAGGGCGGGTCCATTTATTTTATTAACTTCCCATTGGAAGTTATTGTAATGGGTCCGAAAATCGAAATCAAAAAGGAAAAAAAATTTTTATGTTTCAAGGTCACTACACTATTTTTACACTACTTTTAGAAAGATGTCTGTGTGTGTGTGTGTGTGTGTGTGTGTACGTATGTACGTACGTACGTACGTACGTACGTACGTACGTATGTATGTGTCAATTTCTTTCTAAGACGAAATCTCGAGAACGAAAAATGATATCGACTACGTTGGGGTGCCAATCGACGCGTATTAACGTAAATATGATCTGAAAGGAATTTTTTTAAAATCGGTTCAGCCGTTCTTTTTTCTTAACCAAATAACCTCCAAAAAAGTAGATTTTACACAATATCTCGCGAATAAAAAATTATATCGACTTCGTAAGGGTGTCAATCGAGGCGTGTTAACGTCATTTTGATCCGACATAAATTTTATAAAAATCGGTTCAGCCGTTTTTTTTTTTTTTTTTTTTTTTTTTAATTATTGATGTTTTAATGATTAAAATGATTACTTTTCTGTGTAATATCTAATTTAATTATTATTATTAAATATTTATCAAACTGGGAAGTTCGTCGTGTGGACCTCAAGGGTCGCACTTTAGTCCTAATAAACGACCCACCTCACGGCTTGTTTTTATTTATTGTTGATTATAGACGCATCGACAACTTAGGTCATTAGCGTCTTAAATTACATTAAATAACAACTAACTTAAAACTAAATAACATCACAAAACATCCATGAGCGCAGGTGGGATTCGAACCCACGACATTGTAGTCTAGAGGCTGGTAGCGTTGCTATGGTTCTTCTATTACAAGTCCCCAGCTCCCGAGTTCTAGCCCGAGAGCTGGTAAAAGTGTCAATTGGATTTTCAATTTATTATTAAAAAAAAAATAATGAATTGAAAATATGAATTGGTGCTAGGCCCAAATAACCTTAGCTGTTGGTGGTCTTTAAAAACCCAATTTCAATTTTTAGAGACTGCTGAACCGATTTAAGAAAAAAATATACCGGACCAATCTGACATCTTCGTGAACACAACAGCTGAGCCAAAATTTTTCAAACCCGTGCAACCATTCCGAAGTAATCGCGATGGCATATCTCGATTTTAAAATATATACATACTGATCGAATTGAGAACCTCCTCCTTCGCACAAATCGCACACTAATAGCTACGCCACTGCTTCTTATTAAACTGTCATCCAATTTTGATTATAATAATAAAATACAAAAAAAATTTGTTTGTAAAGAGATTATAGGTTAGTAATTTGTACTCCCTTAAAATGGCTAATACGTGCCTGCGAACGGGGACGCAGCTATTGTTTAATACTTCGGTTTGTATTAATCACGGCCGGTCGTAAAGTTCCGTCCCGACGCCCGTAAACTAAGCTTCTTACATAATATATTATTTATTGGATACGAGAAGAGAGTATACAGTTCTAAAAGAGGCGACACTCGAACATGGAAACTCATTTTCGACTATCGTAAACGTTTGTCGTAGATTCTCGGTCATATTCGGGTCGGTACGTAATTTGACACATTTTCATTTGACGAAACCGATTCTTCTCTCTCGAAATAGAGACTTCGAGAGAGAAATATCTGTTTCAGTAAAAATATAACTTATGTTGTCTATTGTTGACTGTTGTGAAGAATAATATGCAATTACTCGGTATGAAACTTTGCGTTTGCAACACGTGTGATTGCATGCCCTCGTACCTCGCACAGAAAACTTCACACTGGCTGCAAACGCCAAGTTTCTTACCTTGTAATGCAATATATTATTCCTTACCTACCGCCACAAATGTGGCATTTTATCACCGCTCGCTTTGCTATTTTTTTTTTTTTGATTTTAAAAAACTTTTTATCAAAAAAAAACCTTCAAAAAAAGAGGAAAATAATGAAATTTTGAGGTCTGTGCCAATTAAAATATGAAGTTGGTTAAAAAGAAGATATTAATCACTATATACTATACTTTTTAACCGACTTCATATTTTAATTGGCACAGACCTCAAAATTTCATTATTTTCCTCTTTTTTGTGCCTTTTTGAAGGAGGTTTTTTTTGTTAAAAAGTTTTTTATTTTTTACTTTTTAGTGTCAAAAAGTAACATTTACTTTAAAGAATCACACGCCGTTATTTACTTTTATTAAAATCAGCCGAACTACTGAACCGATTTTGATGAAATTTCTATGGGACCAATCTGAAAGAATACCCTTTCAAATTAAAAAAGAAATTTCAAAATCGGTTCATAAACAACAAAGTTATCCGCGAACACACATAAAACAAAAAATATATACGGTCGAATTGAGAAACCTCGTTTTTTTGAAGTCGGTTAAAAATATTATGTGTTTTGAAAACAGAGGCAGATGAGCGACTCATAGCGTCGTCTCTTATAGAACTCACTTACTCTTTCGGTACGAACGTGTAGGGTAAGCCAGGGGCATCGTGTCGTAACACCTTGCGCTGTGATTGGAACGTCCATCTTACTCTATATTATACTCCTTGTTGGCAATATGAGTGCATTATGGAGTGTTTACTTTTCCCAGCACGGTTCGTATTCACCGACCTGTGAATAGTTATTGTGTTTATATATTGGAAGGATTGGGTGTAGCTTGTAGCTGGAAATTTGTTTTGAGAACACATTGACCGTGGAATACCGTACTACTCTTTTTCACAACGCCGCTATTGAAAATTCGATTTTCGGTACCTGTTTACCGAGTTGAAACTGAGCGTTTTCATCCCTAGGGATGAAAATTTTCAGTAGTGATTAGCAAAGCAAGACCATGACCAAGACTTGAACAGTCTTGGTCTTGGTCTTGCTGATTCAGTCTTGGTCTTGGTCTTGCTCAAATATGTTTGGTCTCGGTCTTGGTCTTGCTTATTAACTTCCCACTGGAAGTTATTGTAATGGGTCCGAAAATCGAAATCAAAAAGAAAAAAAATTTTTAATGTTTCAAGGTCACTACACTATTTTTACACTACTTTTAGAAAGATGTCTGTGTGTGTGTGTGTGTGTACGTACGTACGTATGTGTCCATTTCTTTCAAAGACGAAATCTCGAGAATGAAAAATGATATCGACTACGTTAGGGTGCCAATCGACGCGTATTAACGTAAATATGATCTGAAAGAAATTTTTTCAAAATCGGTTCTCTTTTTTCTTAACCAAATAACCTCCAAAAAAGTAGATTTTTCACAATATCTCGCGAATAAAAAATTATATCGACTTCGTAAGGGTGTCAATCGAGGCGTGTTAACGTCATTTTGATCCGACATAAATTTTATAAAAATCGGTTCAGCAGTTTTTTTTTTTTTTTTTTTTAAATTATTGATGTTTTAATGATTAAAATGATTACTTTTCTGTGTAATATCTAATTTAATTATTATTATTAAATATTTATCAAACTGGGAAGTTCGTCGTGTGGACCTCAAGGGTCGCACTTTAGTCCTAATAAACGACCCACCTCACGGCTTGTTTAGTCTTGGTCTTGGTCTTGCGTATCAAGTCTTGCTCATTTTATCTGTCTTTTTTTTTAGTTTTTTTACTTCTGAAGATCATCATAGTTATAATTTAAGAAGTAAGAATTTTTAGTTTAGTCTTGTGTATTTGGTCTTGGTATTGGTCTTGTTCTTGTTCATTCGGTCTTGGTCTTGGTCTTGCTAGTCTAATGATAGTCTTGGTCTTGGTCTTGCTTTTTCGCAAGACCAAGACCAAGACTGTAAGACCAAGACCAAGACCAATTTTGCTCATCACTAATTTTCAGGTCGGTCTCTCTGTTTTTAACGTTGTTAAGAGGGAGACAGAGCGATTGAATCCGCACCTAATATTCATAAACGTCAAAATGACAGACATTACTCCACACAAATCTGACAGATCTAATATTTAACAAAATGTCGGTATTAACCCCCTTGCAGAACGATATAAACACCTAGGCGAGCAAGTTTCCCTCTAAGAGAGGGGGTTAATACCGACATTTTGTTCTACAAATTGAAATATATGCTTAAAACAGTCGCCGTAACAAAATATTAAAATTTGAACCTTGAACTAATAATATAAATTTCGTCGGGTACATGACACGTTTAGGATGTTCTGCCACCCCTTTAATACTGACCAATCGATCTGCAAATATTATGGCATTATTGGGTCACCGACAAGCTATACAAACAATTTCAGCCTTGAAGCAATAATAATTATAACCATTTTTCTTGTTACATGTTGGGGGCGGTTTGCATTCCTCCCATACCGCTATCTAGCAAAATCTCTTACTCAGGGCACATTAATATGACTCCCTCATCATCTTCACAAAAATAATTGGCCTTGAATAAATAACACCAAAAAATTGTCACTAGCTCTCGGACTATACCAATAATTCGGTGTTTGTTTGAATGCCACTGGTCATATCTAACACACAGTTCAATGCATCAGAAGGGCACTTCGGTGCGGCGGACGCGGCGTTGCACCGACCCGATGGACGCCATCATCATACTATAAACCCATTACAATAACTAGGCTACCTAGTGCATATACGAACACGTCCACTGGTCTGAAATGCGTGTGAAGGCGCGTTCACAATAATGTTGATTGTCCGCAAGTCATGTTAGCTCTGATGAATGATGTAGCAAGATGCCGTCGGCAATATTTTCAATTGGGAATATTCCTGGAAATTCAAATAATTGTTTTTTATGTTAGCATTTCTATTAGACCCAGGGGGAACATTGGAATGTAGCTGTTCTCGCAATTGCATTCCAATGTTCTTTAGGAATTGGCGTTCCCAGGAGCCCGAGCTCGTACCAGTCGGTTGGTGTATGCCGGCTGGCAGATTCTAATACACAAATGGATTATTAACTTCCCATTGGAAGTTTTTGTAATGGGTATGAAAATCGAAATCAAAATGTATAACAAATTTTTATGTTTCAAGGTAACTACATTATTTTTAGAAAAATTGCGTTTGAAATGTCAGATAGCGAAGACGAATATTTGTGTTCTTCTGCTATAAAGTGGTATATTTTAAATACAAATTTGGGTAGGAGCTATCATGTCCAACCTATTAATAGAAAACGATCTAAACATGGCGAATTTCATCATTTATACCAAGAATTAAAATTTTACCCAAACCGGTTTTTTGAATATTTACGTATGGAACCTAACACTTTTAAATACGTCTTAGAAAAAACTCAAAACAAATTAAATAAAAACTGGCAAAATTTCATTTATTAAACTAGTCACATCCATTGCGAAACTTGTAACGGCCATTTGACAGTCGTCACACGTTGATTGTAGTAGTCAGCGCGCTGAAAGAATGGTGAGATACATTCTTGAATCTACCAACTCTTGTAACAGCGCTTTTACCTGCTACACTCACTGCTTCGTTGTGTACGCTCGCATAGGTATATAACAATGCATTAATTTAAGCAAGCCCTGCTATGATCTACGCTACCATCTAGAATCCCAGCTCCATACTGCACGTACCTTAAGACGTTGTGCCACGTCCAGAAATTGAATAATGTAAGTAATTCTTAGTGTTATTTTGCGCGGCCGTCATTAATTGTGCAGCGTTCGTGTGCATTCTCGATAAGACATTAATAGCTTAAGAACGTTATAACGCTTAACATGGTTCTAATTAAAACCGTTTCATGCACTTCCGGCTCTCTGATATTAAATAATATAATATCGAATTATGTCTATACATATATAATAATGTAACTGTGACCACGTGGCAAAACCGTGTATGTCGATTTTTGAAGTTATATACTTCTTAAGTGAGGGTGGTGAATTGGAAGGACCTCGAGTCAAAAATTTAAAAATTAATGAAACGCTGTATGTAACGCTGACAGGGATAAAGGTCGATTTATATTATCCGGTCAGACACGGCGCGGGAACGTAGCGTTTCCAGCAAGGCAAACATTTTTACATGCATTTCAAATACGAATATTTATACTTAGCGGATCCCGTCCGTTCAGACACGTATTATTTTGAAATGCACGTAAAAATGTTTGTCTTGCCGGAAACGCTACGTTCCCGCACCGTGTCTGATCGGATAATATAAATCGAGCTTAAAACGGTTCTAAGGAATGAAATTTACTGAAAAGGGGTTTTGGAGGGCAAAAAATCGATCTAACTAAGTCTCATCCCAGGAAAATTTCGTTTTCTTATAGATTTTATAATTTTAAAAATCAATTTTTTGACGTTTCAAAATAGTGTACCTAATATAATAATATTGTAAGCAGGCTTTGGATTTATGTGTAGATGTTATGATATCCATGGATTTTATTAATTATAATTATATTTATTAATTTTAAAAATGCTGAGAGGGCAAAAGCAAAAATGCAAATGTAAGAAGTATATCCTCGACCGTGTGCTTATATGGGTGAAGCACATACCCTTTTTTTAAAGGCCATCGACAGCTATATATTTTCAATTTGTAATTATTTTTAGTTATTAATAGCCCAGTCATTTTAGACATAAAACGACCATGGGAACTAACTCGCAGTTTCCCCTCGCCTAAAATGGTTACCGCTCTCCCGACGCTATTTTTAAAGCTCGGGTATATGCCAAACTATGAAGGGCCGAGAATCACACTACAGATCCTACAGACGAAAAATTGAATAAAGAATTCGTGGAAAAACTTACAACTTTTTAAAAATTACGTAATCTTGAACACGTAACAAAAACTTTTTTCAAAAAATTCGCCTATAGGATCTGTAGTGTGATTCTTGGTCCTTCATTTATAGCGTTTACCCGAACCCTTCAGCTTTAAAAATAGCGTCGGGAGAGCGGTAACCGTTTTTAGGCTAAGGGAAAGGATTTGAGATGAATAGTGTAGGGGGTAACTTCCGGGAGAGAGCACTCTCAAATAAAAATTGTAACAAGTCGACTTTGTAATTCCAGGTCTGTCGACTCGATCAAGATTGCCGGAACAGATAAACAACGGTTGTCAGTTCGGCAGTGAAGAGTTTTGTGAAAAAACTCAAAAAGAAATCTGTTAATTTTTCTATATGGTAAGTACTTCAATTTTCTTACATTACTAATTGTACGAATAATATTCACTCATCATTCTTACTAATAAATTAATTAATTTAAAACGAAAAATCGAACCCAAATCTTATGTGTTTTAAATTGGCGCCCAACGTGGGGCGTCAATCTATTCTGTTTTAAATTGGCGCCCAACGTGGGGCGTCAATCTAATCTGTTTTAAAATTGGCACCCAACGTGGGGCGTCAATCTAATCTGTTTTAAAATTGGCGCCCAACGTGGGGCGTAAATCTAATCTGCTTTAAATTGGCGCCCAACGTGGGGCGTCACTTTATTTATTATTGAACTGAATAATTCAACAATCATGCATTAATCTTATATTTCAACTAGACATGATCACTTTTGCCTTTTGGTCACAGATACATGCGACTGTATTCATTTCATTCAGTATTATTAAATGAAAGGGAGCTTAGAACAGAACAAAGCTTCGCGGAATTAAATTATGAAACAAACTGAGCGCCCGGCTTTCTATAATTATATATTATATTTGAATTCATTGCATTTTTTTTGAATAACGTGATATTGGGATTTAACATACAACGCAACGACATCTGGTGATAAAATTTTGAACCTTTACAAAGGTCTACATTTCACATGTGCCAGATTTCCGTGCTTATATGATCGTGTTTTTTATAGTTCCGTACCATTCTAAAGAAAACAAATATTTGTAAAAAAACTTTCTAGACAAGCTGCTATTGAAATGCAGGTAGGTACTAAAATGGAAAAAATATTTTTTTTATAATTTGGGTTCATAATTATAAAAATTCGACTGATGACCAGTCCTATACTTTCCACCTAGTAAATATTTGCAAAAAATAAACACTCTTTTTTTATTCTTTGAAAAAAAGCATGGCCCTCTTTTTTGTTTAGTGATCTACTGATGGCTAGCTTAATATAGCAAAAATCATGGTTACCTTGATTTACGTACAATTTTTATTTTTTTTAGTAAAATATTTTTTTTCTCGAAAACTGTACATTTTAGGGAAAAGAATATTTACATTTTTTCATATTATCACATCTAGAATTCATTTATATTTTTTTATCTATGTTAATACGTGACGTTGAGAACGTTTTTTTTAATATCTCAGGATCCACTGAACCGATTTGACTCAAAATCTAATCAGATCTAAGTTAAAGGCTGATAAACACAACAGAACAATCGGCATGGCCGTATGTTGTTCCATTTTTACGATATCGAAGGCGAAAAATTGACCACATACACACACACACATACAGGTATCAGTCAGAAAATGATCTTAAACGATTGCTAGGGTCTCAAAACGTGAAGATCTGTTAAAATCTCGAAATATTTTTTTCGGACTAAATCCATTATTTCCCTACCACAGTAGAGGTGGGAAGTAAAAACGTGGCTTGTAAACTCTTTGATAGTTTATTAGTCACGGTCCACGCTTTTATAATCATGAACCCAAATTATTAAAAAATATGTTTTCCTTCTTAGTCCCTACATTTCAATAATTATCTGTTAGATTTTTTTTTCAATTTTTTTATTTTTTAAATTTTTAATTACGTGTCTTAACCTATGCATTTCTGATAATGCATCATTGTTTACAAAAATTCCGTTAGATGTCACGCCAAGAACACTGTACTTCGATAATAATAAAACAGTCGAACTTCGATAACTCGAACTGCGATAACTCGAACAAAATTGGTTGGCAGTAGCGTCAAGAGTGAAAATTAATATTATTGGATAACTCGAAGTCTTGATAACTCGATTTTTTTTTGTGGCAAGTCATGGTTCGAGTTATCGAAGTTCGATTGTATTTATTTATCACATAGTCAACATACATTGGTACATCGCGGGGTACATGTTAAGGAGTATAACTTCCGCCGTGTGTAAAACATACATGCCTTTTTGGTGACTTCAAAATTGTATTATACGCTTAGGAATCTCCCAATGCTTAATCCGCCATTTTGAAAACACATATCTGATATCCACACGTTTACAGCGTTCGAGAGAACAGTGTGGTGTAACGGTTAGCGTAGCCGACCTGTCGTGGGTTCGAATCCCACCTCCGCTCATGGATGTTTTGTGATATAATTTAGTTTTAAGGAAGTTGTTATTTAATGTAATTAAGACGCTAATGACCTAAGTTGTCGACGCGTCTATAATCTACAATTAATAAATAAATACAGCGTTCTAGAATAGACAATTTTATAAAAAGTTCGCTTCTATAACGGAATACTTCTACGTGAAACTGTACCTTAAAACTGTATTCACGTGAATCGAGTGCCGTAAAAACGATGCCGCCATAAAAAAATGCCATGGCATTGATTTCCGACAGCTGAGATTGTCTTATCGTTGCAACGCGTCCTAGTTTTCTAGTCAAAGTGACCGGCCGACCACCTCAAAATACGTAGCCCGGTTGCGCTTGCTCTTTCGAGCAGGGCTGAGCCATTTTCCTGAGAGTAGTTCTTTCAGTTATCCACGAGAGGCAGCACTTGTGGTAGGGACAAACATTATTTATTTCCCATTAGTGTCGTGTCATTTTAGTGGTATAATTTAATTAATTTAATAATAATAACAACAATTTAATATTTAAGTTATACCTCTAAAACGACACGACACTAATGGGGAATAAACAAGCCGTGAGGTGGGTCGTTTATTAGGACTAAAGTGCGACCCTTGAGGTCCACACGACGAACTTCCCAGTTTGATAAATATTTAATAATAATAATTAAATTAGATATTACACAGAAAAGTAATCATTTTAATCATTAAAACATCAATAATTAAAAAAAAACGGCTGAACCGATTTTTATAAAATTTATGTCGGATCAAAATGACCTTAACACGCCTCGATTGACACCCTTACGAAGTCGATATAGTTTTTTATTTGCGAGATATTGTGTAAAATCTACTTTTTTGGAGGCTATTTGGTTAAGAAAAAAGAACGGCTGAACCGATTTTGAAAAAATTTCTTTCAGATCATATTTACGTTAATGCGCGTCGATTGGCACCCTAACGTAGTCGATATCATTTTTCATTCTCGAGATTTCGTCTTAGAAAGAAATGGACACATACGTACGTACACACACACACACACAGACATCTTTCTAAAAGTAGTGTAAAAATAGTGTAGTGACCTTGAAACATAAAATTTTTTTTTCCTTTTTGATTTCGATTTTCGAACCCATTACAATAACTTCCAGTGGGAAGTTAATAATGTTTGTCCCTACCACAAGTGCTGCCTCTCGTGGATAATTGAGAGAACTCCTCTCTGGAAAATGGGTCATTCGTTATAATCATTTAATAAAAATTAAGTTTGTCACGTAATAATTCCCAGATATAGTTTTCAACCATCGCGTAGAATGGCGCTCGACTGCAAGATTGGTTTGCGTCCACAGCTATATGTTTTTAACTTGTCCTCTAGAATCTAGATGGTTTCTTGTGAGTTAATCAGTATATTCAGTATCGAAATACATGATTTTTTTAAAGGCTGTATCTTTTTATTGCATTGAGAAGCTTGAGGACAGTGTGATCCAGTGGTTAGCGTCGCGGGCTCTTGATCAGACTGTCGTGGGTTCGAATCCAGCCTCCGCTCATGGATATTTTGTGATGTCATTTAGTTTTAAGTGAGTTGTTATTTAATGTAACCAAGACGCTAATGACCTAAGTTGTCGACGCGTCTATAATTTACAATAAAAATAAATTGAGTTAGAAGCTTGAATTTTTTACAGGACTAGGGGCTTGTAGACCTTAGTATTTGATATTAATTTCAACTCGATATCTCTAGCCGTTCCTGAGAAAAAGGGTCTTGACGGAACCCTAAAAATTTAGTTTGGCTGTTTGTCAAAAGGCTATGGGATCAGATGGGACTGCGCATACTATCGACACCGTAGTTGTACGGCAAAAAATCAAAAAACCACATCGATCGTCTTTTGACATTTCTGTCGAACAACTATCGTCGGCAGCTTATAGCTTTGTTCCAACCACTCTGAATACCGTAATATTACCGTCACGCTCATGCGCAGTGGATAGAACGCGTTCCAACCGACCTTGTGATCGTTTGTGAATGATTCTTAAAGCGTTCCAACCAAATTTGTGATCGTTTGTGAACGGTTTCCAAACGATCATTTCGGTACATGGTCTAGCTAGGGGTCGCCAAATTCTTGAAAATTTCAAGATCTTGTCTTGATCTTGTCTTGATTTCAAGACAAGATCAAGACAAGAAGTAATTTTAGATTTCAAGACAAGACAAGAAATGTTATGTCAATACCAAGATTTCTTGTCAAGAAAACAAGAAATCTTGAAATATCTTGACTAACAATGAAAACGCTAAAACGTATATTTATTTGTGAAAAAGATAACATATTTTAACATAACATAACGTATTATTTTAATTTATTGAACACATTTTTTGCTAGACCGATTCACAAAAATGTAAATTAAAAACAATAAATGAAAAAACTCGGGTCGCAGTGCCAAACCCTGCCGACAATAATATAGTGTATTTGGTAATAAGGTCTTGTGGCTTTATTATGTGAACTTAAGTTTGTTTTTGGAAAAAATCAAAAAATTTAATCCCTTAATACATCCCTTAAAATAATATTATTTTTCTTAATTTCAATATTATTATCAATGCAACCTCTGTACCAAATTAAATACACTCGTCAGCAAATAAATCACTATCCGCGAACTAGTGTTTTCATAAAATTTGTAAGTCCGGTCCTGTTGTGCCGATTTTGTTAAAATTTTAGCAACACATTTTAATCTCTACCAAAGGGTTAAATTCCAATTTTGAAACAATTCTGAGATTTTTTTCGGTATTTTTGGGCCCAAAAACTTGTTTCAACTTCTAAAAACTACCCTTAAAATGGCCCGATCGGGCCCATTTTAAATAGGCTTCGTGCGGTGATGGGTTCCAATGTGTGTACCAAATTTCGTTTAAATCGATTAAGTCTGTCGAGAGTTATCGTGTACACACACACACACACACACACACATATATATAAGCCATGAATTAAGGCACATAAGACTTCTTATGGAGTCAACGCCTAGCCGATTTCTTGGCTTTGTTATTGTTAAAGCTGGTCTTGAAAATAGCCTTTCCGCAGGTACCTACAGATGTAAGATGTTGCTGGCGTTCCAAGAAAATCCTTGGCCATTTTCGATAACGACGGGTAGACATTTTCGTGTCTTCTCCACCAATCAAGTATATTCTCAGAATTATCTGTCCTAGGCTCATTTAAGTATTTTTCAATTTCATACTTCCAAGATTCTGAGTTATTTGCGTTCGTCAGAAAACAAATAAAGATCGGGGAACCACCAGATTGCCGTGTTAGCACGCAACGCAATAAAAAGTTCGCCGGCGAGGAATCACCATGTACGGTGACACCGGTTAATCAAGAAATTTCAAGATCTTGAAATTTCTTGAGTCAAGACAAGACATAAGATGTCAAGAAAACGGCAAGACAAGATTTTTTAAGATTTCTTGATTTTTTTTCAAGACAAGACAAGAAGTTATTGTCAAGACAAGAATTCTTGTCTTGTCGACCCCTAGGTCTAGCCATGAAACCAAAATGAAACTGTTAAACTGACATGCGCATTAAGCACTTTATTACGTTTGTCTCTGTTCAATACCAACTTGAGACAGTTGTTTATTCATTTGTATTTTGTTTTATTTTTGTTTTGTCTTGTCTCTGTTCAAAAATCTCTTTATTCTTCGTTTGAGATTTGTTTTGTTTTTGCAAAATTATTAATTTAAATATCTATATTTGAATTCTTAGTTAATAAAATTTAATTATATTTATACCTATTCGTGTAATTATAAAAATTTAAAATAAGTAAATGTTAACGGCTTGTGTTTTGAATGTATAGATAATTATTAGTAAATATAGATTCCGAGAAGATTTAAATAACTCGCCTGAAAAAAACTAACGTGCCATTCAGTAAATTGGACAACCCTTTCTACAAAGAAGCAATATGCAGATATTGGTCATTGAACACCCAGCCTCCCACCGCTCTTCCCCACCACCGACCACCAGTGTGTCATTTGGCACCTCGGACATGTCCGCACGAGTCAAACCGAACGATCGACGGACGGTTTTGCAGAAAACGTTTGATTTTCCACCGCCGCCACAGATATATTTCATATTCGCCTTTTTTGCTTTAACGTACGTATATAAAAGTTTCCAATAGAAAATAAATTGAGCACGCTTCGTCGACACTCTCTGTAGTCTATACTGTATATTTTGTACATCGGGTTTGTAAACAGAACGCTTTGCAGCGCTGCATACGTCACGGACGTTCTAGTTTCTAAAATTCTATTTATAGTGTTAAAAATGAAAAAAACGATTTAAAAAATTCGACTAATGACCAGTCCTATACTTCCCACCTAGTAAATATTTGCAAAAAATAAACACTCTTTTTTTTTTTATTCTTTGACTAGGCCCAAATAACCTTAGCTGTTGGTGGTCTTTAAAACACAATTTAATTTTTATTCTTTGAAAAAAGCATGGCCCTCTTTTTTGTTTGGTGATCTACTGATGGCTAACTTAATATAGCAAAAATCATGGTTACCTTGATTTACGTAAAATTTTTATTTTTTTTAGTAAAATGTGTTTTTTCTCGAAAACTATACATTTTAGAGAAAAAAAATATTTACATTTTTTTCATATTATAACATCTAGAATTCATTTATATTTTTTTTTACCTATGTTAATACGTGACATTGAGGACGTTTTTTTGAATATCTCAGGATTCACTGAACCGATTTGACTCAAAATCTAATCAGATCTAAGTTAAAGGCTGATAAACACAACAGAACAATCAGCATGCCCGTATGTTGTTCCGTTCTTAAGATATCGAAGGCGAGAAATTGACCACATACACACACACACACACATACAGACATCAGTCAGAAAATGATCTTAAACGATTGCTAGGGTCTCAAAACGTGAAAATCTGTTAAAATCTCGAAATATTTTTTTCGGACTAAATCCATTACTTCCCTACCATAGTAGAGGTGGGAAGTAAAAAATAACAATCCGTGAGGTGGGTCGTTTATTAGCACCAAAGTGCGACCCTTGAGGTCCACACGACGAACTTCCCAGTTTGATTAATATTTAATAACAATAATTAAATTAGATATTATACAGAAAAGTAGTCATTTTAATCATTAAAACATAATTTTTATTTATTTTTAACAATAATTTAAAAAAAACGGCTGAACCGATTTTTATAAAATTTATGTCGGATCAAAATGACGTTAACACGCCTCGATTGACACCCTTACGAAGTCGATAAAATTTTTTTCGCGAGATATTGTGTAAAATCTACTTTTTTGGAGTCTATTTGGTTAAGAAAAAAGAACGGCTGAACCGATTTTGAAAAAATATCTTTCAGATCATATTTACGTTAATACGCGTCGATTGGCACCCGAACATAATCGATATCATTTTTCATTCTCGAGATTTCGTCTTAGAAAGAAATGGACACATACGTACGTACGTACGTACGTACATACGTACACACACACATACACACACAGACATCTTTCTAAAAATAGTGTGACCTTGAAACATAAAAATTTGTTATACATTTTGATTTCGATTTTCAGACCCATTACACTAACTTCCAATGGGAAGTTAAAAAACCCGACTGCGTAACAAGCGAACTTAAAAGATGGAAAGAAGATCAAATGATAAGATGCAGTCGGAGGCATCAAAAATTTCTGTTCAACTTGTTACTATACATGTATATGCCTTTGACTGTATGTTATCGTTTGATCTTGTTTCCTTCTTTTAAGTTCGCTTGTTACGCAGTCGGGTTTTTTGTTTTTTTAAATACTTAATTTATTTTTATTTTTTTCCTTTTAGTTGAATCTACTCATCAAGCCTTTTCATTTGATACCCCACGCAAAAGGGCGTCTAGTCAGCCATATTGAATTTTCCGTGACGTCATATACCCTATTTGAATTCTTCTCAGCGAAACCTTTTTTTTAATACCCATATATCGATGTATTTAGAAGGAAAACTACTTTTGCACTCTGACAAAATGGCGTCTAGAGTTCGCCATATTGAATTTTACGTGACCCAGTAGCACTCGTGAGACTATGATGAATCTATAGACACCTAATTTTTCAAAATCTGTCAAGCCGTTTACGCTACAAAAGGCGCTGACCAAAATGCAGAGATATACATACATACACCCGAAAAACAATCTCTCCTTCGGCAATCGGATAGAAATAACATGTGGTGGAAGCTACGGTGTTGGTGGTGGGAGAACGTGTCTGCAGTCGTTTTACAAGCCTTTTTTTAAATAGATATTATAGATAGCTATGACTAAAAATTAATAAAACAAATGGATAAATTTAAAAAACAAGCTTTTATTTAAATTTACTAAAAAGAAGAAGTAATTTAGGTTCATAATGATATAAAAGCGTGTTGCGTGGGTCGTGAACTGTAATAAACCATCATAGAATTCACGACTCACTCTTTTAAATTATTATTATTATTAATCTAAATTAAATATTATTTTCTATTTCGTACGTTTATTTCGAGACAACTTGTATAGACTGTTGGTTTCTGTTAACGCATGGCCTTGTAGCGCTGCATTTTTATTTATTCATTGTATTTATTGTAAATTATAGACGCGACGACAACTTAGGTCATTAGCGTCTTGATTACATTACATAACAACTCGCTTAAAACTAAATGAAATCACAAAACATCCATGAGCGGAGGCGGGATTCGAACCCACGATAGTCTGATCTAGAGGCCGCGACGCTAACCACTGGACCACACTGTCCTCTTACATTTTAATAACAACACACTTAAAACTAAATGACATCACAAAACATCCATGAGCGGAGGCTGGATTCGAACCCACGACAGTCTGATCTAGAGGCCGCGACGCTAACCACTGGACCACACTGTCCTCTTACATTAAATAACAACACACTTAAAACTAAATGACATCATAAAACATCCATGAGCGGAGGCGGGATTCGAACCCACGACAGTCTGATCTAGAGGCCGCGACGCTAACCACTGGACCACTGCTGCATATTTTAGCCGTACCTACTTTATATGAAAATCAGAACGAATTTTTGAAAATTGCAACGTTTTTTGAACTAAATAATTTCAAACTTTCTATTTTGCTTCCCTTAACAACACTGCGGTTTTTGTAACAACGATTCAAAGCAATGTATTTGTAATGGACATTCTGTCCGACAGATAGAACCGTTGCTGACTTTTTGAAACTCGCGCCCTTTTATACAGTGCCGGCGGAGGGAACGGAGCGTGTTATATCCTCACTCAAGTATATCCAACGTGCTTATAGATATGTGTGAAATACCGTGTGTCCGAGAATGTCTGAAATTATATGAACATGTAAATTTCACTTAAGACTCAACATTAATGCATTAGAAACAAGCCGTGAGATGGGTCGTTTATTAGGACTAAAGTGCGATCCTTGAGGTCCATATTAGTAAAAAAAACTTTTTAGAGACAAGCTTTTATTTAAATGCACTAAAAAGATAAAAATAATTTTTAATAATTTGGGTTCATAATTATAAATGCGTGGGTTGTGACAAATAAACTATCATAGAGTTCACGACCCACGCTTTTATAATTATGAACCTAAATTTTTTTAAAATACTTTTTCTTTTTTAGTGCATTTAAATAAAGGCTTCTCTCTAAAAAGTTTTTTTTTTGCTAATATTTATTTATAATAAACTCAAAATCCAATTGATACTGTATTTACGTAGTTACATCATATTTCGTAGACATCCTGTACGTGCGAACGGCACGGCACGGTTAAAGCACGGCTCATGAAATGTCTCTCGCGCTGTGAACAATATAACACTGTTCTATATAATAGTCCACGTGCGCTGCACAATGCTGAGCTATACTGTACCGGATGTTGGTCACAACGGGTCTCATAGTCGACCGCCAGATTGGTTTGCGTCTATAGTTATACACTGTAAGAAATGAGAACGCCGATTACATAGATTATCGATGGTCCATTTGTAACTAGCGATTAATCTGGTAATAGACACACAAAGAGACAATGGCGTAAATAATAATAATGAATTGAAAATAAAGCATGGCGTTCTTTTTTGTTTGATGATCTACCGCGATGGTTAGCTTAATATAGCAAAAATCATGGTTACCTTGATTTACGTACAATTTTTATTTTTTTTAGTAAAATATTTTTATTCTCGAAAACTGTACATTTTAGAGAGAAAAAATATACCATTTTTTTCATATTATAACATCTAGAATTCATTTATATTTTTTTTACCTATGTTAATACGTGACATTGAGAACGTTTTTTTAGTTCCCGGGTTCTAGCCCGAGAGCTGGTAAAAGTGTCAATTGGATTTTCAATTTATTATTAAAAAAAAAAAAAATAATAATAATGAATTGAAAATATGAATTGGTGCTAGGCCCAAATAACCTTAGCTGTTGGTGGTCTTTAAAACACAATAGTCGAAAGGGCATTAAGGATCTCAAAACAATTTTTTTCAAAATTTTGTGTTACGTAGTTTTCGAGGCTTTAGAGATTAACTTTTATAATAACAAAATTAAGAAAAATCGCAGGATAGTGGACAAAATATTTGATTTATTAAATTAAATGTAATATTATTTATAAAATACCTTGTGAATGTAATAAGTGTTATGTGGGACAAACAAAACAGTTATTAAAAAATAGAATTTATCAGCACAAAATGGACTGTAGAAACATAAACTTATTAAGTGATAATAAGACGGCGTTGTCATCTCATCATTTCGACACTGGGCATAAATTTCTTTTCAATGAAGTTAAAATATTAGATAAAGAGTCAAATTGGAAGAAACGCAATATCAGTGAAATGTGTTTTATTAGAAAAAACAATTCAATCAATTATAGAACAGACACTCAAAATTTAAGTAGTCAGTACAATTATGTTATGAAATTATACTAACATTTGTATTATTATTATTATTGATTGTTAAAAAGTTTTAGTCAACATAATTTGTTACCATGTTACCATGTTTTTTGTCTTATGTACCCTATCTTATGTTAATTGCTATGGTTAGTAATTAATATTAATTTTCATAAATATTGTTATTTTTGTGTACTTGAAAAAGTTTAAATATATAAACGAAACGTCGTACATTTAATTTAATAAATCAAATGTTTTGTCCGTTATCCTGCGATTTTTCTTAATTTTATTATAATCACGATGGACACGATTTCTAATATAAATTTTATAATAACAAAAATGTTATTGGATAGTGGAAACGAACTGTTTGGCTCATCACTAAAAATACGACTTTCTGTTACACCCTGTACAGAAAAAATCATTTATGGGTATACAGGAATATCCTGATTATTGCGATTAAACGATACGACAAAAATCACTTATGAAAAATAAAAGATTTTTTCAAGAATAAAAAAAAATATATTAAATAAACTAAAGACTAATTAAATTAATAAAAGACGAAAGGTCGCATTTTCAACAATAGTTTAATTGTTGTCCACATACCCGATAACCTCTATTTTGATTAATAACCAAAATTTAATAATTCTTATAATACTAATAAATAAAATTTATGTTACACCCTTACCATAAAAATTACTATATGGACTTATTTTAATCACATTATTTATTATTTATAAATTATAATAATCGAACTAATTCAATATGACTGTTTCATTTGTAAAATTGCTTGCACATAAAATCAGTTCATATGTTTTTGCTAACTTTATAATGTACCTAAGTTAATTTAAGATTTACCTATTTATTTACTTCATGTCATTTAAATATGCCAACAGGCCAATATTTTGACATTTTTATTTCAGAAGTAATTCTATAAACTATGCTTTTTCAACTACTAATTGTTCAGAAACTGTTTAATGAAAATAGTTAAAGTAAATGAAACAGTTGTATTATAGAGCTCCTCAATATTTTGTACGTAGGATCAATTTGATTTGTTACCGTTTATTATTGTTGTTGAGTTAATAAAAGTTAATGCCTTCAATTATCTATCTGTAATAATCTACAATTCAATTGGCCAACCTGAATATTTACCTGAAAAAGAGAACTTTTTGATAGATTTAGTTAAAAATATTAATTAAAGTTGCGAATTTCGTGTTGTGAACATCGTTGTGTGTTTTAACTTACGGGTTTACATAATTGTGATAATTTAGTGATTGTGTTTGTTTCCGACTTACGGGTTTACATATTTCTGATAATATAGTATTTGTGTATTTTTAACTAGCGGTTTTACTTACATTTGTTAAATTTGTTAATATATTGATATATTTTGTGTTTCATCATTAACTCAAGTATTTTATTTCTATAACACCAAATTCGTTGCAGCTCTATAAATTTACTTTAAAAATTCATTTCAAGACAGCCGTTTTTCAAAATTTACATAACTTCTTATAAATTTTTGGTAAAATTCTACTTTAGTAAGTACCTACTTGCTTTATTAATTACCTGTAATTACCAACATTATTTTAATTTGCCTAGCTGATACCTGAACTGTACTTTTACTAAATAATTATTTGTTTTGTCCATTACCTATTATTTTAATTAGGTTAACTGAAAATCTTACCTGATAAGTGACCTGTTTGTAAAATTTATCTAAAACATTCATTACAGTGGTAAATTTCGTGCAGTGAACATCGTTTGGTAAGTGGATTGGAATTTAATTTGTATTATTTTCTTTGATCTATTAATCCAAATTATTCATTTCAGTTGTGAGTTTCGTGCTGTGAGCATCGTTGTGTGTTTTTTCTTACGGGTTTACGTTTACTTACTTGTGATAATATAGTGTTTGTGTATGTTTCTAACGAGCTGTTTTTCTCATTTGTGATAATTTAGTGATTGTGTTTCTAGCTAACGAATTAACTTATTTCTGAGTTGTGATATTATAGTAGTGATTGTGCTGTGTTCTTAAATTGTGCCAGTGAAAGTGTTCGTTATTCCGACTTACGGGTTAACATAATTTTGATACTTTCGTGACCGTTTGAATTTTTAACTAACGGGTTTAATTGTGATAATTTAGTGATGGTGTGTGTTTTCGACTTAGAATAGAATAGAATATATTTATTGTCCAATATAGCAGTGAGCAGGATTCGTCGTACAAAAAAATTTAATAATTATAATTAATTGAATAAAATTCATAAACTGAATACAAACATGTATTAATTAGAAGTATCTTTAACTCTCTTTTAAATTTAGGGAAAGGAAGTGACTTCAGCTCAGCAGGAAGACTGTTGAAAAATTTTAAAGCTGAATATTCTGGGCTATTGCAAAAGAGACTTAAGTTCGGTCTAGGGAGTAAAATCAGGTTATTATTACGTGTCTGATAACTATGCAGTGTACTGTGAGTGGAGTACTTCCAAAAATATTTCCGAATGTGACAAAGCGAGTAATAAATGTATATAGACGGAACAGTTAAAATTGTATGTCTTATAAAATAATCTTTGCAGCTGTCACGATATCCAAGATTGAAAATAATCCTAATGGCTTTTTTCTGCATTAAGAAGACTCTATGGAGTTCCGATGTGCTACAACCCCAAACATGATTCCATATTTAATATGCTGGTAGAAGTAGGCATAATAAGTTGTAAGGCTTAAATTAGAATCATAGCAGCTGTGTTGAATTTTCCTCAACGCAAATAAAGATTTTGAAAGTTTAAAACATAAATTTGAAACATGGCTAGTCCAATTTAAAGTGTCAGAGATGGTTAGACCGAGGAAATTAAAAGTAGATGTTTTTTCCAGTGGAACGTTATTAGAGACAAGTGTCAAATTTACACCCTTATTAGCACGGTTGGTATGAAATACCATATATTGGGTTTTATTTGCATTAAGGCAAAGGAAGTTGTCAGCGCACCAGGAGGAAAATTCTTGAAGAGCAAGTTGAGTTTTGTGCTGTAGTTCAGGCAGAGAATTTGCAGAAGAAATGAAACAAGTATCGTCAGCATACATGACCGTGCGATCGCAAGACATACAAGAAGGCAAGTCATTGACATACAGAATGAATAGTAGTGGACCCAATACGGACCCTTGAGGAACACCTAACTTAACAGGTCTGCAGCTTGATACGGCATCAGCAACACGGACACATTGCTGACGATCGTTAAGGTAAGATGAAATCCAGGATAACGCAGTGCCACGAAAACCAAGATGTTCAATTTTATTTAATAGACGCTTATGGTCAACAGTGTCGAACGCTTTACTCAAATCACAGTACACTGCAGATACAAACTTCTTGTCATTAAGGCTATTTGAAACGTGTTGAATGAGCTCGTGCATGCCATCTTCAGTACACTTCCCTTTACAGAAACCATTCTGAGCGAAACATACAATATTGAATTTTTCCAAATAAGAATTTATTCTCGTACAAAAAGCAAGTTCAAAAAGTTTAGAGAAAGTAGAAAGTATGGAAATAGGTCGATAGTTGGCTATGTCACATTTGTCACCTTTCTTAAAGATAGGGATAGTTTTCGCTATTTTTAGAGCAGACGGAAAGATACCAGTAGCAAAAGAAAGGTTAATTAGATATGTTAGGGGCTTTATTATATAGGCACAAGTCTTTATAAGTATATTAGGTAACTCATCAACGCCACAAGAGAAGTCATTTTTTAATTTGTTAAAAAGTTTCATCGTTTCAAATTCAGAAAATGGTGTCAAAAACACGGATTCTATGCGACTACTTGTTGAATTGTAGTTGATATTTGCTGACGGTAATTGGAGTATATTTGGCATATTTAAGAAAAATGTATTAAAAACGTCCGCAATTTTAGCATTATTAGAAACTAAGGAGCCATTTAAAGAAATTGGTTGCTGATTATTTTTTTTGTAATTGATATCTCCTTTTAACTCAAGATTACGAGTTTACATACTTGTGATAATATAGTGATTGTGCATATACTTATAATAATTTAGTGATTGTGCGTGTTTCTAACGTATTAGCTTATTTCTGAGTTGTGAAAATATATAGTGATTGTGCGTGTTTTTAAGTTGTGTCAGTGAAAGTGTTCGTTATTAGTATTTTAATAAAGAAAATGGCAAGTTTCGAAGAATCACTCTTTCAGCCGATGCGACGTGTTACCCCAGTGGATGCGGAAGCTTTGGAAGTACAACGCTGTCTAGGAGACTACTCAGTTGTGCGGTCATTCACCAAAGAGGATTTTGATGAATCTATAGGAATAGTTCCAGATGCGGAGATGCCTGCGTACCAAGACATGATTATGAGAAAATCTAAGGAAACTTATGAAATTAAATGGGAGAAAATGCTCCGCATAATGAGCAAAACAAAGACTGTAGAGGAAAAAGAAAAGCGACAGGGAAGAATGATTATAAATAAACCTCTGAATGAGGGCGACCCGCGAAGAAGACACTGCCAGGAAGGCAAACAGTCTCAACAGGACAGTATTAGACCCCAGACAAAGAAAGACTTGCCGATCATAGAAGATGAACGGCTCCAAATAATCACTGCAGAAGAAGGCGTAACTGAGGACATTTACGCCGAAAGAGAAAGGATGATGCTATTGCACGCCAAGGAATGCGCGCGCTTACTAGACGAAGAACGGCGTCGAAATGCAATTTTAGCGAACGAGAAGAAGCACGCTTCGCGGATTCCTGTACACACAGGAAAGAAAATGTTGACGACAGCGAATGGAACCAAATCTGAAGAATCGAGGATTCCATTACGCCAGAGGTTGGGTAATGAACGCCGAATCGTTCAAAGAAAGCAAAAGGCCGCTGCAAATCTTCCCATGCCTCTAACAAAGATCCCCAGCTCCACGGAACAGAATAGTCGACGACGTCTGGAAGAACGGGAGAGAAAACTGCACGAGGGGGCCGTCCAGAGTCGATATGCAAGAACTGACCAGAGGAAAAGGGCAATGGATGCCAAGCGTCTTCGGGATGAGGAAAAGACGCGAGACAGACTGAACAAAAAAGGTACGGAAAATGTAGAGCCAGCTCCCAAAAGGCAGAAGACGGACGCTTCGGAGCCGGAGCAGAAGAATTCCAAAAAGAAAAATGATTCAAATTTGACGAAATTCTGCCGAAAAGTGGCCAACGTGTACCGGAAGGGTGGTCTGATTTAAAGAACCGGAAATGCCTCGCACCAGACGAATGAAAGATTTCATTTTTTTTGACGAAAACAAGAGCTTTGTGATTGTGTAAATTATAAAGTGTTATTTGTTTGATAGTGTTTAGTGAAATATTGAATTACGGGTTTACGTATTTCTGATAATATAGTAATTGGGTATAAATGAAGCTATTTAAAAAATGTTGCATAATAGTTGTTGTGTAGTTAATTGTAGAAATACAGGCAGAAATAGTAGTTGCAAATTTTAAATTATGATTATTTTAGCTCTAATGCTATTATAACTAATATTATTATATTATTAACTTCCCACTGGAAGTTATTGTAATGGGTCCGAAAATCGAAATCAAAAAGGAAAAAAAATTTTTATGTTTCAAGGTCACTACACTATTTTTACACTACTTTTAGAAAGATGTCTGTGTGTGTGTGTGTGTGTGTGTGTGTGTGTACGTACGTACGTACGTACGTACGTACGTACGTATGTGTACATTTCTTTCAAAGACGAAATCTCGAGAACGAAAAATGATATCGACTACGTTAGGGTGCCAATCGACGCGTATTAACGTAAATATGATCTGCAAGAAATTTTTTCAAAATCGGTTCAGCCGTTCTTTTTTCTTAACCAAATAACCTCCAAAAAAGTAGATTTTACACAATATCTCGCGAATAAAAAATTATATCGACTTCGTAAGGGTGTCAATCGAGGCGTGTTAACGTCATTTTGATCCGACATAAATTTTATAAAAATCGGTTCAGCCGTTTTTTTTTTTTAAATTATTGATGTTTTAATGATTTAAAAGATTACTTTTCTGTGTAATATCTAATTTAATTATAATTATTAAATATTTATCAAACTGGGAAGTTCGTCGTGTGGACCTCAAGGGTCGCACTTTAGTCCTAATAAACGACCCACCTCACGGCTTGTTATTATATTAAATAACATCGTAGATTCATTTAGTTTTATCTCTATACTGTTCTTTCTCTTTTCTTTTTTTTCTTTTTTAACCCTACATCACAAATCAAAATTTGTAAATTATTGTATTGTGTCTCCTACCCTGGAACTGGCTTTGCCAAGTTGGGTAGGAAAACTTATTAAGTAACTAAATAAATAAATTATTATTACTTTTGACAGCTAAACTATCAATGATAATTCACAATACGTAATATTTATTAGCCCCTTTCGCATGTTGTATTGCACTTATATTTTTAGCGATGTGAAATTTTTTATTTATAAAAATTTGTCATTCCTTCAACGGGTATAGAGTGTGCTTTAGTGAGGTCATCAGATGTCGTTATCGTCGCGCACCCAGCGAATAAATTAGTACAGTGTAGATCTAAGTCCAAATTTCGAAAAAAAATTAGAGACAAAGTTTTATCTTATACAGTATGTAAACAGGTAAGCTGCACATAGGGAAATTAGCATTGGGAAAAAATAAATGGATCAGATTGAGCCAGGGCTCATAATGTACGTATTTATATAGAGTTGCTATGGTTATTTTAGTGTTTTTATTTTAGTTTCCATTTTTTTATTTTATTTGACATTTAAACAACTACTAGTGTACCCGTGCAAAACTTTTTTGCGACGAATTAACACTGTCTTCAAAGAACAATGGTTTAGTAAAGGCTATCGCCAAAAAAAAATGTTTGCCAACACAAACCTTTTTTATATGTAATATGAATCACTTTATTAAGAAAACAATAAGAAATATATATTTCAAGCTTTCTCAATATCATTGTGTATACGAACGCGTGAGTAAAACACATAACCTAGCTTTTAACGATATGTTTTTAATATAATTTTTGATAAATATTTTTGATTCAAACATAACTTTAAAGTGTACGTAAAATAGTAGTTTTTTAGAAGCTATAGAACGTATCTATCAGTGTAATACTTACGTACGAATGATCTTCAGAAAAAAATCGATGAGTTTGTCGGTATTTGAGAAACTAAGTACTATATTTAAAAGAGAAAAAAAATTTGCATGTACATATACATCTTTATTGTTTAATTTTAAATAATTTTGGAAATTTTGTCAATATAACCCTATTAAAATCTGCAGGGCTCTAAAAATTAAAATGTACAACTGTCAAGATGTTTCATTGTTTATTGTTTGCATAGCCTATCCACGACATGCGTACATATTTGCATTTCTCTCACACTCATGTATCGTGAACGCCGATGGATTTTCTCTGTTTACGTTTCTCTTCACCCCACTGCCCCCCTCGTCATTTTTACTATTATCGCTTGAAATCACCCCTTTTAAAGAAATTTCACCAAAAAAAAAATAGCGATAACATATCTGTGGACTAAAGACCTCAGTTTAACAAAAAAATTATGTCAATCGGTTGAGCAGGGGTTACTGGCGGATTGTCTAGAGAAATAGGGCTTGTGTTTTAAATATATAGATTAAAATAAAAATAATTGAAACTGAAATAAAAACATTGAAAAAACCATAGCAACTCTATATAAATACGTACATTATGAGCCCTGGCTCACTCTGATCCATTCATTTTTTCCCAATGCTAATTTCCCTATGTGCAGCTTACCTGTTTACATACTGTATACGTATTGTAAGTACTTTGGTCTTGAACAGTAATCAAATTTTAAGTCAGAGCGCGTTCTACCGCGCATCGAGATCGCCGGCGACGACGACTTAGTCGTACACCCGTTATACATTGTTTTATATTGAATGCGCCGTCCGAAACAATGGCAATTGATTTTAAAATGAAAGCTGTTTCGTGTTTCGCTGAAATATGACAAATGTTTCAATACCACCTTCAAATGGCCGCCCCCGCCGCCGCCGCCATACATATCTGCTGCTAGCTATACCTACGTGTATTATTTTATATATCGGCGGCCGCAAAGCAATATCGCTCATGTCGATTTTCAGAAGCTTTTTAGGGTTCTGGGGAGCTATTGTTTAACTTTCGTGAATTTACTCATTTTCACATTTTCATGTCACGCGTATGATCTCACTGAATTGTGTAACTTATGTATTCACTCGTGAAATCACTAGGCCACAAAATAGGGATTTTATTTTTTGTTGGATATTTTCACTTTAAAAACACAAATTAATGCGGATATGAGGTTATGTTATTCGATATTTGACAGATAAATAACAATGAACGTAAGGAGAATCAAAAATTGATGAAGTACTTATATAAATAAAGTGAACTTTATAATTTAATTTATTGATCTTATATTATTTATTCAGAACGTGTTTTTGCGTATATTTATGTTTAAAAAATTAAAGAGAAATTTATTTTCAAATTATTATAAATAAATAAATTATTATAAATAAATATACAGTGTGTCCCACCGTAACTGAGACATAGCATTTTAACATGGTGTTACGATAATTTGTTAATATTTGCTCCCCGTTAACTGTTTTTGTTATTTTTATTTTACGATCTGGTTCTAAATGTCCCCAGTAATGATGTTGTAGACTTATTTTTAATTACATGTCTTTAAAAATTAATAAAATCACATTTTTTTAAAATAAATCACAATCTTTGCTTTGTATACCAGTTTAATGGACAAGTGCTCAATGTCGCTGATAGCTTAGTTGGCTAGCGCCTTGACCAACATCAGTAACCTTCACGCCAAGCCCAAGTTCGAATTCCGACGAGAGCTCATAATTAATTTTTTTTTTTTAATAATGAAAATACATCAGAGAACAATTATTAATAATGCTTATTATTTACAAATAAAAGTATAGCGATCCGACATAAATTTTATAAAAATCGGTTCAGCCGTTTTTTTTAAATTATTGTTAAAAATAAATAATAATTATGTTTTAACGATTAAAATGATTACTTTTCTGTGTAATATCTAATTTAATTATTATTATTAAATAAAATTAAGAAAAATCGCAGGATAGTAGACAAAATATTTGATTTATTTAAATAAATGTACGACGTTTCGTCTATATATTTAGACTTTTTCAAGTACATAAAAATAAAATGTTATGTACATTTAATTAAATAAATCAAATATTTTGTCCACTATCCTGCGATTTTTCTTAATTTTATTATAATCACGATGGACACGATTTCTAATATAAATTATTATTAAATATTTATCAAACTGGGAAGATCGTCGTGTGGACCTCAAGGGTCGCACTTTAGTTCTAATAAACGACCCACCTCACGGCTTGTTGCCATTTGGTTACGGAGCCCTAAAAATTGTATAGAGAAATCTTTCCATCGCATCGGCCTTTATAAGTGACCGTCGTTTAGCAAAAATTCGACATAAGCATTTTTGCCTTGCAACCACAGATATACATGCAGTATGTACGAGATAATATATAATATAGTACTCTGCTCGACATGTTCCGTGTAGCTACTTGACGCACAATCTCCCGAATGTTACCTTTCTATATTATAGGTACCTACTACTTGTATCCTTACCTAGGGCTTCCACTGCAAAATATCACGTGGAAAAAAAAACGTTTGTTCAAATATAAAAAAATTATTAAAAAATACTTATTAGTAAAAAAAAATGTGAGCCGTCGTGGGACGCCTGGCAGATGTGAAACATTTTTTAGCTTGAATCTTTTATTTATTGAACTTGACAAATTTATCAAAATAAAATCTAGCCTAAGTATATCACTTAGGGATAGTGTAGCTTTCTATTAGTAAAAGAATTTTTTAAATCGGTTCAATAGTTCCAGATATAATAATTTATGATTTATTTCAACGCCGCGAGACGTTCTCCCCCTGCGAAGATAATAAGTGAAAGAATTTTTAGAATCGGTTCAGTAGTTCGAGAGATTTAACACAATTTACCCTAATTTTCCCTCGTTTACCCAAATTTACCCTAGTATACCCTAATTTCTTGAATTTACCCTAGTTTTCCCTAAATACCCTAATTTACTCTTACTTAGTCCCCTTTGCCTTAAGTTACCCCAATTTACTCTAATTTGCCCTAATTTACCCTAAATACCTTAATTTATCCAAATTTTCGTTTTAAAAAAAAAAAAACAAAAAAAATAATTTTTGGTATGAAATTTCAAAAAATTGTAATTATTGTCAAAGAAAGAATATAACAAAAATAAAAAATTTTATAAATAAATATCATGTAGCATTTAGAAAAAAAACGTCAAAAATTGTACGATGCCATGAGTTTCCGAACCCAAGTCCCCATACATAGAAGGCTAAAGTGGTACCACTAGTCTGCGGATAAACTTGTCTAGACAGCTGTTGTTACTAATATTTGTATAATTTAATATACCCGGACAATTAATTTATAAATTATTTATCCAGTACAATATAAGTGCCGCAGTGGTGGGGAGAACAGCAGCGAAGGAGAAACATTTCGTTGCATTGATCTTTCGTTGCATATTTCCCCTCACGCGGCTGTTCACAGCCCGACATAAGATGTTTCACATCAAAAAAATAATGAAATGAAAAGATGAATTAGTGCTAGGCCCAAATAACCTTAGCTGTTGGTGGTCTTTAAAACACAATTTAACAATTTTTTCGTGACTAAAAAAATTTCACTTAAAAAACGGCGCGTCACGCTACAGCCCTGTAACTTGGCAGTATCCTGTAAAAAGGTGGGTGTGGAACAGTGGAACGCGCACAGCGGGTCGCCGTTTCGAACCCCTGTTGAGCTTTTTACATATTATAATATTGTCAAATCGAAACACATCCCATATTAGAGCCAATGAATTTTAAAAGCTTCGCTAAAAAGTTTCCTGTTGCACGGCGACGCTAATTTTAAATTTTAAAAGTTTACAGTGGAACCTCGTCGACTGAAGATTTTTTTTAAGAAGTTTATTGGCGGTTCATTTTACTGTTTTCCGGAAAGTGTCTTAAATGAAAGCTACCAGGCTTTTTCTACTACCTCATAGCGCCACTTGCAAATAAGGTCCTATACGTCACTTTGATCTCTTTCAAATATCAGTACTGTTTATATTTTCTGCCCACCTGATGGCGCCACTAGCAAGTGAAGTATCTTCATTCAATCATTTAACAACCAAATCGCAGTTTTGTATTTATTTAAATATCTATTCCTAATCTACATAGTATAAAAATAAAATGAAGTCGCTTTCCGCGTCTGCCTGTCTGTTTAACCGCTAACTCCTCCTAAACCACGCAACGGATTTTGATGCGGTTTTCACCATCAGCTAGATAATTTTTCATGAGGAGTAGACGCGTTTATAGAGTTGCATTACTTATTGCATTCATTCATATCATTTTTGTAGTGTTTTGTTTTTTACTGTTTTGCAGGTTAAAATTCAAAAGACACCACACTATAGTTTTTAGTTTTTGAAGTGAAAACTTCCTTAGGCGCGTTAGGCACTCTTTTCCTGGGTAGTTAAAAAAAAACTTTTTAACAAAAAAAAACCTCCTTCAAAAAGACACTAAAAAGAGTAAAATAATGAAAATTTGAGTTCTGTGCCAATTAAAATATGAAGTCGGTTAAAAAGTATAGTATAGTGATTAATATCTTATTTTTTTTAACCAACTTCATATTTTACACAGACCTCAAATTTTCATTATTTTACTCTTTTTAGTGCCTTTTTGAAGGAGGTTTTTTTTTGTTAAAAAGTTTTTTACTTTTTAGTGTCAAAAAATGACATTTACCTTAAAGGAATCACACGCCGTTACTCACTTTTATTAAACCGACTTTCTTACGCTGTCTGATGTGTCAAAAAGTGACATTTACCTTAAGGAATCACACGCCGTTACTAACTTTTATTAAAATCTGCCGAACTACTGAACCGATTTTGATGAAATTTCTGTGGGACCAATCTGAAAGTATATCCTTTCAAATAAAAAAAAATTCAAAATCGGTTCATAAACGACGAAGTTATCCGCGAACAAACATAAAACATAACCACATAAAACGTAACCACATAAAACATAACCACATAAAACATAAAAAATATATACGGTCGAATTGAGTAACCTCTTTTTTTTGAAGTCGGTTAAAAAGGGAACCGTTCGCAAAAATGTGACGCGGCTGACATAACTATATTATAAAAACGGTACGCAGGACACTTGGCATTCATAGCGCAATTGGTAACGTGTTTGCGTTCTATGCAAGGAACTTGGGTTCGAGACCTGATAGCAGCGTAGAAATGTTCGCGTTTTTTTTTCTTTCTAAATTCTACATGATATTTATTTATATATTTTTTAATTTTTGTTATATTCTTTCTTTGACAATAATTATAATTTTTTTGAAACCAAGGTGGAATTAATTAAAAATACAATTTTAATATTTTAGTAATAAATTATTTTTAGTTCATAAATGCGCTATAATAGATGACACCAAAAATTAGAAAATCTTAAGTTTTCACTTCTGTCGTGTGGTCATAAGCACACAACCATTTTTTTTTATTCATTAAATACCTATTATAAAATATACTATGCTTTAAAATTGCGTATTTTTTAATTATTCTTGACGCTTCGCCACATTTTCTTAGTAGACCTAACTCTCGAACTCCAGTGCCGCCTAGTAAAAATTGCTTAAAATATGCTCTGTTAAAGGCTCATTATAATTTATAGAACACTGTAAGAAATGAGAAGGCCGATTACATAGATTACGATGGTCCATTTGTAGCCAGCGATTAATCTGGTAATAGGCACACAAAGAGACAATGGCGTCGCAAACAGGTATCGCCTTCACATCGCGTAGATTCCATAAAAACACATTGCGCAAGCGTGGTTACTAATTTTACATTGATTTGTTTTGTATTCATCCATTTTATATATGTAACTGTACATTTTATTTTGTAATTTTTACATACTTTATTGGAATATTACACAAATTATGTAATTTTAATTTACTTTATGTAAAAATCACAAGTTTGTTTAACTTTACAGTAAAAGTCCAAGTTTTTATGAAGTTTTCTGTGTAAAAATAAATAATAATGTAAAATCACTTAGAAAATCGAGCGAATTCTACCTTAACTTTCAAAGTATTTTTACATCAATTTTTAACACGCTTATATTAGCTTCACCTGTATGCTTGCTTGCTTGCGGGCTTGTGTGTTTGTCAGTTTGTAACCGACTTCTTTGAACTTGATTTTGACCAACTTTGAACGGTCAGATTTAGTTTAAACTTTGCACACTTATCAAGGACCGACGACAATACAATAATTCAATAAGTTTGTCCCATTATCCTGACCAGGATCTCCAGGACTAAAAAAAAAAAGCAAAAAACTTCAGATTGAACTGAAACTTTGCACACTTATCAAGGACCGATTACAATACAATAATTCCATAAGTTTGTCCCATTATCCTGACCAGAATCTCCAGGACTAAAAAAAAAAAGCAAAAAACTTCAGATTGAACTGAAACTTTGCACACTTATCAAGGACCGATTACAATACAATAATTCCATAAGTTTGTCCCATTATCCTGACCAGGATCTCCAGGACTAAAAAAAAAAAAGCAAAAAACTTCAGATTGAACTGAAACTTTGCACACTTATCAAGGACCGATTACAATACAATAATTCCATAAGTTTGTCCCATTATCCTGACCAGGATCTCCAGGACTAAAAAAAAAAAAAAGCAAAAAACTTCAGATTGAACTGAAACTTTGCACACTTATCAAGGACCGATTACAATACAATAATTCCATAAGTTTGTCCCATTATGCTGACCAGGATCTCCAGGACTAAAAAGCAAAAATAAATTATAATTTAAAAAAACTAAAAAACACGCTTTAATGAACTAAAAAGTAAAAAATAATTAATTTTATTGTAAAAAAGCGTGGGGTGCTTTGTATCATATTTTCATACTACCCCACGCTTTTTTACAATAAAATTAATTTACGGTGAAGTTAAAAAAAGATAAACCGTTTTATTACCGAATCGTACCAATAATAAATATGCAACCGTCATATTTTCACGCACAAATAGATGCGACAGGCCGAACTGTTGCACATTGTTTTAAATTGAATGCACGTCCTACGTCCCCGGCTCCCCTCACCCCGTTCGGTCCGCGAACAGGGGAACAGGTGTCGGCTTAATGAGAGCTAATGAGATTTTACTGTATATATTATGCAGACACATTGTTGCAGTGTTTTGCCATTCGGAATAATGGCGTCCATCAGCAAAGCCTACGTAGAGTATCTTTTCACAACGCCGCTATTGAGAATTCGATTTTCGGTACCTGTTTTGCGGGTTGAAACTAGGGAATGAAATCTCGATCTCGTGAGATCTCGAGCCATTTTTCGAGATTTAATCTCGTGGGCATAGGCAATCTCGTTTTTGAAATCTCGTTCGAGATCTCGACCCGATATGGTCGAGATCTCGAACGAGATTTCAAGAACGAACGCGCTTGAAAAAAAACTTATACGTAATATATCCTATAACAATTATTTGACGTTTAACATCATGATGGCGTAATCTGCCGATTGCATTGTTAAGAAAAAAATTTTCACTACCTATTTGGTATGTGAACGCTTGTGGAATGAACTCCTCTTTTGATTTGATTATTATATTTCTATCCACAATTAACTCATATCTATGTTTATTATGTATTTTTCGAACTATTTTGAGTTATTACTTTAAAGTTATGATTTTAACTTTAAAAATAAAAATCCACTCTCGCATGAAGTGTGATTTGTATTGATGTTGTTATAATATATAGGGAAGGAACAGATTCCACTCTCGGGCACTGTGTGAGTAAATGGTAACTCAACCAGCCGGACACTGGGAATTTCGGGTTCAAGTCCTGACAGTGGCTTCTGATTTTTTCCTTGTATATCCTATAACAATCATTTGACGTTTCACATCATGATGGCGTAATCTGCCGATTGCATTGTTAAGAAAAAAATTTTCACTACCTATTTGGTATGTGAACGCTTGTGGAATGAACTCCTCTTTTGATTTGATTTTTATACGTAATAGTTTTTGACAGGCGCGCTAATTGGTTCTGTTTGTTTCTCTGCATATATTGTTTTAATTATTGTTTTCTTGAGTAAAATAGACAGTTATTTAACTTATAACAAGCATTAGATGGCTAACAAATTTCAAAGTTAAGTGAATACTGAATATGTCTAAGAACAATTCAAACCAAATGTTCGTGAACGTTACTAATAGTAACTTTCCCTATGCTTCCTAACTCCTAAGAAGTTATTTCCAAAATAATTAATTGTGCTGTGTGAGTTGGGGTATTGCTGTTATATTTTGAAAATAAAACAAAACTTTAATTGAATCTTGGAACAAAAAAATCAACGTTTATTTAAGGAAAGTAATGAATAGTAATCATCTGCACAGTGCACTACGCATTAAATCACACACGTACACAGTGACACAGTCACACTGTCCCAAGTAAGTAGTTTTCATTTTTAAGTATTTTAGATACAAAATAATACGTGCTTTTTAAAAGTAGGCGAAATCTCGATATTGTCGAGATTTATCGAGATCTCGCGAGATTGCGTTCCCTATAGTTGAAACCGAGCGTTTTTATCACCAGGGATGACATTTTCAGATCGGTTCTCTCTGTTTTTTAACGTTGTTAAGAGGGAAACAGAGCGATTGGATCCGCATATAATTTTCGAAAACATCAAATTAAGAAGGAGATAAAGCGATATTGAAAAAAATGTGAGCCGTCGTGGGACGTCTGGCAGATGTGATTGATTTTTTAGAATTGGTTCAGTAGTTCCAGAGATAAGAATTTATTGGAAAATTCTTTTTTATTTGAAAGGATATACTTTCAGATTGGTCCCATAGAAATTTCATCAAAATCGGTTCAGTAGTTCGGCTGATTTTAAGATTTTAATAAAAGTGAGTAACGGCGTGTGATTCCTTTAAGGTAAATGTCACTTTTTGATAATAAAAAGTGAAAAATAAACTTTTTAACAAAAAAAAAAAACCTCCTTCAAAACGGCCACTAAAAAGAGGAAAATAATGAAATTTTGAGGTCTGCGTCAATTTAATAAAATATGAAGTCGGTTAAAAAGAACGATATTAATCACTATAGGTGCTATACTTTTTAACCGACTTCATATTTTATTAAATTGGCGCAGACCTCAAAATTTCATTATTTTCCTCTTTTTAGTGGCCTTTGTGAAGGAGGTTTTTTTTTTTTGAATAACTAAGCGAACGATGCACGTAAAATAAAACCTTGACTTCGGTCTTGAACCATGCTATGTCTCAAGTCTTCATGGTTTCCGGGCTTGTAGGCCGTGGTCCGGTGGTATTTCTACCTGACGTTTCGTAACACACACACTGACCTGTGAGCCGCCAAGGAGGACACTTCGACCGCTGCCGCATCGCCTTTGAGAATGTCTACCGCAGTTGTAGACGAAACGTCAGGTAGAAATACCACCGGACCACGGCCTACAAGCCCGAAAACCATGAAGACTTGGAACAATGCCGGCCGTGAAAGCTTGCACACTTGGATAAACAGTTTTTTATCTAGTAATAAATTATTGTAACAGTGTTACGTATTCGACTTGCGTAGTATATAACTGTCAGAATGAATTTTGTTAGATTTCAGCAGTTGGCAGCAATGATTTGACCCTGTGCTTCCCCGTTTTGTATTGTATTACTATATATTCATGCACGTGAATTATAAATGAACACGGACATAATATTATGTGATAAACCCTCTTGCGTTGGGGCTGTTCGAGGGTTCAAACGAACCCTGCACTTACCTCTTTGTAAATTGACTGTTTTTATTCCTTTTAATACGTTTTCATTGGCTCCTGTGCGTCGGTCTACAGTTCTATTTTATAATACTATATATATTACGTAATATGTAAATCATTTATGCAAAAGCAAAGCTGGGCTTGAGAATAGCCGAGAGTGTAGCGGCGCTGTTGTTTACATGGCGTTGCTATGGTTCCTCTATTACAAGTCCCCAGTTCTCGGGTTCCAGCCCGAGAGCTGGTAAAAGTGTCAATTGGATTTTCAATTTATTATTAAAAAAAATAATGAATTCAAAATATGAATTGGTGCTAGGCCCAAATAACCTTAGCTGTTGGTGGTCTTTAAAATACAATTACCAGAAGCAAAGCTGTAAGTTTAACATGAAATGTATTTTCAGAAAAATGAAGAAAATCTCCTTTTGACGTCAATAACGTCTAATGTCTAATACTGGAGTTGCATTTGAGACATATTAGATGTTACGGAAATAGAAGAAAGTAGTTGTCATGTGAAGCAAAACACAACATATATGTTAAGGTCTATGTTGAGGTAAGTCAGTTGTGACTGTGTGCAGGTAAAGTAAAAGTCTACCGACAGGCACAAACACCAAGCCCAGGTTCGAATCCCCATTTTCCCGAAGACTCTTAATAACTTCCAATTGAAAGTTATTGTAATGGGTCCGAAAATCGAAATCAAAATGTATAACAAATTTTTATGTTTCAAGGTCACTACACTATTTTTACACTATTTTTAGAAAGATGTCTGTGTGTGTACGTATGTACGTACGTACGTATGTGTCCATTTTTTCTAAGACGAAATCTCGAGAATGAAAAATGATATCGACTACGTTAGGGTGCCAATCGACGCGTATTAACGTAAATATGATCTGAAAGAAATGTTTTCAAAATCGGTTCAGCTGTTCTTTTTTCTTAACCAAATGGACTCCAAAAAAGTAGATTTTACACAATATCTCGCGAATAAAAAAATATATCGACTTCGTAAGGGTGTCAATCGAGGCGTGTTAATGTCATTTTGATCCAACATAAATTTTATAAAAATCGGTTCAGCCGTTTTTTTTTAATTATTGTTAAGAATAAATAATAATTATGTTTTAATGATTAAAATGATTACTTTTCTATGTAATATCTAATTTAATTATTATTATTAAATATTTATCAAACTGGGAAGTTCGTCGTGTGCTCAAGGGTCGCACTTTAGTCCTAATAAACGACCCACCTCACGGCTTGTTCGAAAAGCTCTTGTATAGATTGCTTTCAAGTTCAGTTAGAGAGATATTTAAACATGTTTTTATTGGCCGGTCCGTTTAATAATTTCATATGTCACTAGAAATGTTTGGTTCGTTTATGAATTCGCGTGTGTTTTGTTTACAGTTTACCATTTTGAATTTTAAATCTGTGCAGGGCATTCTCAATGGATGTCAATATTGAGTAAGTTCGGGTTTGCGCTCAGATCGATCCGAGTGCGTTCGAATTTAACATTTATAAGCTCTGAAAGATCTCTATCCTGCGTTCGGATTTAAAATCTGGAGGAGATCGAGCACGCTCTATGAGCTCCGAGGAAAGCGAGCGAGCAAGCAGATTTAACCATCTTCAGAGCATTTATTTTGAAAAAACTTTTTAACAAAAAAAAAACCTCCTTCAAAAAGGCACTAAAAAAGGAAAATAATGAATTTTGAGGTCTGTGCCAATTAAAATATGAAGTTGGTTAAAAAGAAGATATTAATCACTATACTATACTTTTTAACCGACTTCATATTTTATTAAATTGGCACAGACCTCAAAATTTCATTATTTTCCTCTTTTTAGTGCCTTTTTGAAGGAGGTTTTTTTTGTTAAAAAGTTTTTTATTTTTTACTTTTTAGTGTCAAAAAGTAACATTTACCTTAAAGAATCACACTTTTATTAAAAAATCAGCCGAACTACTGAACCGATTTTGATGAAATTTCTATGGAACCAATCTGAAAGTATATCCTTTCAAATAAAAAAAAAATTTTCAAAATCGATTCATAAACGACGAAGTTATCCGCGAACATACATAAAACATAAATACATAAAAAATATATCCGGTCGAATTGAGAAACCTCTTTTTTGAAGTCGGTTAAAATGAGCGAAGACAAGTTGTGAGAATGGATAAATTTCGAATTTTATTTGTTTGAGGTAATTTTTCAATAGGTACCTCGGCCAGCAAACTTCACACTGGTTGCAAACGGCAAGTTTCTTACTAGTCCAGTCACGAGAGGAAGTCCACCTTGCGTTTAGTGCAGCAAATGATTTTATTTTTTTGTGTCCCTAAGCATGTTTAGGAGATGTCAAATCCAAGTTTGCGACCTCTAAAACAGGGCGGGGGAGTTTTGGTGGGCTAAAAACCACGATTTTTTTGCACTTTTTTCGATTTCTTGCTTATAATATGGAAACGGCTGGTCCTATCGAAAAAATGGTCCTATTCAAAATTAAAGGGCACAAAATTTACTTCAAAATGCACTAGTCAAATATGTTTATGTTCCCATTTTTACCGGCTCTACAGAACTTAGAAAATTGCCAAAATTTACCAAAATGAAAAAAAAGCATTTTTTCAAGCTTTTAACTATTGAAAAACTCGAATAGCCTATAACCTTCTTTAATAAACGGGCTATCTAAAAAAAAAAATTTTCAAATCGGACTAGTAGTTCCTGAGATTAGCGCGTTCGAACAAAAAAAAATAAATTCTTTTTTTGTTTGAACGCGCTAATCTCAGGAACTACAAGTCCGATTAAAAAAAAATTTTTTTTTGTTAGATAGCCCGTTTATTAAGGAAGGTTTTAGGCAATTCGAGTTTTTTTAAATTCAATCCCAAAGGGGGTAAAACGGGGGTGTAAGATTTTTTGTTATTTCAAAAATCTTACTCCCACGTTTTACCCCCTTCGTGGTTAAATTTAAAATAAACTCGTATATCCTATAACCTTCCTCAATAAACGGGCTTTCTAACAAAAATGTTTAAATCGGACTTGTAGTTCCTGAGATTAGCGCGTTCAAACAAAAGAAGAGTTTATTTTTTTTTTTGTTTGAACGCGCTAATCTCAGGAACTACCAGTCCGATTTGAAAAACATTTTTTTTTGTTAGATAGCCCGTTTATTAAGGAAGGTTATAGGCTATTCGATTATTTTTTTTAATTCAACCCCACAGGGAGTAAAACGTGGATGTAGGATTTTTTGTTATTACAATAAATCCTACACTCCCGTTTTCACTCTTTTGGATTGAATTTTTAAAAAACTCGTATAGGGTCTCATTGATTAGTACTTTGCTTCTTTTACAGACTGGTAGTTCCTGAGATTAGCGCCTTCAAACAAAAAAAGAGTTTATTTTTTTTTTTTGTTTTTCTAAGTTCTGTAGAGTCGGTAAAATTGGAACAAAAACATATTTGACTAGTGCATTTTGAAGTAAATTTTGTGCTCTTTAATTTTGAATAGAATCATTTTTTCGATAGGACAAGCCGTTTTTATGTTATAAGCAAAAAACGTAAAAAAGTGCAAAAAAATCATGGTTTTTAGCCCACCAAAACTACACCGCTCTGTTTTAGAGGTCGCAAACTTGGATTTGACATCTCCTAAACATGCTTGAGGACACAAAAAAATAAAATCATTTGGTGCGCAAAACGCAAGGTGGACCTACCTTTTTAAGCTCTCGTGACTGGACTATACCTTATAATGCAATATACTATTAACGGCACTGTCTAGAGAGACAATTCGTTACAGAGATAAATGGATATATGAGAAATTTGTTGCTCTTAATTATTTGGTTGCCAAATTATTACTAAACCTCACGTTTCTTATAGCTTCGAAACCATTCATTGTACGAAAAATAACAAGTGAAAAATTTGAGAAATTAACATGTGGTGGAAGTACCGGTGTTTATGGTGGAAGAACGTATCTCCAGTTGCTTTTACAGAACCTTTTTTATGTAATGTACTTTTTTAATTCACATAAAGAAGAAAGTTGTGATCCTTGAATGTAAGTATTTCAATGAGCCATTTTCCTGAGAGTAGTTCTTTCAATTATTCACGAGAGGCAGCACTTGTACAAACATTATTAACTATTCCCCATTAGTGTCGTGTCATTTTAGTTGTATAACCTAATTATTTAATTAATTTAATAATAAATTTAATAATTAAGTTAAAATGACACTAATACGGGGATTAAATAATGTTTGTCCCTACCCACAAACAACAGACCAAAGTTTCATTAAGTTCAGAATTTTTTAAGGTAAAAATGGCGACTGGACTTATATAGTATTACGGAAAAAAAGGGAATTATTATTATTATATTACAGTCACGACCCACGCTTTTATAATTATGAATCTAAATTAAATATTATTTTTCTTTTCTGTAGATAAAAGCTTGTTTTCATTTCTTTAAAGTAAGCCCAAAATGAAGTGGTGCATACATTATTTTTTATAATAAATTTAATTGCAGAACCGAACTGGTAATGTTATAAAAATTAAATTAAAAAATGACGCCGGTATAATTGCAAACAAATAAAATGGAGTACATATTACTTATGTTGAATGCTTCAGGATATATTATAAGCCAATTAAAGTGCCATGTCGATCTATCTATAGTATATATTGCTCACTTAAATTTATTAATACTTATTCCATGTGACTGCGAATATATCGTATTGCTTTGTTCGCTTGGAATTATGTCCTTTCCCTTAAGAAGAAATGGAATTCCTTTACTCGCTCCGAATCGTGTACAGGGTGTCCCCTTTCATGGCAAATCAATTCTTAAACACTAATTAGGCCAATCTAATTAAAAAAGTTCGTGTGAATATGAGTCAATAAATGCTTATTTTTAGAGCTAGAGTCGTTTTCTGGAAAAAAGGCGTGTGTGTGATTTTTCAAAATCCGTCAAGCTGTTTATGCTACAGAAGACGCCAACGAAAATACAAAGATACATACATGCAAATATACATACATACACCCAAAAACATTACCCTCCTTCTAGTCCGAGAGCTAGTGACAATTTTTTGGTGTTATTTATTCAAGACCTTATTTTTGTGAAGATGTTGAGGGAGGCGTATTAAAGTGCCCTGAGTAAGGGATTTTGCTAGATAGCAGTATGGGAGGGATGCAGACCGCTCCCAACATGTAACAAAAAAAATGGTGACAATTATTATTGCTTCAAGGCTGAAATTGTTTGTAAAGCTTGTCGACCCAATAATGCCATTGGAGTGGCAGATCATTCTAAACAGGTCAGGTACCCACCCAACGAAATTTATATTATTAGTGTAAGGTTCAAATTTTAATATGTTAAGTTACGGCAACTGTTTTAAGCATATATTTCAATTTGCAGAACAAAATGTCGGTATTAACACCCTTGCAGAACGATATAAACACCTAGGCGAGCAAGTTTCCCTCTAAAAGAGAGAGTTAATACCGACATTTTGTTCTGCAAATTGAAATATATACTTAAAACAGTCGCCGTAACAACATATTAAAATTTGAACCTTGAACTAATAATATAAATTTCGTCGGGTACATGACACGTTTAGGGTGATCTGCCACCCCTTTAATACTGACCAATCGATCTGCAAATATTATAATGGCATTATTGGGTCACCGACAAGCTATACAAACAATTTCAGCCTTGAAACAATAATAATTGTGCTCATTTTTTTGGTTACATGTTGGGGGTGGTCTGCATCCCTCCCATACCGCTATCTAGCAAAATCCCTTACTCAGGGCACTTTAATATGCCTCCCTCAACATCTTCACAAAAATAAGGCCTTGAATAAATAACACCAAAAAATTGTCACTAGCTCTCGTCTATTCACACTGTTGGGAAAAAATACTATCACTCTATAATATCATTCAACATAATAGAACTCTAGTTTTGATATTTTAAAATGTGTCATTTCTTTTTTAAACAAAAGGGCGCCTTTGTAAACAGTTAATAGTTTCTTTCCTCCGTGTTAATCTGCTCCAATTCCCGAGTATATAAGTAAATATTAAAAATAAAGATTTCTCCCCCATATTTGCTAAAGGAAAATAATAATACAAGAAACAAGGAGGAGAGCTGATGTTTCGCGATACAGGAAAGAAATAGGTCGCAGCCAGACAGACAAAGATAGAACTATGACTGTACGGGTCAAGATGAACAAAGACGGAAATACAAGTGGAGTGAGTGAGTGAGTGAGAGAGGGTTAATGCGATTCAGCAATACGGGAACTTTATATAGTATAAAATTACTATAAGCAATAACAATAAAATTCAGCGGCTTACGTTTAGTTAGCTAACAACCTTACAATAGGTAAAGTGGGACCTGGTAGGACCTCTAGGACCTCCCCGGTGTACATACATATGTTGGGTACGGATGTATGCTTTAAGAATTCCACCTATGTGACCCGAGAGTCGGTCCGCGGGAAATTCATCAACACGTCATTGGTTTTCGAATTTCGATCGTTATGGTACAAAAGTTTTTATTTTTCACTTTTTAGTGTCAAAAAATGACATTTACCTTAAAGGAATCACACGCCGTTACTCACTTTTATTAAACCGACTTGCTTACGCTGTTGATGTGTCAAAAAGTGACATTTACCTTAAAGGAATCACACGCCGTTACTCACTTTTATTAAACCTACTTTCTTACGCTGTTGATGTGTCAAAAAGTGACATTTACCTTAAAGGAATCACACGCCGTTACTCACTTTTATTAAACCGACTTTCTTACGCTGTCTGATGTGTCAAAAAGTGACATTTACCTTAAGGAATCACACGCCGTTATTAACTTTTATTAAAATCAGCCGAACTACTGAACCGATTGTGATGAAATTTCTATGGGACCAATCTGAAAGTATATCCTTTCAAATGTAAAAAAAAATTCCAAATCGGTTTATTAATGACCGAATTGAGAGCCCCTCCTTTTTTGAAGTCGGTTAAAAATCTAGACTTGAATAGTTCCAGGCATGTAAGAATGTTGGACATTAAAAAACCCCACCCGAGCGAAGCCGGATAAAAGAGCTATAGTCTTTCCCACCAACAGATATAGAGAACAATGTGGTCCAATGGTTAGCGTCGCGGCCTCTGGACCAGACTGTCGTGGATTCGAATCCCGCCTCCGCTCATGGATGTTTTGTGATGTCATTTAATTTTAAGCGAGTTGATATTTAATGTAATCAAGACGCTAATGACCTAAGCTGTCGACGTGTCTATAATTTACAATAAATAAATAAACCAACAGATATAGCTATCACACGTGAACAGCACAAAGTATCTGATTGGCTGTGCTGCTCCGTTAAGTTTCAAGCGACGACCAATTTCAGATGCTGTCAGATACTGATCAAGCAGTTTTATTGCCAGATCGGTTCATGGGATAAAATATTGTCCAGACTCCATAAATCAGCTTGTAAAAAACAGCCGCCATATTATAATGGCCAGTTTATCGTACATTTTAATCACGATGTTATTTTAATCACACGATTAAGTGACGGGTTGCTATGGTAACGAAACGCAGCTACCAATGAACACACAGCTGTCAAAATTAACAGCGTGATCAAAATAACATCGCGATTAAAATGTACAATAAACCGGCCTTAAGAGTAGATGTTCTCTACCGGAAGCTACCACATGTAATCTTCATCTCAAATCCTTTCCCCTCGCCAAAAAAAAACGGTTACAGCTCTCCCGACACTATTTTTAAAGCTAAAGGGCTCGGATAAACGCCAAATGAAGGACCGAGAATCACACTACAGATCCTGCAGGCGAAAAATTGAAAAAAAAAATTCCTGAAAAAACTGGCAACTTTTTATAAAAATTACGTAATTATTCACACGTAACAAAAACTTTTTTTTCAAAAAAATCGCCTGTAGGATCTGTAGTGTGATTCTTGGTTTTTCATTTGGCGTTTACCCGAAATAGTGTCTGGAGAGCGGGAACCGTTTTATAGGCGAAGGAAAACGATTTGAGACGAAAAGTGCATGGGATAATTTCCGCTATCGAATATACTTTTAATCTGCTTTAAAAACTATTACCCACTTGAATGTCACACAGAGGGCAGTATAGCCTAGTGGTTAGCGTGCTTAGTGCTGCAACCTCTGGACTGGACTGCCGTGGGTTCGAATCCCACCTGCGCTTATGGATGTTTTGTGATGTCATTTAGTTTTAAGATAGTTGTTATTTGATGTAGTTGAAAGACGCTAATGACCTGAGATGTCGACGCGTCTATAATCTACAATAAAAAATAGAGGGCAGTGTAGCCTAGTAGATAGCGTCCTTAGTATCAGCGTCTAGACTAGACTGTCGTGGGTTCGAATCACACCTGCGCTCATAGATGTTTTGTGATATCATTTAGTTTTAAGAAAGTTGTTATTTAGTGTAGTTGAAAGACGCTAATGACCTGAGATGTCGACGCGTCTATAATCTACAATAAATAAATGAATGTCGCATAAACAGTTAATCATTCGACTTTTAACCCGCATTACAGAAACTGATTTTACCGACCTTTGATGACGTGACGGCGTTTCTAAACTATTATCACATACGATGGCGGACGTGTGTGTTTGTGTGTGTGAACATAAATGACGGTTGTTGCAGAGCGCGGCGGGGCAAAGCCCGGAGGCGCACACGACGGGTTGGTACTCTCTCTATATATATATACACACGGAGTATAGCACATTGCGTACAAATATCGTTAGTCGAGTTTAGAGTGGAGTTCACGAGACCCTGTCATTGGCAGGTTGTGATTTATAGTCCCGACAGTCGATAGCTTTGCTCCGTGTGTACCCGTGTGTGTGTGTACGGAGCTGTACAACGATCTACAGTTGATCCTATGTGCGCCAGTCGAGCGCTGCTCTCGCAGAGAGTGTATTGGACCTGGATGGATAATTTTAAGCATATAAATATTTCAATTTGCAGAACAAAATGTCGGTATAAACCCCCTCTCTTAGAGGGAAACTTGCTCGCCTAGGTGTTTATATCGTTCTGCAAGGGGGAATTAATACCGACATTTTGTTCTGCAAATTGTGCTTAAAACAGCCGCCGTAACAACATATTAAAATTTGAACCTTGAGCTACTAATATAAATTTCGTCGGGTACGTGACACGTTTAGGGTGATCTGCCACCCCTTTAATACTGACCAATCGATCTGCAAATATTATAGTGGCATTATTGCAGGGTCACCGACAAGCTATACAAACAATTTCAGCCTTGAAGCAATAATAATTGTGACCATTTTTTTTGTTACATGTTGACGGCGGTCTGCATCCCTCCCATACCGCTATCTGGCAAAATCCCTTACTCAGGACACTTTAATATGCCTCCCTCAACATCTTCACAAAAATAAGACCTTGAATAAATAACACCAAAAATTGTCACTAGCTCTCGGTCTATATCATATGCCACTTACTTTTTGGTAAAAATTATTAAAATCAATAAATATTATAAAACATAGTCCCACGCTGCGTCTATCTGTCTGTTCTCGTAATTACTGAACAAATTTTATTATTTTATTATTAATACATTACTCACTCGCTTCGCTCGCTTGCTCCAGTTATTATAGGTTATGTCCTAAAGCAAAGTATCACCTATCGAGTATCGAATAGTGAAGAAATTTTTGAATTCGATCTGCTGATATTACCTCCGATTTTCACCCGAACGAAGCCGGGCCGACCAGTTTTAATTATACATCTAAACCTTCCTCGTGAATCAATCTATCTAATCGTGAAGATTAGATAGATTGATTCACGCTAGGAAGGTGAGAAGGTAAGAATAGTTCGGTCCTATCTGGGACACACCGTATCTCGTGGGGAATTTACCGGAGAATGGGTCCACGGAGTAACTCGCGAGTCGTCTATACGACAGGATCATTTCTCTGTCTTTCGCTCAGAAGCGGCGGTGAGGCTTTCTTCAACCGCAACAAACACCACGCACCATTCTTAAATATACTTCTGATTTTGATGTTATTTTATTGCAATGTCACCCGATTTCTTTAATAATTAGTGTTGTAGTATCTAAGTATCTAATGTATCTAGATTTACGTAATTTGATTAAGTATTAACGGTGTCATTATAAATGCTTGGATATGCAAAGTCAGAACATAATTAATAAACAATTACTTAAAACTGTTCTAGTTAGACAACGCAAGCTAAGCAATTCTATTGATATATAATAGTAATAGTATTTGGTCATGAGATTTTTACATCCATATTTTACAGTGTGTCATTAGAAATGCTTAGTTATGCAAAGTCAGAACATAATTAATAAACAATTACTTAAAACTTTTCTAGTTCGATAACGCGAGGTAAGCAATTCTATTGATATATAATAGTAATAGAATTTGATCGCAAAGTCAGAACATAATTAATAAACAATTACTTAGAACTGTTCTAGTTCGACAACGCAAGCTAAGCAGTTCTATTGATATATAATAGTAATAGTATTTGGTTATGAGGAGAGTGTGTAGTGGATCGCAAGACGTCACTATGTCAGTGTACCTAGGGAATGCAATCTCGATCTCGCGAGATCTCGAGCCATTTTTCGAGATTTAATCTCGTGGGCAGGCAATCTCGTTCGAGATCTCGACCCGATTATATGGTCGAGATCTCGAACGAGATTTTAAGAACGAACGCGCTTGAAAAAAAAAACTTATAACTTATACGTAATAGTTTTTGACAGTCGCGCTAACTGATTCTGTTTGTTTCTTTGCATATATTGTTTTAATTATTGTTTTCTTGAGTCAATTAAAATTCATGAAATTTCCGTGATTTTTTTTTTAAAAAAGCTATAAAATGGTCACTAGATAAAAATCTTAAATTGACCTCTTTCTAATAATCGGTTATTCTAACTGATTATTAGAAAGAGGCCAATTTAAGATTTTTATCTAGTGACCATTTTATAGCTTTTTTTAAAAAAAATCACGGACATTTCATGAATTTTAATTGTAAGTTAACATTGTACAATATACTGACTTTTTGACAGCATTGATGCTCTGAGGATGGTGCAATGAGCACCGAAACGTAAGCTTTTAAATGCAAATTTAATCATCAGTATTGCAAATTTTATTTGATCCTTTTGCCACTGAGTTCTTCTCCTAATTTCTATAAATAAATAATACTGAAGTAACTGAGTAAATGACCGACATAAATAAACGTTAGAAATAAATCTGATATAAATACAGTGATATAAATAGTTCCGTGATATAAATTCACCTGATAAAATAAGTATTAGTGTAGTCAATTGTATATATTTAGTTAAGTGTTAATTACTTGTGTTGATTGTTGGAACTGACTTTTCGTTATTATTATTGTATTTTTAATTATTGTAAATAAATCTTTATTCCGCCAACTCAGAAAACAGCTTCGTAACATTAATATTTTTCAATAGAAACGGTTGACTAATTTAAGAATAACTCGGATCTTATTTAATATTCAGTAATAAAAATAAAGCATCTACCACATTATTATTTACATTAGATCTTATGGTTCATAGCCTACTACAAAATTGTAAATGTTCTCAATGTTATTTGCCCCATGTTACCTTTTTTAAGCCATACCCGGTATGTTAAGTGCAACGAAACTGTCATAACGGCTATATCAATGACATACTATTGGCTGCCCTGAACAGAACAGCTGAATGCTGCACCTAACTTCAGTCGAATAGAGAATTCACTTACATATTATTATTATTATATCGATATATGTCCTTAAAAATAGTATAATAAAATTGCACTCGTGTTGTCTGGCTTCGGAGGCCATATCGCTTTTTCCCCCTCTCTATATAATACTTCAAAGAATGTCTGCATTTTACAATCACATTGGTTTTTTTTCAAATTAACTCAATAATACCTAAACCTTGGTTATAGTTTTCAATATTCCCTATTTTTTTAAGAATCTATTGCAGGGATGGCGAACCTATGGCACGCGACAAAATATTGTCAGCACGGCATTGATTAACGTACAAAATCGAAATAACTAAAATAAATATTAGTAACAAAAACTTATTAGACAAGCTTTTATATAAATGCACCAAAAAGGAAAAAATAATTTTTAATAATTTAAGTTCATAATTATAAAAGCGTGGATCGTGAGCTCTATGATATAGTTTATTAGTCACGACCCACGCTTTTATAATTAAACCCACGCTTTTATAATTATAAAAGCGTGGGACAAAAACTTTTTAGAGACAAGCTTTTATTTAAATGCACCAAAAAGGAAAAAATGATTTTTAATAATTTAAGTTCATAATTATAAAAGCGTGGGTCGTGAGCTCTATAATATAGTTTATTAGTCACGACCCACGCTTTTATAATTATGAACCTAAATTATTAAAAATTATTTTTTCTTTTTTAGTGCATTTAAATAAAAGCTTGTCTCTAAAAAGTTTTTTTTACTAATATTTATTTTGATCATTTAAGTCTTTCAAAATTTTAAAAATTGGATTGCAGAATGAATGAGAGTAAATTTGATTTTTTTATTTATTTACTAGCGGCTCACGTACATTAGTATATTGTTATTTTGTTATCCCTCCCCCGCGAGAAATTCTCCCCCGGCGAAGCGAAGTATGAATTTATTATCCCCCCTTCCGCGAGAATCTCTTCCCCTGCGATGCGAAGTCAGGATTAAAAACACTTGAAAATAGTTTGCATTAACGGTGTCACATAAATCAACAGTCAACCTAACACTACATTAGCATAGCTAGGTCTCATCCCAGGAAAAATTCGTTTCCTTATAGATTTTATAATTTTAAAAAAATCATCTCTCGGTCTGTAACTTCGACTGTGCGCTTATGTGAGTGAGTCACATACCCTTTTTTTTGTAGTCTCACAGAGTAAAATTTAAAAACGATTTATGCTAATCTTATACGAGCTTTAATCGACTTTTACGTTTAGCAAACGGCCAGGTTCAAATTGTTATTAATGTTAATATAGCTATTTTTTTATAAAATGTATATTATATTTTATAGACTGCCTTAATTATTATTTAAGATTATTTTAAGAACTTTCATGTATATTTAATATGCGTATAAACTTTAATCAACTTTTAATTAGGAATTTTCATTATTTTTCCTCTTTACTTGTAAAATAAACCAAAGAAGGTTTCGTTCTTTATTTTTATTAACTTCAGGTAACTACTTCTGAAGAGGCTGTGTGAGGAATAAAGGCTGTGCCCCCCTCCTAAATATTTTTGAAGTGAAAACTTCCTTAGGCGCACTTTGCGTTCTTTTTGATTAGTGAACGAAAGTGAACCGTCACGCTTCGGGTCGGTGACGCTGAATCGGGTTTACTCGGCTCTACTCGACATCAAACACGAAAAGATATTTGCAGTATGCCGGTAATATGTTATTTGTAGTTCATAGGTGCGCTAATAGATGACACTAAAACTTAATTGAAAAGGTATTTGTAGTATGTTGGTAATAAGTTATTTGTAGTTCACAAGTGCGCTAATAGATGACACTAAAACTTAATTGAAAAGGTATTTGTGGTATGTTGGTAATAAGTTATTTGTAGTTCATAGGTGCATTAATAAATGACACTAAAACATATATATGTATATTTTAAAATTAAAAAATCAGAAGTTTTCACTTCTGTCGTGTCGTCATAAGCACACACCCACTTTTTTATAATATTCCATTATTACTTTAACTTGCATTAATACAAATGAAGATCAGTGTTGACAACTTTAGGAATATTTAATGAGCCCAGGAGATTTTGTTCGAATTTAGGCGTCTAGGAATTACAAGTCCCAGAAACACAAAATATAATTGTATTTGTTGTCATGGAACGGAATACATTCACTTTTATTTACCTTATAAAATCAAATATTTTTCAAATATTTTTTTTTATTTTAATTTGTTATCCAATACCTATATATTTACATTATTAAGAAGTCTTTGGGACTCGAACCTGGGCTTCGTGTTTGTACCTATCGGTAGTCTCGTACTTTAACGCACGGGAGGACAGTGTGGTCAAGTGATTAGCGTCGCGGCGTTTGGATCAGACTGTCATGGGTTCGAATCCCGCCTCCGCTCATGGATGTTTTGTGATGTCATTTAGTTTTAAGTGAATTCTTATTTAATGTAATCAAGACGCTAATGACCTAAGTTGTCGACGCGTCTATAATTTATAATAAATAAAACTAACGCACCGCCACCTAGCTTACTGTATTAATTGAAACCTTATCATAGATATACATGCTGTGTTCTGTGTCACATGGCAACTACTTCCGACAATTTCCGTTTCATCTAATATTTCTAAAATGCCACCCCAGTATGAAGCATTAGATGTTATAGGGGGCAGTAAAGCCTAGTGGTTAGTATGCTTGGCGCCGCAACCTCTAGACTGAATTGCCGTGGGTTTGAATCCCACCTGCGCTCATGGATGTTTTGTGATGTTATTTAGTTTTAAGTTAGTTGTTATTTAGTGTAGTTGAAAAACGCTAATGACCTTAGATGTCGACGCGTCTATAATCTACAATAAATAAATAAAAATTAGATATTATACTCACCTCAAAAAGATAATTGGAACACAATGAAGGGAATGCCGTGGTGTATTCACATTTGGACAGCCCTTCCGTTGTCTGCAGAATCGAATGCATTGGACTGGCTGCCGCATGTAATTATTTTGGAAAGATATTTGAAAGAGCAAACAATGTTAATGCAAGTTAATTTTTGAATAACTAAGCGAACGATGCACGTAACACAAAACCTTGACTTTGGTCTTGAACTATGCTATGTCTCAAGTCTTCATGGTTTCCGGGCTTGTCGGCCGTGGTCCGGTGGTATTTCTACCTGACGTCTACAACTGCTGTAGACATTCTCAAAGGCGATGTGGCAGCGGTCGAAGTGTCCTCCTTGGCGGCTCACAGGTCAGTGTGTCAGTGACTGGTGTCCTCCCTTCTTTTATGCCTAGTACCAGTGTGTTCTCTGTTCGGTCGTCAGGTAGAAATACCACCGGACCACGGCCTACAAGCCCGGAAACCATGAAAACTTGGAACAATGCCGGCTGTGAAAGCTTGCACACCTGGATATGTTATGTCTTTCTTAACTTTAACAACTGATAACTTGGTAGTACATGGGAAGAAAATGATCGTAGGTCCTTCCCCAAGGCTCACTTAGGACATAATTAGACTCAGCAGGCCAACACTCAAAAAGGTGATTAGACTTTTAACTGGTCACGCTTCTCTGGGAAAACACCTGCATGTGATGTGATTTTGCGAAATGGAGGATGAAACAGCCACCCATATCGTGTTCGAATGTGCCTACAGAAGGACAATCATCTTTGGTTACATCATAGATGATTACATCATAGGCTCACTGAGGACATAATTAGACTTAGCAGACCGACAGTCAAGAAGTTGATTAGACTTTTGACCGGTCACGATTCTCTGAGTATGATGGGGTTACATCAGGAATCAACATTGTAGATTTTGCGAAATGGAGGATGAAACCAGCCACTCATAACGTGTTCGAATGTGAGACTCTAGCCTACAGAAGAACAATCTTCTTCGGTTACATCATAGATGAGGACGGAATTATTCCACAGGATAATCTAGTGGCCAGTCTTCTGGAGCTCATAAGAAAATCTAGATTATTTTCTTGACTCGATCCAGTAAAAAGGGGAAACATAAAAACTTGATTTGACAATGAACTTATAGATTGTGATATAAGAAGAGCCAAATTTAGTTGATGACTAGAGTCAGTTAAAAAAGGGGAAGCACAAGAATCGTCATGATATGGTGCACCTTCTTGGATCAAGTAGGTCTCTCCCCAAAGGCTCTAGTGTTGCCGTTTAGCTTTAGACTTTCTAGACTCTTGTCTAGATTTTTAAGACAAGATTTGCAAATGTCTTGTCTAGGAATTTTCAAGACAAGACAAAACTTGCTTTATCTAGATCAAGATTCTTGCCAAAACCCTATACAATTTTCAAGAGTCTAGATAAACTAAGTAGTAGTAAGTAAAGTAAACCACTCGGTTAATCTAGACTCTTGAAAATAATCTAGAGTCTTGATATTAGACAAGACAAGGGTTTTCTAATCTAGATTTAGACTTAGTGAAGTCTTGATATTTCAAGACAAGTGTTTTGATATTTCAAGACAAGAAAGTCTTGTCTTGTCTTGTCTAGACGGCAACACTACAAGGCTCATTGAGGACATAATTAGACTCTACTCATGAAGGTGATATGGCTTTTGACCGGTCACGCTTCTTTGAGTAAACATGATGGGAATGCATCAGGAATCAACACTATGTGGATTTTTCAAAATGAAGGATGAAACAGCCACCCATATCGTGTTCGAATTCGAGTCTCCAGCCTACAGGAGGACAACTATCTTTGGTTACATAGATGAGGACGGAACTATTCCTCAGGATAATCTAGTGGCCAATCTTCTGTAACTCATAAGAAGATCCAGATTATTTGCTTGACTGGGGCCCGTATTCAACGAACACTATTAAAGATAGAAGTTACTAATCTTAGAATACATTTATTCCTTGGAATAAAATTAACTTTCAATTCACCAAGCAATTCATTCGAAAGAATAGTAACTTCAGGTACAAATTTACTTTATATACCATACACTTTGGACATTTTGTCAAATATTTTGATTCTAAAGCACGTTTGCCAAAGATCCGACCGATGGCGCATCGACCGAAAATGTAAATTTATTTTATTTTACTACAAAAGCCTTTACCTGAAAGATATGGAATTAATATTTACCTGAAAAGGTCGCCAGGTCATAAAGTAATTTGTGCATTTCGTGCCCATCCTATTTTACTATAGGCGAATAAATATTATAGTTATCCCTTGAAATTGGACAGAATAGTTATTCTTACGATTTATACCTGCAGTAAACTTAACTACGTTTGGTGAATTGAAATATCGCTATTTATTCCGAGTAATAGTTACCAGGGGAATAAATCAACGGAATAAATAACTAACTAGGCTCGGTGAATACGGGCCTAGATCCAGTAAAAAGAGGAAGCACAAAAATTTGATTTGACAGTGACCTTAGACTGTGATCATATAATTACAGTTTTTATACATGCAGGAACAGTCTAATGTTGTTGTCAAACTCTCTGTCATTTAGAACATTAGATTGTACTCACACAAAAACAAATGTTTGATCTACATAGAAAAAGATCGCTTTTCAAGCTAAATTTTGATCATAAAGCGTAGAAAAATGTTGTTTCGAAGTGGAAATTTTACAAAAAAACTATATTGAATCAATCGATCAATTATTTTTCGAGTAGAATCGATTTTTTAATTCTATAATTCTTTTTTTATGAAGAAATATACTTATGTGTAGTCACAATCTAAGGTTATTGTCAAATCAGATTTTCTGACAATGCTTTCTGCAACCGAGCACAGTTAGGTATATTATAAAGATTAATTATTTTTAACCGACTTCAAAAAAAGGAGGTGGTTCTCAATTCGGTTGTATTTTTTTTATGTTTGTTACCTCAGACTTCCGTCATTTATAAACCGATTTGGAAATTTTTTTTTTTATTTGAAAGGATATACTTTCAGATTGGTCCCATAGAAATTTCATCAAAATCGGTTTAGTAGTTCGGCTGATTTTAAAAAAGTTAGTAACGGCGTGTGATTCCTTAAGGTAAATGTCGCTTTTTGACACAGGCAGCGTAAGAAAGTCGGTTTAATAAAAGTGAGTAACGGTGTGTGATTCCTTTAAGGAAATGTCACTTTTTGACACTAAAAAGTAAAAAATAAAAAACTTTTTAACAAAAAAAACCTTCAAAAAGCCACTAAAAAGAGGAAAATAATGAAATTTTGAGGTCTGCCCCAGTTTAATAAAATATGAAGTTGGTTAAAAAGAAGATATTAATCACTATACTATACTTTTTAATCGACTTCATATTTTATTAAATTGGCGCAGACCTCAAAAATTCATTATTTTCCTCTTTTTTGTGGCTTTTTGAAGGAGGTTTTTTTTTTGTTAAAAAGTTTTTTGTTAGTTTAACATTCAAATAACATTTCTACAGCAACAAACCATAATATTTGTCGCGTTGTAAAAAAATCTATAAACAGTATATTATCTGCATTTTGTAGAATTGCCGGCCAGGTGACTGTGCAGGACCGGACTTGCGGTACAATAATTTAAAAGAGAAATGTGTGTTATGTATTGTACGCTGCTCTGAATACTATCTGGATTTGATTGTGCAAACACCCACCACCACCAACAGGCAAGCATATATGTGTATCTGTGGCCAAAAAATAAAATCGCTTATTACGAAATGTTTGATAAATAAACTCGCAGAAACGGTGAATCCTTCTTCAAGGGACCTCGGCCATGAAGGCCGGGAGGGTGTGCTAGGAGGTTCAATTCCAGGCTATAGAGAGACGGAGAACAAAAAAATGGAAAATCAAGGAGAGGGAAAAAGAAAAAAATATGGTATACTAGATATTAGATGCCTCGTCCCGCTTCGCTCGGGCGTACTAATTTATAATTAATTAATACGTTAATAGATCGCTTAGCTTCGCTCGTTCACTCAAATTTTTAATTAATACGTTAATAGCTCGCTTGGCTTCGCTCGTTCACTCGAATTTATAAACACGTTAATAGCTCGCTTAGCTTCACTCGTTCAATCAAATTATTATTAATTAAAACGTTAATAGCTCGCTTGAATTCGCTCGTTGACAATTTATAATTAGGTACCTAATTAATACGTTAATAGCTCGCTTGGATTCGCTCGTTCACTCGAATTTATAATTAATTAATACGTTAATAGATCGCTTAGCTTCGCTCGTTCACTCAAATTTTTAATTAATACGTTAATAGCTCGCTTGGCTTCGCTCGTTCACTCGAATTTATAAACACGTTAATAGCTCGCTTAGCTTCACTCGTTCAATCAAATTATTATTAATTAAAACGTTAATAGCTCGCTTGAATTCGCTCGTTGACAATTTATAATTAAGTACCTAATTAATACGCTAATAGCTCGATTGGATTCGCTCGTTCACTCGAATTTATAATTAATTAATACGTTAATAGCTCGCCCGTATTCGCTCGTTTACTCAAATTTATAATTACCTAATTAATACGTTAATAGCTCGCTTGGCTTCGCTCGTTCACTCAACTTTATAATTAATTAACACGTTAATAGCTCGCTTAGCTTCATTCGTTCAATCAAATTATTATTAATTAAAACGTTAATAGCTCGCTTGAATTCGCTCGTTGACAATTTATAATTAAGTACCTAATTAATACGCTAATAGCTCGCTTGGATTCGCTCGTTCACTCGAATTTATAATTAATTAATACGTTAATAGCTCGCCCGTATTCGCTCGTTTACTCAAATTTATAATTACCTAATTAATACGTTAATAGCTCGCTTGGCTTCGCTCGTTCACTCAACTTTATAATTAATTAACACGTTAATAGCTCGCTTAGCTTCATTCGTTCAATCAAATTATTATTAATTAAAACGTTAATAGCTCGCTTGAATTCGCTCGTTGACAATTTATAATTAGGTACCTAATTAATACGTTAATAGCTCGCTTGGATTCGCTCGTTCACTCGAATTTATAATTAATTAATACGTTAATAGCTCGCTCGGACTCGCTCGTTTACTCAAATTTATAATTACCTAATTAATACGTTAATAGCTCGCTTGGCTTCACTCGTTCACTCAACTTTATAATTAATTAATACGTTAATAGCTCGCCCGGATTCGCTCGTTCACTCAAATTTTTAATTAATACGTTAATAGCTCGCTTGACTTCGCTCGTTCACTCAAAATAATTAATTAGGTAATACGTTAATAGCTCGCTTAGATTCGCTCCTTCACTTAAATTTATAATTAATTAATACGTTAATAGCTCGCTTTGATTCGCTCGTTCACTCGAAATAATAATTAATTAATACGTTAATCGATCCCCTTCAAGCTATTGTACGATCCAATAATCTTATTTCGTCATAATTTCGACATAAACAGTTTTGCCGTTTGCCTATAGATATGAAATATTTAATAAAGTTGAGTCAAGCATAATAATATGAGCGGATCTAAATACAATTCACACACGATACAAACCGTAGCAGCACTATCTTTGGTACAGAATCTGAACTAACTGCAGCACCGTATACCAAAACAAAAACCATCTTTTGACATCTTAAAGCCTGCGGTCCACTGCGAACAAAGCTGTGCTCCTACCGCTAAAAAAGACAAAAGATGAAGATACGGACTGTGCATATGGATGCAGTGGCGGAATAACCCCGTCGAAGACCCGGGGCGGCAGAACTAAATGAGGCACCCGGTCTGCTTAGAAATTGATGTATTTGTAGTGTAAATTTCGTAAAAAATAAATAATATACGAGTAGATGTAATGGCTGACAAAAAAATCAAATATTTATAATAAACGACCTATACCTACGTTTATATTTTGTATACGTACGGGGCCTCCAACTCCAAACCGCCTCTTATTTACTACATATATTTTGGTCTTGTTTGGGATTTGATTAAGAAGGACTTCTCAAGATTTGGACGCCCCCTAGGATCAGAGGTCCAGGGCGAGCCGCTCCCTCCGCATCCCCTTAGTCCGCCACTGTGTGGATCGAAATGGAGTCAGACTTTAAATCTCTGTCAACGCCATTGGCCGACTCTGTATTTCTGTCAACGCCATTTGTCCGACTCTAAATCTCTGTCAAGGCCATTGGTCCGACTCTGAATTTCTGTCAAGGCCATTGGTCCGACTCTAAATCTCTGTCAACGCCATTGGTCCTATACTCTTAATTTCTGGCAACGCCCTTGACCCAAACCTGAATCTCCATGAACGCCATTGTTCCGAGTCGGATTAGAAAAGGACGCGAAGAGGCAGCCATCACCGCCTATCTCCTTATATTTTGTCTAGCCTAGGTTGCGGAGTCCATTCTCAAATAAAACACAGTTACGTCTGAAGACAATTCTCAAAGGCGTATACGTGACAATGTTTTGTTCGTCGATGTCTGTCTGTCGCCGCAATCTTCGAACACACATGAGTATGGCGTGTGTGTTCGAGGAGTATGTAGAAAGAGAGAGAGAGAAGCGGTATAAAGCGGCGGCGGCGTGTAGTTGCTTATCTGTGCGATTTACGTACCAGTGCACAAAGCAACTGCATGCTTGAATAACATCGTATCAGCTGAACGTGTAAAGTTAATAAACATTAGATACGACGATATGTGTCCCTGTGTCTGTGTGTGCATATATACACAAAACTCTTCTGGAAACATTTGTGTCTGTGACCGCGAGGCAAAATTGCCTATTGCATATTTAATTTATGTAAGTGTCGCCGACAACCATGGTGGCAACTGTAGAACATAAAGGAGGCGACAATTGTCGCGAAGCGCAAGGCATCTAAAATAATTTCTGCTTTTATAAAAATCTATTTTTAACCGACTTCAAAATAAAATATTAGTAAAAAAACTTTTTAGAGACAAGCTTTTATTTAAATGCACTAAAAAGGAAAAAATAATTTTTAATAATTTAGGTTCGTAATTAATAAAAGCGTGGGTCGTGAACTCTATGATAGTTTATTAGTCACGACCTACGCTTTTATTAATTATGAACATACTTTAAAAAGTTTTTTTTATACTAATATTTTATTTTGTACATTTTAGTCTTTCAAAATTTTATCCCCCTTTGACACCCGTAGGGGTTGAATTTCTAAAAATCCTTTCTTAGTGGATGCTTACGTCAGAAAAGTAACCAACTGTCCAAATTTCAAGTTTCTAGCTTCAGCGATTTGACCTTAGCATTGCGTAGTCAAAAAAAACCCTACATCCCCGTTTGAACCCCTTAGAGGTTGAATTTATTTCTAAAAACGATTTATTCATGTATTGTCATCGGGATTACATATGTGTACAAAATTTCAAATCGATCGGATACGTGGAAGTCGTTCAAAATTGACAAACAAGCACACAAACAAACAAACAGGCAAACTAACATGCATTGCAAGTTAAATAAAAGCTCGTAAAAACAGACGTTATCAATTCGTGACGTATACTATACACATATTTTTTTTAGATATCTACTTTTTTTGAAATTGGAATTTCGTCCTTCTGTCTTGGCGTCACACTTATTTTTTATTTAGTTATTTTTATGTTCGCTCAGCCATAACTTCTCGAGGGGTTGACCGATTTGAAGAATTTCGACGACGTTGGATTCAGAATGTTTACGCAATAGTCCCATATACTTTTTAACCGACTTCAAAAAAGGAGGTGGTTCTCAATTCGGTTGTATTTTTTTTTTTTATGTTTGTTACCTCATAACTCAGTCATTTACAAACCGATTTTGAAAATTTTTTTTTTATTTGAAAGGATATACTTTCAGCTTGGTCCCATAGAAATTTCATCAAAATCGGTTCAGTGGTTCGGCTGATTTTAATAAAAGTGAGTAACGGCGTGTGATTCTTTAAGGTAAATGTCACTTTTTGACACTAAAAAGTAAAAAACAAAAAACTTTTTAACAAAAAAAAAACCTCCTTCAAAAAACCACTAAAAAGAGGAAAATAATGAAATTTTGAGGTCTGTGCCAATTTAATAAAATATGAAGTTAAAAAGAAGATATTAATTACTATACTATACTTTTTAACCGACTTCATATTTTATTAAATTGGCACATACCTCAAAATTTCATTATTTTCCTCTTTTTAGTGCCTTTTTGAAGGAGGTTTTTTTTTTGTTAAAAAGTTTTTTTATTTAAATCGGTTGAGTAGTTTCTTTTTTTTTTCTAGTAATCAAAAATTACGTTTTCAGGTATCATTCTTACTGCACCTGATTTAATGAATGCGGAACAAAAGCGGGACGCTTGTTGAATCGGGACTGTCCCGCCTAAATCGGGACGCATGATCACTTTAGACATATACCACTTTGCCTGATCGTGTTTACAAATACAGGACGCCGCTGCATTGTTGTGTGTAGATCTGTCTCTACTAATAACAGCCACTACTGTTTATAATCCTCCTCATTCTCTCTCACTGTTTCTAGACTATATACTAGTGGATCTGTATCTACTCAAACAATCGCTAACGTTAAATGACGCATTTATATACATTCCGAGATTGAAACACACACACACAAACACACGCAGCGGGGATCTGTCTCTATTTGATCACAATCATTACTGTTTATCGTCCTTTTTCTTATTCGTCTTCAAAATTAGTTTGTATCAACTGTAACAATCGCCATTGTTGTATGATAACGGTTTAAAACGATTAGGTAGTAGTTTTGTTGTGGATTTGTATCTACTAATAACAATTGCTATTTGTCATCCTCCTTTTTATTGTTTGTCAATTTCTATTTTGAGTGCATACAATAATAACTTTGTTCCAACCACTTTGAATACCGTAATATTACCGTCACGCTCATACGCAGTGGATAGAACGCGTTCCAACCGAACTTGTGATCGTTTGTGGACGATTCTTAAAGCGTTCCAACCGAATTTGTGATAGTTTGTGAACGATTTCCGAACGACCATTTCGGTACATGCTCTAGTCATGAAACCAAAATGAAACTGTAAAACTGACATGCGCATTAAGCACTTTGTTACGTTTGTCTCTGTTCAATAACAACTTGAGACAGTTTATTCATTTGTAATTTGTTTTATTTTTGTTTTGTCTCGTCTCTAATCAAATATCTCTTTATTTTTCATTTGAGATTTGTTTTGTTTTTGTTTGTTTTTGCAAAATTATTAATTTGAAACGTTTCAAAACGATCCATTTATGGTAGGTTGGAACATAGCTATTATAAAGGGAAAACCAATTCGTAACGGAAACCTGCATACAAAAATTGGTGGAAGAAGCCGACAGTGGCGTACGCAAAACAGATTTTGACGCACAAGCGTAGGTGATGAAGGTTTAATTAAATCCGATTTTTTCTTTAATTTAATAAATAGAATAAATAAAAAGTTTTAAAATCATTCAAAGGTAAATAATAGTTTTATACGGCTGAAATGCAATTGAAAAATGTTTTTTCGTTGGAGAGCAACCAATTATATAATTGTTTCGAAACATATAGGAAAAAATCATTTTACCAACCAGTGGTCACAGTCAGGATTCTAACCTGAACCTTTCCACTTTCGCGGCGGAATGAGCTTACAATACTCAACCGTGACATGATTGCTAAATTAACATTCTCCTTATATGCTTCAGAGTTCAGAATCAATAGATTTTCACTACATGCGAGTGTCAATTCATATATGCTAGTTCAATAGCTATAATATGAAGTGAAGTGAGTATTGTAAGCTCATTCCGCCGCGAAAGTGGAAAGGTTCAGAATCCTGACTGTGACCACTGGTTGGTAAAATGATTTTTTCCAATATGTTTCGAAACAATTATATAATTGGCTTCTCTCCAACGAAAAAACATTTATCATTCAAAGGGTTCCCTATAACGTAAAGGAAGAGTCCAATCTTGAGAATAGCCGAGCGTGTAGCATTGCTGTTGTTTAGGTACATGGCGTTGCTATGGTTCCTCTGTTACAAGTCTCCAGTTCCCGGGTTCTTGCCCGAGAGCTGGTAAAAGTGTCTAATGGATTTTCAATTTATTATTAAAAAAAAATAATGAATTGAAAATATGAACTGGTGCTAGACCCAAATAACCTTAACTGTTGGCGGTCTTTAAAACACAATGTTTTTTCAATTTTCTAATCTCTCATCGTACAAAAAGGTACCCCATCGAACACCTCGAAATTAAAAGTTGAAAATGGTTGGAAAACATGTAAAAAAACATGTTACTCCCGCCAGACAAGTAAAAATTTGTTAATTGCTATTTTTAATGAATTTTTGAAATTAGCGAAAAAAAATGAATTTACTTTTTTGAAACACCTGAGTGGGCAGTGGCATCTCTATATCACGTCGTGCGCATGGTTTAAACACTTAACGACCCCACTACACCCCCTTTTCAAGATGGGCGCCAAGTGGAGTGGCGGCCGACCCCGAAAACTCATTTTTAAACTTACACCGCCCCCGCAAGGAAATAAAACCTTGTCCTACCCCAAATGCAAACGTAGCCTAAAAAAATTTAACATTTCAATGGACTACTTATATTTCACCCCTATACGCGGGCTGCGGGAGGTTTCGGAGTAAGTCTGAAGGCCGTCTCGTATGAAATTGAGTGTGCTAAATCTAATGAGACTACCCTCAGGACTGTGCAAGGAACGCTTGCTGAGTTACAGGCGTTTTGCCCCTGAAAGCTACGCAACCACCCTGTCTAGGGGCCCGGTCGCGGGGCCCAAAATGGCTCCACTTCTCAAAGTGAAGATATAGGTCCGATCAACATTCGTACCGAGTGGCATCTCTCTATCACAAAGTGCAAGGTTGAAACACTTAACGGCCCCACTAGTGTTGCCGTCTTGACAAGACAAGACTGTCAAAGTTTTGTCTTGTCTTGAAATATCAAGACAAGACTTCACTAAAGTTTTGCTTTGAAATATCAAGACTTCACTAAGTCTAAGTTTAGATAAAGCAAGTCTTGTCTTGTCTTGAAAATTTCTAGACACGACTTTTGCAAGTCTTGTCTTGAAAATCTAGACAAGACAAAACAAGAGTCTAGAAAGACTAAATCTAGACGGCAACACTAGGCCCCACTAATATAGGGAAATCATATTTAGGTAGTTCGATTTTAAATAATTCGAGTTAGAGAGTTTTTTGGGTTTCAGCGGAAGGGAATGACTAATTTCTTCGATTTATAGACGATTTCGACGGGGCTAAGTCGAAATCTTCAATTCTACTGTAAGTACCTATTATGTAAAATTTATAACAAACCCGTTCTTCCACCATATTTCCATAGCGCGGTGAAAGTTGTGCTGACGTGGCGTCGCGTCATTGCAGTGTGACGCGCGTCCCGACAGGCGATCGAACGCCGCCGACAGCGGATCAGCGAAGTAGTCTGTATTTACCGTCAGAGTTATTATATTTAATGAATCCCATTGTCAACGTTTGCCTCTCAACAATACGCTTCGTTAATATAGAATTTATTTTTTCCCGTAGACTTTCCAATAATACGTGTGACGTACGAGACTGCTTGATAGTCGGCGCGCGTGGCCTCTCTTGTTTTAAAGGTCGGCTCACAATTCTGATAACACTCAATTAATGCCGGTTTGAGAATGCATATTGTGTCTATAGAGTGGTGAAGCCAATCAACCGGAAGCCGCCATTTTTTATGATTTTACAAGGCGGTAATTTCGAACAATTATTCTGCTCATAAAAGCTTCATAAAATTAAAAACCAGGTTGTTTTTAAACGGTTTTATTTAGCTTGACCCCCTATATTTGTTTGTTTGTTACTATGTTTGTTTCAAATCTTGCGACAGCTTTTTCAACTACTTCTACTTAACCGATTCTTATGAAACTTTGCACACACATTGAGTTCCCGTGACAATACAATATTATATGATAATTTCAACTTGGTAACGAGGCTCTGATGATGGAATCAGGAGGTGGTCAGTTGAAAGGATGAGGCGTTTGCATAATGATACAGGCCAGAAATCAAACTAAAAACTAGAAAATAAAAATAGGTAAAATAACGGTTTTATTTTAAATCATCAGCTGTACCAAAAACTAGAAAAAAATTAGGACACAAACCAAGGGGCACTTTGTGTCGCTGCGTCAGCGGAATAAATAATAAAAACGTGCATGAAAATCTGTATAACGATTGTATTATTATTAAATAAGAACGGCTTGTCTAGAAAAATGTGTTACGTAATATTACGCTGTTTACACAAAGAATGCAGGTTAGGTTAGCAGAATAATAATAATTATAACCTATGTCTATTTGCTTCTTTGTCTAAATAAAGACGCACATACTTTTTCGACACTTAAGGGACATACTATCACCCTTAAGGTGAGGGTGATGTAAGGGCCCTTACAGACGTCAATTTTGACTATGAAACGCATATTCGATTTGAGGGTAGAGTTAAGTGTCTCTTACTACTTAAGGGTTAACTATGAATACGGCCGTAAGTATCCCGTTTTATCCAACTCTTCCCTATATCGAGTCATACAATATAATATACCTAATTAATTTCAAGCAAAAAATCAAACGAAAAAAATGCGTTTTTCCAGGAAATATTTTCTCTTGGGATTTAAAAAGAATTTATTGGAGACTTGCATTCAAATCAAATATTGCTTATAGATTTTATATTATTTTATTTGCCTAAAAGCAAAACTGCGTAAGTCGATTTATTTTGGCATTTTTTTCTGAGTCTTCAGATACATTTTTAACCCTATTTTGTATAGTAACATAAAAATTTTAAAAAGTGGGTACGTTTACTTATGTATACGCGCGTTAGAAGTTATACTTTTTTGGCGTGATTAAGAACTAATTTTTAATTTGCATGCAAATGATTTATTGAAATAAATTAATAAAAGACACGATATGTTTCTATGCTAACTATGGAAATTAATCCTGTTAATTTTGATGTCACAGTTTAACACTTTTTTCTCGACGCACGTTTTGCTAACCATGTTAGCATCATCAGGAAACGATTAATGGAGATAGGCACTTGAGAAACGTAATGTTACAAAACTGTTTTCTGAGTTGGCGGAATAAATATTTATTTACAATAATTCGTAACAATTAACTATATACAATAATTGCAACAACGAAAAGTCAATTCTAACAATAAAAAAACTGAAACGGTAATTATTGAACTAAACGAGCCACTTAACTAACACTTAACAAATATATATACAAGGATTATTTATTTGTAATTATTTATGCCAGATTTATTTATATCAGACGCACTATTCGTCGCTCAGTACTTGACTTTGTATTCAACACGACACTGATTTTCTGATTGACCCGCGCCGCTGTTTATATACCTGCGTGGCGTAAACTCAGTGGTGTTCTCGATTTCTCTAGCGTTGTCCAGAATGTTCGTGTAGGCACCAGTGTGTTCAGCAAGCAGACACCGCTTTCTGCCTGACGTTTGTATACAGGGTGATCCGTAACAGTAATATAGATGGCAGCTGTAGGTTTATATAGCCATCTAAGTTAACATTGGTTTTCATAGAAAAACGCGCGAAAAATCAAGTTTTTTCCTTTTTGATAGATTGCAACTACTTTTTTCAGTTCCGGATCCTTTGGAAATACAAAACCTCTACGATTTAAACATTGGTAAACACAGCACATCGGCATTGTCAACGACTTATTATTTTTAATAAACTTATTCTATATACACACTACTATGAGTATGAACTGCCTACTGACCGAGGTGGTTATATAGCTGGCGCCCCTAGCGGTCAAGTTTAGCAGTATTGGAAATCATGGAGGGGTTCCCCGACAAAATAAATTTGGGAAACCCTGCTCTAGAGGGATTAATGAAGTGAAAACTTCTTTAGGCGCGCTTTGCCTGGGCTGTTAACAACAGTGATGCGAAACGCACCCGATGGTGACAATCGGGGCTACTCGGCTCAAACACGAACACGTATTTGCAATATGCTGGTAATAGTGTGTAGTTCATAAGTGTGCTAATAGATGACACTAAAAACTTAATACGAGTAAAAAGTCATTTGCAGTTCCCAAGTGCGCTAACAGATGACACTAAAACTTAATATTATCGTTAAGATAAAATAATAAGAACACCTTGGTTATATGATTGGATAAAGTAACAACAGGATACAAGGCTTATAATTTAAAAACAGTTATTCACTTATCATTTTTAATGGCCAACGTTTCGGCAAACATTTTTTGCCTTCCTCAGGACCTATAACCAAAAATAGTACAATAAATTACTCTAAACCATACCTAAATCTTAAATGTAGAAAAAATTTATTTTAAAAATTTTTTGGATATCAAATAAATAATTTTTAATTACCTTAAATATTTTAGTGAACCGTCACAAATTTAAAATTTAAAAACATGCATTAGTTTAAAATTAATTTTGTCCAAATAAAACTTTTTAAGAGTATATCTAATTAATTAAAAATTGAAATTTAAAAATTTTAAAAAATTTTTAAAATATAAAACTGCTTTCGCTAATTTAAAAAACTATGAATTAAAATGCTAGTTATTTGATACACAAAATTGATGTCTTAACCTCAATAACCTCTATTATAAAAATTTGTCCTTCAAATTGTGCAGTCATACATTGGTCAAACAATCATTTTAGGATGCTATCATATACATTGCTTAGTTTTTCAATATCAGTTTTTTTGTTGATTGCAGTATTATTATGTTTTTTAATGTAAAACATTTCTAAAAACAGTCTTTTTGTTAAATTGTTTTCCTTATGTAATATTTTCACATTTTGAAAATCGAATGTGTGGTCATTTTCTATACAGTGTTTAACTAAGCTAGTTTTATCTTCAGTGTTATCCATGCCATATTGTAACTTATATTTGAAAGCCTTATTAACATCATATGTGTGACTCTTGATTCTGTTTTTTAGATATTGAGATGTTTGGCCAATGTATACTCCCTCACAATTATTGCACTTAATTTTATAAATTACATGACTGTTATCAAACTGTAAATGTCTTTCTTTTATTTTTGAAAAACAATGTTTATAAATAGTGTTCGTCGGTTTAAATGCTATTTTAACTGTATTAGAAATATTGAAAAGTCTTGCGATATTTTCTGAAAGCCCTTTAATATATGTAATTGAACAAAATACTAACTTATCATTCGCCTGTGACATGTTTTTTCTTTTTATTGTTGGGGGTTTTTTATCATTTTCTGCATTATTATCGTTAAGGTATTATATTCGTTAAATTTAATTGTATAGGCCGATTTTAATATATTTATGATTAAACTGTGTGATTAAAAAATTATATGTATATTTTAAAATTAGAAAAACTGAATTTTTCACTTCTGTCGTGTGGTCATAAGCACACACCCATTTTTTTTTAAATCTTATTTTATCACAAATTCGACATTTAAACCACTTTGCCTCTCGGCCACAGATTTTATGCAGTGTATTAAAAGTATTCTTCTTAAGAAACAAGATTCAATTACTTTTTAAAAGCATAAAAAAGACATTTTAATGTAATTGTATCATTTCTTTATAACGAAGGTTGATTATTTTAAATTGATATTTTTGAAGCATTCTTGTTGAAAAATGATGTATAGTCGGGCCCTAGGTACGTGCAGTACGCAGCTGGGATTCTAGATGGTAGCATGTATGGTAGATGGTGGCTGAAATTATAAGCGCTGATAGGTTTGCACAACGAAGCTTTGATACTAGCATTGATACAAGCTTAAATCGCGTTTGAAATGTCAGATAGCGAAGACGAATATTTGTGTTCTTCTGCTACAAAGTGGTATATTTTAAATACAAATTTGGGTAGGAGCTATCATGTCCACCCTATTAATAGAAAACGATCTAAACATGGCGAATTTCATCATTTATACCAAGAATTAAAATTTTACCCAAACCGGTTTTTTGAATATTTACGTATGGAACCTAACACTTTTAAATACGTCTTAGAAAAAACTCAAAACAAATTAAATAAAAACTGGCAAAATTTCACTTATTAAACTAGTCACATCCATTGCGAAACTTGTAACGGCCATTTGACAGTTGTCACACGTTGATTGTAGTAGTCAGCGCGCTGAAAGACTGGTGAGATACATTCTTGAATCTAGCAGCTCTTGTAACAGCGCTTATACCTGCTACACTCACTGCTTCGTTGTGTACGCTCGCATATATAACAATGCATTAATTTAAGCAAGCCCTGCAATGATCTACGCTACCATCTAGAATCCCAGCTGCGTACTGCACGTATCTTTACAGATGGAGCAATGAAAGCGCATAATCACTGCTTGATCACCGCGTGCAAAGTACCTGATTGGTTGCTTGAACGTTCGTGAACGAAACTATATATGCGAAGGCCACGCCTGCGGCGCAAGCTGTTCTTGTACTTTTCACGTGATCACTCCGTCTGGGGCTTGAGAATAGCCGAGAGTGTAGCGGCGTTGTTGTTTACATGGCGTTGCTATGGTTCCTCTATTACAAGTTCCCAGTTCTCGGGTTCTAGCCCGAGAGCTGGTAAAAGTGTCAATTGGATTTTCAATTTATTATTAAAAAAAATTAATGAATTGAAAATATGAATTGGTGCTAGGTCCAAATAACTTTAGCTGTTGGTGGTCTTTAAAACACACACAATTCACTCCATCTGTTAAGCGGCCCGACTATAGGTACTGTACCTATGTATACAGTGTGACCTCGAACTATTATAATATTGTCAAATTATAGTGCTGACACATGAGGCTATCCTTCTGAAGCCATTGGTAATAGTTTAAAAAAAACTATTATTGCTTTTTGAACCTACCTAAAAAAGAGGTTATTAATGAGGGCTAATAGACTTTTTATACCACCTGATGGCGCCACTATCAAGTGAAGTATCTGTCATTCAAATGTCAGTACTGTTTATATACAAAATTTAACGGCTAAATCGGAGTTTTGTATTTATTTAATTATTAATTCCTTAACAATATGGATAATTCCTGTGGGATAGTAACAAAACGTAACTCTGAAATTCTTTTGCATTTTAGCGTATTGGCGGAATCCTACTAATATTATAAACACCACCAGCCCGGCTTTGCTTCGCAGGGGGAGAATTTCTAGCGAAGGGGATTATAAATCCTAAATTCTTAGCTCCCGAGCGAAGCCGGACCGGGACCGCTAGTAACTTATAATAAAGCAGAAATTCTTCCAGTTCCAATAGAATGTGGGTAGAGAAGGTGATTCAAAGAGAAAGAGAAATAAAAATAATTTAAAAAAACCGGACTGACTTCAAAAAAATTTTACCTACCTATAAAACAAAAATAATTTTTCCTTTCGTTGTACAATTACCGTGATTGTACAACGAAAGGAAAAATTATTTTTGTTTTATAGGTAGGTAAAATTTTTTTGAAGTCAGTCCAGTTTTTTTAAATTATTTTTATTTCTCTGATAATGTTGGAGACGTTAAATACATTTAAAAAAACAAGCGACTAGGCCTTGCAGTTAGGGTTCATTCTGATTGGTCGAATACCCCATCTTGATGTCGTTTGACACTGCACGCACACACGCCTAAACGAACATAATAACTAACTAGTGAACTCTGTATACTAATGGATAGTTGATAGCGATTAAAAAATGGCTTTTGTATGTGGAGAATGTTCAAACACATATTCTTCAAGACAGGCATTAATGTTCACAAAATTAGAATGAAAACTTCAGGTAATGCTTGTAATCTGTTTCTTTCTATAAAAGTCGATCAAATTTTTGACATTTCAAAATAAAACCTAATTTAAGTAATATTATTATTTGAGATATTATAAGATGTCCAAAATTTATACAGTAACAGTGTTCTTGAAAATTTGGAATGGAAAAATAAATTTTAATTAAGTTTTATTTTGAAATGTCAGAAAATTAATCGACTTTTATAGAAAGAATTAGATTACAAGCCTTACCTGAAGTTTTCATTCTACTTTTGTGAACATTAATGCCTGTCTTGAATGTGTTTGAACATTCTCCACATACAAAAGCCATTTTTTAATCGCTATCAGCTATCCATATATTAGTATACAGAGTTCATTAGTTAGTTGTTACGTTCGTTTAGGTGTGTGTGCGTGTGTCAAACGACATCAAGATGGGATATTCGACCAATCAGAATGGACCGTGACTGCAGGGCCTAGTCGCTTGTTTTACAAAAAGGGTGTGGGTCTCGGGACCCCCGACAGATGTGAAACATCAAAGAAAACGTTATTGAACTCGGTGGTATTCTCTATGTAGTAGTATATATTTTTTCAAAAGCAGCAACTAACTGTTATGCTGACGTAATCCTATATACTGCACTGTTACACCGCGTGTGTTACAGTGCACGCCTGAGCCAAGAGAGAGAATGCCGCAGTGGTAGGGAGAACAGCAGCGAAGGAGCGGACCAAACATTTCGTTGCATATTTCCCCTCACGCGGTTGTTCACAGCCCGACATAAGATGTTTCACATCAAAAATACCCCAAACAATACACCAATAGAGGTACCCAAGGGCGTCGCCAAGGGGGGGCAGGGGGGGGCAGTTGCCCCCCCCCCCCCCTAGAGATCAAATGTAGCTAGCCGCAAAGCGACCAAAGTGCGAGCAATTGACTTCCTTACCTATTAATAAATTCCGCATCGCATGACAAAACGTAAATAAATTCACAAGGTTTAATGTATATTGTAGAAAGTATTGAAATATTCAGAATAGCATTAAGATTTTGACATCCGTTTTTAAAATCGCCGCCATTTTCATCACGACTATATCAGATTTGCCAAAACGCAAGGCCATTAAACAGTTAAAAAATATGTAGGTAGGTATGCTCTCGGCGTTCATATTTTTTATCCTCCATAATATTGCCCCATTGCCCCCCCCCCCTTAGTCATAAGCTGGCGACGCCCTTGGAGGTACCTAACCATATTCCACACGTATCGCTCTGAGATTCCACAACGTGTCTCGACTACCCTAACCTATATGTAATCTGACAGCTTCGACTTAACGAACAATCGAGAAAATCGGCATCCTTTGTTAGGATTAGTTGTTTCAAGTTATTGATTCAATTTCGTAAATATTATTACGCTTTGCCTGCCTTGCTATGCCCTGCGTCAGAAGTTTATGCCATTTGAACCATTCTAAAATTAACAGTATCTATAAAATGTTTTAGTAAGTTGCGCACAGCCCTATTCGGTTTACAACACGTCAATATGAGCAGCTTATTCAGAGCTGTATTTTGTTTCCGCAGAATTCACTTTAGTTTGGATCTCTTATGGGGTCGTCCCATTTTACGCCAATTTTTTCGGACTTAATCGACAAATATCATCATAATATTAACTAATTTGCACAAAATATTCATAAATTATATACCTTTTTCAGGATGTGATAGCTCGTCCAAAAATATGAAAAAAAGTTTCTATTAACTTACCCTCTAAAATGCACCATAAAAACACACACTACCCCTTCAAAACCTTCACCAATCATGACTTTAAAAAAAAATTTCTGCACAAAAAACATAGCTTATTATAAGTAGAAAATGCTTACAAAAGCTGTTTTCTGTACGATAAACGGTTCCGGAGATATTCGCAAAAAACGAATTTTTTTTTCAATTTCAACACCCTGTATCTCTAAAATGGTGGATTTTAGAGGGTAAGTTAACAGAAACTTTTTTTCATATTTTTAGACGAGCTATCACATCCTGAAGTCCTGCGCATATATATATTATGAAGCACCCTGTATACCTATTTCCTCGTGAATCAGTCTGTCTATAGGTGAAAACCGAATGAAAATCCCCACAGTAGTTTCTGATTAGCGCGAACATAGATACAGACAGACGCTGCGGAGTACTTTAATTTATAATTATGTAGTGATTATAATATAGTATTTTTACCTTTATAACAAACAAAAATTAATAAACAAACTCTTGAAAAATTCTACACATTTATTCATCTCAACGATCGTTTCGGGTTCCTAACCCATCATCAGGAGTTTACATTAAAAAAGTTTTAATGTAAACTCCTGATGATGGGTTAGGAACCCGAAACGATCGTTGAGATGAATAAATGTGTAGAATTTTTCAAGTGGTTGTTTATTAATTTTTATTCAAGTGCCTAGCGATAATTCTATAGAATTTATTTTATAACAAACTATATTGGTTATATTTAAGACAAAGTTAAATTGACACAATTCTTGTCACAATGACACAAACAGTGAATTAATGACCTCTGTTGTCGAGCGTCTATAATTTACAATTCATTCATTCAACAGTCGAATTATTATATTGAGTTAATGTTGTAATCGTTAAAAAATTTCGTCTTGATTGCGTCACCACGGTAACTACCTGAACGTTTAAAGTTATTTATTTGTCAAATTATTGGCTCCGAAAACATATAAATATAAAAATCACCACGCATTCTAGCTAGATTTTTATGAGTTGGCACACCTGAGTATTATTTTACAGCAATGTACAAGAGAGAAACGATTTTTAGAGACAGAGAAACCTGTCGGATAATCACACCATATGTTAATCACACCATGGTTAAAAAAAAATAATGAATTGAAAATATGCTAGACCCAAATAACCTTAGCTGTTGGTGGTCTTTAAAACACAATTTTTTTTCCACCATGGTATTTGATCAGGTTGATTTTTGACATTGATTTGTTCAAGTGAGGCACCGCTTCACCTGTAAGCCACTGCAATGGTCGTTGACCGTACAAGAAAACTAGATCCCACCGCCTGCGGATAACAGAATCAATCTGGAGTTAAGAAAATCATTTGAAGTGTTTATGAGAAAACAGCATTAAAACTAGAAGGGCATTCGTCTGAACGCGTACATAGAGTTGATCGTTTCTGTAAATAGGCTCTTTCAGGGCCTATTTATATGTCAGTGAGGCGGTCGATTCACGGAACGGAGCCGACGTAACGGGACATCTGTCTTTGTTTTTTTGAAGTAATACTTTTTTACGGACGTTGTGCGCTTGGCCGAAGGGGACTAAACTGAGAAAAAACGCACTATACAATGTTTTTCGTTTGTAGCGTGTTGTGGCGGTGACTATATCAACGAAATCAGAACATTTTACCCAGACTGTATCTACATCTGTCGGTGATCCGACGCCTCGTCTAGTTTGCCCCGCACTAAACAATGTTTTTCGTTTCGTGTTGTAACGGTGACGATATCAACGAAATCAGAACATTTTACTAAAACTGTATCTACATCCGTTGGTGATCCGTCGCCTCGTCTAGTTTGCCCCGCACTAAACAATGTTTTTCGTTTCGTGTTGTAACGGTGACGATATCAACGAAATCAGAACATTTTACCCAGACTGTATCTACATCTGTCAGTGATCCGTCGCCTCGTCTAGTTCGCCCCGCACTAAACAATGTTTTTCGTTTCGTGTTGTAACGGTGACGATATCAACGAAATCAGAACATTTTACCCAGACTGTACATCTGTCGGTGATCCGTCGCCTCGTCTAGTTTGCCCCGCACTAAACAATGTTTTTCGTTTCTAGCGCGTTGTGGCGGTGACGATATCAACGAAATCAGAACATTTTACCCAGACTGTATCTACATCTGTCGGTGATCCGTCGCCTCGTCTAGTTTGCCCCGCACTAAAAAATGTTTTTTGTTTCTAGCATGTTGTGGCGGTGACGATATCAACGACATCAAAACATTTTACCCAGACTGTATATCCGTTGGTGATCCGTTGCCTCGTCTAGTTTGCCCCGCACTAAACAATGTTTTTCGTTTCGTCTAGTTTCACTCGTTTGTAGACACGGTTTCGATTTGGACGTGCGATCCGCCGCGTTAAAAACGCCTCGAAAAATCCGCCACCGTTTAGATTCGCTCTTTTAAAGTCCGTCTCGTCGATCTGTAAACACACCCTGAATTGTCGACGTGTCGTGCCGCGACTATATGCCGCTGTATCGTTCGAGCTGTTGCAAAAGCGGCAGCCGAACAGCGGCTCTGAAGGACTTCGGGGCTGTTCAGCTTTCATTCCACATATCGCACGGGACATTAGCGCGGCTGTAAATTCACTAAAATGACGTCCATAACAGTTAAGAGTTGAAACAGGAGAGGAATTATTTTATTATTTGTCATTATTTTGTTCTGCATTTAACTAAAACCGTACTTTCTTATCGCGAACACTTATGGTGCGTTCACATCTAACGTTATGTGTGCGTTACGTTGTGTTACGTTTACTTTGACAACAATACAGTTAAGTTGACTCTAGTTTAGGGTGGGCTTGAGCTGGCTGTTGTTTGCATGGCGTTGCTATGGTTCCTCTATTACAAGTCCCCAGCTCCCGGGTTCTAGCCCGAGAGCTGGTAAAAGTGTCAATCGGATTTTCAATTTATTATTAAAAAAAAATGAATTAAAAATATGAATTGGTGCTAGGCCCAAATAACCTTAGCTGTTGGTGGTCTTTAAAACACAATGTCTAGTTTAGGGTGACCAGATTTTGCCGACGGCAATGCTGGACAGGGGGGCGGAGTCCCCCTTACAGAAGGCCGAAGGCTTCCCGCGGGGTGTCGCGGGGGGTAGGTCCAGAGTGGTGTACCCCCAGGATTTTTTTTAATTTTCGACTCTTACAAACACAAAAATAACCGCACGTGTATGAATGAATGAATTGTAAATTATAGACGCTCGACAGCTGAGGTCATTAGCGTCTGATCTGCACGTGTACCTCCTACGTCGTACGTCATAGGAGGTCCACACCTACAACCTACCATGCCATGCGCAAAAATAGCGCTCTCATCTTATTCTTTGGTATAGCGTTCTTATGTTATTAGTGGACATTAGGTAATAATACTCTTGACCAATTACAGAGAGACGGACTCACGACCGAACAGAGAACACACTGGTACTAGGCATAAAAGAAGGGAGGACACCAGTCACTGACACACTGACCTGTGAGCCGCCAAGGAGGACACTTCGACCGCTGTCACATCGCCTTTGAGAATGTCTCCCGCAGTTGTGGACGAAACGTCAGGTAGAAATACCACCGGACCACGGCCTACAAGCCCGGAAACCATGAAGACTTGGAATACTCTTGAGTTTTGTCAGATAGAGGTCTTTACTAACTACTTCAATTAAGTACTTTACCAGTTTTTAGTTTCCAGCATTCAGTCCAATATTCAGTGGTAAAATTATTAAAATTTAGTAATTTTACCAGTTTAAACATCAATAATTTTAACCCTACAGTATTGAAGTATTCTATAAGATATTTAATTATTATAAAAGTAATTAAATTGCTGTAACAGTAATTTAAATAACGAAGTAATTTATATTGGAAATTATTTACTATAAAAACGGTATTCCACAGTGTTGAGGAATTAGTAATTTTCGAATACAATTACTGATTTGAAATAAGTAATTCAATTACAATAATTACTTTTACTATAAACGTATTTAAATTAGTAATTTAATTTCTTTATAATTAATTACCGCCCAGTTCGGATGGGCAGTCCAAATTTGAATTTTGTCATGTAGCAATCTTGCTGAGTATCTAGTTTTCAAAAAAATTTCAGTCAGAAAAATATTGCCGTCCTAGGTACGGGCCTAGTTGACCTAGGCCAAAATACGGCTCCAATAATGGATACATTTCTAACTGAATAAACTGTCGTATAACTGATGAATTAGACGCTTATAACCTCTGTTGTCGAGCGTCTATAATTTACAGTATCTGTCTAAACTGCAATGGGAGAGGAACATGGCGGCGGATTTGCAGTGCCCTCGAAGCCCGCTCCCCAGAGCTCCGTTTCTTCGCGTCACTCGGCATGAACCGTACGCTACGTGACCGTATTACAGAAATACCACATGACGTTAGCTACATATCGTATACATATACAGGGTGTCTAACTCATTTTTCACATCATGGAGGTAATAATTTCTCAGAAATTCTGTTCGTAATTATAATATTCAAGCGAACGAGCGAAGCAAGTGAGTAATGTAATTATAATATTTAAACGAACGAGCGAAGCGAGTGAGTAGTGTATTTATAATATTCAAGCGAACGAGCGAAGCGAGGGAGTAGTGTATTTATAACATTCAAGCGAACGAGCGAAGCGAGTGAGTAGTGAATTGCACCCGGGCTTTCTTAGCACCCGGGTGAAGCCGGACGGGTACCGCTAGTATGCGTATAAAATCAAAACAGCTTTGGGCGCAGTAGGAACTACGGCTAAAGGTACGTACAGTACGCAGCTGGGATTCTAGATGGTAGCATGTATGGTAGATGGTGGCTGAAATTATAAGCGCTTATAGGTTTGCACAACGAAGCTTTGCTAGCATTGATAAATCGCGTTTGAAATGTCAGATAGCGAAGACGAATATTTGCGTTCTTCTGCTACAAAGTGGTATATTTTAAATACAAATTTGGGTAGGAGCTATCATGTCCACCCTATTAATAGAAAACGATCTAAACATGGCGAATTTCATCATTTATACCAAGAATTAAAATTTTACCCAAACCGTTTTTTTGAATATTTACGTATGGAACCTAACACTTTTCAATACGTCTTAGAAAAAACTCAAAACAAATTAAATAAAAAATGGCAAAATTTCATTTATTAAACTAGTCACATCCATTGCGAAACTTGTAACGGCCATTTGACAATTGTCACACGTTGATTGTAGTAGTCAGCGCGCTGAAAGAATGGTGAGATACATTCTTGTATCTACCAGCTCTTATACCTGCTACACTCACTGCTTCGTTGTGTACGCTCGCATATATAAACAGTGCATTAATTTAAGCAAGCCCTGCTATGATCTACGCTACCATCTAGAATCCCAGTACCCCGTACCTTAAAGCAGTTTAGCTTCAAAACTGTGTACATACACCCTGTATATGACGTTCGTTTGTGCTTTCCTTCAAAATGCAGTATTCTTATGACTCTCAAACAGACATTTTTTTAATAAAAGTACCTACTCTTTTACACTTAAATTATCTAATCCCGCATAACCTGCATAACGTTTAATCTAAGAATCGACTTTGCTCACAAAGAATCGACCTTGTTCATTAAGAAACGTCCATGCTCAATGAGAATCGACCTTATCCTCGTACGAATAGCCGACATACATTTTGAAAATTAAGATTTTTAACATTTCGCGAGTGTCAATCGTTTGTGATTCGTTTGGGAATGTTTGTGACACTTTTCATTTCGTTTGTGACTCATTAGTTAATGAGTAATTCAATGGTTAATTAAGAGTGTACGATTAGCCGACATTTTTTAAAAATTGATTGAATTATAGGTTTCTGGGTACTTATTTGATCGGAAATTGTTTGTGAATTCCGATTATGTCCACAAAAACGTTTGTGACATCTTAGTTTTTGAGAAAAAATCAAAAATAAATTCAATTATTTTTTGTAATAGTGAATTTATTTTTTTTGGCCACTAGGTGACGCTCCTGCACTTCAATGCTTTCTAATGAAATATTAAAATTTTTAACTTTTCACGAATGTCACGAATGCTGGTCGTTTGTGGATGTTTGTGACACTTATGATTTTGTATGTGACTCATGAGTTAATGAATTTAAAGGTTAATTAAGAGTGCGCGATGAGCCGACATGTTTTTAAATTTGATAGAAATATAAGACTTCTGGGTACTTAATCGATCGGAAATCGTTTGTGAATTCCGAATATGTCCATACAAAAACGTTTGTGACAGCTTAGTTTTTGAGAAAAAATCAAAAATAAATTCAATTATTTTTTGTAATAGTGAGCTTATTTTTTTGGCCACTCGATGATCAAAACTTTCCGAAACTACTGAACCTAATATTTTGAAAAAAATAGGGAATATAGGGCCTCAGTCATTAAGATTTAAGTGTTAGGGGCCCGAAGGAAGCCACCGCGACCTAAAAGATCTTGGGTCTGACTCATAGTTTACAGGAAAACCTAAACGAAAATCATAAGTCTTTAAATTCGCACGGGAAACGGAATAGTACAGAACCATTTTCACGCGAGTCCGACTCGCACTTGACCGTTTTTAACCGACTTCAAAAAAAGGGGGTGGTACTCAATTCGGTGGTATTTTTTTTATGTTTGTTACCTCAGAACTGCGTCATTTATAAACCGATTTGGAATTTTTTTTTTATTTGAAAGGATATACTTTCAGATTGGTCCCATAGAAATTTCATCAAAATCGGTTCAGTAGTTCGGCTGATTTTAATAAAAGTTAGTAACGGCGTGTGTTTCCTTAAGGTAAATGTCACTTTTTGACACATCAGACAGTGTAAGAAAGTCGGTTTAATAAAAGTGAGTAGCGGCGTGTGATTCCTTTAAGGTAAATGTCATTTTTTGACACTAAAAAGTAAAAAATAAAAAACTTTTTAACAAAAAAAAAAGCTCCTTCAAAAAGCCACTAAAAAGAGGAAAACAATGAAATTTTGAGGTCTGCGCCAATTTAATAAAATATGAAGTTGGTTAAAAAGAAGATATTAATCACTACCTATACTACTTATACTTTTTAACCGAAAATTGAAAATTGTATTTTAAAGACCACCAACAGCTAAGGCTATTTGGGCCTGGCACCAATTCATATTTTCAATTCATTATTTTTTTTAATAATAAATTGAAAATCCAATTGACACTTTTACCAGCTCTCGGGCTAGAACCCGGGAATTGGGGACTTGTAACAGAGGAACCATAGCAACGCCATGTAAACAACAGCACTGCTATACACTGTCGGCTATTCTCAAGCCCTACTTTTTAACCGACTTTATATTTTATTAAATTGGCGCAGACCTCAAAATTTCATTATTTTCCTCTCTTTAGTGGCTTTTTGAAGGAGGTTTTTTTTTTGTTAAAAAGCTTTTTATTTTTATAACGTTAACTGTTTCGGAGACTTTAAAATGTCGATTCTTACGTGACGATGGTTCATACAACTGGGCTACGGTATAATCGAGCGGAAGTACAGTCGACCAACAGCAGCGCACGTCGCGTATACAACGAGTCCGACGTCGTTTCAAGCGTCGCGTCGCCCGTCTTTGAATTCAAGAACAGGCTCGATGATAAAGTTTAGAAATAGCCACTTAAAGTGTATCGGATTTCCAGTGACTGCCGAAGATAAATTGCCAGCTTATGAAATCAATATTATATAGCAGACAGAAAAGTAGGAAGGAAAACTCTGCAGTTTCCTTAAATACAGACTGGACCAAAATTTATAGGCTTATTATACTGCACTGAAAAAAATGGATGTAAAAGTACTTTGAAAGTGAAGCAGGGCCGTAGCTAGGGGGGGCATTAAGGGGCAATGCCCTACCTTAAAACATCCAGTGCCCTACTTTAAGGAATTATAAACAAACCGCAAAGACTGTCACGACAGAATGACAGACTTGATCTATCTGGCATTTGGAAAAACAAGATTAAATGCGTTGGACTGAATGAAGTTCTTCGGAAATTTGATAACATGGCAAGTTCTGTATTTTTTTTCTTTTTTTTGAATAAATTGTCATTTACCGTTTTCTTGCTTTTGTAATTTGATATCACCAGATGAGATGGACAATCCAATTAAAAAATTGTAGTCTTTTGCTTCAGCCCCACTTTAAACTTTCAGTGCCCTATCTTGAATTCAGCTCTAGCTACGGCCCTGAAGTGACGGTAGAATTCGCTCGATTTTCTAAGTGATTTTACATTATTATTTATTTTTACACAGAAAACTTCATAAAAACTTGTACTTTTACTATAAAGTTAGTGATTCTTACATAAAGTAAATTAAAATTACATAATTTGTGTAATATTCCAATAAAGTGTGTAAAAATTACAAAATAAAATGCATAGTTACATATATAAAATGGATGATTACAAAACAAATTAATGTAAAATTAGTAACCACGCATGCGCAATGTATTTGTATGGAATCTACGCTATGTGCAGGCGATACCTATTTGCGACGCCATTGTCTCTTTGTGTGCCTATTACCAGATTAATCGCTGGCTACAAATGGACCATCGATAATCTGTGTAATCGGCCTTCTCATTTCTTACAGTGTGAACTAGTTTTTAAATTTGGATGATTCTCTATATCTAATAACGAAAAATTAAGAGTATTCTCTATCGTAATACCCCCTGCACTCTTCATCTGAAATACTTTTACCACGCCACAGCTCTCCCGACGCCATTTTTAAAGCTAAGGAGTTCGGAAAAACAATGAAGAACCAATAATCACACGACAAAACCCTAAGGCGTGATATGTAAAAAAAAAAATCCTGGAAAAACTTACAACTTAATAATTAAGTCATCTTTCAAATGTGGTCACAACTTTATTTTAAATTCGCCCGTAGGATCCGTAGTGTGATTCTAAGTCCTTCATTTGGCGTTTACCCGAACCTTTTAGTTTTAAAAATAGCGTCGGGAGAGCTGTAAACTATTTTAGGCGTGGGGAAAGGCTAGATGTGATTCATAAGCATAGACCATGCAATGTTTAGAAATTGACGAGGTATTTTTTTCAGGACATGTCTATGACAGACGATCGAAGCGCGGAAATGTTTGAACTATTAAATTTTTTGAAATTACGTCTGATGTCGCTAGTACAGAAACCTAGTCTATTTGACAGCTGTGCTCAAACTGACATTTTTGCATAACCTGAATTTATCGCGCTAAAGTAAAAATAGTTTCTTGTTGTTAATATTATCAAAATATGGTATATAAATAAAAAATGTAAATCAATGTAATCGCAAAAAAACTTAATCGGTAATCTCTTTGTAATTTCAAATTATACGTGTTTAATCTAATTATTGGTCCAAATCTCTACGAATTCAAACATTATTAAAGCATACGTTACAAAATAAACAATATTATTGTAGTTACTTTTTCTCACGTTATTAAGTTTACGTTTCTGTTTTTTTTTGTGGTCCCTGTGGTTGTGGTAGGTTATAGACGCTCAACAACTGAGCTCATTAGTGTTGTAGTTCTTGTATTTCAAAAAATAAACAAGCCGTGAGGTGGGTCGTTTATTAGAACTAAAGTGCGACCCTTGAGGTCCACACGACGAACTTCCCAGTTTGATAAATATTTAATAATAATAATTAAATTAGATATTACACAGAAAAGGAATCATTTTAATCATTAAAACATCAATAATTAAAAAAAAAAAAAAAAAAAAAAAAACGGCTGAACCGATTTTTATAAAATTTATGTCGGATCAAAATGACGTTAACACGCCTCGATTGACACACTTACGAAGTCGATATAATTTTTTATTCGCGAGATATTGCGTAAAATCTACTTTTTTGGAGGTTATTTGGTTAAGAAAAAAGAACGGCTGAACCGATTTTAAAAAAATTCCTTTCAGATCATATTTACGTTAATACGCGTCGATTGGCACCCCAACGTAGTCGATATCATTTTTCGTTCTCGAGATTTCGTCTTAGAAAGAAATGGACACATACGTACGTACGTACGTACGTACGTACACACACACACACACACACACAGACATCTTTCTAAAAGTAGTGTAAAAATAGTGTAGTGACCTTGAAATATAAAAATTTTTTTTCCTTTTTGATTTCGATTTTCGGACCCATTACAATAACTTCCAGTGGGAAGTTAAAAACTACTTTTTAAAACATCTCTTTATTGATACAAAATTATAGAGCTTTATTTCTTGTTTTTATTGATGATTTTATGTTTTTACATTCAATCTACTTTTAGGCTTGAGAATGGCCGAGCGTATAGCAATGCTGTTGTTCAACAGTTCCTCTATTACAAGTTCCCGGGTTCTAGCCCGAGAGCTGGTAAAAGTGTCAATTGGATTTTCAATTTATTATTAAAAAAAAAATAAAAAATAATGAATTGAAAATATGAATTGGTGCTAGGCCCAAATAACCTTAGCTGTTTGTGGTCTTTAAAACACAATTTAATTTTTTTCAATCTACTTTTCTTTGTTGATGATAAATTTTTCGCTTTTGTTCCAGTTTCAAATTTCTTTTCCGTTTGTATTTTTGCTTCAAATTGAAATGCGGAAAAGAAAGTCTTCATTGGGACGTTTATCAGCCGAAGCAAAACGTTCGCGTTTACGTCGAAAAAATGAAACCGCCGAGCAACGAGAGAAACGTCTTTTTCTTATTAAAGAGAGTCTTGAATTTCAAAGGAATAATGAAACACCCGAAGAACGTTGGCAGCGTTTGTCTCAAAGTAGGACACGTACAGCGTTAAGCAGAATGCACGAAACGCCTGAGCAAAGAGAGGCCCGTCTTTCTCGACATAGAATACAGTGCGCATCTTACAGAGCATTCGAATCGTATCAGGAAAGACAAGCTCGTTTGTCTAAAATGAAATTGCGTGCCGCATTTCGCCGGGCAACTGAAACCCCTCAGAAAAGACAGGAGCGTCTTTTTCAAAATAGAATACGATGCGCTTCTTACAGAGCATTTGAGTCGGATCAGGAAAGACAAGCTCGTTTGTCTAAAATGAGATTGTATGCCGCTTCTCGCCGGGCAAACGAAACGCCTGACGAAAGAATGAATCGTTTGTTTAAACAGAGATTATGGATTGCCTCTCGGCGTTTATCTGAACGAACATTATGTGCCGCCGCTAATATGACAACTGAAACATCTCACGAAGGAGAGAATCATTTGTTTATAAAAACCGAAACACCTCACGAAGGAGAGAGTCGTTTGTTTATTTCAACCGAAACACCTAACGAAGGAGAGAATCATTTGTTTATAAAAACCAAAACACCTCACGAAGGAGAGAGTCGTTTGTTTATTTCAACCGAAACACCTCATGAAAGAGAGAATCATTTGTTTATGAAAACAAAAACACCTCCCGAAAGAGAGAGTCGTTTGTTTATAAAAACCGAAACACCTCATGAAGGAGAGAATCATTTGTTTATAAAAACCAAAACACCTCACGAAGGAGAGAGCCGTTTGTTTATTTTAACCGAAACACCTCGTGAAGGAGAGAATCATTTGTTTATGAAAACAAAAACACCTCCCGAAGGAGAGAGTCGTTTGTTTATAAAAACCGAAACACCTAACGAAGGAGAGAATCATTTGTTTATAGAAACCGAAACACCTCACGAAGAAGAGAGTCGTTTGTTTATTTCAACCGAAACACCTAACGAAGGAGCGAATCATTTGTTTATAAAAACCGAAACACCTCACGAAGGAGAGAATCGTTTGTTTATTTCAACCGAAACACCTAACGAAGGAGAGAATCATTTGTTTATAAAAACCGAAACACCTCATGAAGAAGAGAGTCGTTTGTTTATTTCAACCGAAACACCTAACGAAGGAGAGAATCATTTGTTTATAAAAACCGAAACACCTCACGAAGAAGCGTTTGTTTATTTCAACCGAAACACCTAACGAAGGAGAGAATCATTTGTTTATGACAACCGAAACACCTCACGAAGGAGAGGGTAGTTTGTTTGAATAAAGTTACGTCTTAGTCTTTAATAAACAGCAATCTTGTTCGAATCTCGTCATAACCACAACCACAGTCGTAAATCGCGACACATTTCCAGAATTTAGTTTTGTGTAGTGTAGTGTATATAATCACTGAGTTAAAAGGTAATTGAGACGCTATAGTGTATAGAACTGCTTATACCATGTACCTGTAAATTAATGTACCAAGCTTTGTCTATTTCCCCAATGTGCGTTAAGTAAAGCCCACAAAGGGAGTAAAAATATATCTGCGTCTCTTTTGACGAAGTAATTCCGCATTTATTCCAATGATGTCATTGGTCGATATACGGGCGTTCCATTTGAATAAAATGTTGAAATTAAAGATATCTCTCTATTTTATTCCGACAAAATGTTTTTATCTATAACAGTAGATCCCACCTCTGCTCATGGATGTTTTGTGATGTTATTTAGTTTTAAGTGATATATGATATTTGTTGTATTTAAGACGCTAATGAGCTAAGTTGTCGACGCGTCTATAATCCACAATAAATAAAAAAAAACTCGGGTCGCAGTGCCAAAACCCTGCCGACAATATAGTGTATTTGCTAATACAGGCATTGTGCTGTTATTATGTGAACATAAGTTTGTTTTTGGACAAAATAAAAAATTTAACTCCTTAATACATCCCTTAAAATAATATTTTTTTTCTTAATTTCAATATTATTATCAAAGAGGTATTTCTGTCAATTTTTGTAGTTCATAAGTTTAAAAATACCTCTTCGTGTTTCTGATGGCCTGCTCCTAAATTATGAAATCTGAAATTTATTTTGGCTAAGAAATATTTAAAATCTAAGGATTTAGGAGTAGGCCACCAGAAAACTGAGGAGGTATTTCTTGACCATTTTTGTAGTTCATGAGTTTGCTAATAGGTGGGACTAACAACTTAAAAAAAAGTAAACTATTTTTTATCTTCACGGAAGTATCGTAAGGTGCAACTAAAAAACAGATATTTCTTCTTAGATTAAAAAAGCCATCAGATGTCATCAAGAACTTATTGTACAGTAATCCAGCGCTTCTAAATTAGTGATAATAATTATCTTATACCTGTATTCGTTAATAAATAAAAATGCAATAATTCTTTCAATTAATGTATTGTTTGTTTTCTTACAATCCTTATAATAATATGTAGTTATTACAAATACAACAAAATAAGAATCTGAAATTTATTTTGTCCATTTACGGCTAAGAAATATTTAAAATCTAAGGATTTAGGAGTAGGCCACCAGAAACACGAAGAGGTATTTCTGTCAATTTTTGTAGTTCATAAGTTTAAAAATACCCCTTCGTGTTTCTGATGGCCTGCTCCTAAATTATGAAATCTGAAATTTATTTTGTCCATTTACGGCTAAGAAATATTTAAAATCTAAGGATTTAGGAGTAGGCCATCAGAAACACGAAGAGGTATTTCTGTCAATTTTTGTAGTTCATAAGTTTAAAAATACTTCTTCGTGTTTCTGATGGCCTGCTCCTAAATTATGAAATCTGAAATTTATTTTGTCCATTTACGGCTAAGAAATATTTAAAATCTAAGGATTTAGGAGTAGGCCACCAGAAACACGAAGAGGTATTTCTGTCAATTTTTGTAGTTCGTAAGTTTAAAAATACTTCTTCGTGTTTCTGATAGCCTGCTCCTAAATTATGAAATCTGAAATTTATTTTGTCCATTTATGGCTAAGAAATATTTAAAATCTAAGGATTTAGGAGTAGGCCACCAGAAACCTGAGGAGGTATTTCTTGACCATTTTTGTAGTTCATGAGTTTGCTAATAGGTGGGACTAATAACTTAAAAAAAAGTAAACTATTTTTTATCTTCACGGAAGTATCGTAAGGTGCAACTAAAAAACAGATATTTCTTCTTAGATTAAAAAAAGCCATCAGATGTCATCAAGAACTTATTGTACAGTAATCCAGCGCTTCTAAATTGGTGATAATAATTATCTTATATCTGTATTCGTTAATAAATAAAAATGCAATAATTCTTACAATTAATGTATTGTTTGTTTTCTTACAATCTTTATTATAATATGTAGTTATTACAAATACAACAAAATAATAGATTAAAATGTAAATATATTTTTATATATTTTCACACCAACTCAATCCTATAAAATATATCCTAGTTGATCATCCTATAATATAATTACGCACGAGATATAATATATGGTATTTTTTGCCACACCCACTATAAAATAGTTCTCACATCATTTTCAGTATTTTCAAAAAATTTTGATAGTGAGGTGACTTAGTGAAATTACCGATACCTGGCGGATAAAAGCACCAAATTTGGTATGAAGATACCTTAGGATATACTAACAAATGTTAGCCTAGTAGTAGTAAATACAGTGTAGCAAATACATGTACATGTAGTAAATAATCCAGTGTATTAAAAAAAAAAAATAATAAAAGTTTATAAAATTTCATTCATTTATCGGTGATTTGAGATAAGTTTGAGATGAGTTAAAAAACTGGCATTAAAAATAGATGTAGAATATATTAAAATTTGTTGATCAGAATCAAATGCACTTTTATAATATACAAAATATTTTAATTTCAGAATGGCGTACGGACACCATTTTTTAATTTAATTAAGTCCCTTACCATCAAATTTACATTGCACACATATCTTTTTTTAGTACTTAACACTGCTGTAAGCTCTCGATCGAAGGTACTTGTGGTTTTTTCGATGCACTGAATTTCTAAAAAAAAAAATAAACAAAAACATAACAAAATGTCAGCGATTTCTTTCAAATAAAAGACGTCACGTTCAGTTGAAAGTTCAACAAACACGCACTTCTGTATTTTTCTCTATTTGGAAACTTTGGGCCCCAAATTTTGACGCTTCTAGCCGTTAAAAAAATACAAGATATAGTAGTGTTTAGAAAGTACCATTTTCTACAAGAATACTAAATTTGAAAACATTTTCCACGTTAGACTTGTACACTAGTAAAAATACTGTTTATTTTTTGATTTTCAGATCTTTTTTCAAATTCAGTAGCTTATTGAAAACGACACACTAAAAGGCTTTTTTTCTAGCAACTGATAGCGCCACTGGCACCTTTGATCTTGCTGTAATTCAAATGTCAGTAGAGTAGGTCCACTAGCGCCCTCTGACGAAAACCGTTTAACACATACATTAGTTGCCACTAGCGACATCTGACGAATAAAAAATGTAAGCGTTTGACATATACCTTATTTGCCAATAGCGCTATCTGACGAATGAAAATATGGTAGCTCACATCTCATAAGCACATCATAAATAGACTGTTCAATAGCTAAAAACTTCCTGATTGAGGCTACATCTGTCGCGATTACGGCGAACTTCGGGCCTCACTTCCCTGACGCAATTCTGTGAGAGGCGACACATTCTAACAAAGGAGCCTCTACTTCTTCAGTAGATTCTGATGTTCTAGGAGCTTCTACTTCTTCGGTAGATTCTAATGTTCTAGGAGCCTCTACTTCCTCAGTAGATTCTGATGTTCTAGGAGCTTCTACTTCTTCGATAGATTCTGATGTTTTAGGAGCCTCTACTTCTTCAGTAGAATCTAATGTTCTAGAAGCTTCTACTTCTTCAGTAGATTCTGATGTTCTAGGAGCTTCTACTTCTTCAGTAGATTCTGATGTTCTAGGAGCCTCTACTTCTTTAGTAGATTTTGATGTTCTAGGAGCCTCTACTTCTTCAGTAGATTTTGATGTTCTAAGAGCCTCTACTTCTTCAGTAGATTCTAATGTTCTAGGAGCTTCTACTTCTTCAGTCGATTCTGATGTTCTAGAAGCATCTACTTCTTCAGACGATTCTGATGTTCTATCAGACGCAGTCCGTTGTCTATAAGAAGCAGTATATATTCTTTGTCGAGCTAGACGATCCTCTGTTTGTTGAGGAGTTTCGTGCGCCCTACGAAACGCCGCACGTGATCTTAATTGAAACAAACGCTTCTCACGTTCTTCAGGTGTTTCATTATTCCTCTTAAAGGCAATTCGCTCTCTCGCAATAAAAAGGCGTTTCTGTCGCTCCCCGGCGGTTTCATTCTTTCGAAGTAAACGTAGACGTTTTGCTGTAGCCGATACACGTCCCAACGTAGACTTTGGTTTTCGCATTTGAACAAGGCTGTAAAAAAAAATAATTAATTTTAACAATTGATTAATTGAAGATTTATTATCAGATTATACTTATATCCCTAAATTATTATGATACATTTTTAGAGTGTTGGGTCTCCAAGTCACTATATGAATATTATGAAGTATTAGAAATACCTTGTATTATGTCCGTCTTGTGATTTAACACGACGCGTTTCAGCAACGAGTTGCCAACCACACCTGAAGATGGCAACTCGTTGCTGAAACGCGTCGTGTTATATCACAAGAAGTCACAAGACGGACATAATACAAGGTATTTCTAATACTTCATAATATAAATTATTATTTTGTATGGCCTAACGAGAAATATATCGAAGCGTCGCCTATAGAACTAAAAAAGGAAATTTGATCGGGAAGAGGCTTTATTAATACTTAAAATAAAAAAATAATTAATATATAACTGCTTCCTATTAGAAATCATCGCCAGAAACCAGACATAGAAATCTAGGAACGTAGTACAGGCGAGTTGGGTGTTTGCTGTCAGTGAAGAAGCATGTGTGCCCACATTATATTGGTCGCTTCAGTTACGCAAGCGCTGTACAAGCAATTGAGCATGCGCAAAGACGCGGACGACTGCATCTGGCGCAATTAAGCATGCGCAAAGACACGGCTAATAGAACGTGGGCACATGCATTGCAGGTACATGTCCATAAGACAGGCATGCATCCCCTCTGAATGGCTTCACCCCTCGTCTAAAGTGGCACTTTACACTACATCCCCAGATTTCTATATCTATGCCAGAAACACAATGGGCTATATTCCTGGAATTACAGTAACAGTTTTTTTCAGAGTAGGGTCGTATTTGGAATTTATAAAACGAATTTTAGTATCAATAAAATTAGATAAGGCCGGCCGCACATTTCCTATTATCAAATCTGATTGTCTGAAACAATTGTCGGATTCGGGTGTCTGACGCTCAAATATCTATGAGTTTATATGACCATATC